>CM062820.1:1033122243-1034322243 GCA_031772625.1 Pinus tabuliformis
CCTAAGGAAGATTTTCAATCATATGATGTGTATAATTAGTGCTCCCTTTCTCTCAAAGAGCAGCTCTCAACAACTCCATGTTGTTCTTTGAAATAAGAAAACTTCATCTGGGACAATGATTTTCTCAACACATCATCAACATGTTCATCAGTAGGGACATATTCGAGCCTCACAACTCCCCTATGGACAATATTTTAGATGTAATTATACTTGATCTCAATGTGCTTCGACCTTTCATGGAAAACTGGGTTCTCACAAATCTTCACACAGCTTTGATTATCACAATATATAATGATTGATTCCAACCCTTGATAAAACAAACCAACAAACAGCTTTTAAAGCCACACAACTTCACAATAGGCTAAACATGCACCTATATATTTATCTTTAGCCATACTCAGAGTAACAAAAGTTTTCTTTCTACTAGACCATGAAACCATAGTGGACCCCAAGCTAAAACAAAATCCAAAGGTTCTCATTCTATCACCAGAGTTTCAAGCCCAATTAGCATCAATGAAACCTTGTAATTTCCATTCTCCATTAGAATCATATCTCAGATCATATTCAATGGTTCCATGTAAATATCTCAATATATGTTTTGATACAACCCAGTGCACGTGTTGGGTCTCAACCAAAAATTAGCTCAATATGTTCACATCATACTCTATATGTTCACAAGATACTTCAACAAGCCAATCAATTTGTGATACATAGAGCGATCAATCAAATTAGAGTCACAGTCTCGAATCTTCTTCAAATTCCTCACCATAGGAGTGTCCATGGACTTGTAGTCCATCATGCCAAATCTCTAAAGGATTGTAATAGTGTACTTTCCTTGCCCAACAAATATTTCATCGACTCTTTCCAAATTTCCAATCCCAAATAATAATGCATAAGACTAAGATCCTTCATCTCAAATTCATAAATCAGCTCGTTCTTAAACTGGACAATCAGAAATTTAACCCCTATCAAAAACAAATCATCTACATACGACAACAACAACATCAAGGGATCTCCTTTAACAACTTTGAAGTGCAACTTCAGATCAACGTTGCTCTTCTTGAAACCAAGACTCAATGAATAGCCATCAATACAGGATTACCATGCATGACGAGCCTGCTTTAGCCCATATAGGGCTTTCTTCAATTTTCAAACATGTGTTTCTCCATCATGAACCTCAAAACCTTGAGGTTTCTCAATATATATTTCTTGTTCAATGACTCCATTCAGAAAATAAGTCTTGTTATCCATTTGATGTAATTTCAAACCTCTGATAGAAGCAAGAGAAATGACAGATCTAATATAAGCATACCTAACAACAAGATCAAACATTTATTCATAATCCTCTCCCTCTTTCTGGTAGAATCTACGAACCACAAATCTTGCCTAGTACTTTTCAACACTTCCATCAATTGCATGCATGATTTTTTAAATCCATTTTGAAGACACAATGAACTTCCTTTCAAGTCTTGGCATGATTTCCCAAGCATCATTTTTAGTTATATATTGATATTCTTTGATCATGGAATATTTCCAAACCTGATCCTTATCCACTTCGTCATATGTGTATGGATCAGACTCAATGATCCTAAACATCATTGTTGCATAACCAGAATACTTCTTTGGCTTATTTCTTTCCCACGAGGTGCAACAAGACCTCCATCTTCCTTCAATGTTCTTTCAAGCCAGACATATATCTTTCTAGTCTCACATATAATGGATATTGGAGATTCAACAAGTTCATGATCACCATATTCTTCATGAGGGTATTGATCTATCGTTTCATGCTCTTTAGACTTTGATTCCATATTCTGTGGAGCCATGTGTACCTCATCATCAGATCCAAGTGTTAACCCTTGGACTTCCAAAAAGCAGCATCTTCATGAAAGATAACATCCCTACAAGTTTCAATAGAACATTGTCCTGAAACATAAACCCAAAAGGCCTTTGAATTTTCATTGTAGCCAACAAAAGTTCCTTTCTTTCAAGAAGGTTATAAGTTTTTTCCTTTTCTCCTTGGACACATGAACATAAATAGGACAATCAGATATTCTTAAATTCTCAACATTTGGTATCTCACCTGTGAAGACTTCTTCAGGAGTCTTTTATTCCAAGATTTGATGGGGGAATCTATTTCAAACATAAAAAATAAAAATAAATAAATAAAAAAACAAAAACAAAAACAAAACAAAACAAAACAAAAAAACAAAAACAAAAAAAAACAAAAAACAAAAACAAAAACAAAACAAATAAAACAAACAAAAAAAAACAAACAAACAAAAAACAAAAAACAAAATAACAAAAAAAAAACAAACAAAACAAAACAAAAAAACTTCCAACTTCTCCCAAAAGAAACATAGGAAAATCTTGATCATTAAGCATGGCCTTGGAAGCTTCCATATGTAGAAATTTGAATAATATAGCACTTATTCACAGAGATTATCCTGATTATACACTATTTGCGGAATGCATGCATAATACATAACCTCCTCTACCATTGATCTCAATTTGTGGAATTAAAACATTAAAACATCAATCACACATATCAACACAGTATGTAATGGGGAAAGCATACAGCTGAAAACCCCCAACTATCTGTATATTATAATGATAGAGAACATGTAATAATACATAGTACAATACTCCTCACAAGTACTCAGTACTATCTCCACATGCTACAGACAAAACTAGCTCAGATTTGACCAAGTCACGAGTTCAAATCTCCTCCACTCTTTGCCTGCATCTACTACGCAATCCAAGTTGAGAAGAATCAGATCCAAGTTTGAATTCCCTTTGGCTTTTACTGCACAATCCTCATTGGCAATCTCAATCAATGATTGTGCAAATCTCATGCACAACTACAGTCACAACTGATAGTAGTCTCACCCTTTCACCCACCTCTAACACTTGTCTCCACTGAACTATCCATGCACTGAGTTAACTGATGTATTCTTTAGTTGATTTATGAGTTAATAATTAGTGAATTAATTAATAATTAATTCACATCACTCATCACTAGTGTATTTGGCAGTTAGACTAAATATAACTAGTTCAACTAAGTCAAACTGAACACAACTCCAACTCCTCAATCAACTCCACCAAACTCAATCACTTGAGTTCTAACTGAAGTCCATCATGCAATAGCTCAACTAACCCATAGGAAAAGCATATTTCCTTATGGCAGTTGCATGTGCCACATCCGTAGCTCGAACTGAAGTGCTGCAAGAGGATAAGATAATGTTTATAGTCCAAATATTATTAAGAGCTAATAATATTCAACTGTTCTATTTTTTGACTGGCAGTCTAAAAATAGACTTCGCCCATATGTCTAAAAATAGAGGCCCATCTATTTTTACCAACATGACCAATCATCCATAAATAGCATCCTGCAACTCATAGACCATGATCCATATGTCTAAAAATAGACATAGTCTAAAAATAGACTTTGCGCCAAAAATAGCCTGTGAGCCCACTTAGTGAAGGCGACTTCTTTTCACTAAGCTCCATCATCTTGTTGCATTTTCAACACTCCCTCTCAACAAGATATGGATTATCTACAACCCCTATCCTGCCTCTGTGGTATTCGAATTTGCTCCTGGTGAGCGCCTTCGTCAAAATATCAGCATCCTGATCCTCCGTGGGAATGTATGAAAGTAACATGATTCTTCGCTACACACAATCTCTGATATGATGGTACCTGATGTCAATGTGATTGGATCTATCATGAAATACTAGATTAGCCAAGAGTTTAATGCAACTCTGGTTATCACAATAAATCATAGTAGGCTCCAAGTGTGACCTGAACAACCCGACCAGGATCCTCCTCATCCATATAGCCTCGCATGCAGCAAAACTTGATGCCATATACTCGGCCTCTGTTGAACTGAGTGCCACGGATCTCTGCTTCCTACTGTACCAAGAAACTATTGTCGACTCGATACTGAAGATCCCTCCAGATGTGCTCTTTCTGTTCGTTGGGCTCCCTGCCCAATCTGCATCCATGAAGCCACATAGCTTCGCCTCATCCTCCTGTCTGCACCACAATCCATATCCCGATGTGCCTCTGAGATAACGCAATACATGCTTTCCTGCCTTCTAGAAGAGCTTGGTTGGCTTAACCATAGCTTGTGAAAGCTGGTTAACAGCATAGCATATATCGGGTCGTGTATTGACTAGATACATAAGCGACCCCACCAACTGTCGATAAACAGTGGCATCCACTACCTCCGCTAAAGTAGCATCCTCCTTCCTCCAACCTCCAAGAAGAGGAGTATCAACAGGCTTGCAACCATGCCTGTTGAACTTCTCCAGTATCTCCCGTGCATAATTACCCTAAGAAACAAATAGTCCATCATTGCGCTGCCAAAGTTCCAATCCCAGGAAATAATGGAGGCCCAAGTCCTTCATCTCAAACTCTCTAGCAAGATCCTCCTTGCATGAAAGTACCAACAGCTCATCTCCCGTCAAAATCAAATCATCTACATAAAGTACAATGATCAGCAACTTACCCTCCACCACAATCTGGTATAGGTTAGGATCCGCCTCATTCTTGGAGAATCCAAGTCCGGTGAAATAATTGTCTATCTGTGTGTACCAAGCACAAGGTGCTTGTTTCAACCCATACAGCACTCTCTTGAGCCTGCACACATGTGACTCACTGCTAAAGATCTCGAAACCTTCGGGCTGCTCTATGTACACCTCCTCCTCAATGACTCCATTGAGGAACGTAGTCTTCACATCCATCTGATGGATGTTCCATCCCATCTGTGCTGAGAGATCAAGAACGTCCGTATGGAAGAATACCTTGCGACATGTGCAAAGGTCTCCTCATAATCGATCCCCTCTATCCGTGAGAAGCCTTGGGCAACAAATCTTACATTGTACTTCTCCACACTCTCGTTAGCTGCCTGCTTCACTTTGTAGATCCATCTCGAACCCACCACTGATTTCCCCTCTGATCTTGGGACAATATCCCATGCACTGTTTTTGACAATCGAATCATACTCTTCCACCATGGCATCTACCCATGCGGGATCCTCCATAGCTTCCTTGAAAGAGGATGGCTCAGTCACGACACATTTTCTCACAAGGGCCATGTATCCAGTGTACCGATCAGGTGACTGTCTCTATCTGCGTTGTGCTGTAGGTGGTCCTACAAGCTTCTCTACATCTTGATCCAGTCGCTCAGCTTCTGTAGTGCACTTTTGCCCTCTGATGGTTGGCGTTGCATGAGTGGTCTCTTCCACTCCATGAAATTCATCTTGTGGCTAATCTACATCCTGAAGCTCATCCTTAAGAACTAATAACTCCTCATCTGCATGCAAGTGTGGCTCCGTCTCAAGCAAACACTTCATGGCTTTCTCCTCCTGAAATTTTATATCACGTCGCACAACAGTCTTGCGACTGTCTGGAAAATACACATGATAGTTGTGGGGCGTATCAGTGTACCCCACAAATATCCCAACCTCTGTGGTCAGCTCCAGCTTCTTCCTGGCATCCTTCTTCACATGCATGTAAATAGGAGAACCAAAAATCCTCAAATGGGAAATATGAGGCCTCTTACTAGAATAAGCCTCCTCGGGTGTACTCATGCCAAGTATCTTTTGAGGACAACAGTTATGTACATATACTACAATATTTCATGCCTCTGCTCACAAGTGAAGGGATAGGCCATGATCATGCAACATCACTCATGCATCACCCACGATCGTTTTGTTCTTCCGCTCAGCAACCCGTTCTAATGTGGGTTATGGGGAGCTATGAGCTCTCTTCGAATCCCTGCGCTGTAGAAGTCCTTGAACTCGCCAGAGATGAATTCACCACCATTGCCGCTCCTAAGAGCCTTCACCTTCTTCCCCATTCCTTCTCGACCAGTACTTTGAACTCACAAAACTTTGAGTATGTCTCACTCTTCTCTTGCATGAAGAAGATCCAACACTTTCGAGAGAAATCATCAACAAAGATCACATAGTACTTGTTCTTTGTTGTCGAAGCTACTGAGAAAGGTCCACACACATCTGTGTGAATTCTATCAAGGATCGTTGTGGCGTGACTATCCTTCTTGTGAAAGGTGGATTTCACAAATTTTCCCAAAGTACACCCCTTGCACTGATCTGACTGCGCAAGAGTGCTTTAGGAAGCCCATTAGAAATTTGCTGCAGTATCTTCAAGGCTCCATGGTGAAGGTGGCCCAATCTCTAGTGCCACATCTCGCCATCATCCCGACTCACCAATCCTTCTACCTTGCATGCCATTTCTGTGCGGCCATCTACATACAATTGATAAAGGTTCTTGACTCGAACCCATATCTTCTGGGTTTCTCCAATTGTCTTACTGCACAGGAAAGCCTTTCCCTCACTGAAGACAACATCATATCCGTTGTCTTCTAACATTGCCACAGAGATAAGATTCTTCTTCAATCTTGGAACATGCATCACTTCCTTCAATACGAAGGGTTTACCAGAATCCCTCTCAAAGTAAATGGTACCTATATTGGTCGCACTGTATCTACCATCATCCCCCATCTCGATGTGCACTCCAAGATCTTTCTCATCCAGATCAGAAAACAAATCTCGATCTCCTGTCATGTGAAAAGATGCACCACTATCCAAGAACCATACCGATCCCATCACACTTGATACCAAGCATGAGATCAGTGAAAAATCCAGCTCAAACTGCGAGGCTAAGGCCTCTCCCACTACAGATCCAGCAGCTTGCTTATTTTTCTTCTTCTGCAGACAATTTGTGGCATAATGTCTATACTGGTGACAGTGAAAGCACTTCACCTTGGACATGTCCTACTTCTTGCCTTTCGTACCAGAATGAGAAGCTTTCTTGTTCTTCCCCTTCTTTGCTTTAGCAACCAAAGCACAATTTTCTTCATCAGATGCCTTTGATGAAGATCCATCCTTGGTATTCCGCCTGATCTCCTCTTGCACAAGATCAGACCAAATTCTCTCCCATCATGGAAATTTCTCTCGACCACTAACAGAGTCCTGATAGGAATGCCAACTCTTCGAAAGACCAAGGAGAGCCAAGCTCACCAAGTCCTCATCATCGACAGTCACCCCCACACTTCCCAGCTCATCCTGGCATTGGGTGAACTTTGTGAGATACTTGGGCATACTGTCTCCTTTCTCACACTTAATGTTTCTGAGTTTATCCTTTAGCGCCAACTTCTTCTGGTCACTCTTGCTTTGGAATAAATCTGTCAACGCTTTCCACATCAAGTATGGAGAAGCCTTTCCATGGAGGCTGGATACAATGTGATCCTTCACGCCCTCCAACAAAATCCTTCGACACTTTGTTGTCTTCTTTTGCCAAGCCTCAACTTGAGTAGCATCAGTAGGCTTTGGGACCTCAGCATCTATGAACTCCTTCAACCCATTTTCATCTAACACCGCCTCCATCCTGTCTTTCCATGCAATATAATTCGAGCTACCTTCAAGAGAACACTCCAATCGCAATTTGTTGAAAGAAATTTCAAATTCGACACCAAGAAAACACTGCTGAAAATTTGAATTCCACCAGCTCAAAACTCAACTGCTTCTGATCTAAAATTCGTGAGAACAAAGTATTTCTTGTATAGAGATTGACTGTATGGGCATTTACTGGATATCTCACCTTCCAAAAGAAGGATGAATCCAGAGGCTACCTGGCCCGATTACAGACTCTGCCTGAAGAAATAAAATGTAATCACTTTCTGAATAATAGATCTGATGATCAACTTCTCTCCGATACCATGTAGAAATTTGAATAATATAACACTTATTCACAGAGATTATCCTAATTATACACTATTTACGGAATGCATGCATAATACATAACCTCCTCTACCATTGATCTCAATTTGCGGAATTAAAACATTGAAACATCAATCACACATATCAACACAGTATGTAATGGGGAAAGCATACAGCTGAAAACCCCCAACTATCTGTATATTATAATGATAGAGAACATGTAACAATACATAGTACAATACTCCTCACAAGCACTCGGTATTATCTCCACATGATACACACAAAACTAGCTCAGATCTGAACAAGTCACGGGTTCAAATCTCCTCCACTGTTTACCTGCCTCTACTGCGCAATCCAAGTTGAGAAGAATCAGATCCAAGTTCGAAATCCCTTTGGCTTGTACTGCGCAATCCTCATTGGAAATCTCAATCAATGATTGTGCAAATCTCATGCATAGCTATAGTCACAATTGATAGTAGTCTCACCCTTTCACCCACCTCTAACACTTGTCTCCACTGAACTGTCCATGCACTGAGTTAACTGATGTATTATTTAGTTGATTTATCAGTTAATAATTAGTGAATTAATTAATAATTAATTCACATCACTTATCACTATTGTATTTGGTAGTTAGACTAAATACAACTAGTTCAACTAAGTCAAACTGAACACAACTCCATCAACTCCTCAATCAACTCCACCAAACTCAATCACTTGAGTTCTAACTAAAGTCCATCATGCAATAGCTCAACTAACCCATAGGAAAATTGTATTTCCTTCTAGCAGTTGGATGTGCCACATCCATAGCTTGAACTAAAGTGCTGCAAGAGGATAAGATAATGTTTATAGTCCAAATATTATTAAGAGATAATAATATTCGACTGTTCTGTTTTTTTACTAGCAGTCTAAAAATAGAGGTCCATCTATTTTTACCAACATGACCAATCATCCATAAATAGCATCCTGCAACTCATAGACCATGATCCATATGTCTAAAAATAGACATAGTCTAAAAATAGACTTTGCGCCAAAAATAGCCTGCGGGCCCACTTAGTGAAGGCGACTTCTTTTCACTAAGCTCCATAATCTTGTTGCGTTTTCAACACCATAATACTCGTGTTGTTCCTTTCAACAATTCCATTTTGTTGAGGATAGTATGGAACTATTAGCTCCCTCTTAATTTCAACATCCATGCAGAAAGCAATCAATTCCTTGGAAACATATTTTCCTCCTTTATCAGACCTTAAAGTCTTAATACTTCTTCATGTAGCATTCCCAACCTGTGGTTTGAACTCACAAAAATTTTCAAAGACTTTATCTTTGGACTTTAAGAGGTAAAACCATGTTTTTCAAGAGTAATCATCAATGAAAGAGAAATAATATAAATTTCCACCCAAGGTCATATCAAACATAGGCCCACAAGCATTAGAGTGCACGAGATCCAATAATCCTTTGGATCTCATATCACTACTAGTACATATTTTGTTAACATTCTTTCCAAGGGCACATCCCTCACAAAATCCATCATGTTCAACTTGGATTTCCTATACACCTTTAACAAAATATTTTATTCTAAACAATGCTTTATAATTAACATGAGTGTACCTTCAATTCCATAGTTCACAAAGATCAATGGTGTTGTGTAAAAATGCTTGAATTGAATGTTCAAGAAGACAATATAGGCCTCCAATTAGCACACCAATGACCTTGGTAGATTCAAAGGAGGCATCCTTATTGCATAATAGAACTTGCCCATCAATGAAAGCAATTCTATATCCTTTGCCTTCAAGAGATGAAATAGACAACAAGTTCTTCTTCAAACCAGGAACATATAAAATGTTGTTAATTGATACATTACCTCATGTTCCAATTGGAAGGTTGATGAACCAATGCCCTTGAATTCATATTTTTCATTATCTAGAAGCTCAACCCTTTGAGTAATATTATTTTCGACCAATTCGTAGAGATGATCATGACTCTCATTCATGTGCCTAGAGGCACCACTGTCCACCAACCATATCACATCATGACCTATAAAGGGACCTGTAAAAGAATAATAAAATGAGTATCCATCATCAAATCGTTCTTTCTAGGCCTCCTAGTATGAGAGGATTCATAAAAGTAAGTTGCAGAGACATGATGCATCCCTTTCCTCTTTCAATCTCCATTCCTATGATAGTCATCCCTTTGATTCATTTGAGGGTAGTTATCTTGATAGTGACCATATTCTTGGCAAATAAAACATTGAACATTTGTCAGATATCTTTTATCTATTCTATCTTGAGATGGAGGAGAAGGTCCTCTTTTTGGAGAAAGTTCCCTTCTTGGAGCATATCTTGGAGTAGGTCTTGAGTTTGGTCTTCTATTAGAACTTCTTACAAATCTTCCAAAATTAGGTCTTCTTCTCTTACTCTTAGAATGAGTTGCTAAAGCTTCTTCACTTGGATCTTCAATTGGGTCTCTAGAATGGATACTTGATTCTTATTGAGTGAAAGAGGCCCATCGCTTATCAAAAGTAGCTACATTTTCGCTTCCACAAATGCTTGCTACAAAAGGATCCCATAATCTAGGCAAACCACCCAAATCCACAACTACCGATTCTTTGTCAGATACTTCTTCATAACTAGCCTTGAGTTGATCTCTTATTTGCAATATACTTATGAGATATGTTTTCATTGTACATTCTTTGTCATCTTGATATTGTGAATTTTACCACTTAAACTTATAGATTGATTGATGTTGTTGATAGTGTACACTCTAGTAATGACATCGTACATCTCCTTGGAATTTTGGTGGTCTGCAATGTAGAGAATTAGATGATCCCTCACATATTCTATAATGATGTTCCTTTCCAAAATGTCATCTTCTTGGAATTTTTATTTTCTCTCTTGTTTAGCTGGTTCAATAACTTTTCCTATAGCAATACCCAAAGCCTTGTTCTTTACAAGCAATAGGTCAATCCTATCATTCCATGCCATATAATTTGTAGCTCCTTCAAGCTTGTTTTCGTCCTTTATGAAGAATATAATGAATATGACTAACCAAAAATTTAAATATGTAAAGTCCCAAAGCTCTTCAAGGTGTTGTCAATGTCCTTCAAGGTGATCTAACAATTTTTTCCCTTCACCAAAGCTTTAAAACCATGTTGAATTTCTAGTGCAGTCAAGACTAGTATAGTTTTTTCAAAATTGTTAACTACTTCTAATGACACAATTAGTCTTCTTTTAGAATTCTAATCTTTAAGAATTTGTACATGAAAAACTTCAACCATTAAATTTCATCATTGGAGAAGTATAGATCACAATGAACAGTAAAATAAGAGACAAGGGACACTATAAATTAGGCTCACAGCCAAGGAAAAACCCACAAGGGAAAACCCAACCAATCTTTCCTTATAAAATAGAAATTATGTTCATCAAAAGTATATCAAAATATTCCAACACTATTCCAAATTCTTACCTCCATATGTCCAAGTCAAAACCAGTCAACAAAGAGAGAAGATAGTCAATGTTAGTCAAAATCAGAGTCTGAAGTAGAGGGTTGAATTACAGCCTGAGGTAGCTCAGAACAGAGGGCCAAAATTTAGTCAAACTTTATTCAAACAACCTAATGTAATTCTCAGTCAAAGGGCGTAGTTTAACCTGTGGTCAATGGTTGAGAACGGAAGTAAAATCTTGGTCAAATGAAGTCAATAGATCCCTGGAATATTCCACCTCCAAAGTAGTCAAAGAGCTCAACCAAACAAAAGAAATTATTCCCAAGACAATGTTGGTCAAATAGATGAATAGGAGTTGGTTAATGCATATCATAAATATTTCTTTGACTTCGCTGCACGTGTGAACTCCTTATTTCTATTTTAGATCAAATGTGTGAGTGATTAGATGGCCCAAATGAAATATAATGAGCTCATATTTATATGTGGTTTAGGAGGTGGAATTTCCACCTGTGGGGTCGACTTGTGCTTTCAAGGCCGACTTGGTCAACATGTAAAATTCATAGTTTCTCCAATAATTCGCTAATGAAAATATCAACCGTACCTACAAAAAATTTTACACTACCCAACCTCAGGTCTTAGTTATCTCCACAAATTGTGACCTCTCCTTGTGTACTTGCATTATTTCTATTCTACAGAAAGAGAGAGCAAAGAAACCTCACCTTCTATTTGGGTTTTCTCCCATAAGGGTTTCTAAGAGAATATCTTGTATTCATTGTGTTTAGTGTGTCATTTTATTTTATTATTCTCTATTTTCTTCTTTTTATCTATTACATGCATAAGCAGAAAACAGTAATTAATGGATCTAGAATCTAAGGAAAATCTCATAGTATATATTTTAGTTTATTTTTATATATGTAATGTGACATGCTATCTAGTGAATATCCATGCACTTGAATTCAAACCTTCTTTAATCTAAAAACCCATTGAAACTCTAATCTCATTCTTAATCATAATTAATAATTCTTTTATGGGCACTAAAAACCCTAAATTATTTATCCAACCTATTATATCGATACTTTCCTAAGGAGGTGTTAAATTTCTTTAGCATTTTCACTCTAAGAGGCCTCAAGTTGACTTTCCTTTTCTAGAGGAGTTAATGGTTCTATTTGGGTTGAACCCCTAGTCTTCCTTTCTTTTTTAGATGATGCCCTTAAGAATGTTAGCATAAATCCAATTGATTTCTTCTAACATAGGCATTTCACTAAATAACTTGGTTACCTTGTCAACTCTTATTGTGCTCACCTAAGAATTGTTTTTCTTGGCCATGAACATGTCTTCCTCCAAATACTATGTTATCCTGAAAACCTATACCATATAGCTTTGTACTCTCCTAATAACTTTCACAAGTCTCTTCAACATGGAAGTTGTTACAAAGTTTGAAAGAATACATATATAGATGTTCCACCATATTGGTCAATTATAATGATCTTAGAGGATTTTATTTGGCAACGACCCTCAAAATTCATTCCTTGGCAAAAACATGTTCTATTGTTGACCCTTCTCTAGCTACAAGATCCTTTCCCGCATATAAATTTTATTCTTAGTGATGGTAAGATATAGCTCTTTGAATTTGTCTACCAATAATGATAGAGGATCTAGAGAATATGGAAGAAGTGATAAATATGGAACCTTCTACCTGTTCCACACTTATGAAGGTACTAGAATATATAACCTTCTTGATAACACCCAACTTTCATCCATACTCTTTGTCTTTGCTTTAGCTTTGGCCAATTTGTTTTCCTTGGCTTCATTTAGGAAGAAGCTAAATTGACCCTAGAATGCATTCATGTAATACATTAAGATGGCTTTCCAAGGCAGGATGGTGTGCCTATGGTATCTCCTACAAAACCTTATCAAATATTATGTTAAATTCATGCGTGGATTTATTTTCATTTATTTTAATATTATTCAAGGAATTTAAAAGGAATCCAACATCATTTTTATTAGTCTATCTATTAAATAAATAATCACAACAAGCATTAAATGAATCAATGTTCCTATCATACAAACTTGTGAATTGATTCACAGTGTCTTTCTTTAACAATAAAAAGAAACATTTAAGCCATGTAAATAGAAAAATTTCAAGGTGATCATATGTTCTATGAACCCATCCCAATATTCTCTAACCCAAATAAAATTGTCCCCACTAATGGTTGGAATTTCTTTCAATGAGGCTATCATGCCATGGGTTTGACCTATAATGTTAGTCAAATCAAAAGGTTTGAACAATTATGTCAACGATGGAGCATCCATTATATCTTCATTAAGTAAATTTTAAATAATCTTAGTATATATCTCAAAGCTTCAAAGCTTGATCTATTATTTTCTTCCCTAACCAATGTTTTATAGTCACTTCTCCAATATAAAATTTTATGCTTGGGCAATTAAATAAGATTACCTTGATAATTTCTTCTTGTATAGAACCTATTTGTTGTGTTTTGTTGTTGTAGGGTTACCAAATGAGACTTGTCAAGTTGTTTATCTCACTAGGTACAATATGGAAAGAAAAATTATTTGGAAATTGGCATAGAATTACTAGGGTGATATACCACCTCCCGAACAATGATCCCAAGAAATGTTACTGCCTAGATTAGTAGACTCGACAAGTTCTGGTCAAGGTGCTAACTGATAAGCACATAGAATATGTACCCTATATCACCTCAACACAATCTCATCTCACTTTAGGCTAACTCATATGGTGCCATATGGGGCATCCTGATACCTAAATTGCTTCACTAAGACGTTAGTAAACCAATGCCTAGAAATCCTAGATATGATGAAGGTTAAGAGTTAATAAATATACGTGATAAATATGATAGATGAATGAATAATGTAGAAAATGTCAACCAACACTTGAGAAAGAGTGAAATAACTCAAATAGATGCTACATTTAATGTCACAAGTCGAGATAAGGGTTCATATACCAAGTGAGGTGATTTATCCTTGAATTCCTCTTGATTGTTGACCTAAAAGAGGAAAATATTGATCTTATCCTACAATTCCATCACGACTTATAAATGATTAAATTCTATAGAAAACACAAGGCTAGGATGCCTTTCAAGCTACCTAGGAGTGTTGAAACATACTAATATCAAGTGCTATATCTATAAAATATGAGTGAAATAACAACCCAATGATATACTTATGCAACAAGATATGAATGTACACCAATATGAAATAGAAACTACAGAAATTAGAGGATTAATTCCCCTAGGGCCAAGCCCAGATTTTCTCCCAATAAAAATATAACACTTTCCAACACTTTGGAAGGCTAAAAACACTTCTACATAAGATTAATATGCAATAATAACCAATTATAAGTGAACCTAGGGTTTGTATGGTTAGATATCATCTTATTCTATTCAAACTTTAGGTTAGGGATTCACAAATCCATGTAGAAGATTGATGCAATTTTATTCCATATTTGAAAATACCTTGAAAAACCCTCAATAAATAATGTTATATTAAAAATAATCCACAAATAGAGTTTTGATTTCCTATTGGGATGTTATATGTACCTAAAGAGGAATAAAACCCATGTCCACAATGCATGAGAATATTTTTGGTAATATTTATCTCTTGGATTTTTTTATTTTTCTATTTTTATGTATTTTGGATTAGATATTTAAAAATACAATGAATTTTGTAAAAAAAATGGTTAGTTGTTGGATTAGGGCTTAAGTGCCTTATCTCCACTAGGAAAATTGGGGTTAGGATGAAATCGTTTCTTAAGTTGGTTATTCAATGCTTGTGGATTAGATAAAGAACATAGAACCCTAGATGTTAAATTATCTCATTGTCTAATCAATACAAATCATGAAACCAAACCCTACTAAAAGGGATCCCTCCAAGAGGAAAGCCTTCAACCATAAGATCAACTATGGAATGGAATAAAATCAAAAACCTTGTTGAGGAACCTCTAGTGTGTGTCCTATCAAGGATAATTAATGCTTAACTCATGCCAACAAAAGAGACTTGAGAGATTTACCCTAGACACCTCCCTCCAAGTGACAAAGTTTCCCTTCAAATGAATCAATTTTGATCATCTTGTAAAAGTCTTGAATTAATAAAAAAAAATCATTGAAAAATATGTACAATCTATAAGAAGAAGAGACTTTGAAGTTGACATTGAATCTTCATGGAAATATTACATCATGGAAAAAAATGATCTCAATAACTCACAAAAATTTGCAAGGAGAATGAGCTCAAAAGGACTTGACTTGTCATCCAAAATATTCTTGGATACAAAATCATTACAATATTTTGACTTTACATTCCTTAAAACCCTGTAAAAGAGGTGGAATCCCCTTGAGAGAGGCTTGATTTTCTTGAAAGGGAGCCCAATTTGCACCAATAGTCCAACATTTCCCTCAAACGTGGATTGAATTGACTTGAAGTAAATTTAAGAAGTAATGGAAGGTCCACCATATCCCTAAATATTCTCAATGTTCCCTTAAAATTGATCTTCTACCTCCAATAGGTAAGAAAAAGGTGGATTGCTCCTTGAATTGTTCCAAAATTAGCCTGCTTTAATTTATGCTTATACCTTGATCTTGGTCTAATGGAGTGACCTTGACTTGATGTGACTTTTTCTTTATTAAAACAAAATGTCTCATATTTCTTCATTTAACCCTCACACCCGCCCCAAGAGAAGTCAACCCCACTTTAGCGATGCAAAAATGCTTGAAAGGAACATCAAGAGGCACATTTTAAGTATTTTTACTTTGAGATGAATTGGATTTCGTTGGAGAGTGAAATGGACCTTCTTCCTTATCTTGGAAAATATGAAACATTTCCTTGTGGAGAAAAAAATCATCATGGATTGTGAGACTACCATGAATAATGATGGCCATATTCAAATAGGTGTGCCTACATAAGAGAAATGGTTCATGCAAGGAATAAAATGTAGGTGTGCTAGGACAATAATAAGATGGGAGATTTCATCCTTACATAGTGTGATCACCTTTAGAATGGCAATATTAGTGTTTTTTTAAGCCACACGTTATAATAGATCCACCTCCATGATTCCTGAATGCCAACTCAAAGCATAAGAATGTCCATCAAGGCAAGGAGGTATCACCCACCAAGGGACAGTTAGCAAAGCCACAAAACCAAACATGATGAATATGAATTAAGAAGACTAATCATGACAATCCACACAAGGAGAACTAGGATACAATTTTACACTTCATCCCACATGGATTATAAGATGAAAGATTGCATAAATTTGGGCTTAAAAATGATGTGTACCTTTGTCAAAAAATTTGGGGTATCCCTATTAAAAGAGGGAACAGGAGTAAGAGAGATTTGAATGATCGAGTGAAAAAAATTTGGATGAACATAAGGAAATTTATTTTATCCTTATCACCAGGAAGGTATAATCATGTCTAGAGTATAAACGTCACTTTGCAACAAATCTAGCTCTTGGAATGAAGCTAAAGATACATTTTTATCAATTTTCATTGAACCATAGTAGTGACATTATCTTTTGAAAGGACTAATATCAAATATCAAGTAATTGAATGTGTAAAATTTTTTGTATGTATATGGGAGTGTCATATTAAAGTATTTGAAGATGGAAATACAATGATGATTTGGTGTTGGAAAGAAACACAAAATACTTCAATATAATAGTAGACTGTCTACTTGGTGCTTGGCTAAGATAAAAGAACGTAATTTATATACCCAGCAAATATGTGTAATTGTTTTAAGGTTCAAATAAATGTTTACAACAAAAGTGGCATCACAACCTTAAATAAATTATTTTCCCAAAAAATAATTGTATGAAATAATATGAGGATTGTTAAATTTTAGTTTTAGTGAGCACCTTATCGCAACTTCAAGTTTTTAAGCTACAACTTGGTCTAGAAAGTACTTTTAAGCTAGAACCAAGGTACCATTCCAAGAGATTGGAAATTATTTTGCATGGAGATATAAGGAGCTTAAAGGTATAACAAGGAATGGGGCTTGGTTCAAATTTTGAAAATGAAATTGTATAAATTCTCCAGTATTAACACACACCCAAATCAAGGTATCATTTCAAGAGTTTAAAAAAGTGTATGCATGGATTTATAAGGAACTTAAACATAACCGAAGAAATGGGTGAATTGCATATTACCATTCATTAAGATGTCAAGATTATAAAAACAATATTGCATCATTTGAAACCCCTATTAAGAGTTAAATTAGACAATTTTTTGGTTGTTGTGTATCGAGTTCATGTAATTAAGTGAATGGGATAGTCCACTATTAATGATCCACAAAAGACTAATAAGTTGAGAACTTGCAGTGAGTTTCATGATTTGAAAAAAAACATTATTACTATGATGAACCTCACTTTTAGTGAAGTGTTGGCACATGTATTTAGGCATGAGATCTATCCACTATGGATAGATTCTCGTATTACAACCAATAAATAACATTAAGAATTATAATTGGAAATAAAACCTTTATGGCAAAATGGAGATCACTTTGTGATGCTGTGATACCCTATAGGCTTAAGAACTAATTAGAAGCATATTAAAAATATATTTTGGGGTTTATTCATAAATTTTGTGTAAATTTCCCTAAATGATTGGGGATTATTGAAAAGTTATCTACGCTTTTTTGCAATAAACGCTAAAAAAAATTAACAATGTGGGTTTCATTGAACCTATCATTATGTTAAATAAAAATTCCTTCAAGAGTGTTATACAAGCATATATTGAGTAGGGAAACATTGTGTGATGATGCTACAAATTTACTTGTTCTATATCTTTGAGATCTAGTGGGTGTTTACGTAAATTCTTTCTAGAGCATAGTGGATATAAAATTATGTCATGGTAACATATCCAATGAAATGCCTACAGTTTTAGGTTGCTCCATGAGCTAAGATTCAAAGCAAAATTACATATCCCCACAGAGGCTCGGCGTTCCTCATTTCCTCATACAATCTTGATGAGCCTCATAAATGGGTAATTATATGGGCTCATTTTACCTCCTAACCTAGTCAAATAAACCATTCTCTTAGCTTATTGTATGATTTTCTAATTATATTTATGCTTATAGGGTGAGTTGAGTTAGTTATTATGCCATGTGGTCTAACATGTATTTAATGCAGATTATTGATGGATTTCGAGGTCAAAGTCAAGGATCTAGTGGTCAAACTGCAGCAATAACTCAAAGTAGACAGAGGAGAGGACTTATAGGATGGAATCCCCCTCATTTATTGCTCCTCACTTCGAATTCCCCTTCATTCAACTCAGAGTACAAGCAGCTGAATCATGCACTAGAAGGCAGTCGAGAAAGTGGAAGATGATTGATAGTTATCTCGAGTTTTGGGAGCCAAGCCTCCCTGATTTTAAGGAAGTTGTTGGTAGCTTCAGATTTATAAGTAGAGAGGCCTAGGGCCTCACTAGGGTTGACTTTTTTTCTTGTGTAAACTCTGCTCAAATTTCGAACTTACTATTTTATGGCAGTTTTATGTAATCTTGTTATTTTTTGATAATGAAGATGGAATCCTTTTTGAGCTAGAACTAAGTTACCTCAGAGGGATAAAGCTCTTGGTTTAGGGCCCAATCCAAGCAGCCAAGCTTCTTTTTACTTGTATTTGTATGCTTTACTTCAGTTTGTAGATTAGTTTGTTGTTAGATGTATTTCTCTTATGGTTAAGAATAGGTTGCTTTTGATGATTTAGTAGCTTGCTTCGATTTGTGCTTTCTATAGCAGGTTAAGCAGTGATCAGAGAAGATTCAAAAGGCTAGAAATAGTGCCTTGGCCTCTCTTCCTCCCTCTGGGACCATGATTTGGGGCAAAGACTCTCTTTCTGCCCCAAAACACAGATTTTCCTCATTCCTAGGACTTCTAGTGTTTGCAGCGCTCTAGTAGGTTGATAGTCCAATTTTGCTCTGCTTTAGATCTTCTTTATCATGTTCACTTCTTGATTTGCAATAGCCATTTTTCATGCCTTCCTTTCTTACAACATTTGCCAGCATTTCCTTCTATACATCATAGTGTAGGCCATTTTAATGCAAAACTTTGTTTTTCCTAGGATGCACTCATTTCATTCGTTGCTTGATTTTCTTGGTTGACTGTCATATTCTATGCAGCAGATATCTTCCAGCAGTAAGCTATCTTATGAGAAATCACACCCTCCATCTGATCCATGCCCTATAGGTCTCCCAAACCTCACCTAAATTATGCCCTAGTTTCCTTCGTTTTTCATAGAACTTCTTCCTCTCTCCTTGAGCAAACCTAATCATATTTCTCTCTCTTGGTGATTCATGGTAGACCTTAGGTGCCCTAACACCTCATTCAAACCTTCATCCACCTTTTCCACCCACTATCACACCCTGAAAACAATGAAAATTTCTCTCGGCCTCCTCCTGTAGGCCTCCTGTAGTTTCCTTGTTTTCCTCCTATGGTTTTCTTGTGTCCTCTTGTAGTTTTTCCTATAGGCTTTCTTTTGAAGGCCGAGTGTGGGAAAAGCCTCCAGAAGGCCACTTAATACCTCCTAGGATCCATCCACACCATCCTACATCCTCCCAAACTACAAAACTACCCTCTAACGCCACGTGTTCGCTGCCACACTCACACACAATAAATTAGATGCATGTTAAATTCACATAAAAACACATAAAAATCCAAAAATATGTTTTTTGCTTATTTACTTATAGAAATAGCATGGTTAGATGTTGTTTACTTCCTTGAGTAGGTAATGGAATTTCTTTCATGGTTTTCATAGTACTTTTGGCAAAAGTAGAATTAGCTTGTTAATTAGGGTTTACTAGATTTGCTTTACATTCCAGTCTTTCTCCTTTCTGCAATCAAAATAGCATATGTAGAGTAATATTTCTTTCCTTTCATCACACATAGAACTTCTTCTAAAATATATAGAAGTTGGCTTGAGTTCCTAGTGATCTCGCATCGGCTGACCAAGTGACAACCTGCAGCGAGAACTAGTACTTGTGCATATAGCACCGATGCTTCCAAGTTTGTTACGAACTACCAGGTTGATAAAAGTAAATTTGGTAGCCCAGGACTTGCAACATTCTTGTTGTAATACTAGCACTCACCACTTTTTGGCGCCATTGCAGGGGAAGTGTCAGAGTATTCTGTGATTACTGCTTTCTTCTATTTCCTATTACAACATTCTGTTAATAGTTTATTTTGGCAAGAGTAGACTAGTCATTTATTTTCTCTCATTTCTACATTTCCTTGTTTTCCTTTTCAATTCTACAAATTTTCATTAAGCAATTTCATTTCAGCTAGTTGCAATTTGTTTTGTTCAATCACAATTTCAGTTTCTGTAGGTACTTTCAATGTGGGGAAAAATAAACAAAAACCCAACCAAAAATATTTCCTTTCATGCCTCGTAGGAGTAGAGATAACTTAGAAAAAAATTTGCCCAACACCCCCACTGCTTCACACAGCCAACCTTCTCTCTTCTTCAGTGGTTGCAATCAAGAATAACCCTTAGGTGAACATCTAGACATATTTGAAGAACCTATAAGGGAAGAAGAATAAGAAAACATTCCTCTGGAGCCAATGGCTGAAAACAGAAATGCTAGGGGAAATGGAGAGAGAAAAGAGGGTGCCTTCCCCATTCGAGAGACCAATGGGGACACCAAATGAAGAATATAAGTCCTTCATCCCTACCTCACTTCCATGGTCTGACTACAGAAGATCCTGACACCTTCTTGTTTGAGTTTTTTGTCATCTGTCGAACTTATGACTATCCAGAAGATGAGTAAAAGTTGAAACTGTTCCCTTCTACTCTCAAGGACACAGCACTACGCTAGTTCATGGGATTACCTGTCAATATCATCACAACTTGGGCTCAGATGTAGCAGGCCTTTAACAAAAAGTATCGAGACTATTGTAGGTCAAAAGATACTAAAGAATAAATATTTCGAATGACCATAGGAAGTGATGAGTCCCTGGAAGACTATGAAGAGAGGTTCCAGCTCAGTTACAAAAGGGTTAGGTGTACACTTGACCCTAAGTCTCTGAAGTTGGTCCTGCTCAGGGGAATTTTGGAAGACCTTTTAGACACTCTCCATCTACTGGACGGGGAACACATCTACCAACTATCCTATGAGGACATAAAGACTGTTTTTAGAAACCATTCTAGAGCAACGAGAAAGAAAGGTAGGGGGAGTCAACCCATAGCCAGTAACTCTTCTTCCAATTCATCCATTAAAGGTGAAATTGGAAACATGCTAGAAGAATTCAAGAATGAGATGTTGCAGATGCTTGCCATGCAAATGGATACCTTACATATCAAAAGAAAACAAGAGGAAGCAGAGAGGGCTTTGGCCATTTTTTTCCCTAGATGCACTAGGAGGCATCCTAAGAATGAATGCCCATTGAATTCTATAGGGGTTTGTTTAGTCTGTGAAGAAGATCATTCTACAGATAAGTGCCCTTCCTTGCCCAGACTTAAAGCTGTATACCAAGGGGCTGAAGGAGTCACTGAACAGATCTATTACATAAACCAAAGGAGGCCGCATGGACCTAGACCATACCAGCAGGGGATGCAAGGGACATCTCAGGCATACTACAACCCCAACCAAGTGACCTCCATACCTTCTTGGGCCCCCCTGCTCATCCTTCCAAGTCCATGCCTCCTCTTTGGTCCTTCACATCTCAATATCATGCCCAACTAGCCACCCATTCATTTCAATCCTATGCTCAGTCGCAACCTCAGTGGAATGCATCTCATCAGGGGTGGATACCCCAATACAACTCTCTTCCCGCTCTTCTGCCTCCACCACCTACCCAACCACAACCGTTACCTTCTGCTCCACCAAGGAAACCCCAAATTCCTACCCAGCCAAATCCAAACCTGAACAATAGACAGGCTCAGCAAGTGTATAGTGGGGATCCATCATGCCCAACTTATACTTGGGAGATTCAAGAAATTAACTTGCAATACGGGAAATTTCTCCTAGATAGCCAGCCTCCACCCAGGGAGGTTGAGGAAGATAAAGAGGAAAGTGAACCTAAAGCAAATCCACCCTTTCCTGAGATACTATCCATGACAATCCAGCCTACCCCAGAAGAGATTGAACTCCTGGGAGAATTGAAACATTTATGTGTGAAGATACCACTTCTCCAAGCCATAAAAGATGTGCCTATCTACAATAGGTTGATCAAAGAGAAGTGCTTTAGGCATCCAGGAAGGTGCAAGAGATATGCCCCAACCATCAATGTCATAGGGAAACAATCCAACCTAATGTTGGGGCAGATAATTTGTCCAAAATATCTGGACCTTGGAAGCCCAGTAGTTGATGTACACATCAATGGCACAATGGTCCCACATACCTTGATTGATCTAGGAGCTTCCATTAATGTGATGACAAAGGACACAATGCTCAAACTTAACCTCCAAGGCTCCTTGAGGAAGACCACGATAGTGCTACAGCTAGAAAACCGCTCCATAGTGACCCCTAAGGGAATTTTGGAAGATGTGATGGTCTCCATTGATTCTTGGGAGTACCCTGTTGATTTTTTAGTTCTCCAGCCAAAGGCAAAGATCACTGGGTATCCTCTCATTCTGGGAAGACCCTGGTTGGCTACAACTAATCCCTACATTAGCTGCCGAGCTGGGAACATGACCATAAAGAACGAACATATGTCCAAGCAGTTAATCCTATATCCTCCTGCCCAAACCTTGCTAAAACATGATCTACCTCTCTGGTTGGAGGAGGAGGATGAGGATGAAGTTTATTCTGCACCACTTTGTACAGTAGAAATCTCCATGGGGGGGAAACTACAAGATGAGGATGATATTCAAAATTTGATTCAGAATCCACCTCTCGGTATATCACCATTAGAAGACATAGTAAGAGAAACCCAAAACAACCCCTCAACTGATCTCTGTGTGTCCAACCCCACTTCTCTCCGTGTTAAAAATATAGAGTTTGGCCCAGAAAGAACATTGAAAATCAATCCATCCTATCTACTTCCCAGGAGAAGGAGCTATGAAACATACTGAGAAAACATCTAGATGCATTCGCCTGGAGATATAAGGAGATGAAGGGAGTGCACCCTTCAGTTTGTACTCATCATATATACATCAAGGAATATTGCAAGCTAGTCAGGCAGCCTCAAAGGAGGATCAACCCAGCACTTAAAGATATTGTTAAGGAAGAATTGCAGAAATTGCTTGATGCAGGATTCATCTATCCCATCTCTAACAGTGAATGGGTCTCTATTTTGGTGCTAATGCCAAAGAAAAATGGTAAGTGGAGAATTTGTGTCAACTATCGGGAATTGAACAAATCCACTGAAGAGGACCATTTCCCTTTACCTTTCATAGATCAAGTGTTAGACAGTCTGGCAGGGAAAAAAAATTTCTCCTTCCTAGATGGGTTTAGTGGGTACAATCATATTCAAATCAGCTCGGAAGACCAAGATAATACCATTTTCACTTGTCCTTGGGGTACCTTTGCATACAGGGTCCTTCCTTTTGGTTTGTGAAATGCTCCAGCCAGTTTCCAACGAGTGGTATTGAGTATATTTTCTGAACTGGTTCATGATGCAATAGAAATATGCATGGATGATTTTACTCCTTATGGCTCTGACTTTCAGGAAGCTTTATCTAACCTAGGAAAAGTTCTAGATAAGTGTATTGAGATGAACCTGTCCCTCAATCTGGAAAAATATGGATTTTTGATGACTAAAGGGACCGTGCTAGGTCATTCAATATCTCAACAAGGACTGCAGGTGGACCCCAACAAAATTGCCATCATCCAAAGGGTCCCACCTCCTCAAAAGGTGAGAGATGTCAAAATCTTCCTAGGCTTAGCTGGATATTACAAGAGATCCATTAAAGAGTTCAGCAAGTTAGCCTCTCCTTTGTTTGGCCTCCTAGGCAAAGATGTTGAGTTCATATGGTCGAAAAACTGTTAAGAAGCCCTAGATACCTTGAAGAGCAAGCTAGTGACTGCCCCAATCCTCAAAGGCCCAAACTGGGCCCTACCCTTTCACATTCACACAGATGCCTCAAATAAAGCAATAGGAGCAGCCCTAGGACAAATTCTTGAAAATTTACCTTATGCAATATACTTTATAAGCAAAAAAATTTCAAAGGTAGAGTTAAAGTATACAGTGACTGAGAAGGAACTCCTCGCTTTCATGCATTCCTTAAACAAATTCAGACATTATATCACAGGCTATCAAACCTTTGTGCACACTGATCATGCTATAATTAGATATTTAATGAAAAAACCAGATGTAAATTCTCGCATTATTAGATGGTTGCTTTTACTGCAGCAGTTTGATCTGACCATTATTGATAAGCCTGGTAAAGAGAATATTGTTGCTAACTTTTTGTCTAGAGTAAATTTGCCTACAGGTGAATAAGGAATGGTGGATGACCAAATGCCAGATGTTCACCTACTTTCTATATCAGTACTCTCTCCATACTTTTCTGATATAGCAAACTACTTGGTTTCAACACAATTCCCACCACACCTATCCTCAAAAGAGAAGAGCAAGATAGTAAGGAAAATTTCCCCTTTCACCTGGATTGGAGGCAATCTCTTCAAACTTGGCCCAAATTAGATCTTGAGAAGATGTGTCAGGGAGGAGAAATTCTTTGACATCCTCTTGACCTGTCATGACAGGCCTTGTGGAGGTCATTTTGCAGCAAAAAGAACTGCCTTCAAGATATTGCAAGCAGGCTACTACTGGCCCACTCTTCATCAGTATGTGAGGAGATACACGAGCCAGTGTGATCGATGTCAGAGGATGGGGAAGCCCACTCCAAAGGATGAAATTCCCATGCAACCTCAAGTGACCTTTGAGCCATTTGAGAAGTGGGGCATGGACTTTGTGGGGCCTATCAACCCTCCTTCAAAGAAGAAGTAGTACATCATTATGTGCACCGACTACCTGACAAAGTGGGCAGAGACAAAAGCAATCAAAGCAGTGATAGAGGAAAAAGTAGCTGAGTTTTTTAGGGAAAACATATTCTACAAGTTCGGGTATCTGAGAGAGTTGGTCACAGACCAAGGCAGTCAATTCAATTCTAACCTGATTGAAGACCTGCTCACACATCATAAGATCAAGCACAGGACTTCCACCCCTACCATTCACAAGCCAATGGGCAAGTGGAGGTCACTAACAGAGCATTGGAAGGGATCCTAACCAAGGTAGTGAACAGCAGCAGAAAAGATTGGGCGGACAAATTAGTTGAGGCCACTTGGGCCTACACCACAACATGGAAGACCACCACCGGGTTCACAACCTATGAACTGGTCTATGGGAAGAAGGCTTTGTTGTCAATAGAGTTTTAATTCAATACCCTAAGGATGGCAGCTCAGCTAGACCTAGACCTCAGCGATGCACAGAAGGAGAGATTACTTCAGCTCAAAGGATTGGATGAATACATATTGCAAGGCCTTCTCCATACAGAGGTAGTTCAGCTTCAGAGAAAGATATGGCATGAAAAAAATATCAAGGAGAAGCAATTCCAAGAGGGAGATTGGGCACTACTCTATGATTCAAGATACAAGGATTTCAAAGGAAAGCTAAGGACAAGATGGCTAGGACCCTACACTATGGACAAATGTAATGACAATGGTTCAGTCCTAATCAGAACCATTGATGATGAAGCTATCCCCATGCTTGTCAACGAACATGGATTGAAAGTATACAAGAAACTCCTCTCCAAGCGAGATTTTATTGAAGATTTGAATAACACAGTGATGGTAGTGGATAATGTCTTAGCTTCCACTTCACCCACTCACTGAAGAAAAAAGAGAAAAAATAAGGACTCAAGTGAAAACCTCCATGAGGCGCTTGAGTCCCATCATTCGGTTGAAAACCTCTTTTGAGGTGGTCCAGTGATGTCAAAAAAAAAGGGGAAAAGAATAAGATCCCTAGGTGAAAACCTCCCTTGGAGGCACCCAGGGTAGGCAATTAAGGTGAAAACCTCTCTGAGGTGCCCTAGTTGTTTTCAAAAAAAAGGGGGGGGGAGAAAGAAAAAATGAATTTTTATTGCATTACAGGTTTGCAAGAGGACTATAGGGAGCAGAAGAAGGTTTCAAGGGGACCCTGACATTCATACTAGCATCCATCTCATCTTATCCACACCTTCCTCCATCATTTTTGGCATCTCTTTCACCCCACTGTACCTCTTCTTCCAAAATTGTGTTTTCTACAGGAGGCTCTGTTTTTTCTACAGGAAGCTCCTGTAGGAATTACAGAGAGCCAAAAGTGTCTACAGGAGGCAGTTTGAGGGACAAGAAAAGATTCATGAGGAACCTATAATCCCTCTTACCATCTTCAAACCTCCTTGCCATCATTTCCAAGCTTGCATCACACTCCAAGCATCAATATTTTTTTTTTATTTTCCAAGAAAAAACACAGAAAAACAGTTTTTCAATTTTGAAAAAAAAATAATAAAAGGAGGAAAAGGCACCATTAATTTTACCTGAAGCTTACCTACTATCCCTCCATCATTCATCTCCACCTCTAGCATCATTCTCAAGCTCCAAGCACAGGGAAATAGCTGAAGTTTCAAGGGGAGAAGCAGCTACAGGAGCTCTTGTAGGCATTCATGTAGCAGCTGATCCCATAGAAGTCCAGCACCAGCAGCAAGGGACAGCACATCTGAAGGTTGAAAAGGCACATGCAGCTCAGCTCCAGCAAAAGAAGAACCTGCAAAAACACACAATAAAACATCAACAAGCAGAGACAGCATGCATGAAGGAAAATGAAGGCATGCAACAGAGAAAGCCACAGCGCCTCAGTCGATGGCAGAAAATACACTTGGATTATAGGTAAGTAGCTAATTCACTCCTCTATCTACATTTGTGTAATTAGGAATCATACGAAGGCAACAAGATGGTTGAAATCGAAAGAGGGAAAGGTGGCCAGTTAACTTGGCCAACTTCATTTAGTTGACTCCACTTAACCAAGATATCACCCACACGTGCGCACATTCAACTCAAGCAAAAGATGTGAAGGATAGGTAGTGGGAGGAAGATTTAACTCTAATGCAGTAATGAGGGGATGATTATGAGGGGGGGTCATGATGACCAATTAGGTGGGGACCAACGATCCTAATCTAGGCAACATACACCTTGCCAGCTCAGCACTCATAACCGAAAACAGCCATAAAAGGTAATGAGCACTCCTCCCCGCGCATTCTCACCACCTTTCTTCAGTTTCTCCTCGTAACTTAGCCACACAATAGTCTTCTTATGCCCCCACAGCCTCGTATCCATCATCCTCCATCGATTTCCTCCATATTTTTTCTCTCGTCATCTTCTACAGGAACCCTACAGGTTTTCTACAAGAGCACCTACAAGAAATCTACAAGAGGGGAAGTGAGTCATTTTGAAGGGAGGAAACATGATTTTTTGCACGAATTTCAGTCTGAAGAGGTAGGTTTCATGAATTCCCTCTGTTTAATATCAAAATGTGAAAGAGTTGGTCTCAAATTGAAGATAAAATGAGTCTTTAAGAGGGTAGAAATACATTAAAAAAAAATTAATTAATTAATTAATTTAAAAAAATTATGTTTTTTTTTTAAACATAGTCCCATTTGTTTTTCTATTTCACTCAAAATTATTTGTCTCCACCTCCATATCTAGTTTTTCAAAAGAAGTACAGGCAGTATGACAAGGGGTTTTATGAGAAGAGAGCCCACTAACTCCACTAGACTCCATGCACATCCTCAAGTGGTGGAAATATTTACAAGGGAAAACTGGATGAATTTCTTTGGGAAGGTTAGAGGGTTTGATGATGAAATTTCCCATGAATTTGCTCTCTCTGGTCCCTCACACAAGAACTCATGCTACTGTAACAAGAAGCTACCTTGAGAATGAGAATGAATTACTAAGGAAGTAGATACAGGAGAAAGAGACTCATTTGGAAAACATGGCCAGCTTACCCATATAAGCATTACAATGCAGAAAACTAACCAAATCTTATGGCCTCTATCTGAAGGATCAATGGCTTCAATTCCAAATAAAAACTTTGGCCTAAAGAGGCATAATGCCTTTCCAAGACTACAGGTAGTTCATGGATTTGTGTGACAAAATCACCTCTGAGAAAAAAGCAAAGATGGTAGAGTTCTATCTACACAACATGGCCCTCACAGACCTAAATGTGTGGGACCCCAATGCCAATCTAGGGGATCTGCAATTAATGGCCATGGCACCATGGATGAACCATGAAGAATTGAGGGCAGCAGAAATGAAAAGATTGTTAATAAAAGAGCAGAATGAACCATTAATGATAAGAGTTGAGCCATCAAATCCTATGGCACTCATCAGCACACACAACCTGCTTGCCAATGACCCTCAGATTGCCCCTAAATATCTAGCCAATCAGGAACAAGCCATTGCACACTTTGAAGATATGCTTAGGCTACTTGGGGATGACTATGTGCATGCATGCATGAGAAGATGGAACACCCTACCCCACAGCTTGCAGATCAAAGAATACCATTCCTCCATGAGGCTGAAGGAGGCATTGAAAAGAGTGCCAATGTACAAGTGCTCCATGCAAAGGCTGAAGGTCAACTAGATTGGCCTCAAACTGAGTCCTCCACTCATATTTGGCATGTTGGAAGGTATAAGAGAAGAATAAGAGAAGGAGCAGTGGAAGGACATAGATAAAAAGGCAGTATTTTATGGAGAACATGAGTAAACCACATCAGAAGCATGGAATGCTAGGGAGGCCACCAGGGCCATGAAAGACCAAGAGATTGACTAGGTTGCTCAGAGGGTGAGCAACACCTTTAGTAGGGGGGTGATGATGAGCCTCATAAATGGGTAATTATATGGGTTCATTTTACCTCCTATCCTAGTCAAATCAACCATTCTCTTAGCTTAATGTATGATTTTCTAATTATATTTATTCTTATAGGGTGATTTGAGTTAGTTATTATTCCATGTGGTCTAACATGTATTTAATGCAGATTATTGATGGATTTCGAGGTCAAAGTCAAGGATATAGTGGTCAAACTATAGAAATAACTCGAAGTAGACATAGGAGATGACTTATAGGAGGAAATCCCCCTCATTTATTACTTCTCACTTCCAATTCCCCTTCATTTATCTCAGAGTAAAAACAGTCGAATCATGCACTAGAAGGCATCTAAGCAAGTGGAAGATGACTGATAGTTATCTCGAGTTTTGGGAGCCAAGTCTCCCTGATTTTAAGGAAGTTGTTGGTAGCTTCAAATTTATAAGTAGAGAGGCCTAGGGCCTCACTAGGGTCGAATTTTTTGCTTCTGTAAACTCTACTCAAATTTCAAGCTTACTATTTTATGACAATTTTATGTAATCTTGCTATTTTTTTATAATGAAGATGGAATTATTTTTGAGCTAGCATTGAGTTACCTTAGAGGGCTGAAGCTCTTAGGTTAGGGCCCAATCCAAGCAGCCAAGCTTCTCTTTACTTGTATTTGTATGCTTTACTTCAATTTGTATGTTAGTTTGTTGTTAGATGTATTTCTCTTATGGTTAAGAATAGGTTGCTTTTGATGATTTAGTACCTTGCTTCCATTTGTGCTTTCTATGGCAGGTTAAGCAATGATCAGATAAGATTCAAAAGGCTAGCAACAGTGCCTTTGCCTCTCTTCCTCCCTCTGGGACCATGATTTGGGGCAAAGACTCTCTTGCTACCCCAAAAACACAGATTTTCCTCATTCCTAGGACTTCTAGTGTTTACAGCTCTCTAGCAGGTTGATAGTCCAGTTTTTCTTTGCTTCAGATCTTCTTTATCATGTTCACTTCCTGATTTGCAATATTCCTTTTGCATGCTTTCCTTTCTTATAGCATTTCCCAGTATTTCCTTCTATACATCATAGTTTAAGCCATTTTAATGCAAAACTCTGTTTTTCCTAGGATGCACTCATTTCATTGGTTGCTTGATTTTCTTGGTTGACTATTAGTTTCTATGCATTAGATCTCTTCCAACAATAGGCTATCTTACCATCAATCACACCCTATAGGTCTCCCAAACCTCACCTTAATTCTACCCTAGTTTCCTTTGTTTTTCATAAAACTTCTTCCTCTCTCCTTGAGCAAACCCAATCATCTTTCTCTCTCTTAGTGATTCATGGTAGACCTTAGGTTCCCTAACACCTCATTCCAACCTTCATCCACCTTTTCCACCCACTCTCACACCCTCAAAACAGCGAAAATTGCTCTCGGCCTCCTCCTATAGGCCTCTTGTAGTTTCCCTGTTTTCCTCCTGTAGTTTTCCTGTGTCCTCCTATAGTTTTTCCTATAGGATTTATTTTGAAGGCCAAGTGTGGGAAAAGCCTCCAGAAGGCCACCTAAGACCTCTTAGGACCCATCCACACCATCCTACATCCTCCCAAGCTCCAAAATCGCCCTCTAACGCCACCTGTTTGCTACCACACTCACACACAATAAATTAGATGCATGTTAAATTCACATAAAAACACATAAAAATCCAAAAATATGTTTTTTTTCTTATTTACTTACAGAAATAGCATGGTTAGATTTTGTTTACTTCCTTGAGTATGTAATGGCATTTCTTTCATGGTTTTGATAGTGTTTTTGGCAAAAGTAGAATTAGCTTGTTAATTAGGGTTTACTAGGTTTTCCTTTACATTCCAGTATTTCTCCTTTTTGCAGTCAGAATAGCATCTATAGATTAATCATTCTTTCCTTTTATCACACATAGAGCTTCTTCTGAAATCTATAGAAGTTGTCTTGAGCTCCTAGTGATCTCGTGCTGGCTAACCAAGTGACAACCTGTAGTGAGAACTATTACTTGTGGATACAACACCGACACTTCCAAGTTTGTTACGAACTACCGGGTTGATAAAAGTAAAGTTGGTAGCCAAGGCGTTGCAACATTCTTGCTGCAATGCTGGCACTCACCAAATCTATCATTGAAATGAGCCAGAAAGTGGGGGAGGGGAATTACTCACATATTTCCCGCCATGGGCTCATTAAATTGATTGTTATGGATGCTCTCAGTCACCTAAGAAACCCTGTGCTATGGACTAATGTAGACATGGGTAGGGAAATTTTCTTTGGAACCCAAGCCATCACTCATGAAGAAACACCATCCTCTAGCATTGGAGGTAGGGGCGGAAAGACAAAGGAAGAAGAAGCAAAAGAAACAGAGGAAGAAGAAGTATAAATTAAGGAAAAATAAGGAGAGAAATAAGTAGCATAAAAAGAGAACCCTAGGTGACCTCTAAGCCTCAATAGACAAAAAAACAAGGACGTCAAAAAAGTATCTCTCTAGGGAACACCAAGCAAGAAGTGGTTGCAACATTGACCACATTGGGCACACCTATCAAGCCCAAAATAAGGCAGCCAAGGCAAGGTCCTTTGTACTTCAAAACAAGGAAGAGCACCAGGATAAGGCAAGGAAAGCCTCAGCCTCCTACAAAGGTCCATATCACCATAGAGGAGTCAACAAGTAAGAAGGAAGAAGTAGGACCTAGTGAGAGAAAAATTGAGGAGGTTACCTCTCCTAAGGCCAAAACCAAGCAACCTGTGATACCTATGGGAAGGCCCACCATTAGGGAAGTCACCTTTAAGAGACTCAAGACACAAACTGCCATGTTACAAGAAGAGAAAGAAGAGATACAAGAGGAAACATAGCAGCTACAGGAGAAACAAGGGCTGCTACATGAGAAACATGGGATACTACAGGAGCAGCAGGAGGTCCTACAGGAAGGTGCAACCACCTTAAAATAAGATGAAAAATACCTCAAAGATCTTCAAGAGCTTGATCCACAACCCAACCTAAAATCCTACTACAAATTTGTTGAGGGAGGTAGGATTATACCTAAGAAATTCGTCATCCCACTCTTCTTTGAGTTAGAGAAGGAAAGAGGTAGAACACATAGATGGATGAAAATTGAAAAATCCAAAAGTGTAGAATATGTGGGCCTCATGGAGGAGAAAATAAATGAAATGGGAAAGGAATTAAGTGATATAAAACTAAGGAATTCAACCATGAGAGAGCATCTACAGGAAGAAAACACAAGGCTAAAAGAACAGTTGCAAGAAAAAGAAACACAACTTGCTACCTTGGCAAGTTTATCTATCGAAGCCATACAATGCAAGCAACCATCTAAATCCTATGTTATTTTCCTCAAGGAACAATGGTTGCAATTCCAGATCAAGACACTAGCACAGTATGGGTCTTTACCTTTCCAAGACTATAGGAAATTTATTGAGTTTTGTAAAAAGGTAAGTATTGAGGATAAGGAAAAATTAGTTGAGTTTTATATGCACAATCTGATCCTAACAGATATAAATTTTTGGGACCCCAATTCAAGATTGGGAGACATGAAACTCATGGAATTAGCATCTTGGTTGACACATGAGGAGACAAGAGTTGAAGAAGTGAAAAGGGTGATGAAAAAAGAAGAAAAGGATCCCTTATATATCATAGCAGAATTAGTAAGCCCCAAGGCTATCATTAGCAACCACAGTCTCATCTCTTTTGATCTTGAATTAGCACTTAGGTACATAGTAGCCCAAGAGAAATCTATCCTACATTTTGAGGACACTTTTAGAATGGTGGGAAAAGAAAGTTTGCAGGCTTGTCAAAGAATATGGCAAGCCCTACCTGTCAGTTTACAAATCAGAGAATATCACTCCCCATAAAGACTAAGGAATGCCTTGGAGAAAACACCACTATACAAAAGGATCATGCAAAGGCTAAAGATCAACTGGATAGGGCTCAAACTCAATCCTCCCTTACTATTGGGACTACAAGAAGGAATAACCAAGCAGAGGAACAAAAATAATGGACAAACATAGAGGCAAATGCAGGTTTCTATCCACAGGAAGGCACACCATCTGAAGTGCCTTGGGATGTCAAAGAGGCCACCAGGGCCATGAATGAGCTTCATATCAGTGACTGAGTTTCTTAGAGGATGAGAAACACCTTCAACAGGGGGTGATGATGGGTCCCATCAATAGGTATCTTTTGGAGTTCATTATCCTATCCTCTAGCCCTTAAAATCTCCTTTTCTCGCATTAATTCACATTTTTAGCCATAAAATGCTTAGTAGGAAGACTAAGAGGTGTTTGTCATATTTTATGGACTAATGTGATTAATATGCAGGTCAAAGAAGAATTTTTGGATATATTTACCATGCAGGGGCTTGATGGAGACACCTAGAGAGAATATAGGGAGATTTCCCACCTCACTGACTCCCTAACTCAGCTTGATATCACACAATCCTCTCCAACAACTTGAATTCATTAGTAGCCAAGGAACTCCAATTGCATGACAAGGACAAAGGGACCCAGATCCACAAATCTCAAGAATTTGGATGGGAGCATTCCTCCTTTCAAGGAAGTTGCCCCTCAATTTTTGTTGTATAAGTAAACTAGCTAAAAGGCTCATTAAGATTTGATTTTTTACTACAGCTAAGAGTAGCTATTGAGAGTCTAGTTCTTGACATTGGTATTCTTAACTTCCATATGATGTATGATACTATTATTTTATGTTAATGAGAATTTTACCATTGATCTTCATCTAAGTTAGTTTTTGAGGGTTGAAACCCTTGGATTTGGGCCCAACCCCGAGGCTTTAGTCCCTCTCTTGTATTTCCATTTTTGTTCTTGTTTCAAAGCATTCCAATCCTTCTCTTGTTTCAATATATGTTACATCATAAAAAAATTGTAATTTCAGACTTTCCTTTCACCTCTCTTGCGGGAAGAGTGGTTGGAAATATATATAATCACAATCCAAATATATGTGTTCATGATTTCTTGGAAATAGATAGATGTTAGTTTTCCTACTTATTCTTTGCAACTTAGGAGTTAGTGTCATTAGCTTGAGTGATTAGAGTATTGTTGTGGGATAGAATAGATCTTAATAAAATTCAACTCATATTTTCCATGTTAATTTGTCTCACTGCATTATTGGTCATTTGATGCATGTATTTGGCTAACTGCAGGAATTATGTTGATCTACAAGGGTGGGCACACCTTTCCACATCCACTTGGACCTATCCACCTTCCCTCTAGGCACCCCACCTTGCTTCCAAATTATGTCTCTAAATTCACTATGTTAAGGCAATTGAAGGACACCGTGGGCATCAACTTTGGTGCAAGATAGACCTCTGAGGGGTACTAGGCTTGGCCAAGGGGCTCCCACATCCTTCATTCATCACCTTTTACCTTCATCCACCTTTATCCACCTCTAAGACACCACTTCCATCCTTAAAACTCTCTTGGACCCCCTCTTGTAGCAAAACAGGGCCTCATGTAGCAATACAGACCCTCCTGTAGCACCTCCTATAGCAGCCATGTAGCAGTGTTTCCTTCAACCATTTTTTCTCCCTACATTGATCCTAGCATAGTTAAGCTAAATAATGGCCCCAAACTTGTGATTTGATGATTAAGGAAGAATCCAAGACCACTCCAACCTCTTCCTTTCCTCACTACAACCATTAGATAGCAAAATATAGTTAAAATTAGTATTTTTTTATAGGCATGTTAAAAATTGGATTCCTTATTTTCAAGAAAGTGTGAGTAGATAAATGATGCATACAAATAGGTTATTGATCTAATTAAATGTGTCAGTAGAATAACATGATTTACTTTTGCAAATAGACTAGCCTTTTCCTTTCATGCAATGTCAATTAGCATTTACATTTAAATGAATGGCATTTTCACTTTTGTAGTTAGAATCATGATCATTTATGCTTTCATGAGAATTTTTCACTGTAGTTAGTTGGAGGAGTGGTCTCTAAACACCTTGATCTGATTTCATGACTGAGGGTGACATGAGTAGAACCTAACCTATTGTGCATATAGCATTGTCACCTCTAAGTTTGTATGAACCTCGGGTTGATAATTTTAGTTGAGAAGCCCTTGGGAGTTGCAACATTCTTGGTTCAATACCAAGGCTCATCACTTGGTTAAGAACATCAATTTGTCGCTACGAACCAAATCCTTGGCCTTATTTGGGTCCACTTGGGCGTCTTTGTGGTCCCATGAACTTGAAACTCCAATCTCACAAAGGACACTTAGAAACCATTTTTCTCTTAGGATTCCTTGATCTTGGGTATCTCTTTTCAAGTGGCACTCCTTAAACTCTAGATCTAGGTATCCTCTTAGCCTTTCGAAGAGAGCCATCCATCTTTCTTTTATAGCAAGTATCTGAGCCTCTATTCTGAATATGCTTTAGGAATCACCCCATATCCTATCATTGGTGCATCTATTCTTGTGATTCCTCTTATACCATGACTTCTCCCATTGGTGAAAGTCTTTAAAGTGCAGGGAGCTTTAGTTGAGGTGACAGTGGGCTATCGCTCCATTTTTTCCACTTGACCTAGTAGTTTCTCTATAGGATCCCCTCCTAGGACCCCTGCTAGTTTGAGCGGTAACATTTTTGGCGTCATTGTCAGGGACACGAGATGTGTGTCTTCTTCCTCATACGACAATATCGATATATCATTCTTGGTGACTCTAATGGAAGAATGAAGCTCAAGTTCTTCATTTAACATTAAGGTCAATACTTGTAGGGGAAAGCATTTCTCTAAGAATATTTAAATTCACCCTCACAAATCCTACATAATTTACATGTATATCTCGATAGGATGTCTTTCTTTGATGATTTTCCCGCTTTGGACATCGTTATCATCCCTAGGAACCCTAATCATGCCACAGGAAGGATGGTATGTGGGGTGCCCATGTTTGATGGTGATCCACTCTCTGCAATTAATCATGTAGAAATATTTATTGCACATGCTTCAAAGGAGAAAGTGGTCCACCATGATGTCCTTATGTTATTTTTGATGAGCACTCTCCATGGTCATAACTCATGGTTTCATAGTCATGAACCTAGGAGCATCTCATCTATTGAGGAGTTCTTTGAAGGATTTCTTAGACATTTTCGAGTATTCCTTTAAAACATTCAAGAGGAAGCCTTCATTAAGCATCATCATGACCCTAGAAATCTAGATGATGGGCAGCAAAGAGGATCCTCCCTCGGACCACATGACGAAAATAGGCATGATGATAATTCCAACAGCACATGATATTTGATGCTTCTTACTTCCATGCTTAGATAGTAGCATTTGGTTCAAGATAATTTAGCATTATTGCAAAGCATCATTTCTTGGCAGTTAATTAGGAAGTGGTATGTTTTAGCATTTGATTTCATTCTCTTTCCTTGTACATTCTTTCTTGCAATAGGTTAAGGTTCCATTCGAACATTTCATTCTCTACAATTAAGTTAATATTTGACTTCAATACATGCACTCCATTACATCATGACAATAAACGAATGACACATTGTATGCCGCACATATAGTTCCGACACCTCTTATGTTTGTATGAACCCTGGGTTGATAATTAAAGTTGGTAGCCTTGGGAGTTGATGCATTCTTGTTGCAATATCGAGGCTCATCACTTTTGGCATTGTTGTCGGGGAGGTGTCAAAGTATGCATTGTTTTCTTCCCTAGATGATTCATGCCTTTTCACTTTTTTCAAAGACAAAATATTTGCATTAGGCATATTTAATTTCATATGTAGAAAATTGCATTTCATTATAGTTTTCATTCAATCATAAAAACAAAAAAAAAATTCTTCGACACCAACCCAACACCCCATTTTGATCACATGGTGCAATAAGAGCCATATCATCATTCAATTTTGTAGGTAGAAGAAGAAGATGGCGAAGAATGTATAAGAAATTGATGGCGATGATGACAATGAGGAAGATCTTATCAGATTTTCCATTCAAGATATTGATGGAAGTGTGCACATGAAGAACATCCATCCATCTTTTCTTCCAAAATTTCATGGTCTAAGGTCAGAGGATCCGGAAACCTTTCTCTTTGAATTTGAGATTGTTTGTAGATCTTATGGTTACTTATTAAAAACTCAAAAATTGAGATTATTTCTGGCAACATAGAAGGATAGAGCTCTTAAATATTTCATGAGTTTAGGTACTAATTCAATAAGATCATGGAATGATATCCAAAATATATTCCTATAAAAATATAAAGATTATTATCTTAAAGAAGAAATATTTAGAAAGAATCAAAGATAGGATGAGAGCCTTGAGGATCTAATAGAGAGGTTCATGTACAAAGTTAAGAGGGGAAAACTACATCATTTAGGATCTGACACACTAAAAACCCTCTTAGAACAATTAGGGATGAGTGGATTGATCTCCTTAATATCATGAGTAAAGGTGATGTATATGAATTATCATTTGAGAAAATTTGTGAAACATGCAAACACATATCAAGAGGAAAAGTAAGAGTAGGTAAATCAACATCAATATTGGTAAGTCAAGCTAAACTTGGAAATTTTTTTGATGATTTTAAAACAAAATTTCTTAGCAATCTAACAAACAAGTATAAATGTTAAGAATTCAAGATGAAGGAAAAGAAAATGTTGATATTTGTGTTGCAGAATCACATGATGTTAAACATTGTCCAACATTACCAAGGTTGAAGGAAGTTTACCAAGAGGGAAATGAAGCAAGTCAAGTGCCAATGTAGCAATGTTATGTAGCTCCAAGAGGACCATGGCAGCCTATTCAGCCTGATATGATGCAAGAGCCTAATTCACAATTTCAAGCTTATGCACATCCACCTCAAAGTAATTGGAACACACCCTCTCCTTGGCAACATTGGTCATCTCAACCTTAAAACCAATCTTAGCAAGAAACTTATGGGAGTCATCCACAATATCCTCAGTATTTTCCTCAATATCCTCCATACCAAACTCCATGTTATCCTTACCATTCACCTCCACCACAACCACAACCCCATCCACATCCATCTCAAATATACACTACCACTCAACTACCTGTACCACCATTTCCAAACCCACATATTGAAGTAACTCAGCCTACTTACAATGTTGAGGTACAACACTTCCAAACCACTCCTCTTGAGTTCAATGGTATTCACCATAGGTCAGGAAAAGTATTGCAAAAAAAGAGATTATATTGATATCATTGAAGGACCACATCCAGAAGAAGAAGACTCAAAAGAAAAGATCAAAGAACCGTGGGTTGCATTTGATGAAGAGCAGACAACAAAATTGGAGAGTGAGAAAGCTCCTTTATGGTTACCATCAAATCCTCCATGTATTCAAGAGATCAATTAGCAAAAAGAGGAATATTTGAAGGTCATGGAAGAAGAAGACATCCAAGATGATCCAAATCAACAAGTGGACCAGGGGCATCACAAATATATTGAAATATGGTTCTAGACAACCATTAATTTGCAACCATACCCTCTTTTTCAAATGTGTTTGATATCATCAAAGTCAAATCATTTGATCTCTCAAATCCAGTTACATGTCAAAGCATACATTTCAAGCCTCCACATCATTTTGTCTGTCATCTTGATGTGCACATGGCTCCATTGGAAGTATTCTTATACTTGAAAATGATATTGTTTTTTAAGTAGGGTGGGGTAGAAGAAAAAAAATGAAAAATAAGAAGAAAAAACAAAATCTAAGGTGAAAACCTCCTTGGAGGGGCCTTAGATTGGCTCATTGATTAAAAACCTCCATGAGGCGGTCAATGGGTTGAAAAAAAGAAAAGATCCTAGGTGAAAACCTCTTTTGAGGCGCCTAGGTATACCTACTAGTTGAAAACCTCATTGAGGTGACTAGTAGGCCTAGAAAAAAAAAAAGAGAAAAAATAAAAGAATCATTTCTTTATGCATGCATGTACTCTCCAACATCTGCAAGCAACAAGAACGAGTTATTACCAAAAGGAAAATTGGTCAAGCCTAGTCAAAAGAAGTCAAATTTTGACTTTCTCCTACTTCGCTCAAGCTCCAACAAGGCCAAGGCCATGCCAATCCATCACCCTCATCTATTTTCACCATTCATCCATCATTCTCAAGCTTCTACCACTCATTTTCCTCCATCACCTTCAACCATTTTTGCATTTTTTCAATATACATGCATCCATTTAAAAAGATGTTTCATGGAGAGATACATATGGATGATGGTAACATGCCCATGCAATTTCAGAAAATTCCAATGCACGGTTTCCAAGAAATCGGCCTCCATCATATTCAGCCATTTTTAGTTTTTCGCAAGAGCCGTGCATTCATTGACCAAAATTTTGCTATGGGTAGGTGTATAATGATGTTGTAAACATGCTCAAAATGTTTCAGCTCAATCCAGTCTACCGTTTGGGGATATGGACAAAATAAGTCATTGTCCGATAAACCTACAGGATATGGAACAACACCTACAAGATTGGCAATGAGCAATTTTAAAGTAGATCCAAAGGTCAAAGAAGCTCCTCCAGAGCTTAGCAACAGCATCAGGATCATCAGCGTCCCCATCCAACACCTGCACATCAACATCAACTCAGCAGCAGCATGCATGTCTCTCCAACAACCATCAGGCAGGTACAGGTATGCAATATTCTTGACCTCTACTCTTGAGAATATTATAGTTAGAAATTGGTTGTCAATGCATGAGAGATAAGGTTTTACAGGTGAAGGATGGGTTAGTAGGCTCAGCCGCTTTCAACTAATTGATTGCAGCTCACTCCTTCGCTCATGCAAAGTTGAAAAGTCAAATTATGAAGGGTGATGATTTCAAGGAATGAGGACAGCAGTTAAAAGAAGAAATTTTTGCAAAGGCCAAGGTAACCACAGCACTCCAATCCCTCCATCCACTTCATATTTACTATCTATTCATCATTCATCCATCCCATTTCATTCTTGAAAAAAAAACAAAAAAAACAAAGAGAGCATCCTCTCCTTTTTCATGAAATTTCCATTTACAAGTCAGCAAGAAGGACGATCAAAGAGCAAAGGAGGATCACAAAGAGACCCTTGTCACTCACGTTTTTATTTTACCACTTATTACCATTCATTCCTCCATTTCTGTCATTTTTTCCACTCCTTTACTTCAGTTTACAAAGGGACTGTGTTTTCTATAGGATGATCCTGTACGAATTACAGTGACCCAGAAATCCTACAAGAGGTGTCCAAATGGTAGAACAAGGTAGCAAAAGGTTGATAAGGGTGTGGAAGACCTTGCCAAACTGAAAAATATTCAATAACCCATCTTGAATAAAGGGCAAGAAGGCAAGCAAATGGTCTCAAGAAACAATGATTTCTCTTTGAACAAATATGTTTTTGGACTTGTTCTTGCAGAGCTTACATCCAAGATTCTTATTGCACAAGAGAGAGGCCACCAAGGCCATGGATCAGAAACAATGAGGTCACTAAGTTTCTCAGAGCATGAACAACACTTTTAGCAAGAGGGTATGATGGGCCTCTAAATTAGACATAAATTAAGGCTTGTGCCTCTAATTTAAAACATAAATTAAGGCCTATGACCATCCTTCAGCACATTAAACCTCTCTTTTTTCATTCGATAATTTATTTTTAACTTTAATATATTCATTAGGAAGGTTTATGAATAATTGAATATTTGTGCATAATATTATTTATTTTTTGGGGAATATTATGAGAATATTGGGCGGATTATGAAGAGTTGGAGGAGGAGATAATTTAGGGACTTGTTCCCTACTACTAGAGCATCAATAATAAATAATAATTCAACAAGATATTATGAAATTATGTCACAAATTGTGGAACTCCAATGATTGAGAAAATCTAGGAATGTGTTCCACTAATCAAGGGAGCACATCCACCAATCAAGGGAGCATATCCACTAATCAATGGATTTCGGTGGGGAAAGCTTCCTCCATCCATTGGGAATGATTTTTAATCATTTTTTATAAGTACAAAGTCAAATTTTCCTCTACGAAATTATTGAGAAAATCTAGGAATGTGTTCCCTCCCTTTTAATGCAAATTCCTAGTATTGGGAACTAGATCCACTAATCAAGGGACTTTGGTGGGTAAAGTTTCCTCCATTCATGGAGAATGATTCCTAATCATTTTTTATAAGTACCAAGTCGAATTTTCCTATAGGGAGAGATTCTTCATTAGTGTTATTATGCAGAGAGCTTGTATTTTTGCAGCTCTATTGTATTTTCTTGTAGGGTTGTAATTCTATTGATGAAAATAATGAAGATCGGTGTCATGTTCAGCTTCTAAATCTTGTTATCCTCCACAGGTGTTTGATTTTCCTTAGGCTTGGCCATTCAAGGAACCTTAGAGCCCTTTTGTATCATTTCCTTTCCTTCTTTTCATCGTTTATTCACATGCATCTCTTGTTTTTATTTCTTTCTATTTTTGCATTTAGAATTAATGATTTCTTGTTGTAGGATTGAGTTAAATGGTTGATGTAAGTTCTTTTGCAGGATCACAAGCATTATTTCATCCTTGGAAAAGCTTTTTAAGTTCATAGGAATCATTGAGTTTCTTGGATTAGTCTTCTTATTCCCAAATCTAGATTGTTGGACCTCCTTTTTAGCAAAGAACAGTAAATTTCTGTTATTTTTTAGAGCATTCTAACAAGCTTCAATCGAATTGATTCCACTTGCATTATATCAAAAACACATTCTATTTCATAAAACAAATCACCCCATTTCTTTTTCACTTGATTTGTTTAGGTGTTTTTTAGATTTACTAGCTCACTAGTTCTCAAATTTCTAGATTTTTCGACTAGTAATGTTTTTTTATTTTTTTTGCATGGGTTAATAGATGTCTTTTTGAGTGATTCCACTTGGAATAGGGACCTAAGACATCCTATTTAATAACAAAATTTGTCCCCTATAATTTTTATTTGATTTTTTTGGTCATTAAACCCTCACTAGTTTCATCCTTTCACAAGGAAATTTCTCCAAGTTTTTTGAGCGAATCCATCCATCTCCCGACTTTGGTTTCAAGTTTTGAGTGATCCTAGGAATTTTCCCACTCCATTCCACCCATCACACACCTTCCCTAAGCCTCACATCACCTCCAACGCCTCACATTTTTCTCTCGGTTGTAGCATGTAGGTTTCCTGTAATTCCTAGAGGATCATCCTATAGGTTTCTAGTACATCTTGTAGGTTTTCCTAAAATGGCCTGTTTTGAGGCCGAATTGATGGAAAACCTATAGGAAGTCACCAAAATCATCCCAAGGGTCCTCCACACCACCCAACCATCTCATAACCCTTCCAGCCATCCTCAAACATCCTTAATTCACCTGCCACATCCACAAAAGCAATTAGTTTGCATACATGATTTTGCATAAAAAGACAAAAAAACAAAAATAAATTTAGTTCAGTCTCTATAATTGCACATTAGTGATGTTTGATGTTTCTTAATTCCATGCTTAGATAGTAGCATTCGGTTCATTATAATTTAGCATTATTGCAAAGCATCGTTTCTTGGTAGTGAATTAGGAAATGGTGTGTTTTAGCATTTGATTTCATTCTCTTTCCTCGTACTTTCTTTCTTGCAATAGGTTAAGGTTCCATTTCATTTTTTGAAATTAGGTTAGGATTTGACTTTAGTACATGCACTCCATTACATCATGATAGCGAAGGAATGACACATTGTATGCCGCATATATAGTGCTGACACCTCTTAAGTTTGTACGAACCTCGAGTTGATAATTAAAGTTGGTAGCCTTGGGAGTTGTAGCATTCTTGTTGCAATACCAAGGCTCATCACTTTTTGGCATCGTTGCCTAGGAGGTGTCAAAGTATGCATTGTTTTCTACCCTAGTTGTTTCATGTCTTTTCACTTTTTGCAAAAACAAAATATTTGCATTATGCATATTTAATTTCAAAAGTATAAAATTGCATTGCATTATAGTTTTCATTCAATCATAAAAACAAAAACAAGATTCTCCAACACCAACCCAACCCCCCATTTTGATCACATGGTGCAGCAAGAGTCATATCACCATTCAATTTTGCAGCTAAAAGAAGAAGATGGCGAAGAATGTAGAAGAAATTGATGGCGATGATGACAATGAGGAAGATCCTATCGTATTTCCCATTCAAGATACTAATGGAAGTGTGCACAAGAAGAACATCCCTCCATATTTTCTTCCAAAATTTCATGGTCAAAGGTCAGAGGATCTGGAAACCTTTCTCTTTGAATTTGAGAATGTTTGTAGATCTTATGGTTACTTATTAAAAACTCAAAAATTGAAATTGTTTCTTGCAACATTGAAGGATAGAGCTCTTAAATATTTCATGAGTTTAGGGACTAATTCAATAAGATCATGGAATGATATGCAAAAGATATTCCTAGAAAAATATAAAGATCATGATCTTAAAGAAAAAATCTTTAGAATGAATCAAAGAGAAGATGAGAGCCTTGAGGATCTAATAGAGAGGTTCATGTAAATGTTAGGAGGGGAAAACTACATCATTTAGTATCTGACACACTAAAAACCCTCTTACTTAGAAAAATTAGGGATGAGTGGATTGATCTCCTTAAAATCATGAGTAGAGGTGATGTATATGAATTATCATTTGAGGAAATTTGTGAAACATGCAAACACATATCAAGAGGAAAAGCAAGAGTAAGTAAATCAGCGTCAAGATCGGTAAGTCAAGCTAAAATTGGAGATTTGTTTAATGATTTTAAAACAAAAATTCTTAGCAATCTAACAAAACAAGTAGAAATGTTAACGATGCAATATGAAGGAAAAGAAAATGTTGATATTTGTGTTCCAAAATCACGTGATGTTAAACATTGTCCATCATTACCAAGGTTGAAGGAAGTTTATCAAGAGGGAAATGGAGCAAGTCAAGTGTCAATGCAACAATGTTATGTAGCTCCAAGAGGACCATGACTGCCTATTCAGCCTGATATGATGCAAGAGCCTAATTCACAATTTCAAGATTATGCACATGCACCTCAAAGTAATTGGAACACGCCTTCTCCTTGGGAACATTGGCCATCTCAACCCCAAAATCAATCTTAGCAAGGAACTTATGGAGTCATCCACAATATCCTCAGTATTTTCCTCAGTATCCTCCATAACAAACTCCATGTTATCCTTACCATTCACCTCCACCACAACCACAACCCCATCTACATCCATCTCAAATATACACTCCCACTCAACTACCTATAGAACCATTTCCAAACCCACATATTGAAGTAGCTCAGCCCACATACAATGTTGAGGTACAAAACTTCCAAACAACTCCTCTTGAGATCAATGGTATTCACCATAGCTCGGGAAGTATATTGCAAAAAAGAGATTATATTGATATCATTGAAGGACCACATCCAGAAAAAGAAGACTCAAAAGAGAAGATCAAAGAACCATGGACTGCATTTGATGAATAGCAGACAACAAAATCAGAGAGGGAGAAAGTTCCTTCATGGTTACCATCAAATCCTCCATGTATTCAAGAGATTAATCAGCAAAAAGAGGAATATTTGAAGGTCATGGAAGAAGAAGACATCCAAGATGATCCAAATAAACAAGTCGACCAGGGGCATCACAACTATATTGAGATATGGTTCCAGACAGCCGTTAAGTTGCAACAATACCCTCTTCTTCAAATGTGCTTGATATCATCAAATTCAAATCATTTGATCTCTCAAATCCAGTACATGTCAAAGCATACATTTCAAGCCCCCACATCATTTTGTTTGTCATCTTGATGTGCACATGGCTCCATTGGAAGTATTCTTATACTTGAGAGTGATATTTTTTTCAAGTAGGGTAGGGTAGAAGAAAAAAAATGCAAAATAAGAGAAAAAAAAATTCTAAGGTGAAAGCCTCCTTGAAGGCGCCTCGGATTGGCTCATTGATTGAAAACTTCCATGAGGTGGTCAATGGGTTGGAAAAGAGAAAAAAGAAAAGATCCTAGGTGAAAACCTCCTTTGAGGCGCCTAGGCAAACCTACTAGTTGAAAACCTCATTGAGGCGGCTAGTAGGCCTAAAAAAAAAAGAGAAAAAATAAAAGAACCATTGCTTCATGCATGCATGTACTCTCCAACATCTACAAGCAAGAAGAACAAGTTCGTACCAAAAGGAAAATTGGTCAAGCCTAGTCAAAAGAAGTCAAATTTTGACTTTCTTGTACTTCGCTCAAATGCTCCAACAAGGCCAATGCCATGCCAATCCATCACCCTCATTTATTTTCACCATCCACCCATCATTCTCAAGCTTCTACCACTCATTTTCCTTGTTGTCCTAAAAAACTACATGATGTTGTGTGTTACTACAGGATACAAAAAATACATAGAGCAGAAATTTGTTTTTACCATAACTTGAAAACCATTTATCCATTTTCCAAGCTATTTCAGGGGGAAATGAAAATGGATGATGGTAACATGCTCGCACAATTTCAGCAAATTCCAACGCACGGTTTCCAAGAAATTGGACTCCATCAATTTCATCCATTTTTGCATTTTCTCAATATCTGTGCATCCATTTAAAAAGATGTTTCATGGGGATATGTATGTGGATTATGGTAACATGCCCAAGAAATTTCAGCAAATTCCAATGCATGGTTTCCAAGAAATTGACCTCCATCATCTTCAGCCATTTTTAGTTTTTCTCGAGATCCGTGCATCCATTGACCAAACTTTTTTCTATGGGGAGGTGCATAATGATGATGGAAACATGCTCAAAAAGTTTTAGCTAAATCCATTCTACCATTTGGGAGATATGGACAAAACAAATCGTTGTCTTGTAAACCTATAGGATACAAAACAACACCTACAAGATTGGTAGTGAGCAGTTTCAAAGTAGATCCAGAGGTAAAAGAAGCTCCTCCAGAGCTTAGCAGCAGCAGCATGCATGTCTCTCCAACAACCATCAGGTAGGTATAGGTATGCAATATTCTTGAACTCTTCTCTTGAGCATATTATAACTAGAAATTGGTTGTCAATGCATGAGAGATGAAGTTTTATAAGCGAAGGATGGATCAGCAGTCTCAGCCGCCTTCAACTAGTTGATTGCAACTCACTCCTTCACTCATGCAATGTTGAAAAGTCAAATTATGAAGGGTGATGATTTCAAGGAATGAGGACAACAGTTAAAAGAAGAAATTTTTGCAAAGGTCAAGGTCACCATAGCACTACAATCCCTCCATCCACTTCATATTTACTATCTATTCATCATTCATCCATCTCATTCCATTCTTGAAAAAAAAAACAAAAAATACAAAGAGAGCATCCTCTCCATTTTCATGAAATTTCCATTTGTAGGTCAGCAAGAAGGACGGTCAAAGAGCAAAGGAGGATCACAAAGAGACCCTTGTCACTCACATTTTTATTTTACCACTTATTACCATTCATTCCTCCACCTTTTTTGTCATTTTTTCCACTCCTTTACTTCAGTTTACAAAGGGACTGTGTTTTCTATAGGATGATCATGTACGAATTACAGTGACCCAGAAATCATACAAGAGGTGTCCAAATGGCAGAACAAGGTAGCAGAAGGTTGATAAGGGTATGGAAGACCTTCCCAAACTAAAAAATATTCAAGAACCCATCTTGAATAAAGGGCAAGAAGGCAAGCAAATGGTCTCAAGAAACAGTGATTTTTCTTTGAACAAATATGTTTTTGGACTTGTCCTTGAAGAGAGGTTACAGCCAAGATTCTTAATGCACAAGAGAGATGCCACCAGGGCCATGGATCAGGCAGAATGAGGTTACTAAGTTGCTCAGAGGATGAGCAACACTTTCAACAGGGGGTATGATGAGCCTCTAAATTAGACATAAATTAAGGCCCATGCCTCTAATCTAAAACATAAATTAAAGCCTATGACCATCGTTTATCACATTAAACCTCTCATTTTGCATTAGATAATTTATTTTTAACTTTAATATAATCATTAGGAAGGTTTATGAATAATTTAATATTTGTGCCTAATATTATTTATTTTTTGTGGAATATTATGAGAATATTGGGCAGATTATGAAGAGTTGGAGGAGGAGATAATTTAGGGACTTGTTCCCTACTACTGGAGGATCAATAATAAATAATAATTCAACAATATATTATGGAATTATGGCACAAACTTAGTAACTCCAATTATTGAGAAAATCTAGGAATATGTTCTACTAATCAAGGGAGCATATCCACCAATCAAGGAAGCAGATCCACCAATCAAGGGATTTCGATGGGGAAAGCTTCCTCCATCCATGGGGAATGATTCTTAATCATTTTTTATAAGTACAAAGTCGAATTTTCCTCTAAGGAATGATTGAGAAAATATAGGAATGTATTCACTGCCATTTAATGCCAATTCCTAGTATTGGGGACTAGATCCACTAATCAAGGGATTTTGGTGGGGAAATCTTCCTCCATTAATGGGGAATGATTCCTAATCATTTTGTATAAGTACCAAGTCAAATTTTCCTCTAGGGAGAGATTTTTCATTAGTGTTATTGTGGAGAGAGCTTGTATTTTTGCAGCTCCATTGTATTTTCTTGCATGGATGTAATTATATTGATGAAAATAATGAAGATTGGTTTCATGTTTAGCTTCTAAATCTTGTTCTCCTCCATAGGTATCTAAGTTTCCTTGGGCTTGGCCATCTCAGGAACCTCAGAGCCCTTTTGTATCATTTACTTTCCTTCTTTTCGTTGCTTATTCACATGCATCTCTTGTTTTTATTTCTTTCTATTTTTGCATTTAGAATTAATGATTTCTTGTTGTAGGATTGAGTTAAATGGTCAATGTAAGTTATTTTGCAGGATCACAAGCATTATTTCATGCTTGGAAAAGATTTGGAAGTTCATATGAATCATTGAGTTGCTTGGATTAGTCTTCTTATTCCTAAATCTAGATTGTTGGACCTCCTTTTTAGCAAAGAACAGTAAATTTATGCTATTTTTTATAGCATGCTAACGAGCTTCAATAAAATTAATTCCACTTGAATTAGATCACAAAAATATTCTAGTTCATAAAAAAAATTACCCCATTGCTTTTGCACTTGATTTGGTTAGGCAGTTTTTAGAGTTACTAGCTCACTAGTTCTCAAATTTCTATATTTTTCGATTAGTAATGCATTTTTATTTTTTCTTTGCATGGGTTAAAAGAGGTATTTTTTAATGATTCCACTTGGAATAGAGACCTAAGACATCCTAGTTAATAATAAAAATTTTCCCATCCAATTTTGATTTGATTTTCTTAGTCATTAAACCCTCACCAATTTCATCATTTCACAAAGAAATTTCTCCAAGCTTTTTGAGCGAATTCATCTATCTCCCGACTTTGGTTTCGAGTTCTGAGTGATCCTAGGAATTTTCTCACTCCATTCCACCTATCACACACCTTCCCTAAGCCTCCCATCACCTCCAACACCTCACATTTTTCTCTCAGTTGTATCTTGTAAGTTTCCTGTAATTCCTACAGGATCATCCTGTAGGTTTCTAGTACATCCTATAGGCTTTCCTGAAATGACCTGTTTTGAGACTGAATTGATGGAAAACCTCTAAGAAGTCACCAAAAGCCTCCCAGGGGCCCTCCACACCACCCGACCATATCATAACCCTTCCAACCATCCTCAAACATCCTTAATTCACCTGCCACATCCACAAAAGCAATTAGTTTTCATACTTGATTTTGCATAAAAAGACAAAAAAGAAAAAACAGATTTAGTTCAGTCCCTTGACTTGCACATTAGTGATGTTTGATGCTTCTTAATTCCATGCTTATATAGTAGCATTCAGTTCAGGATAATTTAGCATTATTGCAAAGCATTGTTTCTTGGCAGTTAATTAGGAAATGGTGTCCTTTAACATTTGATTTCATTCTCTTTCCTCGTACTTTCTTTCTTGCAATAGGTTAAGGCTTCATTTCTAACATTTCATTCTCTGCAATTAGGTTAGGATTTGGCTTCAGTACATGCACTCCATTACATTATGACAACAAAGGAAGGACACATTGTATGTTGCACATATAGTGCCGACACCTCTTAAGTTTGTACGAACTCCAGGTTGATAATTAAAGTCGGTAGCCTTGGGAGTTGCAACATTCTTATTGCAATACCGAGGCTCATCACGACCCTTGTACTATGGCATGTGGCCTAGAACCTTACCCTAATGCCCCATTTTTTCCACCATTATATCACATGCTACCTACCAATTTTTGGATGTACTATGGACATGTCACCCCCTTTAGAGGTAAAAACCACCTAGTAGGGTCCTTGGTAAACCCCTTTATTAATCTTGGAGACACATGTACATGTTAAAGCCCACTGTGGAAGGGAATGTCTCCATGAAATATCCATTTGATTCCATGATTTTTAAACTCTTTTACTTTATTACTCTAATTATTCATTGTATTGGAAGGCAAGGGGATGCATTGGATCTTATGCAGAATTGCAGGTGGGTCTCCATTGGGGTTTGGTCTTACTATAAGGGGTTCAAGCCCTTTAGAGGGTCATATTGGTACTTGTAGGGTGAGTGTTGAGAGCCATGGGCCTCCACCATGGAAGGGATCACATTTCCACTTCATGGATCCCTCAGCACCATTCGTTGATTGCTCGTATTCCACCTTTTAAATGAAGATGATGCACCTAGACCACCATGCCCAGTCAGCTTTACACTTGCACCACACACTTGGCAGATTTTCCAGGGTCCAGATGAGCATGTGTCTCACCATGGGAGACAGAGGTTGGGCCTATTTCATCATTTTAGCTCTTACAGATGTTATACAGGCATTATCAATCCACTTGGAGATCCATGAGGATGTCATTATGCCCTCACACCCACTTGGGGACACCACATTTGATTTGATTGGACATCAAGGGGCCACCCCCTTGATCACTATGTTTGGATCCTATTCCCTCACCTTGGCATGGTTTTGACTCCACTAGGCCTCTTCAATGGCCCAATAACTCATTGTATTTATTATTTTTCCCTTTTAGAGACTTATCTTTGTATTATGGAGATATCTTGGTGGGCTTGTCACTAAGTTTTGTTATTCTTACACATTATTTTATTATTAAGGGGCATTATTATGCTAATAGGTTATTCAAACCCCCTTATGGATTGTATAAATAGATGAGAGGCTCATTCATTTCTCTCATCACATTTTTGGATTGGACTATCTCTTCTTGAGAATTTCGGCTAGCCTCTTTGATGGATGAATTGGATTTCTAAATGCATTTCGATGTTTGGAAAGCTTATCTTTTGTCTTGGAGCATCAATATTTTTGTACATTGATGATTAGAGGATTTTCACTATACTTGTAAGTGTCATTTTCATGTTTTACTTTACATGTATTGTCACTTGTGCAATGTATGAATGGTTTTCACTCATGACGTTGGTATAGCTTCCTTTAAGAAATGTGTATTTGTTAAAACTTGTCTTTGTGATGGATTTCATATGTTTCATGAAAAAGTATCGTGAAAAAATGTCTTGGAGGTATATGATTTTTCATTATTACCTTGATAAGTAATTAATTGCAGCATCAAAGAAGTATAAATTTTCCTAGTAACCGATTTGTTGCCTCTAGGGCTATGCGAAGTTGCTAGGAGACTCCTTGACTAGGTATAAGACATTTCTAAACATTGATTTGCATTGACCCCATTCTCCTAATAGGCTAGGCAATGGTCTAGTCAAAAAGTGACTACAAAAGAAAACTATTTTTCACCCCCTTCCTTCTTTTCTATGCCCTAGCCTAATAGGCTTCCTAGGCATCACCTAAAATCATTTCTAGCACTTGAAAATCCTTGAAAAATGGTCAACTACTGCGTGGGATTCTTATTGATAAGTCCTCAAAATTTGAGGTTGATCCCATAGTGGAATCTCAATATATTCCAAGCCCTAGCTTAAAGACCTTCCTCCTCCCTAGGTATCCTTTGGTCAGTGGCCTCATTAGGATCATTCCACTCAAATTCCAAGATAAATTCCCTTCCTTTGATCCTATTCTCCTCCTAACTTGGTCAAGATCGTCAATTTGTTGCTAAGAACCAAGCCCTTGCCCTTATTCAAGTCCATTTGGGCCTCTTTATGGTCCCACAAACTTGAAACTCCAATCTCACAAAGGACACTTAGAAACCATTTTTCTCTTAGGATTCCTTGATCTTGGGCACCTCTTTTCAAGTAGGACTCCTTAAACCCTAGCTCTAGGTATCCTCTTAGCCTTTGTAAGAGATCCATCCATCTTGCTTTTATAGCAAGTAAGCCCATTATCTGAGCCTATCTTCTGAATAGGCTTTAGGAATCATCCCATATCCTATCATTGGTCCATCTATTCTTGTGATTCCTCTCATACTGAGACTCCTCCCACCGATGAAAGTCCGTAAAGGGAAAGGAACTTTAGCTGAGATAACAATGGGATATCACTCCATTATTGCCACTTGACCAAGTAATTTCTCTATATGATCCCATCCTAGGACCCCTGCTAGTTAGAGTGGTAACAAGGCCAACGAATTTATCGCAAAGGCAGAGGAAATCATAATCGGGCATGTAAAAGTAGTTCCAGGCTGTGTGAAATTTAATTTGTGCAGAGTTTGAATAGATGTTGACGTAGAGGCTATGTTGGAATCATTTTTGGGTGCAGACTAAGTTGGGATTTCTTGTGGAGGAGGGTAAGATCCCTCAAATATTTTTGCCAAAATTTCTCTCAAAGTAGGAACCTTAGTTTGGTGTCATTTTATTGTTCTAGGACTTTTTGTTATTACATTATAATAAAACCCTCATTGTTGCACTAGTTTTCCCACATTGGGTTTTTCCAAGGACAATTGTCCAAAAATAATTGTCATAATTTTTGTATGTGCTAGCATTTCTGAGTTTCCAGCATTTTTATGGTTAAAATTGTAGTTGTGATTTTATTCGTTGTTTGTCATAGCAAATAAATTGCATAATTAAATTTACAATTTGACAAAGAATTTTCAATTGTTACAATAGACTTGTAAATTTTCGGCCTTCATATCTACTACAAATTAACATTTTAACAAATTTAAATCACTAGAAAAAAAATATCATCAACGTATACAGCCACCACTATGAGTTTTCCAGCATGAGATTTGACATATAAATTGCTATCAATTGTGCCTCTTTTGAATCCACAATTCACCAGGTAGTTGTCCAGGTTGGAATACCAAGCCTAAGGGGCTTGCTTGACACCATACAAGGCCTTCTTATGCTTGCAAACATATCAAGCCCAAGGGGCTTGCTTGAGACCATACAAGGCCTTCTTAAACTTGCAAACATAATCAAGCTTATTTGTCAGCTGAAAACCATATGGTTGTTCTATGTAAACTTCTTCCTGTAATTCTCCATTTAGAAAGGAAGATTTGACATCCATTTGATATATTTTGAACTTCTTGAAACAAGAAAATGCCAAAAACATTCTAATTGCCTCTAATCTAGAAACAAGAGCAAAAGTTTCATCAAAATATAGACCTTCAATTTGAGCATAGCCTTTGCACACCAATATTTCCTTATATCTCACCATTTCACCATGATCATTCAACTTATTCCTGAAGACCCACTTAGTGTCATTGATATTCTTGTTTGCAGGTCTAAGAACAAGTTCCCATGTCTAATTTTTCTCAATTTGGTCCAATTCTTCATGCATAGCTTTTAACCAATTTTCATCTTGACTATCTTGTGCAACATCCTTTAATTCCTCCATGCACAAAAGGTTTGCATGTGCTTGCGCAGGGGGATTTAACAACTTCCTTCTTATCTGAACACCTGCATTTAATTCACCAATAATATGATCAGCTAAGTTATATTTTGCACATACCTTGAAGGATATTTGGCTTGACGACTAGAGGGCTCTTCATTGTCTTCTTTTCAAAGTGGATGGTCCTCCTCATCATTGTTGATTGGTTCATTAGAACTAGTATCTGTTGGTTGTTTGTCTTCATATTTAACATAAACAATGTAAATTTTGAAACGAAAACTACTATGATTACTTGTTTCGTAGAGGTAGCAAAAAAGTGACCTGATTTTGAAAAGTGGTGATTCATAATACATATATTTCTTTTTAGCACAGTTTTTGACACTTCAAATTTTTTTATGTACATTAGTTTTTAGAATGTTAATGATTTGCATGCTGATTTTAAAAAGGGTTGATTCCGCATCAGACTCTTTTTTTAAAAGACCTATTTTTTTTATTTTAAATTTTCTAATGTATTAAATGCGAATAATTATTTTCTAAATTTAACAATTTTTGAAGTGAGCTTCTTCTTCATATTTTCTTGTTTTTATTTTATTTTTATTTTGTTTAGTGAGGCTTTTATTGTTTTGCATCTTCAAAAAAGAAAGTCGATATTTTAAAGTTTCGATATTCTACATATTTATATATCGTTAATTAATTTTTCAATGCACATCAAATAATTGTCTCTAAAAAACAATAATTTTTAACAATTAACATAAAAATAATTATTGTCAACATAAATATAACTAAAAAAATACACATTTTGATCATTTTTTGCTAGAAATGACATGTCAAAATCACAATTTTGATAGGAAAAAATTAACAAAAAATGGTTAAATAATAGTTTTTTTTAATGAATTTCATGTTAAAAAATAATAATAATCATTGTTTTTTTCAAAAAACAATGATTCACATAAAAATTAAAGCGAAAATCACATAATACAAATACTAAACACATCACAACATTAATTGAATGCTTATTCTTCTCATAGAATGTCAAAGTCAAAACATTACAAGTATAACTAATTAATAGTTACAAAACATAAGCTTGATTTCCAAACATAGCTTAAATTTAATCAACAACATCACGTAATCCAAACTCTTCATCCTCTATAGTTTCATCATTGTCTTCTTCTACAATATTTTCTACTTCATTTTGCTCATTTTTCTCTTCTAATGGATCTTTGATGTCTGTGAATCTCCCGATGTATGCCTTTCCTATCATTCCATGTATTGGTGGTTGAGGTTCTTTTTCCTTTTTTGCCACACGTGATTCACTAAAATCCCCTTTCTTCAACCCAATTTCATGCATCGCATCTGGAAGAAATTGAATAGCATTTATTCTTTGTTGAATGAAATTGCACTGTGCTGGATCTTTTTTAATGGCAATGCAATTTCTTCATTTTTGTAGGCAACATGCTAGTGTTGTACCTAATTATCAAGTACAAAATAAATAATTAAGTAAATTAGTATAATGACATATAAATTAAGAAAGAAGATATTGAAATTCAATTCCATATAATAAAACTTATCTAAGCCAAAAAATAAATCCACAACTCAATCTCCTTCATTTGAACATATGTCTATAAGATATTTAATCAATAACTGTGGTTTTTAATATATGTTAACTATCTCTCCTTTTACTTCTTTGTCTTCATATGTTAGTTTTTTCACAACAACATCATAAGTCAGTACTTGGCTATGACTCTTTCCATCTACCCGATTCAAAATCATAGACATATAGCTATCATCTTTTTCCCAACTATCAATATGGATGAACTCACAATCATTTATAAATGGTCGATCTTCACAGTTAAGAATATTTGACTTTTGTCTATAACATGAAATAGTAAAAGTTCAATTAACTTGTATATAAATGAATGTTTTAACATGAATCAAAAATTCATTTTCAACATCTTACCATGTAAGTTGCATCCTTGAGTTTGTTTTCCCCTTGAAGCTTGACAATAACATTGTCAATTGTGTGTCTAAATGAAATGTCACAAATCTCCATAATGGTGATGATGTGACTTCTACAAATCCCGCAACCACTTTACTAAGAGCTTGATAAGTATAAGGGTCACTATCATATTCAATGTTTGGGATATTGAAACCATGTGGAATATCTACAATAACTAGGGCATAATCCCTTTTAGGTATGATTTTAACAATGTCTTCACAGTCGCCTTGTATTACTTGATATTGAATAGTTTCAAGCCCATTCCAAATGAAATGAGTAAGAGTTGGATAAAGTTCAACATTCTTAATACACTGCTTCTTCAGTCTTTCGATCTTAATTTTTTCAATAAAGGTTCTGAAACTATCTGGTGTTCCATTTGCATCCTTCCTCATCTTTAATAAAATAAACAAATATAGGTATAAGTTATAAAATAAAATAGTATACAGATGAAGAAAAATGAATGTATAAATCAAAATACCTTTTTAAATGCAAGATAAAAAAAAATAATGTTGATATAGAACTTGAATCTGGATAGTTGCGTACAACATCATGTTGGCATTATCATAGAAGTATTGTCCTTAATGGAAAATCACTCATAGGTCAGTTCAGATTTTATAAAAGACAACTCACATTATAACAGGTCAATTAAGAGGTAACATGGCATTGTTACAAAACAATAGGAAGTTGGAACAAAGGTCCACTGATCAGAATCAAGAAATTGAAGGAAAAGGATGTTGTAAGGTAGTTTACGTTGTACGAAGGTTCACTTTGACAAAGCAGTGTATACACATGGGTTAACAAAACAAAAAGAGCGTCGTATACACACACTTTCATAAGAGAAAAAGCGCGTATGGGTTGGAAAATCAAGGAAATTCAAGATTGCGGAATACCAAGGGTCAATACCATGGTATTAGCCCACAATGTTGAGCGGAGTAAGGACTATTTGATCCCGTCCAAGAATACCACAGGTTCTAAGTGTTTTCTTGCTCTAAGGTATTGAGAAAGGCCAAAAACTATATAAGGAGGAGAAGTTCAAAGGGCCAACTGTGCAAGTGAAAGGGTTTCTCAAGAATACTTCTATCTGAAGTACATTTTATGTTGCAGGGGCTATGATTATGATATAATCTAAAATATTGTGTGCACCTTGAATTCAATGTTGGATCAAGATCATGAGACCTAAAATGACTTATCAATGAATGATCTGATATTGGTTGGGCTAGATCTGATTTCTTACACTAAGTCTAAAATCTGGAATAGAATCGAAGTTGTAAGTTTGTATTTACATATTTATACGCTGGTTCGCCTTGGTGAAGGTGCGTATACACATTGGTTCAAAACTTCCAAGTAGAGTATGTAAAAGAAAAGTTTGTTATTCAGAAATGACTTATCTATCTGATCAGTGCTGCTGGTTCACTGTTGTCTATCAACGATGTCCTCTTAGATTTCAAAGTAGGACTGAATGTGAGGTATAAAACTTCAGTAATAACATAATTATGTAAATATTTTATTAATAATTGAATGATGATTACATTTTTGTGAGAGGCCCTAGCTATATACTGCCTTAGGTGCCCCTTGGTGAACGAGCATGATCTTTGATCATGCCCTTTTGCCTAATAAACTACAACTAACTAATGTTTACATAACATTGACTAATTTTTACATAACATTACCTTCCTCTCGAAAGAATGCTTTGTCCTCAAAGAATACGTAACGATGGATGTTGTTGACAAAATGCTTCAGTCTCCCAAGAAGCTTCTTCTTCTGGTAAGTCCTTCCACTTAATCAAGTATTCCTTGATTGTACGACGTCGAAGCTTTCTTTCTCTAGTAGATAAAATACCTTCTGGTTCTAGAATGACCCTTCCCTCATCATCCAGGGATGGAAGTGTTGTTTGCACTGATTGATGGTCGCCTAGTGCCCTTTTAAGGTAGGAGACATGGAAGACATTGTGAACACGACTTTTCTCTGGAAGGCTTAAACCATATGCAACTTGGATGATCTTTTTATTGATCTGATAAGGTCCATAGAACTTTGGTTCCAATTTGTTTTTTCCTTTCTGTTTTAAGGACAATTGTTTGTATGGTTGGAGCTTGAAAAGCACCCATTCTCCGACTTCAAACTCTCTTTCGGTTCTGTTTCAGTATGCTTGTTGCTTCATATGATTCCTTGCATTATTCATTTTTTCTTTCAATATTTGGACGATTTTTTTGGTTTCTTCTAGTTGATTTTTAATAGCAGGTAGATTGGTCTGGACAATAGCTAGATCCTTCCATTTTGGGGGCTCATATCCATACAAAGCTTGAAATGGCGTCATTTTTGCCGACGTATGATAAGTAGAATTATACCACCATTCAGCAAGATGCAACCACTGAGCCCACTTATTTTGTTTTTCTGTAGCGTAGCAACATAGGTAAGCCTCCAAACATTTATTGACAACCTCTGTTTGCCCATCTGTTTGAGGGTGATAAGCGGAACTCATATTTAGGTAGGTTCCTATGTGGTTGAACAACTCCTTCCAAGAATTACCCTTGACTTTGGCATCTCTATCACTCACAATGACTTTCGAAAAACCTTGTAATTTATATATATTTTTGCAAAATATTTCAGTGATTTGTTTAGCTGAGTATGATTTCTTTATTTCCATAAAGTGAGCATATTTGGTGAGTCTGTCGACCACTACAAAAATCTTGTCCTTGCCTTTAGATACGGGTAATCCCTCGATAAAGTCCATCGAAATTTCTTCCCATTTCTGATTCAGAATGTTTAAAGGGTGAAGTAATCCAGGTGTCGTAATATTTTCACTTTTATTCCTTTGACATGTGTCACACTCTGCTACATATTTCTAAATATTGCGACTCATCCCTTTCCAAAAGAATGATTGACGTGCATTGCAGTAAGTCTTAAAGAATCCTACATGTCTGGCTGACGGCGAATCATGTGACTCCTTGAGTATCTTAAATTTAAACTTGGAATTTGCATTTAGATAAATTCTTCCCTTGTACCATAGAATATCATTCTTCCATTCAAACTTTGATTTGTTGGGAAGGTTATTGATTATCTCTGTTATCTCTGGATCCTTGGCATACTCACTTCGAATCTCATTATGCCATTCAAGAACAACAACCGAGACTACAAGTAGTGTTGGTTCTTCGTCTTTCCTGGACAGGGCATCTGCTACTATATTTTCTTTTCCCATTTTATGTAGTATTTCCATGTCGAAGGCGTCAATTTTTTCAATCCATTTTTCTTGTTCTTCGAAAAGTGTTTTTTTTTGCAGGAGGAGCTGGAGACTATTATGCTCTGTTCGAATGGAGAACTTACTTCCCAAAAGATATTGCCTCCACTTAGCTAGTGTGTGCATAATAGCAAGCATTTATTTGTTGTATGTGGACTTGAGGCATTCTCTTTTATTGAGCTTCATGCTTTCAAAAGCTATTGGATGTCCTTCTTGCATTAACACTGCACCTATACCGAATCCGGAAGCATCACACTTGATAATAAATGGTTTAGAAAAATCTGGTGTTGCCAATACCGGGACATTAGACATAACTTCCTTTAATTTTTCAAAACACCTCCCTGCATCCTCATCCCATAGAAATGAATTCTTCTTTAAAAGGTTTGTCAGAGGCGCAGTTATATGTGCATAGTTTTTAATAAACCTTCATTAATACCCAGTCAAACCTAAGAACCCTCTTAGCTTGGATACATTAACTGGTTTGGTCCATTCCTTTATAGTTTTGATTTTATTATGGTCCACCTTTACGCCTTCATGGGATATAATGTGTTCAAGGTATTCTACTTCTTCCTTTCTGAAGGTGCATTTGGATTTTTTTGTGTAAAACTGATGCTCTTTTAGTAGTGTAAGAACTTTTTCCAGATGTTGTAAGTGTTCCTTCCAAGTTTTACTGTAAATTAAAATATCGTCAAAGAATACTAATACAAACTTCCTAAGATGTGGGTGAAATAATTCGTTTATAGTTGCTTGAAACGTTGCTAGTGAATTGGTTAACCCAAACGCCATTACTTTAAATTCATAGTGACCTTCGTGTGCTCGGAATGTTGTTTTTGGTATGTCTTCCAACCTGATTCTGATTTGGTAATAGCCTGACCTTAAGTCCAATTTTGAGAAGTATTTTGTGCCATGTAGCTCATCCAACATTTCGTCAATAAAGGGAATTAGGAACTTGTTTTTAATTTTTATTTTGTTTAATCCTCTACAATCAATGCATAGCCTAAATGAACCATCCTTCTTCCTTACCAATACCACTGGCGCAACATACGAACTTTTACTTTTTGAGATGATCCCACACTTTAAAAGGTCTTGGATTAATCTCTCAATTTCCGTGTTTTAGTGATGTGGATATCGGTATGGCTTGATGTTGATGGGGTCTGACCCTATTTTGACTTCTATTATATGCTCAATTTCCCTATTAGGAGGCATTTTCATAAGCAAGTCTTGAAATACTTTTTCATGCTTCTGAATTGGATCTTGTATCTTTGGTGACTCTTCAATGATCATATTTGCAGATAATATTTCTAATTAGTGACATTGTACAACATAAGCGGGTGCTCCTTTTCGAATCATCTCCATCATCAGAGATGATGATACAATTTGATTCTCTGGTGCTTGGAATCCATGTAATTTTTACCTCTGACCTCCCCAATTAAATATTATGAATTGTACTTGATGGTTGACAGCATAAGTGCCTAGAGTTCGTAGCCATTGGATACCTAAGACTACATCTACTCCACCTAATGGTACAATGAAGAACGGAGATTCTAAATTAAAGTCTTGAATCTGCAATTTGACCTTATGGAATTTCCCTACCTTTTCAATCTTCTTACCGTCAGCTACCATCACCTTCATGTTTGGTAAGGGAAATAAAAAAATATTGAGTCTCTTTGCCAATGTTGCATCTAAAAAATTGTGTGTGCTACCAGAGTCGATGAGAACCACTACATTGTTCTTCTTTATATGTCCTTTCAATTTTAAAGTCTAAGGTTGTGATATACCTGTCATAGCTGATAGTGACACTTGCGGAATACTTCCGTCATCTAATTCTGGTGAGAATTCTGGGGCATCTTCTGTTTCTTCTATGTTAGAATCCTCACTGTTTGAATCATTAGTTGCTTCACAATTATATAGGTTCTTTGATTCTTTTCCTTTAGCACACCTATGTTTAGGGTCCCACTTCTCACCACAGCATTTGCATTTGCCTTCTTTTATCCTTTGTATTTCCACATTAGATTTTTCACCTTCACGACAATGTGGTGGAACATATCTTGTATTATTTGAATCCACAGACTTGGGCATTCTTCGTCTTGAATATACTTTTTCTGGTTTTGACCACATTATTTGTTCAAATTTCTTTTCAACGGTTTTTGCTTTTCATCTTGCTACTTCCATTGACGTAATGTCATGAACGTCAAGTTCTACTCATAAATGAGTTTTAATTCCGGAGATGTATGATTGAACTAGACAAAACTCTGATAACCCAGGTACTCGTGTTACTAAGGTCTCCAATTCTTGAGTGCACTCATCCACACTTCCTTTTTGTCGTAACTTAATAAGTGTTGAAAAAAACTCTTCTTCCCTTATACCTTGGAATCTTTTAAAGAATGCATCTTTAAATTTCCTCCAACTGATGGCAATTGTCGTCTTCTTCCACAACATATACCAATTATATGCTTCTCCTTCCATTTTCCTGGATGCATGCCTAAGTTTTTTTTCATCATCGTTAATGTCATAAATCTCAAAGCATTCTTCTACTTTATTCATCCATGCAACACTGTATTTTTCGTTCCCATTGAATTTAGGCATCTCGACTTTTTCCCTTTGTTGATATGTCACTAATGGTTGAGCGAAAAAAGGGTGTTGATTGGTAAATGTATCCCAGAGTTGCTTATTTGAAAAAGTCATGTTACTAATTTCTTGGTGGGGCGTTGCTGATTTTTTTGAAGATTCAGCTTTTTCTTGAGAATCTGTTGATTTTGTTGAATCTGATGAATTTTGCTCTTGATTTCCTCCATCTTCTTGGAGTAGTTGTTCGGGTGTAATATTCTGCTTTCCACACAAGTGGTTCAGCAATGCTAAGGTCTGGTTATGATTCATTTCGGATTGGATATGGTTCTGCCCCATCTGTAGTTCTATTCGATTTGTCGTATCCTGAAGCCTCTTGATATCGTCAGAATGCCCGATAAACTTACTCTCGAAATCGACTAATTTTTTATTGAAATCATTGGAGTGGCTAGTAATCCTATTCTCTAATTCAATCAATCTTTTATTGAAATCGACCATTGACATTGACATTGAGCGAGTTTGTGGGGGTGTATATTTGTTTGCCAGCTTAATTTTTTTTTAATAATTTAATTATATGACATATATGTTTTTAATCAATTAAATTAAAGTTATATATGTATATAGTTTTTATATGTGTAATCTATACCTATGTTATATTATACCATAACATAGTCTTTTAATTGATTCACTGAACGGTCACATTACTTGAACAGTCACGTGCGAATGGTCCTTATTGTTTGACTGTCGACCTTGTGCGGATATCACCGCAGAGCCCACCGCAATGGAACCGCAGGTCACTGCAGATGAAAAGAAACGACGCAGACCACAGAGCCCACCGCAATGGAACCGCGGGTAACTATAGATGAAAAGAATGAAGCAGACTTCCGCCGGACACGTTGCGTGGTTTAACGTATCACCCTCTGATGGTTCAATGTATCATCCAGCGTATCACTCCAGATGAATACGCACAGCCCACACGCACTGTTATTTTATGAAAAACCCGTAGGGCCTGATGGCCAGTAGAATTTGTGGAGGTCACCAGTCTCGTGCTGGCTCTGATACCAGATGAAGTATAAAACTTTAGTAATAACAAAATTATGTAAATATTTTATTAATAATTGAATGATGATTACATTTTTGTGAAAGGCCCTGGCTATATACCGCCTTAGGTGCCCCTTGGTGAATGGGCATGATCTTTGATCATGCCCTTATGCCTAATAAAGATCATGCCCTTATGCCTAATAAACTACAACTAACTAATTTTTACATAACAGAATGCAACTACAACTAAATAATAGAATGCATAAGGAGATTGAGTTTGATTAATTAATTGACTAAGTGAAAAGGGTGATCTTTGTTATTGATTGTCTAGATCTTTGTAATTTGATAGTAGATGTTCATAATATTACTAGTTAGAACAGATCTGATTAAGAAGTTTTTATGATTCAGTAGTTTTGGAGGTATACGCAGGTTTGATTAAAGGAAGTAGCGTATACACGTAGGTTGGGTTCATTAAAGTATCATATGCATTCTGATGTATGATTATTGAGGTTGTAGGTGGTTCTAAATGATGATGCAGGTTTCTGGGTGCAGCACAATGTTCTAGTGACGGTGATTTGACTGTTCAGATTGACTAATTGTTGGTTGATGCAGTTATTATTATAGAGTTTGAGCTTCAAAGTTTCTAATGGGTCCAGTATGAAAATTTGATGAAACGAGGCATTCATATTGTATTGTTGTGTACCAGGAGCATCCAGTTTGAAAATTTATGAAACGTGGTCCCTAGAGGAAGAAAGAAATTTGTATCCTTCTGTAGGTCAGCGCCTACATAATAGTAAACATATTTGTTAAGTACAAGAGCTAGGGGGTTGTAGCTCCCTTCTAGTAGAAGCTGGAGAACGAGAGAAGGTTGTAGCCTTTTGCAGGTGGGTGTCTGCATGCTGGTATGAGTCTGCACTAGTACAATATTGTAAACAAATTTTCTTTATATTAAAAAGAAATAGACAACAGAAATAGGTGGTTTTTCTCTCGCATTGGGTTTCCACCTTAAATTTTAGTATTCATGTGTGTTGCTTATGTGTGATGGTCTATTATGTTATTACTACACATAGTTACTGTAGAATAAGATACTGATGCACTAATTAAAGATCAACACATGATGAATTAACTAAATCATAAGTTTTCTGGGTATAAGTTGGTTTCTTTAATCTCAGTTGTGTGCACACGCAAGTTCACTTCACTGAAGTAGCATATATAAATATTATTGAGAAATGAAAAATTATTTAATTGTAAATACGAATTCACCACCCCTCTCAGTATTATTTCCAACACATCATCCCAACTATCTTCATTCAACAATTTAACCATTTGTTCTTGTATTTTCATGTAAAATTTGTGACTGAATAAATAAAGTAAAAAAAGTTAACATAATGTTATGTACAACAAATACTACCAAGAACAATATGTTATATTTAAAAGAAAATTATAATCTAGAAATAAGTAAAAAATAATTCAACAAATTTACTTTTGAAATTCCTCAGACATTTCCTCCAATGATAATTCCCCTGACCTCACACGAGATAATATTTTTTTGACAATTTTTTCATATTTCACTTCTTGCAATGCTCTCCAAGGTATGATAGTCATATCTTCTGGAACTTGCTTCATTTCAGGACCTGATTTACTGTTGCTACATATCAATGGTTTAGACCTTTTGGCCTTTCTGTTTTTTAATGCCAATGTTCTCCCACATGCTACAAATCTCATTAATCAATTCCCATATCTATCCAGTTCTAAATGCCAACTGGAAAATGTTATCAATACCTCTGAACATATCAGTATTTACTCATTCGCCTTTTGAATTGATTTTCCCCTCAATTTGATAGCCTATTTCCATACAACATTCATTTCAAAAATCTGTAGTAACATTTATCTTATCCCCGCCACATTTTTCTTCAAATTCACTATGAATAATTCTAACTCTTTGGATGAAATACATAGACATCCTATATTCATTATCTGAATTATGATCCCATGCCACTAACTTTGCTTTTGTATCTGATAAATCAGCATAAATGATACATTTCATTGTTTCAAAACATGGGTTATTGGAATATTCCTCTAGCAATTGTCTTTGAGTTGCTACAGAATGGTTCCCCCCAAGCACATAATAATTGTATTTAAAACATTTTGACTTATCAAATTCTTCTTTGTTGGGAACTTGAACTGGATCAACAAGAAGCATATAATTAACCACATGATCATATGGATTGTACCTCATCAATGTCTTCAAGTTGTGAACATGCAGGTGGTGTGGCTTTCTGATTTGATATTTACATTGTCCTTCACTTGCCTTATAGATTTGTCTCACATTAAGCTTAAATGTACAACCACCCTCAATTAATTTTCACTTGGTCAAGTTTTGTCGAATGACATTTTGTTTTGTTTTAATAATGTCATCCTCTAAATCAGCTCCTAGTGTAATGATTTCCCTGCTTTCTTTTGAAATTTCACTAGGATATTCACTGTTGGTAATTACTACTTGAGAATGTTCAAATTTACTTTTCTTCCTTCTAACATTCTCATCATTAAATAGAACAGAGACATTCCTGGACATTGTTACTTTTGGTCTTTTATGACTCTTCTCCTTTCTAACATCAGTTCCAATGTCATCCTCAGTAACGGCAACATATTCTTCAGTGTCAGTTTCAACTTCCTCATCTTCAAAAGTAACTTGTATACCTTTGTTAGATTTATCCACTAGAGGCATTTTTTTCTGATCCCTTGGATGTAGTTTTGTAGCATCATGAATTACTATTTTTTGCTTGTTTTCCATATCTTCTTCTAACGCTGAGTAAAAACTGCTGACAACATTCATAATATCTTGCTCTATGAAATGAATGCCTCCCAACATAATTGAAAGACTTTCAATAAAATTATGTCAAACAAAATATCATATGTCAATAAAAACTAAGTTATAAAAATATAATGAGACAATTACAATAACACAAAACACATAAATAAATAACAATACTTATGATATCTAGTGCAATCTCATTTATGATTTGTTTACAAAACTTCGTAGATACCTCTCTCGTGTCATACAATGAATATAATAACTAATATTTAATCTTGTCATGTGACTTTGGCAGTTTTGTAAGTATATAAACAACTTCAGTGTCTGGTACCAAACACATGTCTATGATCTTTCCCAACACCTCACAAATTCCACTATCGTTAGGGATGTCAACATATAGATATAGTTGCACATCTTCGCCTTCTCTTTCTTTCACATACCATACATTTTTTGGAAATCTCACTTCTTTTGATTTCTTCCAATATGTAATTGTCTTCTTATCATTTGAGGCACTTTATAGATTTGTAGCTATGTTACATGGCATTTTGTCACTGTCTTTGTACACCTTGTTCCTCGATTCTAGAGGACCTCTACAGGGAACCCTATATGCTTACCCTCCATGAAGAAACTCCCATTGTGTCTTTGTTCATGGGCAGAGCAATTCCCTTTTGCACCATTTCCCCAAAATCTTCTATTTTTTCCAATTTACAAGACCAACGCTAATGGCCTTTGTCCTCCTCGGGCCAATATGCAAGGATTAACACTGTCCCTAGCGCCAACTGGAGTGACTGAGCTTTGTTCCAGTCATGTCGATCCTCTTATGGAAAGTGTTTTAAATAAAGAGCCAAAGGTTCCAACTCTAGAAGCTTCGTAACAGAAGTCTAGTAAATGGTTTGACCAGATGGGGTCGAGGATGTTAGTTTAGGCTCCTTTCCCCTATACTAATGGATCTACCTCAAGAGATAAGATTTTCTCCCATGATAAGAGGATCCATCTCCCATCCATTCATCCTATATAAACCTCCCTTTTTCCCAAGCACAAGCTAGTGTTAATGTTGGGGTGCTAGTGCTAATTAAGTTTAGAGTAAATAGCAAGCTATTCATAATTGTAGCTCTCTAGTTGTGTGAAGGAGAAGTGTGAATTTAGTTTAGTGTGAAGCCTAAAGGGAAGAGCCTTAAAACTATTATTGTTAAGGCCATCGTAGAATGCTAGCAGAAGTGTGTGGAAACCTAGTTTTGTTGGAGGAGAATGACAACATCAAGACAATGGTTGTACTCTCTTCTTGATTCAATATATATGCAACTATCGATTGATTTCTTACGTGATGTGTCATCTTACATGTTCATGGCTTAATGTTTCTTGACTTTTTAAGTAGGTTGAATTACAATTTGTCTATTATCACGGTTGTTGTTTGTTGTTGTTTACTTGTTTCAGGTGTTTGAATAAGGAAGCGAGAGATAACTAGAGCAAGCAAGCAAGGACATCATCAAACGGGATAAGAGTACTAAGACGTAGAACACATATAACATTAAAATTGGAAATTTTTTATTACAAGGAAATCATTAGAATTGAGTTTTTGGGTTATTTTGAAATTCTATATCCACTATTTAATTCCAAATTTAATAAAATATGTGTTGTAGGCCCTCTTAATTGGTTCTAACCTAAGGAAATATTCCATAGAATGTATCAGTTGTGGCTAAACCCGTTATTGGGCTAGAGGAATTGTTTGTGTCTGCATTCATAATTTTACTTCACCACAAATTGGCAACTCCGCTAGGGAGCCAATCCTTTTGTTTGTCTTGTTTGAGATTTCATGGTTTTGTGTGAATGTTTCTAGTTCCACTTTTTCCCTTTGGTTCTGTTTATTTTCCTTTTCTTACTGGTGTGAGTTTAAAATTCATAATAGCGAATCTCGTCCCAACTTTAAAACTTTTTTATTTTTTTCTTGGCTCCCTCGCTCAATGTGCTTAATTTGCTGACAGTTGCGCCAATCAGCACGATATGCTGAGAAACAGTCGCGCCGACCTCCCTCTGCTGCTTGTTGTTTGTTAGGTTGTCACGTCGATGCATGTAAGTGAAGATTAAGGTTTGTCTCCAGACTTGGCTAGTATGTTTTTCTCTCATGATTTCGACCCTGTAAGCCTTTTAGACCGTCTTCTCCCTGACTAGATAGGTTCATTTAGCTTGATTTGTGTGCTTTCTTCGTTTAGCCCACCCTTTGATGTGTTAAGTTTGGCCCTGTGTGAAGTTTTTGGTTTTTTTGGTGTTGTCTTTTTTTGTTTTTTTTTTCTTTGAATCCCTCAATCGAAATTATTTTTGGCCAAACAGTCGCGCCGACCAGGCCTCTCAGCACTACTTTTAGCTTGAGAGTCATCTCGGTTGTGCGGATCAGCGCTACTTTTGGTCCAAAAGTCACTCTGGTCTCTGAGTTAAAAAAAACAGAATTTCTCCCATTCCAGTGCTAGTGTGTCTTGACCCTCACTATCTTCTTCCTCCCATAAGTGACTAGGATGCTTTGTTTGCTTCATTTTCAATAGAATGAGTGAAAGAGTCTTATTTGTTCTCTTACTTCAAGTGTCTCTTTTCTCTTTCCAAGCATAGATTACATTGCTTGGTTTCCCGATTAAAGCATTTATGTGTTTGGTTGGTTCAATTCAAGAAGAAAATATTTTTGGTTTCACTCATCATGCTTTGGATTTGATTGATTCTTGTTTGTTTGGAATTGTGAAAATTTTCATTAAAGTGCTTTATGTGAAAGATTCATTTTGCATTTTATGAAAAGAATAACATCATTCTAGTTTATTTAAACAAAAATGTTGCATTAGTAGCATCATTGAGAAGCTAGAATTGCATCATCATAAGCATTGGAAATGAAATGAAACTTCTTTTGTTGTTAAGGGAAGATTAAGTGCATTTAGGAGATTTATTAGAGAGATTTCATTCTTTGATTGTTACATTGATTTTGTGTCCCCTGTCTCTCAATTGGTGTTAACTTTCATCAAACAAAGATCTTTTTTCTCATATAGCTGCATGTAGGAGTTTTGTCAGATGACTGTGGTAGGGCCTTGTAATTGAAACCTAATTCAAGATCAACCGTTAAAATCTATCGAATTAACCTACAGAACCATTGAAACTTAACACTTACATTTAGAGGTCTAGGCTAGAGACGTGTTCTGGTGTCTTAAAACCTAGCAATTGTCGTTTGCTTTGGCACTAGACAGGGCTAGTACAGACTTGTGCTCCTCATACCATTATGTATATAAAGGGGGACGCCACTAGGTTTGCAATCCTTTATTCGTCGGACGCCGAGTCTACCACCTTGTAAACGTGATACACCGAACACATCATTCGGGGAGATTGTCTACCTGTACTTCTCGGTTCTCCAGGAGGTATTATGCAATTCACGGTTCCCTGGTAATCCTTTATGCCTAGAGTACCCTGAGTAGTCATTTTATCTTTTTGACTCTTTAAACTTAAAAGATCATTCGAGCACTTGTCCTTTCGAGCTCGTTAATTCTGAAAGCGACTAGAGTCACCTTGCGTCCTTTTCTCAACTCTTAAAATATGAAAAGGCAAAGTTTTGTTTCAGTGTCTTAAAATTAACTACCCATGAAATATTCCTGGTTAAAGTTATCTTCCTTAGTGATCCTTTAGGGTTGATTCCAACGGCAACATTTCCAAATTCCACCAGTCAAGGATCCCCCTCAGATGGGAATCCTGGTCCTTCTCCTTTTGGAAACGTTGGTGCTCTTTATATGGCAACTTTGTTCCTCCCTGGGTTAACCATTGGTTTACCTGTCTGGTTATTTTCAACCTCAGTGGTCCCGAGTGTCCCAACTCTTGCCCTGCCATCTCCTTCATTCGAATCACATCACAATGATTATATGGTTGATCCCTCGGCTTCTTCCCCCATTTCTTCACCCTCCTCTTCTACTTCGCTTGGTGAAAGTTTGAAATCCAATAACCAGGAGACCAAGAAGAAGAAGAAGAAGAAGAAGAAGAAGAATTCAAATAAGCGAGAGGCCAACCGTGCATCTATTACTCAAAATTTACCCCCTGTCGACAAACATTTTGATCCTTTGCGAAAGGTAAAATTCCCTTGTAGGCTGTGTAAGGGTGACCATCTCCTTCGAGACTGTCCTAGCATTCCCAGAGTCTTAGAGGTATGGTCTCAAAACTTGAACCGACCATCTCCGTCAACCTCTCGAGATGATGTCGATGTTACGCCTTCAACTAGTGATTGTAAAAGAAGGGAAAGATTAGATTCACATGTAGGTTATGTGAAGGAGAACATCTTCTTCACCTTTGTCCTCTTATGGATAAAGCTTCCAAATTTTTGGAAAACCTTGCAGCTCCTCAACCCCAACTTCTTGTTGGTTATCAGAGGCTTTCTTCTGACCCTCTCCCAGTTGGTCAAGAGATTGACTTAGGTTCATCTCTTTCCCATCCTGCTCTTCCTAAGCGAGACTCTCTTGTGTCTATTCCTGACCAACCATTAGTCGAAAAGAGTGTCGACTTGGTTTCGCCACCAGTTTCTCACTCTGTTCCGGAAGAGAGTGGTGATCATATTGCTCATGTTCTTCTTATCTCCTCAAATTCTCATGAATTTAAGAGTGACCCTCCCGTCCTAGTTGTTCAGGAGAGTCCTTCTCCTATTCCTGTACAGCATGGGGGAAATCATATGATACCCCCACCAAGTGGTTATGTCATCTTTTTCGATTGGGGTCCATTTGACTGCATTCCACCTCCCATCTTATATTCCTTTCCAGATCATAGTACAAGCCTATAATATGGTAGTACATGGCACTCTATTAGATGAAGTCGCATCTGTTAGCATCATGTCTTCTACTACTTTGCAAGCTTTGGGTTCCCCACAGCTTGTGCCTATCACCCAAAATCTGTTGGCTTTCAACAGAGGAACTAGTCAACCCTTAGGGGTCCTTCCGAAGTTCCCTATTACTTTGGGAGGAAATACCGTTTATATAGATGTGATGGTAGTCCAAGGTCTGTTAGATTTCAATCTTCTCCTTGGACGCGACTAAGTTTATGTCATGGGAGCTCTTGTTTCTTCTATTTTTCATGTGGTTTGTTTTCCACATGAAGGGAGAATAATGACCATTGATCAATTGTCGTTCATTGGTCACCAGGTGCCTCTTATGCAACCATCATCCCCTATTGGCTCGTGTTTTCCAGCAATACCTTCCCCACCACAAGTCAATTATGTGGCTACCTGTTCTGTCTCCACATCTGCTGATGATCACAGAGATGGTATTATACATTATGTACTGGGGGCATTGGAACCTGATCTGTCTTTGGTACCAAATGACATATATTCTTCCCAGAGCGTGATTTTTCCATCTAGTGAAGACCTCTTGGGAGTCATGTTATTATATGGTCCATGATTAGATTAACGAAGATAGTTCTTTTTCTTGTGTCAACCTCATTAAAAAATGAAACAACGTATGAGGATAGTTTGAGGTCTTGTGTAAACCTCGTTAAAAACTAAAACAAAGGGTGTAATCATAGTTCTTTGTCTTGTGTCAAGCTCGTTAAAAAAAATGAAACAAGGATCTCGAGGATAGTTTTTTTACTATGTCAACCTCATTAAAAAATGAAGCAATTCCCTTTTCCAAATCGAGTCTTTGATTAAGATCTCGTAAAATCCTAGTCGAGTCTTTCCAGGATCTCGAAAGTGAACCTTCATTCCATCCACCTAGTTGACTGAAATGAAGCTTGGGGGGCATGTACCTCGATTGAGTCATTATGCTGGGGGCATACAAAATTATAGCAAGCATAGTTTTTCGTTTCAAGCTTGTGTAAACATGAAACCAAATCTGAGAAAAGTTCTTTGTGGTTCAAGCTTGTGTAAAAATGAACCCATGTGCCCAATTCACATTTCGTGATTGTCATTTTAATCAGCTGATGTTTGCTAGATGATCATTGGTTGTTTCATTCCACCGCCACCATCTCTTTGGTCGATCATATGCTTTCACTTGGTTGTTTTTTCCTTTCCTGAGGAACCACAGCGATGAGTGGTTTTATTAGCCATTCTCTTGACCATTACATGTTTTAAGCAGTTCCACCATTGTCGGAACCAGTTGCTACCCTTTATACCAATCGTTCCTCTAGGACGAGTCACCTTTAAGCTCTTTTCTAACTCGTAAAACTCATATGAAAAGATTGCCAAGTATTTTTTCCCTTTTGAATCGTAAAAGAGAATAAAATGGGGGATATGCTTTCAAGATCTTTTCCGACCCTTTAAAAACGAAAAGATAGCTGAGATCTTGTCATTTCAAACTCGTTAACAAATGCGAAACATCGTGCGCCCAGTATAAGTTTACCTCTTCTTCGGGCTGGGATGCACTATTTACGAAAAAGATACTCCTTGACTGAAATGGTCAAGCGGTTCTCTCAAGTATCATTTTCTACCTTTTCGGGCTTGAGAGACACAAATGTACGAAAAGGGACCATGTGGAGTTTTATTTTTCGTGTCTTTTCCAAACTCTCTAAACATGAAGAGGATATTGAGTTGCGCCTTTGTCGAACTCATTAAAATATTAAACGAAATCAGATTCATCATCATGAAGAACATGAACTCCTTCCTAGGGCTCGTTAAACTTACTAGGTCAGATTCTGAAGGATGAACTTACAGTGCGAGCATATGCTATCCCCTTCAATCTTGCAATTAAAAATAATTGGGGTACCTGCTAGAAATGGTGGGGGGAATTTGGAAATCTAATCAGTGGTGTCAGCAGCTCACTCTTGAACATGACACTTTCTACTTCATGTCAGGTTGGGATATCCTCTATTGTATTTTTGACCTTCCTGAGGTTGGGCCATTCATTTTTGCCTTCCATTTGATCTCTGCCACGTCATCATGGCCACCGATCCTATGGATCCAAAAGCTGTCAAACTTCTAGTCGTGTCGACGATATGTTCAAATAGTTGTCCTTCTGCAGTTACATTTACCTCTGATTCTCTGTATCATCCAAAATCATTTTACATCCTTTTGTCTTGCGTCGATGATATGGGATACATTATGGCCCTCCTTCGACATGGTCGCTTCCTGTCGACTTCAACTCATTATCTGGGAAGTTGACCAAGAGACTCCCTTCCAGTACCTTAGAGCTTGCATGCCCTAATGGCAAGTTCTTCGCACTCAACGACAAGTTCACATCATTGGCTTTCGATCGAGTGATTTCACGGGTGTTTGACTTCAGTTCCTTTATTCACATTCCGTGGATTGTGCTGATAGTACCTTGAGGACCATTGTCATTATTAGTGGTTTCTCTCGCGCTTGTTAACAATTTACATCATTAACTGGTAATCAAGCGAATTTATAGCATGTTCGACGTCAACACATCTATTCACATGTTAGAATTTGTACTTTGATCGGGTCATGTTGGAGCGCAAGACCCTAGGCTCAAATCACAAAAGTCCAGGTTGCGAAGTGATGTGACATGGTTATGTTGATATACATGTCTCTTTCAGATGGATGGTTGCGACCATACCATGAGTTATCATCTGTGATCCTTCTCATTATTGGATGGTTGTGACCATACCTTGGTTTCATTATGATCCTCTTTGACGGATGGTTGCGCCCATACCTAGATCCATTTACATGATCATTCTCTGGATGGTTGCGTCCATGCCACGATTCATGTATCATTTGACAGAGTTCTCAGTTATGTATATGTATCTGTACTTCCTTGCAAGTTTTTCAACAACAGACTACTATTCCCCGCACTGATTCATAAATCATTTCATCCCTCACTCTAGTTCAGCCTTCACGCTTTAGGGCGCATCTATTACACAAAGTTTTGTCATTGTCTTTGTACTCCCCGTTCCTTGATCCTAGAGGACCTCTAAAGTGAACCCTATATGCTTACCCTTCATGAAGAAACTCCCATTGTGTCCCTCTTCATGAGCAAAGCAATTCCCTTTTGCACCATTTCTCCAAAATCTTCTGTTTTTTCCCAGTTTACAAGACCAGCGCTAATGGCCTTTGTCCTCCTTGTGCTAATATGCAGGGATTAACATTGTCCCTAGCACCGACCGGAGCGACTGAGCTTTGTTCTAGTCGTTTGATCCTCTTATGGAAAGTTTTTAAAATAAAGAGCCAAAGCTTCCAGCTCTAGAAGCTTCGTAAGGGAAGTCTGGTAAATGGTTTGACCGGATGGGGTTGAGGATGTCAGTTTAGGCTCCTTTCCCTATAATGATGGAACTACCTCAAAAGATAAGACCTTCTCCCATGAGAAAATGATCCATCTTCCATCCATTCATTCTATATAAACCTCCCTTTTTCCCAAGCACAAGCTAGTGTTAATGTTGGGGTGCTAGTGTTAATTAAGTTTAGAGTAAAAAACACGCTATTCATAGTTGTAGCTCTCTAGATGTGTGAGGGAGAAGTATGAATCTGGTTTAGTTTGAAGCCTAAAGGGAAGAGCCTTAAAACTATTATTGTTGAGGCCATCATGAAATGCTAGCAGAAGTGTGTGGGAACCTAGTTTTGTCGGAGGAGAACGGAAACGTCAAGACAATGGTTGTAATCTCTTCTTGATTCAATATATATGCAACTATCAATTGATTTCCTACATGATGTGTCATCTTACATGTTCATGGCTTAATGTTTCTTGACTTATTATGTAGGTTGAATTACAATTTGTCTATTATCACGGTTGTTGTTTGTTGTTATTTACTTCTTTCAAGTTTTTGAAGAAGGAAGCGATAGATAACTGGAGCGAGCAAGCAAGGACATCATCAAATGGGATAAGTGTACTAAGAGGTAGGCCCTCTTAATTGCTTCTAACCTAAGGAAATCTTCCATAGAATGTATCAGTTGTGGCTAGACCCATTATTGAGCTACAGGAATTGTTTGTGTCCGCACTCATAATTTTACTTCACCACAAGCTATCAACTCAGGTTTGGTTCGTTCAACAGTGTTTTTTGAGGATCCACCTTTAATTTTAACAATCATTGGTCCAGAAAGATTCACAGAAATCTTCTTTGATGCCATTTTCCTGCAAGAAAATACACATATTTAAATCGGTAAATTACAAAAAATATTAGCTTAAATTAACAAACAAAATGATAAATTATAATTAATTTTGTAAAACATAACAATTTTAAAAATAAAAATAAAAAAATAAGAAATTATAAAAATACAGGCCCCTTCTGCCCCACCTCGGAAATCAGCTCACCACCCTACCCCAGTAGCCCAACTGCCCGCCACCCAGGTCGGTCGTTGGATCGTCGGGTTGGGGGGGGGGGGGGGGGGGGGCTGGCATCCAGTCCCCCGCCCCACCCCGGTGGTCCAATGGTCGACCTGGGTGGCAGGCCATTGGGCCGCCGAGGTGGGGTAGGGCGCTAGGCGGCCCAACAGCTTGCCACCAGGGGGGCTGGGTGGCCATCCTCCCTGCCCCTCCCCCACAGGCCAATTTGGCTACAAGGGCGCATGATCGAGCCCAACAAACCCACTGCAATTGCAGTGGGTAAATCTGAATCATTTAAATTTTTAATTTCTAAAAAAAAATCATTAAACCTATTGAATTTTAAAACTTGCACACGATAAAAGAGAAACTAACCTTTCAAATGTGATAATCTTCCGTTGAATATGTTGTTGATAACAATGTAGCTGCTCCACAAATTCATTCCAAGTCTTTTAACGAACTTCAAAAAACCTTGATGTGATGTGATAAATAGTGATAATGAAATTCATGTTATAGCGGAAATTACAAAATTGTTTTATCGCACGGTTAATGTGGGACTAGTTTGTTTTTATAAAAAATTTAACATATAAATTTTGTTATGGCAATATAGGGAACTATGATGAAACGAACATTATGAAATTGTTTTACCACACAGTGAATGTGGGATTAATTTCTTTTTATAAAGACTGTAACATATAATTCTTGTTATGGCGATATAGTAAACTATGATATAACGAACATTACGGAATTGTTTTACAGCACGGTGGACGTGGGATTGATTCATTTTAGAAGATAATAAAAATTATAAAAAGCATTCAATTGTCTAGTAAATATTATATAGTTTAAGTAAAAAGTTAGTTGATGTAAAAGATTTAGTTTACAATTTTAATTTAAATATTTAATCTAAAAGATTTATTTCATAAGAAAATTTTAATTAGAATTTTCAATAAATTGTAGAAGAAAATCATGGAAGGAAATACATGAAACGAAATTTTTGGAAGGAAAAATTTTGGGAAACTTTCGAGGGAAATTTTCATTCTTTAAGCTATATATTATCATTAGGAGAGAGTGCAATTGTATCATTCAACCTATTATGTTTGAAAGGCATGGATTCTTATGATAGTGAAGTTTCGTTTTGTGAAGCATCAACATCTTCGTCGCGTAAAAACTCTATTCATATTGATAAATATAACAGCGATTCTTCCACTATGAATAGAGAGTCAAATCTTCCACTTAGTCCTAATCCTAAAGACTATGAGATCAACGTTGATGAAAGACAAGATGAATAATTTTGAATAAGTAAAGCGTCACGATTTCCACTTAGTCCTAATCCTATGGACTATGAGAGCAGCAGTGATGAAGAGCATGATGAAGGTTTTCAAATAAATAAAGAGTCGTAGTTTCCACTTGGTCATAATCCTATGGACCATGAGAGCAGCAGTGATGAAGAGCATAACGAAGAATTTCAAATGAATAGAGTGTCACGGTGTCCACTTAGTCCTAATCCTATGGACTATGAGAGCATCAGTGATGAAGATCATGATGAGGAATTTCAAAAGAATGGAGTGTCACGATGTTCACTTAGTCCTAGTCCTATGGACTATGAGAGCAGCAATGATGAAGAGCATGATGAAGAGCATGATGAAGAATTTCAAATGAATAGAGTGTCACAGTGTCCACTTAGTCTTAATCCTATGGACTATGAGAGCAACAGTGATGAAGAACATGATGAAGAATTTCAAATGAATAGTGTCACGGTGTCCACTTAGTCATAATCCTATGGACTATGAGAGCAGCAGTGATGAAGAACATAATGAATCATTTCAAATGAATAGAGTGTCACGGTGTCCACTTAATCCTAATCCTATGGACTCTGAGAGCAACAGTGATGAAGAGCATGATGAATATTTTCAAATAAATAAAAAGTCGCGGTTTCCACTTATTCCTAATCCTAAGGACTATGAGAGCAGTAGTGATGAAGGACAGATGAAGCACTTAGTCCTAATCCTAAGGACTATGAGAGTAGCATTGATGAAGGGAAAGATGAAGAATTTTCAATAAGTAAAGAGTCACATTTTCGACGTAGTCCTAATCCTATGGACTATGAGAGCAGCACTGACAATGCACATGATGAAGAATATCCAATACACATGGAGTCAAATTTTCCATTTCGTCATAATTCTAAGGACTATGAGAGTAGCACTAAAGAAGGGAAAGATGAAGAATATCTTTTAAGTCAGTATTTCAAAAGCACAGATGATCATAGTGAAAATAACATTCCTCATAATGATGATGAAACTGCTTATACAAATGATGATCCAATGATGGAGATGTTTCCAGGAAATATTGTATCGAGTAGGATCATACCTTTTCGTATCAATCCAAGATGTTCTAGTTATAAAAGGGGTAGAGCAGAATATCTGACAAGAAGAAGTTCTATCAGCGCTCTCATTTCAAGTGAATGTTGTCAAAATGATTGCTTGAAACATATGGATTTCAAGTTTGCATTAGAGAAAAGGAAGAGATATTTTTCAATGAATAAAAGCATGCAAAATTCATATTTAGTGGGGTGCATGCAATCTACATTGTCAAGTTATGATGATCATATTGGGTCTTTATTTATCTATAAAAAGGCTTTCAAAATGTTTCATTCAATGGGTAATTTTCATCTGTCAAGAATCCAAGAAAAATTGGAAAATGATCCCACATTTTATTTAGAAGTACATCATAAACAACAGTTTGGGCCATTATCAAATACTGCAATGTCATAGATGAAAGATTTCTTTTCAAATCACGGAGAGTGTATGTCAAATAGAGAGACAATACACATTCCAGATAATTTCTCAAGATGAAAAATCTACAACTTATACAAAGAATATGCAAAATGTGCTGAGGGGCATGGTTGATTCATTACATATCAATATTTTGTGAAGGTATGGAAGAAATAATTCAACAATGTCTATATTCCTAAGAGGACAAGGATGGGGATTTGTAGTGCATGTGCTTCTCTTAAATAGAAAAGGGATAAATGTGAAGGGTCAGAAAGATGTAAGCATTCATAACTTTAACTTTTAAAATTGTATAGTCATCAACTATGAAAATGTATTTCTTCATGACTTTCTTTTATGTTGTGTAGATTCCATTGTCAAAACACTTTAGGAGCATCGCGAACAATAAACAAGTGAAAGGAAAAAGTTGTACAAGCATCGAAAGAAGTGTTATGATAATCCGAATAAATATTTGGGTTTGTTAGTTGATGGTATGGACCAGAAGAAAACACTCCTACTACATTTTGTTTGCACACTCAAAAATTTACAGGAAGAAAATTATATTCAGTGTCACTTAGTCGGTTGTATGGTCTTGAATGGGAAAATGTTGCCAAGGGTATACTTCACAACTCCAAATATTCATAATGATGCAAATCTGACAATAACCATAATTCATGATGTGCTTTCTCATTGCTTTGGTAATCTTCCTGAAGTTTTGTATCAACAATTGGACAACACTTGTCGTGAGAACAAAAATAAGATTGTTTTTTTATATCTAAACATGCTTGTTGAATTGAGAATTTTTCAGAAGGTAAAGGTTGATTTCCTTCATGTTGGGCACACCCATGACCATATTGATCAGATCTTCAGTGATTTTTCAGTCACATTGAGGAGGAAGGAAGTTGGGAGCTTGCCATCATTAATTGAATGTATTAAGAAATCATACATGCCAGAGCTTACTTTTGATGTGTTGGAAGAAATTGTTGGCATGCGAAGGTTTATTTGGGATCGCATGGTGAGGAGAAATGCATTGAACAACTTAATGACATTAGCTTCCAACATTAATTTCGTATCAAAAATATTGATGGGAAAACACTAATATGGGGTAAGAAGTAGTCAACTACTGCAGAATGGGCGCCATCATCAAGTTTGGAATTTTTGAAATTCATTCCAAATCATTCAATGTTTACATCAAATATATTGTTATTACAATCTGTTGTTGAAGTTCATAATGCATGCAGACATAATAGAGATATAAATTATTCTGATTGGCTAGAAGAAATTAAAAAATGTACTAGATATACATATGAGTACTTTGATATTGTTGATTCAGTTTGGTGGGAGTCTTCTTTCAAAAATCAAAGCGATATCATTTAAAAAACAACAAATGAAGATATACCTTTGAAAAAATCCATTTATTTGTCCACAAAATGTGTCAAATGAATATGAGGAAAGAAACATTGTTGAACAACAACAATCTCAAGGTATTATTAATTCTTCACAGGTAGAGGAAAGAGAGATGTATATTGTTTCCAGAATATCTCATGCACAACATGAAGCCATGGAAGACCTTTACAGGGGTTCAGTACAAGATATTAAGGAGGGTTGCATGATCGCAATGCTAGCAGTTGGAGATCCCAATGGCTATCCATTCTGGGTTGCTAAGATTATTAAGGTCATTACAGAAAATGAAGATGTTACAGGGATTGAATTACATTGGTATGCTATAAGTACACACCCATTCAATGGTGTGTATAAGCCAGAGATGGTAGTTGATAAAAAATTGGTGGAAAGAGAAAAAGAAAGGGTACAAATATAAATTGTCGTCGCACAAGCCTCTTAAAATTGGAGGATGTTGACATACTTGTTTATGACTTCAATTTAACAAAGAGATGAACTCTTCGCTTCAAGACAATAGATATTCTAAAAATGTTGTTACCAGAAGGATCAGTGTTGAGATGGAAATCTGTTGAAACCAGTCGTAGATCCAGAAGAATTTTGAAACCTGAAATGGTGGGCATGCATGTGGACTCATATGGGGCACTAGTTGACGAAAGAGAAGAATATGGAACATCTTCATCTGCATCCCGTCATTCCTCTGAAGATAGGAATTCCGGTGGTGTGCAAGAAAATATGAGTGATTTTGAAGAATTGTCTAAGACAGTTCATATAATTGATGTTTGCATCGTATCATGAAATAAAAATTTTGATTTCCATATGGGTGTTAAATCAGAAGTTATGAGTCATTTTTATGTTTGGTGGATTATATGTTTTAATTATGATGATTTTTATTGTTTAGAATATATACAATGCAACAATAACTCAGAGATATAATGCATGTTTCATTCAATCTACAAACAATGACATTTTGATTAATTTAGTCATGTAATTTGTTCATAATGTCATGGTTTTTTTTATTTTATGGTTGAAATTTTTCCTTTTTTTTGTATATTTAATGTTATGTTTGAAAACGATTAAAATTTTAGCGATATTTAGTGTCATGTCATTCTATGTTTAGCAACATGGATGCAAACTAATAGAATTTTAATGTGTTTCAGATCTCATTACTTTATCTTTATCGTCATTACTAAAACATGTTGAAATTATACTTAGGAAAGAAAAATGTTATTCTACAAAAAAACATTAGTGTGTTTTTCCCTCAAAAATCGTTGTTTTTTGCACATAAAAATTTGGTTTTACTGCCAATTTTTTAAAATGTTGAAAATTGACCCTAAAAAAAACCATCGTCCCAGTATCAACACTTTTCATTTTCAAGGTATTTTTTGCACAAAAAATTTGTTTTCACTGCCATTTTTAAAACATGTTGAAAATTGGCCTTACAAAAAAAACATCGTTCCAATATACACACTTTTTGTTTTTAGCATTGTTTTTCATGTTTTCTTGGGTTTTTTTGGGGTTTTTGGGGTTTTTGGGGTTTTTTAGCTAGAGTTGTCGTTTTGAGTTTATAGTTCTCATTTCAAAGTTTACATTGTTCATATTGATCCACTTTGACATCAATACAATCAACAATCCCTTTTTTATTATAACATCTATAGCCTTCGTTATTATGTGAATATCCTAGAAAAATACCTTCAACAGCCCTTGCATCGAATTTACCAAGCTTGTCATCATTCCTCTTGATGTAAAACTTGCTACCAAAACCTCAAAAATGCTTGATTGTTGCAGGTCTTCCATAACAAAGCTCATAGGGAGTTTTTCACTATTTGGTCTGAAATGATCTTTGTTGAGTATCACCACTATCGTGTAGATGGCTTTGGCCCAAAATCTCTGTTGAAATTTCCTTTAATCCATCATAGCTCTGGCTAGTTGCTACATAGATATGTTTTCTCTCTCTACTACGTCATTCTGTTGCAGATTCTTTGTTATTGTGAACTTCCTTTTGATGGCATGCTTCTTGAAAAATTCATCGAACTCTTTTGAAGTAAACTCACCTCCATTATTGGATCTTATGCTCTTGATTTTACAATCAGTTTCATTTTCAGCCATAGATTTGAAATATCTAAAATTCTCAAAGGTTTCGGATTTATATTTAAGAAAAGAAACATCATCCTACTGAAATCATCAATTATAAACATGAAATACAATTTACTTGTGGGTGATTGGGTTCTTGATGGTCCACACAAGTCCATATGCACTAGTTGTAATGGCTTAGACAATGAGCTCTCCTTTGACCTAAATGGAACTCAAGTTTGCTTACCAAATTGATAATATTTACAAATTGTATCCTCTGGTTTTGAAATCCTGGGTAAATACTTGAGATCATTCTTCATGCTCAATTTGACTATCTGATCAAAATTCAGATTTCCAAGTTTCATATGCCACAACCAACTCTTATCAATCTTTGATAAGCAACACCTCTATGTTTTCTCTTTCAGAACATAGGCATTATTATTTGTTCTCACAGCTTCAGCTACTATTTCACTTGTGCCTGTAGACTTGATTTGACAATTTTTAGCTTTAAAAATCATATCATAGTATTGATCACACATTCGAGCCACACTGAGCAGATTGTGCTTCAACACATCAACATATAAGACATTCTTCACTTTACCTCTACCATTTGGCAGACTGACAACACTTTTACCAACAATCTTACCAAGTGCATTGTTACCAAAGGTTACATTACCATTTTCAACCGGTTTCCATGTCAAGAATTCGCTTCTGTCTCTTGACATGTGCTTGGAACAGCCACTCTACACATACAAGTGATTTACTTCATTCTGAGCATATAAAACAATATCACAAGGCTTGATATTCGTATTTTCTCTCCAGACCTTGGGATCTTGTTTAATTTGATCAATGACTGGATCAGGTTCTTGTCCTTAAGTTTGCAATTAGTTTCTCTATGCCCAAAATTTTGACATTTAAAACATTGAAACAGATTGTTCAAATGAGCAAAAGAATTGTTGTACCTGGGTCATCTTTTCCTTTGTCTAATTTATTGATTTATTTTTCTTTCTTTGTTAATTTGGAAACTTAGTGACAAATTCCAACCATGGTACTAGATTCCTCTTTTCAAGAGGACCAATTTTGATTATTGAAGCACTTAGTTTGGGCAAAGGAAAGTGTACTTATGAAGGTAAGCCCACATATGCACATTTAGACAAGACGAACCTAACAAAAAATTGGTCACCCTTGGAAGTCTATAAATACAAGTGACCTCAAGCTCATTTGGACATCATCAAGCATCATCTTCTTCTCTTCTTCATTGATTGGTTCACACAAGTCTAAGGCAGGGTCGAGGAAAGAGGTTTGCTCAGGTATGAAATTAGAGGGTTCGAAGCTTGCACATGTTTTAGGGTTTTGGTTTCCAGCGGCAGCCTTGTCAAAGGAAATTTTTGGCTATAAACACTATCTAGCAGGCTCAAGGGAGTGGTTGGAAGGTCTCAACCGCATGCATAGCTCCTTCATGCAATTCATCTCTAGGGATCAATTTTGACAAATGACCCCAGACAGGGAAAGTTGTCTCTGATATATATTGATGTTGCGAACATATTTCTGAATGTTGTTGGGTTAAATTTGTTAGATGATTTTGTATTGGCCTCATTGTACTCTCTCTTGAACATTTTATGACAATCTAGTAGAAGATAAATTTTCAAAAGGTTTTTCCCATAGTGGGTTTTTCCTTGGTCTTTAACCAAATATGGTGTCTCTTGTTGATGTGTTGATTGTCTCATTTGTCATTGCATTTATTGTTCTATCTTCAATTAATGTTGACAGTTGGAAAGATTAATTGGTATTGAAAAGATTGTTAATTGAAGTGTTGAATTGGACTAAAGTAATTGATACAGCATTGAACAATCTAAAATTTAACATGGTATCAAAGTTAAGGTGGAGGACAAACCCAAAAGGAGACAAGCATTGAAGCAATCATATTTGGAAATTTGAAGGGGCCTATCTATTCAAGTCAAGAAGTCTTCATCTTTCTTCAAGGAACATGAGAAGTTGGGTGATTCATCTAACTTTATTACATAGAAATTCAGGTTGGAGATCATAGCTGATAACAATGATGTTTTGAAATATATTCAAGGAAAAGTACCTGAGCCTCTAGAGAATGCTTTCGATGTCGCCAAGAACAAGTAAAAGAAAAGTGAGTTAAAATAAAAGAAAATTATAGTTGATGGTTTACAAGATATTTTAGTTACATGTGTTGGAAATTTGGGGAAGTCTAAGGACATGTATCATAACATAGTCGTCATGTATCAAGTCAACAATTTGAATGAAATCATCTCCTTGAAATATCAACTAAAAGGCATTAAGATGAACAAAGGAGAGTCTGTGCAATCCTACATTATGAAGATATCTCATCTTAGAGATCAATTGCAAAGAGTTGGAGAAATTGTGACTGACAGGGAATTCGTGATTGTTACTCTTAGAGGTCTCCTTCTTATTTGGGAAACCTTCATTACTATTATAAGCAACAACAATTTTTTTCCTTCATTTGATCAGATTGTTGGAAAGCTCACGCAAGAAGAATCAAGGATAGTTTCTAGAGGAAAGATACAAAAGCATGAAGAAGGAGAGCTCGTTGCATTCATCACTCATGACAAGAGGAAGAAGAAGAAGGGAAAAGGAGCTCCATTAAATTCAAGAAAGCCTCCTCCTCGAACGTCAAATAGAAGGTTTCAAAGATCCAAGGAATCATTGCACATTGAATGCTTCAATTTTCATAAGCATAGATCGCTATGCTCGAGATTGCTCCGAGAAGAACAATGGTCCATGTTAGAACACTAGAAGCAACAACAACAAGTTTGATGGTCGAAGAAGAAAATATGACTGAAGGAATGATCACAATGGAAGAGATGAAATAAGAAGAAGAGATGCTCCAAGTGATCATGAAGAAGATCGTCATCCTCGAAAGAAGTCAAGATTCTCCAAGTATGAAAGTAATGTTGCCAATCAATCTTAATATATTCTTATTTTTGCCCTTACTAGCTCCTATCCTCTGAATTTGTGGGATAGTTGGTTGGTTGATAGTGGGTCACTCATCACTTCTTTGTGCATAAGGAAGTTCTCTCTAATTTGGTAAAGTGGGAGTCAAATTTGAAAATTATTCTTGGAGACAAAACTCATCCCGTTAAAGTTTTTCGGTCCGTCAAATTTCATTTCGATTCTGGGGAGCCTGTTTTACTCCATGATGTGATGTATGTGTTGGGATTGAAGAAGAATTTGGTGTCGATATCTGCTTTGGAAGACAAAGTAATGAGGGTTGCATTCATCAAGGGAAAGGTTATTACTTGGCCTGTTGGATCACCTATGAGGGATGTGTAGTGCCCACTCTAGTTCCCTGACCCTAATACGACATTATCTTAGACACTTTATTCTTCAAGGACCTCAGATTGAGGATCTGGACCCATGAAACTATTATTAGCGATTGAGACATTCATGATTGTGATGTTTATGAATGCTTTCCATTGATATTATGGTAGCTTGAATGGTTATGTATCTTATCTATCAGTATTCTGATGATTGCAATATTAAATAGTTAAGTTGGTCTCTATTTGAAATTATGATGAGGGTAGTAAAGAATATGTATGCACTCTACTAAAAGCATAATGAGGATAAATTTTATGGATAGGTATATTTCTACGATGTTACGATGTTGATAGCTTAATGAATATGTATGTTTCCATTGATGATTATTGATGATAGCCATGAGGGATGTGTCCCCTATGTTACCTACTTCCTTTAGTTCAGACTTACAATGGACAATGATGTGAATGACCAGGAATTGTTAATGATGCTATTATGATAATTGACTAACATTGAGAAACCTTGTTATTGATGATTATTAAGTATGGCAGGAAACCATCAGAGGCACTCACATATGACATGTCGATGACACCTGGTTTGATGAAAATTTATATTACTTTATATTTGAAAGTCTAAGTCGATCTTGGAATCTGCATATATGTTTAACTATATTCTGATGATATATTAATGGTTGCAGGCACAGATTAGTTGCTTGACCGAATGACTCACATATGGGTGATGGGGTTGTACAAGTGGATGGAACTACATGGGAGGGGTGGGAGAGAGTCCCAGATCTCACCCACTAGCACTCCCGTCGTGACTTGGGCTAGAAGGGTTGAAGCACCTTCGCCTTGAAGATCACGATGCCATGAGGACAGGTTCCAAAGTTGGGCCGCTCATGAGGACTTTACCGGGGGGCGCGCATCAAGGCGGATTCCTTGATCCCAGACACCATTAGTCTCACTATAGCAGGAAACATAAGAGATGATAGTGGTCTATGACGTTGCACTATATTTTCCCCTCGTAATCACTGGATGCTTGAAGGGCAAGTGTTGTGGCACCCTTGGAACTTTAGGGGAATTTCTTGAAGGGCACGACTAACTTGGCACCCTTGGCATCACAAATAAACTATCAGGTGTGGCACCCTTGGAACTTCTAGGGAAGTTCTTGAAGGGCACAACCAAACTGGCACCCTTGACATCACAAATAAACTATTAGGTGTGGCACCCTTGGAACTTCTAGGGAAGTTCTTGAAGGGCACAACCAAACTGGCACCCTTGACATCACAAATAAACTATTAGGTGTGGCACCCTTGGAACTTCTAGGGAAGTTCTTGAAGGGCACAACCAAACTGGCACCCTTGACATCACAAATAAGCTATTAGGTGTGGCACCCTTGGAACTTCTAGGGAAGTTCTTGAAGGGCACAACCAAAGCTTGGTATCCTTGGAATCATTAAAAATAAATAATAATAAATAAATATAAGCAAGGAATGAAAACTAGGTAAATTTACATCAAGGGTAAATGATGATTAGAAACCAATGTAATTAAATCAAAAATAAAACTTGGAATAAGGAGGATCATAGGAAGAATTAAAATAGAGTACCTTAAAAACTCTACCTTTCCCATTTTGGAAAATACTAGGAAGATTATGTGGTTTAATTAGGAAAAAGGGGAAAGACAAACATAATGGTAAGGATAAATATTAATCCTAAACTAATTTAAATCTAATTAAGAAAAGGGGAAGGTGAATTAAAATGAGAATAATAAATTAAATTTAGAGAAATGTAGAGAAGTTCCATGTGTCAACAACCAACATAAGAATATCCATCTAGGAGTTGAATTAGGGACTAGATTGGGGATAAAATCTTGACTCATTAATTGACTTCAAGTAATGAACACAAATTAAGGAATAAAAGGGGGGAAGAAAGAGACAACTAGGAGAAGAAATAGGAATCTTGTTGAGGTGAGGAAAATATTAGTTTTAAATAAAAATTTAAGTAAATAATTTTGGGAGACCCTTGATGTGAGAATGACACATGGGTGGGTGAATAATTAAGCTATTGAATTATAAAAAAATTATTAATTATGCATGACATGAAAAGTGTCACCTATGAGGACTCCTATAAAAGAAGGGACAAGCCATGGAAGAAGGGACTTTTGGGAACCCTATTGTTGGATGGATGAGATGTTGTGAGAGTAGTGATTACGAAGCTATAGTGAGTTTGGTGAGGTAGAGGATTTAGAGAGGGGACTCTTGAGCCAAGGTGTGCTCTCCTCTACTAGCTAGTGCTTGTCTCCATTGTACAACCCCATTGCAGCTCGGGGGTCCGCGGGGAAGAAGAGTACCCAAGGAGTAGGCTGGGAGGTTAACCGGTGGGTCTTCGCACTCGGATCAAGTGCGTCATCATTCACTCGCGGAGGTGACCAGCTACAAGGGAATACCAGCAACAACAGAGCAAGTGGAGTCTCGCCTTCTGGTGAACGGTACCTATGTATTTCATTACTATTGATCCTAGTTAAAAGTATGAAAATGTCATGATGTGTTCCTGAAAGGAGTTGCAGGAATGTGTGTGTTAAATAAACTTGAATTTCAATGTGTTTCTTTTCTGGCTGTATTTGTTGTTTTAAAAAAAAAATTGTATATAGTCTGGAGAGTTATGGTCCTTACACTTGGTATCAGAGCCCAAGTTGAACCCTTGAGGCCTATGGGCCCATGCATGCATAACTAGTTTTGTTTGCTATGTGGGTATTTCTCTAAAATCAAATTACTCAAGTTTAAAAAAAAAAAATTGTTAATTTTACCTAGCTAATTACACAAAACTGTTCCTATTGATATGTGACTCGACTCTGCTTCTACATTGTTTGAAATGGTCTGGCATTCTCTCATATTTTTGATCTGGGCATGAATAAGTCAAATGTAGTTTGTCGTGAGTTAAACGGATGAATCTCCGTCACAGTCTACGTGTCGATTTCTTCTGCAACAATCGCAGAGATTCATATATAGATTATTGTATCGTGAATGGTAAAGAAGTTTCCATGGACTAAGGCTGTTCTTGATCACTCAGAATTGAAAGTTGGGGCGTTTTTAGTCCGGGATCATGCCAACCGGGGTCATGCCAACCTGTGAACGTTATTAGAATCTCAACTTGCCGAATCTTAACTTGTTAATAACATAGGTTCCATTCCCGATCAAAAAAAAAAATTATAACGGCGAACCAAATGTCTCCATCAAACTCTGAGAGTCAATAGCTTGTTTGAAATTCGATACAATAGGTGGCGTCAAAAGACACCAATAAATTCAATTCACAGAAAAATACCAAATTTAAGTGTTGGTAAACTTGGTAACAGCCTTTGTACCCTTTGAAACAGCGTGCTTCGCGAGCTCCCCTGGAAGAGCAAGCCTTACGGCGGTCTGAATCTCCCGAGAGGTAATAGTAGGCTTCTTGTTGTAGCGGACGAGCTTCGATGCCTCGCTCGCCAATTTCTCAAAAATATCATTAATGAAGGAGTTCATGATTCCCATGGCCTTGCTGGAAATTTCGATATCAGGATGAACCTGCTTCAAGACCCTAAAAATATAGATCTTGTAGGTCTCAATGCTCTTCTTATGCCTCTTCTTTCCCTTCTTGTCTTCGCTTTCCTTAGGCAGCTCTTTCTCCGCCTTTGGAGCGGGTTTCTTTTTTGCTGCTGGAGATTTCTCTGCAACAGGCTTCTTCTCAGCTGGTTTCTTATCTGCCTTCGGAGCCATTGTTAGAGTTCGAATCTAACGAGACCAAAGCTTGAAGCTTTAAGTTCTTTGCAAAACTATCTAGAAAACTGAAGGTACTGCTTTCCACTATTTGGCATGCATGCTTCACGTTTTTTTCGAGTTCAACAAACAGCTTTTCAGTTGGATATAGAGCAGCAGTTTCCCACAATATAATATCTGGATTTAACTGTATCAGGATCATAATAAAGGAATGCTTTATAAGGCTATAAATGATCATGGACACTGTTCTTTTGTTCAAGCTTCACTGCAGAATTACTTGAAAACCACATTTGAGAAATATCACTCTCAAAGATGAGCTTTGCAATGTCCTTTCCTCCTCTAGAAATGAAAACAATACCATGATCTCGACAAATAGCCCTCACCTGCTCAGGGATCTTTATGTGTCCTTGTTGGTAAGGTAAATCCCCTCTGCGGACAGAGGCGATCCCACTAGCCTAACACAGAACTAGCCACAAACAAACCACGCTGCTACGCAAGTTCCTAGTTATGCATCAAAGGTGAATCAAGAAGACTAACCTGGAGTCCAACGCTATGATTGAAGCAGAGTTGATATCCTCGCTCCCTTGCTCCTACAGAGCATAAACGAACACCTGCACATGCAAAGGAAGAGACAAATACCAACATAGAAACTACCAAGGCACAACTATATTTCAGTCAGAAAGGAAATAAATCAACATATCACCATGACAGATAATGAGATTGGAACTATAATAGAAGTCGCTCATCAATTAATAAACAGGAAAAGTTACAACCATTGTTCTGACGTCGACCCTTCTCCTAGCTGGGTGAGTAACTATATGTGTCTTGACATGCAACTCCTCTCTGGCAGCATAACCTCTCTAGCACTCATTAGCATTCTCTCCATGACCAATAATCATCACTACTATAACTCAATTACCAAATCACTAGCATAACACTAACACCAACACTCTCTCTTGCACTAGCACTTAGCCCTAGCTTGTTCAATGCATAATGACAAGCTTATATAGATGGAGAAGGGATGAGGATGCGATGAATCGAGACACCTTTTGTGGAATTAGCAAAAGCCATAAAGATGGATAAAGCTCGAAAAAAGACTGATTTTCTATCCTCAGAAAAGCTCCATCTAATGAAGGAAACAACAGTCGGACGTGCATTAAAGCAAAAAGCATGACTAAATTTGGTTGGCGCGACCGTTGCTCTGAGACAGAGCGCCAATGGTCGCGCCCTCTTTTGAGGATCTCCATCATTGGCACAGGTAGGATACTGTGGACTTGCGCCAATGGAAAAAGAGCAATTTTTTGGGATGATCTGCAGAAGGTGTCTTCAGGGAACATGGAGTACATACTCAGGGGAACATAATGCAAGTGTTTTTAGCCCTTGTCACTTCTTATAACTCCCGGAATGAGTCCTCCAAGGTACGAAAAGAGGAGTAACAGGGATGGTGACAAATTACTGTGTAACAGATGCCCCCTAAAGCATGAAGTCCGAGAGGTGGAGAGGGGTGAAATGCTTTACCAGAATGCACATGAGAGCACACAAGAGCACATATAGTTACTGCTGTCGAGGAGCTGTATTAAGAGACATGACTGATAGTTCAATTACAAGATGTACGTGGTATGGTCGCAGCCATCCATAAGAGAGTACATCAATAATCTAGACCCATAGTATGGACGCAGCCATCTGGTTAGGATCAATGATTTGACTCAGGTATGGTCGCAGCCATCCAGTGAATGAGTCAAGTATTAAGAATCACGCCTGGATTACAACAGACACAATCCAGGGTCTTGCGCTCCATCTCGACCCAAACAAGAGTACAAGTCCAAGCATGTGAATATATGAGCTGAAGTCGAACATGCATGAACATCGCCTGATTACCAGTCAATAATGGAGACTGTTAACAGACGCGAGAGGTACCACCAATAATGACAATGGCCCTCAAGGTACTATAGGTACAATCTACGGCGTGTGAATCAATGAGCTGAAGTCGAACACCCGTAGAATCATTCGATCGGAGGCCAATGATGAAAACCTCACGTCGAACACGAAGAACCTACCATTGAGGTATGCAGGCTCCAAGGCACCGGAAGGGAGTCTCTAGGTCAACTTCCTGGATAATGAGCTGAAGTCGACAGGGAGTGACCTTAATCGAAGGTGGGCCATAATGTTTCCCACATCATCGACACGAGACAGAGAGATAATGTCGTGAATCAAGATTGTGCGAACTATCAGAGGGAGGTTGTTTATTTGCAGAGGTCAACTTCTCTTGAACATATTGGCGGCACATTAACGGAATTGGCAGTATTTGACATCAATGTATCAAAGGTCATTATGACGAGGCAATGAGTGAATGAGAGGTCAAATAGGGTACCCAAATCCATGGAAGCAAGTGAAAGATATGAGATGAAATATCCCCACCCTGGACACGAAAGCAAAAAGTGCCATGTTCAAGAGCGACATACTGCCATTACGGTAATAATTATGGTTCAAAAAATTTTATTTTCTCCTACCATTTCTGGCGAGTACCCCAGTTATTTTTAACAAGCTTGATGGGGATAGCATATGCTTGTGTTGTGACAAAATCCGATGTCATTAAGTTTTAACGAGTCTGACAAAGGAAGAACTTGGCGTCTTTTCTTGTTTAGAGAGTTTGAAAAGACAGCAGAAAAGGAAACTCCATGGATGTCCTTTTTCATAAAGTTGTGTCTCTCGGGCCCGAAAAAGTATAAAATAATACCCGAAAGAACCGCCCGATCATTACGATCGAGGAGTACTTTTCATGATTAGTGACTTTGACCTGAAAAAGTAAAAAAGCGGTCAAAACCACGTCGTTTCGTAACCACTAACGAGTTTGAAACGACAAAAACCCGGTAATCTTTTCATGTTTTAACGGTCGACAAAAAGAACTTAAAACAACCGCCCCTTATCACCATTTAACGAGTCAAGAGGAGCGACTCGGCAATCTTTTCCTCTTTAAATGGTCAGAAAAGTTCTAAAAGCAAACCTTGAAGTAACCTTTTCTCATGCTTTTCCGAGTTCAAAAACCGAAAAAAAAGAGTTCATTACGTTGCTCGAGTGGCACTAATCCCTGTCAACACACAAAAACAACGTAAAATCCTATTTTGACATAAAAATATTCACAAAAATATGATTTTAATGTGTTTTTTAAGCCAAAAGAAGTTATAAATAGTGAAATAGTAAAAAATAAAATTACTTTTCACTTTTTACCTTGTGAGTTTATCGTTGGAGGGTTTTGGGTGCAAATTTCAACTGCTAACTGCGACCAATCCAGGAGACCATTCGAGCCGCCGTTTGAAACAGGTAAGAGGCCTCATCCTTAGCTTCATTTTTATTCCATTCTTTCAGTTTTCTATCCACAGAATTATCCTCTGTAAGGGGTATTGCAAAAAATAGGGTTGCGCCCATTGGCGCGAGTTCTCCTCACGGGACCGCGCCAATGGGCAATTTTCTCTAAAGGAGACGCGCCAACCGCGCAAACCAATTTTCCCATAATTTTGACCGTTGAACCTGCAATTTTCTTTGATTTGTGGTTTCACCATTGATCTTATAATGACATTTTGGTGTTTTGGTTGCAAGAATTGGTCAAAATGGCTATAGAATGGAGAGAAAGAGAACATGAGGCCATAGATGCTTTGGCATTGGAAAATGACGCATGCATGGATGCTTTGCGAGATTGTGGTTTGAAAAAATTCTTCCTTACCTCATATCTACGTGCACAGCCCGAGTTACTACGGTTTATTGTGGATGCCTGGGATATTGAGGATCAGGTATTTCGCCTGAAAGACCAGACATTGGAGTTGGATGTCTCTGATGTTTATTTTATTACTGGACTATCTCGGCGGGGTGCACGGCCCATCTTGACCGGTAGTAGACCTTCTGGGGAAAATATGGGGGAGGTAATGGCCAGAGTTTGTCCTAGGGCCCAATTTGGATCCAATAGTGCCAAAGTGGACATTGTCACTATCCCAGATTTGGTGCTACGAGTGATACTATTCACTATCACTCGGATGGCTGGGGTACAGGCACCCCACGAGGCCAGCAAGAATCATTTGCTGCTGGCAACTGAGTGCCTACACCCTACATTATTTGATTGGGCCACAGCAGTAACAACAAATATAAAGAGGCAGCTTACCAAGTGTAAGCGTGATGGCAATAAACAGTTTGGATATGGATCCATCATGGTATCATTTTTCCTGGAGCGGCTACCGATATTCCGGATCCCAGGAGGTATAGTGGCAGATCCGGTGCCACGGGAGCCGAGATTGGCTCGATGGGCACCACTTATGCCCAGAGGAGGTGGGGGCCAGCAGATGTCTTGGAGGCCCGAGTTCTTTATTTGGCTCCAACACCAGCTGATCGTCGTGGAGGACTGGCCCTATGCGGGCACTGATTTTACTGGAGATCCAGACCTCCCGTTGCCTGAGGGAGAGGACTAGGACGAGGAGCTAGGTAAGGACCTTTTATGTTTTCAATGTTTTAACATATTCGAGTTTTTATAACTCATGCATGTTTCTTACAACATCTATATATGTATGCAGACGTTGGTGCAGAACGACCAACCGACTTACCTCACAACGTACGGAGAGTACAACCTGCAACGGACCCTCAGGCAGAGGGTGACGATGAGGACCTAGTACAGAACCTCGAGGCACTTACTCGAGGGATCCCAGATTATGGCAGACCGGCGGACGTGCCTAGATTGTACCAGAGGCATACGGTGGGAGTGTCTACTCGCGTCCATCGTCTGTTGAGACGTGTGGTGCGGGCGGTGACATGCTATCATGAGCATCACCGTGATTAGACGCCTAGGTTTCGTTTTTTGCACGTTTTTTAGAGACATGTTGCCGACGGCTGTATGAGTTTTGGACATGTATTATTTTTTAGATGATGTAATGCGCGGGGCGCAAACATTTTGACACTCACGTATCTATATATACATATGTTCATGGTTCATTATTGTGTTTTCATGTGCTTGCTTACATAATGTTTTAATTACAAATTATGCAGATGTCTATCTAATACATGATTGGCCAATGCATCAGATAATGTGTTTAATTGTCTCGGAACATGTTGATATGTAATAAAATCAAAATGTCTTTCTAACAACCTTACACGTAAATACAACCTTAGTATATGATGGTTTCTGACGGAATATTGCCTGTTGAGCTGGTGGACAACAAGTTGAGAGTCCAGGTTTACTATTAATGCGTGAATACCGAAACTAATTGCTCTAGCAAGTAACTCGATTACAGCACAGTATTCAGCAACATTGTTAGTAGTATGGCCTAAACACACACCCTGGCAATCTATTAGCTCGTTATGAGGATCGTAGATTACCCATGCCGCAGAAGACAAACTGCGGGTACTGCGGTAGGCACCATCAGCAAAACCAACATAAGGTGCATCCGGCATCTGCACAAGAAGCGAAAAACACAATAAGTGGCAGCTATGTCTCGAAAACCGACACACAACACACCACAGTACATGTATGTACATAATAAAATGTACCAGCATCACGCATAGTACTTTTTCAAGTAAAGCCCATTTCGGGGCTTCCCAAGAGGGTTTCCTTCATAATCAATCAGCTCGTAGGCCCCTTTCTGCAGGACTCTCTTGACAATATAAGGGCCTAGCCACATAGACTCGAGTTTTCCTGCGCCTAGCTTATCTTTCACTTGATCATAGAGTAGGACCAAGTCTCCCTCAACAAAAGAACGCGGATGGACGGTCTGATCGAAATGAGTCTTGACTCGCTTCTTTTGTGTTTCGATGGCCAAAGAGGCCAGGCGACGAGTCTCATCTAACCGTTCTAGGTAAAGAAGGCGTTCTTCTAACGGGGTAGTGTTGGGAAGCAGTTCGATGGCTAATTTCAATGAAGGGATTTCACATTCAATTGGAAGGGTAGCCTCTAGTCCATAAACTAATTGAAATGGAGTGAAACCAGTGGCATCCTTCACGGCAGTTCGGTAAGCCCATAAGGCAGGGAATAACATCAAATGCCAGTTAGATTTATGCACACCAACGATACGTTGAAGCATTGTGACCAAGATTTTATTGACAGCTTCAACTTGACCATTGGACTGAGGGTAGTATGGAGTTGAACTATCGTGTTGCAAGCCTAGCTGGGTTGTTAACTCCGACATCATATGATTACGGAAATGCTTTCCGTGATCAGTGACAATGGCTTGAGGGACACTGAATCGTGAAATAACATGATTGAATAAAAATTGCGCCGCAGTGTGGCCGTCTTCGGTTAATGTGGGCATCGCCTCGGCCCATTTAGTAAAGTAATCGACGGCAACGATGATAAACCCATGCCCCCCGGCCGAGCGAGGGTTACAGGTCATATAATCAATTCCCCATTTTGCAAAAGGGCCGACGGAAACCACAGGGTGCAACGGAGCAGAAGGCGCTCGCATTTTCCGCTGGTATATCTGGCACTCATGATAAGACCGGACGGCAAGAATGCAATCCTTGAAAATAGAGGGCCAAAAATAGCCAGCACGAAGGATTTTTTGGGCTGTAGCATATCCGGACATATGTCCGCCACAAGCGCCAGCGTGGCAGTCATTGAGAACCCGTTCAGCTTCCTCTAGAGTAAGACAACGGCGAAGAACGGAGTCTGCACCAAGACGATATAATGTATCTCCGATGATACGGTAGGGTTGAGATTGATGAAGAATCCTCCGCCGAGCGTCTTTAGACACACCCGGGCGGAAGGAGGACGTTTGCAGGTATGTGACTATATCTCCGTACCATGGATCGAGGGTGCTAATTAGGAACAGGGTTTCATCTGGTATTTGGTCTTCTGCTGGCGAGGTCGAGGAAGACGATGGCAAAGAACAAATTAACTCAACGAACACAAGAGATTTCTTAGACTTGGCAGTGGTAAATTCCAAGTCAAACTCTTGGAGGATAACAATCCACTTTGAGTATTTGCCCCCTAGCAACTGGCGTGACAATATATACGTCATGGGGTTGCAATCAGAAATCACAGTAGTAGTACGCAGAAGAATATAATGACGGAAGAGTTGTACAGCACAAACTGCGGCTAGTGCCAACTTTTCGATATAAGCATATCGAGTTTCCGTGTCTAACAGGTTGCGACTGAGATAGTAAATAACATGTTCAGTGTTATCATCATCGGTTTGGACAAGAACCATGCCGATAGTGGTATCGGCGACAACCAAATACAAGGTGTAGTCGCGATAATAATTCGGAGGACGAAGCAATGGAGCAGAAACAAGTAAACTCTTGAGACGTTCAAAAGATTCCTGAGCTGTGGTATCCCAATGGAAAGGGATATCACGCTTCAGTAATCGCGTAAAACCTTTATCTACTTCGGCATAGTTGGGAACAAAACGGCGTAAAAAATTGGCTTTCCCCTGCAAACTTTGTAACTGATGCAAAGAATTTGGGGGAGGGAGATTGACGATAGCTTCGACTTTAAGGGGATCCAAACGGATGCCTTCTTTAGAAACGATAAAACCGAGAAGTCTGCTAGATTCAACGCAGAAGACACATTTGTGGGGATTTAGCCGGATTCGGTAGTACCGACAACGAAGGAAGATTTCGCAAAGGTGCTTAGGGTGGTCCTGACGTTTAGCTGAATGAGCAGGAAGATCATCCAGATAAGGTTGCACAATATGCCGAATGTCATGAAATGCATACAACATTGCGCGCTGGAAGGTAGCACCGGCATTTTTAAGACCGAAAGGGAGCTTTTTATAGGCAAAAGTACCCCATGGGAAATAAAGGCCGTTTTGTGTTGATCAACAGAAGCAATATTGATCTGGTTATAACCGGAGAAACCGTCCATAAAAGAATACATTTCACTGCCGGCACACTCGTCAATGATCTGATCAATGAATGGTGTGGGAAAATTATCTTTAGGACAGGCTTTGTTTATATCGCGGTAATCGACACAAACCCGGATTGTACCTTGTTTTTTAGTTACAGGGACAATGTTAGATACCCAATCCGTAAGAGGAATAGGGTAAATAAAACCGGCGTTAAGAAGCTTTTCAACTTTGGCCTTAATTGCCGCAGCCTTCCTAGGATGTACAGGGCGTAGACATTGACGAACAGGCTTCGCATCTGGGTACGTGATTATTTCATGTATCACTATACTAGAACCAATGCCAGGCATTTCTTCATAGGACCAAGCGAAAACATCACGAAATTCGCGAAAAAGTTCAGAATAAAGTTGAATCTCCTCTGGAGTACAAGTGACTCCGATATGAAGATGCTCGATTATCCCGGGTTTAACAGAGATATCGAGAGGTTGGGTTCGTGTAATGTTTGCCATGTTTCCTTCAGAAAAAACCTGATCAATTTGAATAGGCGTTTGAAGGATTTGTGATGGGAGACAAGGAGCGAACCGCTCGAGGCATGTCAGGAAATGCTGCGAGGCAGGGAGAAATGAGGAACGATGGTGAGAACTGTACCAGGGAGGTTCCTCTGGAGACATGGTCTCAATAATAGCTTCGTCGGAGAGGAATATTTCTCCTAGAGAATCCGAAGAAGCCTCATCTAGAAGTCCTGAGGATGGAGTAAGCGCAGAAGAGGGAGCCGAGGCAGCAATGATTTCAACATAATTAAACTCGGCAGGACTCAACGGCATCTGGTCGCCCCAGGAATCTACTTGGTCTGTAGGGGGTACGAGCCACGGATCAGAGCCAGTAGCGATCATATTGACAGAGGCGACATTTATAGGAGGGAGTGGAAAAACACCCATAAGATCAGGATCTTTGAAAAGTCCAACGCCCAGAGTCTTAGGTAATTTGGAAGTATGGTCCACGAACGGGATGGTGCCTTCGGAAGAAGAAGCAAAAAAGGATAGCTGGTCAACGGTAACAATCTTCCCTTGATGAGGAAAACGAATAATTCGGAAGAAAGATGAAGCAACAGCTTGCATTGCATATATCCAGCTACGTCCGAGAAGGAGGTTGTAGGTTAGAGTAGCATCAACAACTTCAACTTCCATCTCGACCATCTTCCCTTCCAAAGAGATTGGTAAACATTGGAGTATACCATAAGGACGGGACGCTCTTCCATCAAAAGCTTCCAAGGTGGTGGGAGATTGGCTGAACGCCAGAGATCCAATCGCTTTCCAACAGGCAATGAACATGATGCAAGTTGAGGCACCTTCATCAATAACTGTACGATGAATTGTCTTGGAATCAATAATTACCTGTATGAGGAAGGCGATTTGAGGAGGTAGTCTTAGAGTGTGGCGGTCTAAGTCAAAAGTTATTAAATCCGAATCGGCCGGGTCTATGCCACCAATGGCAGATAGCATGGACTTCCTCTGAGAAGGGCAGCTCTGGAGAACCTCTAAAGCGGACATAGCCGACAGAGTCTGCGCTAAGTCCTCAACGATGTTGTAGTGCTGTGCAGCACGAGCATTCGGATTATACGAGGATTTACGGAGTACCCCTTTTGGAGGGGGTCGAAGAGGCGTTTCGGTGGCAGGTCTCTCAATGTGGAGTGGACCGGAACTGAACGGGGGAGCACTTGAGGGAACCTCAGGCTCTTTCCCGGCAGATGACGAATAATCCTTCGTTCGAGTACTGATATTAATGGGTATTGTACCAGCCATAAACACTTGAGAACCAAAGGAAGAGGGAGGCGGAGTAGGGTCAGCCACCATTTGAGTTTTTTGAGTATGTTGGATGGGAAAGGGCTCCTTGAGCACCGCAGGAGTCCCAGAGGTGCCTTTTAATAAACGACTAACTTCGGACCGCCTCGGGCAATCCCTGGTAAAGTGATTTTCATCGCAAATAAGACAAGGATATTTGGGTTTGCGTTTAGTGCCGTCCTCAGGTTGAGGTTTGGGGGTTTCCTGCTTAGGTTGCTCCGTCTTATTTTTTGCTTTCCCTCTTTTCTTCTCTTTTGAAGCCTTGCTTGCTGTATTAGATTGGACGACATTAACCTCAGAAGTAACATTCGAACCAGAGGATGCCTGGGAAGGTTGTCCATTCGAAGCAGATGTTTTTTGCCTTGCAGAGTTCGTATTTTTCTTAGAGGGTGAATTAACCGACCCGATGATACCGTCAACAGTGGGTGTTGGCGGGGTTTTAGATGTTCCTTGTCTTGGGACATCAGGCAGATAATCATATAACGTACCTGACTGAGAATAAACCAAGTCAAGGTATTGAGCTCGAGCGATAGCTTGCTCTTCAGTGACACACGCCCCCATGGCTATATCCCGAGCGATTGGAGGCACGAACGAAGTCGTAAACCAATCGGTAAGAAGCTGGTCGGGAATCCAAAATTTGATCATACGTCTACGCCGTCTCCATTCATGAATATGATCAGAGATATGCGTAGCTGTCGTTTGTCTTAAGGAAGTAAGGAGGTGCGTACCCGTTTCGTATCGAATGGGCAACTGGAAGTGAGTGAGGAACGCCATAGCCAAGGAATTGAAATCTTGAAAGGACCCGCGATGAAGTTCGATATACCACTTAGCGGCAGAGCCAGTGAGAGTCCTTTGAAAAAGGCGAAGCCGAATTGAATCGTCAAGCCATGAATTAGACGAACACCACAAATGATAGGTCATAATATGGGCTTGTGGGTCTTCATTGGCTTTACCATCGAATTTTGGACAGTCACCAAGTATTTTAGTTGGAACTGAAGGCCAATAAGGATTATGAAGGATAGGATCATTGGTTAATTTGGATACATCTGGTAACTCTAAAGTCGCTAAGAATGGTAATTGAGGATTGAAAGGCATCTGGGGCTGTTGGTAGGGTGGAGCACCAGGGTTCCACCCAGGTGGTGGTTGCCCCCATAGAGTTTGTCCGAAAGGATTTGTATAGTGCCCCCCAGCATAAGGATTACCAAATGATGCTGCAGGCGTGCCGTATTGCTGTTGATAAGTTTGCGAGGGATTTGCTTGCAGTTGTTGGTAATTCTGGTACGGGGCAAACGGAAATTGCCCTTGAAGTTGTTGGTAGCCATACAGTGGCGGGGCTCCGAATTGAGTTGAAGGACCAGGCTGGGTTGGATGAAAAGTTTGTGATTGAGACCCAGCCTGCATTTGAAGGCCAGATGAGTATTGAGGTCCCATTTGGGGCCATGGACCAGACTGAGCAGTACCAATGAACTGTCCTGTAGGTTGGGCTATCTGGCCAGAAGGAAAACCTTGTTGATGGTGAGGTTGGCCGATCTGTCCAGAAGGTTGGACCTGCTGATACTGAGGTTGGCCTACCTGTTGGAACGGTTGTTGTGCAGTTGAAGGTTGTCCTAGCAGACTAGATGGTTGAGGAGATTGGGCAGTTGGTTGGCCCAACTGTGTTTGGGGCTGACCAATCTGCCCAGAGGGTTGTGAATACTGGACAGTAGGTTGACCGAGCGGTTGAGTACCTTGTCCAAACATTGGACTATACTGGACATTGGATTGGTTGGGGTTAACAGTTTGTTGACCACTTTGTCCAGCGGGATAACCTTGCTGGATACCAGGTTGGACTTGTTGAAAAGACGACTGACCTGAGTTACCAGAAGGTTGCAAAGAGGAAAAAGGAGCAGCAGTAACGAAAGGGTTTCCATAAATGGATTACCCTAGTTGGTCTTGGGGGGGTTGTATTGGAGATTGCGCAGATAAAACTTGACCACCATGAAAAGAGGTGGAGGTCCAATCAATTGACAATGGGACCGATACCTCAACAATCGGTTGAGATGACAAATATGGATCATATGACTCCTGCATTGAGACATTTGTCATGGGGTCAAAGACTCCAAACAAAGAAGCTGAGGGACGACTATAAATAGCAATCAAGGGGGCTGCACATACCGTTGGAACGGTTGTGACGGAGGTAACAGATAGACCGTGACTTTGTGGAGTAAAAGGCTCCGTAGTAGGAAAAGTGTGTGATGACCACATGGGACCTGTGAACGGAGTTCCAGAAGGCGTAGCATCTCTCAAAGCTTTATAACCCAGTGGTAAATTTGTAGTAGTAGGCGTACTACTAACATGTATAGGGTCCGTTGAGGTGGGAATTTCACCGCTCGTCGCAACGGACTCATCGGTTGTAGTAGGAGATAATTCATCCATGTCGGATGAAACTTGTGGGACTGACCCACGAGGGGAAGGATGGTCCCAAAAAGGGATACCGTCCTCAAAAGGTTCCCACGTAGGGTTCCAATGATACTGGTAAGTCTCGTCACCCGGGGCACGAGAACTAAGTGGTTGTATACTTAAAACCACAGGAAGACTCACCACTGGTGTTTCGGTAGAAGACGAAACCAGTAATGCTGCCAGGATGAAACTTGAGAAGTTTATCGAGATAACTCCTACTTCGGGCTAATACAAACGAAAGCTAATTGGGTAGATGTTATCGTGGCCAATAAATTTTTAAGACACTGAACTTAACCTTTTCATTTTTTAAGAGTCGAGAAAAGGGTAAAAGATGACTCTAGTCTCCTTCGAATATTTAATGAGCACGAAGTGACAAGACGCTCACAGGCACCTTTTCGTTTAGGGAGTCTGAAAAGGATCAAAAGTGACTGCTCTGGAATTCTAGGTAGAGGGTGTGCCAAACTTTTCGCAAAACCACAGAATACTTTTTAGGGTACGGGTGGTCGATCTTCGTGAATGCTGTGTTCACTGCATTGCGAATCGTAGGGCGGCTGACACGGCTTCCTATGGATAAAGGCTTTATTCCTATAGGGGTCTCCCAATATATACTCGACGGTACGTGGGAGCACAGCCCGTATTGGCAGCTACCATTTCACCGTGGAGGAATCACCCACCCACTCGACGATAAACTACCAGGTTTAACGATGCCGGAACACGTATCTAACCTAGACCTCTAGAGTGTTTGCATTATGTTCCAATGCGTTGTTATGTTCATTGAGTTCATTTTAAGGTTTATCTTTGATTATGTTTCAGTTTTTTGGTCCTACCGTATGTGATATCTCGAAAACTTCTTACATGCAAACTATATGCCGGAATTAAATCAATTGATTCGATGAATTCTATCTACAGGAGGGTTGAGATCTTTTTCACAAACGAAATGATCACTTCAACAAAGAACAAAGATCCTAATGCAACTAATAACAAGAAACGAAATTTTGTCTTTTCTTTTCGATAGCAACAAATAATAATAAAGGCTAACTACTATAATGCAAAAGATTTTTTGTTTTCCTTTCCTTTAAGATGGCATGATGCATGTAAACAAATTCTAAGAGATATGCACAATCCAAGTTCAGTCAATGAAATAGAACCAACTCTAAAACACAAAATGAACCATGCAAGCAAGGAAAAACACAAAAACTAGTGAACTTCAAAGAGGCTAGAAGTGCAGTATTCAGAGTATAGAAGATCAAGCTTTAACAAAGCATTGGATGGGTGTAGAACAATCAACAAGCTGACTGGATGATCAAGAGACCGAAACTTCCCACAGAAGGCTAGACATGCAAAGTCACTGGAAATAAGCAAACAGCTGAGGGATACAGGCTAAGACCAGTCAAGCAGAGGTTCAACACAGTTCCGGAGGCTGAAAGAGATATATAAAGAGACTGAATGAGCTTTCTACCCACACACAGGCAAAATTTACAGAGTTGGCGCGACTGTCAGCCTGCAACTTGCGCTACCACAGAATTGGCGCGAGTTGCTTTTGAGCAACATGCGCCAACTGGCGCGACTGTCAGAGAAATAACCGCGCCAATCAAGCTTGCCAACTAAAAAGATAAAAGATACGACCTCAGGTCAGGTTGACAGTGCTCAGATGGGTCAAACAGTAAAGAATCAACTCAAAACTGACTCGGGAAGCTCATGCACTCAAGCAAGCAGAAGAAAATTAACATGCAAGACAGAAATCAAAGAGTTACTCCCCAGCGGAGTCGCCAATTTGTTGGTAAGGTAAATCCCCTCTGCGGACAGAGGCGATCCCACTAGCCTAACACAGAACTAGCCACAAACAAACCACGCTGCTACGCAAGTTCCTAGTTATGCATCAAAGGTGAATCAAGAAGACTAACCTGGAGTCCAACGCTATGATTGAAGCAGAGTTGATATCCTCGCTCCCTTGCTCCTACAGATCATAAACGAACACCTGCACATGCAAAGGAAGAGACAAATACCAACATAGAAACTACCAAGGCACAACTATATTTCAGTCAGAAAGGAAATAAATCAACATATCACCATGATAGATAATGAGATTGGAACTATAATAGCAGTCGCTCATCAATTAATAAACAGGAAAAGTTACAACCATTGTTCTGACGTCGACCCTTCTCCTGGCTGGGTGAGTAACTATATGTGTCTTGACATGCAACTCCTCTCTGGCAGCATAACCTCTCTAGCACTCATTAGCATTCTCTCCATGACCAATAATCATCACTACTATAACTCAATTACCAAATCACTAGCATAACACTAACACCAACACTCTCTCTTGCACTAGCACTAGCACTAGCACTAGCTTGTTCAATGCATAATGACAAGCTTATATAGATGGAGAAGGGATGAGGATGCGATGAATCGGGACACCTTTTGTGGAATTAGCAAAAGCCATAAAGATGGATAAAGCTCGAAAAAAGACTGATTTTCTATCCTCAGAAAAGCTCCATGTAATGAAGGAAACAACAGTCGGACGTGCATTAAGGCAAAAAGCATGACTAAATTTGGTTGGCGCGACCGTTGCTCTGAGACAGAGCGCCAATGGTCGCGCCCTCTTTTGAGGATCTCCATCATTGGCGCGGGTAGGATACTGTGGACTTGCGCCAATGGAAAAAGAGCACTTTTTTGGGATGATCTGCAGAAGGTGTCTTCAGGGAACATGGAGTACATACTCAGGGGAACATAATGCAAGTGTTTTTAGCCCTTGTCACTTCTTATAACTCCCGGAATGAGTCCTCCAAGGTACGAAAAGAGGAGTAACAGGGATGGTGACAAATTACTGTGTAACAGTTCTGATACCACCGGTTTGCCATGAAGACTCACAAGGGTTCCTACACCACATCAGGAAGCCAAGAGAACAGTGCTCTAGCCTTTCAACACGTGAGACTTCTTTTACATTGTTCAACTATATTAGTCTGCTCCAGCTGACAGTTCATGATCTCCTATACACACATCTAGGGTTCAACTACTATCATGTTTTCATCCCTTAAAAGGACAAGCAGTTCTTCCATTGTTTATGTGTTTCATGCAATGACAATTATCCCTTTTGTAGTCCAAGTCAATCAATGAATATAAGCATCTGGCTTACCAAGATCATTGTCGTTTGATTTTTGTGATATCTTAAAATTCCAGGAGAGAACTTAATAGAGCGACTGGGTTTAGACGAATCAAAAGTCTTGTTATCTAATGGTGCAGAGCCATTATTGCAAATGCAATTCTAATTGATTGATTTGTGGTAATCATATAAATTGTATAAAGTGATCGCTTCAAAGATGGAATAGAATCTCGAGCTATTGGATTGACGGCTTGCATAATGCATTTGATGGATTTTAACTTGGGTGTGGTATCACAACTTATATAATACATAAATGTTTCCCATATTAGGCTGCAGTTTTAATGACTGGCAGTGTTTCCAATTATTGAAACAATATTTTGTACTGTCCATGCATGTGTAACAGGGGTTGTAGTTCATGATGGATGCAACCTATTTTTTTACTAATGCTCGTCTTTGTCAACTACCATTTTTGAACATTGAAGGTTATTAACTTGAATAGTTTGGTGCTTGGTTTTCCTCCTAGTGTTGGAAGTGTACACTAGCATAAAAAAGGACACTGCCAGGACAGCAAAGTTTTCTGCCTAATCTTGCGTCTGATACCTAGCTTGCTTGCTTGAAAGATGATGGCCCTCACTGCTCAGAGATTTAGTGCAGAGGCCTAAACATGATGGAAATTCCCCATAGGCATGTGACTTTGAACTGTTATGTGTGTCCTTTTGATTAAACTTGTCTTGCTGTGAAAATTCCATGGGATGAGGAATTCGGAAGGAATGATTCAAGTTGTATATGCGTGGGAGTGCTTTCTATGTTTAACCTTGAACTTTAGCAATCAAAAAATGGAAAGATGGATGAACTAGAGACTTCAGACATTGTACATGTGACCAGGATAAGTGTCAAGCTCAAGAGAAAATACAAAACAACTTCGGGAGTCCAGACTAGTTCCTCACCTCACCTTTTGAATCTCCTCTCTTTTGAAATATGAGATTACATTAACATCTTTTTGTTTCAGTTCATTTTATGGAACTAACAACCAGGCAGCTGCAAGGATCATATCATTATGGGTGGACAACACAGATTTAGCTTGCGCAGCTTAGACTGCAGAAAAGATTAAATTATAAGGTCTTGTGAATATCTCCTAAGGTTTGGAGCCCATTTTTGTGAAACCGGTATAGGGAGTTGGAATGAAATTTTCCAAGTGTACGCTTCTGACAGTACCTTCAATAATTGCCCCTATATTTAAAAAATCGAAATCAGGATTATCGAGATAGCTCAGATATCATTTAAGTGTGAGTGGTTTTAAGATTCCAGAAGATTAGAAGAAAATGTAGAAATCAATGATGGATTCTACATAGCTTCAAGGATGGTCCCATAATTCATCTCCATCTCAGAATCACAGAAAATTGTCCTTTTTGTAAAGCAATGTTTAATGATAGGTTTTCTCCTTAGCAATTAACAGCATAATTTTATTAAGGTACAGCCTTTAGTATCAAATCACTAGGCGTTTAACTATTCTTACAATTGTCTATGCATTTTGCATTAGAGTTCAAACTCAGTCTTGTCAACTTGGAGAACAGTTAGCCTGTGATCCACTCTTTAAAGAGGCCTTTATATTTGATCTGAGCTAGATGAGGAGCTTAATTGCAAAGAGTAAACCACATTTTATTATTTGACTATTACTCAAACATAATATATCTTTCTTAACCACGAAATCATCAAGGAGTTGCACTAAAGAAGAGAGTACTCAGCTAAATTGCTCTAGAAAAAGACAAAAGTGGTCTTTTTGTTGAATTTTTGTAGCTATGGTCAGTCTTCATAATTTATATTTTAGCCTTTGAAATGTACATAATGAAAAATGTAAGACATGTTCTTCATGTCACTGTCAAAAAAAAAAAAAAATATTAAGACGTGTTCTTCATGTTGGTTACAAAAGAGAAAATTTTGAATTTCTAAAAGGTTGAATTTTTGTGATATCTTAATTTTCCAGTAGAAATTAGGAATTCGAGCACTTGAAGCCTGCTACATTGGCATGTAATACATAATTTATTGCTAGCTTGCAAAGCAAGCAAAACAAAAAGACAGAGTGATCAGCCTGGTGTTTAATAGGTATCTGATATTCACTTGCTAGTTGATCTTTTTCGAAAAGGGGATAGCAAAAGACACTGGCAAATTTTATTTTGCAGTGCTGGAAGCATCCATTTCTCTTAAAATACATTTTAGTTTTTGTTTATACTTTATGTACACCGATAAATGCTATATGATATTATGAGATCTATATTATAAGATAGACAAAATACCTCTATATCTATAAGGGAATTAAGGCAATTTAATAATGAGAAAAATAAGAACAATATACAAATTTATTGGAGGTACGTTTTGTTTTTCAGAATTAGATTCTGGGAACTATCTACATATGGAAGAGAATTTGAAGGTAAATACCTGCGAATTTGAGGAGAAATCCCTGCGTTTTTTTTAATAGTGATAAAAAAAAAAAAAAAATTAATTACTTCCACACTTATATTCAGCCTCACATTTTTATTTTTGAAAAAGAATTGTAATTTCTGTGAGTTGAGTAGATTTGGTATTATTATTATTATTATTTAATAGTGATAAAACATATATATTTAGTCTGAATTGTGGTAGTCTGAATTGTGGTTCATTCCTCATTATTTGTTTCAGTATATTTGTCCTAGATGATCTCGAGAATTTCATATAAACTTTGCACATTGTGCTTTGTGAACTTGAGGTGACTCTTGAATTAGTGAGCCTTCCAGCATTTTGAGGGCATCTGAATATATGCTGCATTCATCTACCCTTAGATATTAAAAACAGTTTTGTTCTGCTTTAAATCCTTCTCGCTTTTGCTCACATGGTTTTGTTTTTAAGGATGTTCTTGTCGATGAACTCCAATAGTTTGGAGGACAAGGTTATAGCTTTACTTCCATGGTCTAGCACATGACATTCAACACGTTTTCTAAGAAGAGAGAACATTATGAATTCATTATTTACAACAAAGCGTTGTCTAGCTTTGTTTGTTAAGTGTTTGATTTGACTCAATGCTCAAGATCTATGCAAATTTGTTTTGGACAAATGGAGAAATGCGTTCAGTGCTTTAGGGTCCAATGAGGATAAGAAGTTGGTGGATCTGACAGTCATTAATTTCGAGGGAGGTGATGTATTTGTCATAACTTAAAGTGAGATATTTGTACATAAAAATGGTAGTCAGTGACAGTCTTCATCCTCTTCAATATGCTTAGCCGCATTGCCATGCTTTTGGTTGATTTAACCAGCCCCTAACTTGTGCTTTTCATCCTACAATTTATTTTGACAAAAATTTCCCTTATGACAAAGCTTTTCACAATATAAAAAAACTTTCTAGTTTTTGAATCAACCAAATTATTTGTGTCAATTTTTTCTTTATACCCTGTTGTAGTCATGTCACCTTTTCTTTTCCTTCAAAATTAGCTACTAATGTTACTTCTAATGCATAATAATCACTATTATTGCAAAATTACTTGCTCACGAGTTGATTGGATTAATTAAAGGTTAGCTCATCATTTTAAGTAGTATTCAAAGTTTAATAACATTTTGGGAGGAGTGCATATTCTTTCAAATTTAAGACTCTTTAATCTTTAATAAATGATATAATAGTAAGTCATATTCTTCTATCAAAATATTTGTTAAGAAACTTGTGCACAATTAAAAGATAGTACATGACAAAATCATCCCCAAATTGTACATGACAACATCTATCTCTCTCATATATATCTTCATCAATAAACCTATACTCAAATCGTGTACACATCTATGGACTACCTTCCAACATAACATTGGACAAAATGATCACCATGATTTCCTTTGAAATTTGATCATCAACAAAATTAAAAGTTAATAAAAAGGAACTAACTCCTTAAAAAAGGATGGATTGTTATCAAATGTATGATGCAATTCTTGTATAATCTTATATGTTTGTCAAAACACACAACATACAATACAATCCTTTTTTAATTGAAATTTGGTGATACAATTTTGGGTGGTTAGATCATTTTTTTTTATATAAATGGATTCAATATCTTAAAAGGGCTCTTGGAGAAATCAAATTGTGGAGATTTCAAAGTTCAAACTTGAAATTCCAGTAAATCCCTACAAAATTTTGACAAATTTCATTGAAAAATATGTTTAAAAAATAACAAAATGTAGAAAAGTTGGACTATGATGAGGTTTATCACAACTCATAAATTCATAAAGCCCAATATATGAATAAGATAAAGAAAATGACAACTTATCAAAAATTTGCATGATGACTTATTAGATAAATGACAAATATTAAGCAATATGCAGTGAGTATATGAGTGATTAGATCACTACTTTTCAATCTTTTCCATTAGATTGAAATAATATGGTATTCAATGGATGGGATGGAAAGATAGTAAGACAGTCATTGGATTATTACATGGCGCTTAATATTTGCCTAGATAAATTGTTTAACTCTTCTTGGAATCCATACAATGCTCTTAAAATCTATACAAATTGAAAAAACAAAAAAAAACAAAAAAAATTGTATTGCAAATCATTTTAAAATATATATAGTTACCTTCAAATCTATACCGAACAATCCATACTAACTCTATCTTAAAAACTATATGGACTGCAAATTAAAAAGCAACTTCAAGTGTCAAAGAAATAACATTTCCTCGAATTCTCATTGAAAAGCTAATGTCTAGCCTCAAATTGTCACCAAAAAAGTTAGTATCTAGGTTTTCAATTGCTCTTAACCTTAGTGTCTTCTAAGATTCTAATAATAGCTCTAATACCATTACGAAAATTGAAAAAAAAAAAAGTAACGGAAAAATGAAAAAATGGGGAGAAACAAAGGTGAATGAATAACACCTCCAAGTGAGATCGTATTTATTTAACTCATGTACGTTTTCTTACTAAGTAAAGGAAAAGCTCCAAGAGAGATTGCATTTAACTTATGTGTTTGTTCTTATAGAGGATAGGAAAGACTCCCAAAAAGATTGTATAACTCATGAGTGTCTTCTTATAAAATACAAGAAGTAGCTATACGTTTGAAAATGCTGAAGTAATTCAAGAATGGTGTTGAAGGTATGAATAATGGAATTTTGAGATGAGACTATTAATGTGCTTGTGAAGGAATCTGTATTTTATGTTACATTTTGCAAATTGAGAATATAGGAAGAACATGCACGTGCTTCTTTTGAAATGATCAGTGTCAGCATGGACTTGTATAGTAAGTAAGAGGTGTAATGTGATGATAATTCAGTTAGTTTTAAATTCAAAGCAATTAGTTTGTGTCGACCTTGATATCATGTTTCCTGGATATATGACGGTCTAATAGGTTTTGATCTAGTGAAAACTAAGGCATGTTATTCTCTTCATTGGTGCTTTGTTATTTGCATTTTTGTGCTAGTAAATCCACATATTGACATTTTACTTAAAGTTAAATTATGCAAAAAAAAAATGTGCTTAATTAAAAAAATCAGAGATACCTGTTACCAGAAGGTTGGCGAGAGTTTTAGGAAGGGTTCCTAAGATTATGTGTCGCCGTTTCTCCTTTATGTTCTAAGGACTTCGGGACGAAGTCCATTGTTAAGAGGGGGTGTATGTAGTGCCCACTCTAGTTTCCTGACCCTAATACGACATTATCTTAGACACTTTATTCTTCGAGGACCTCAGATTGAGGATCTGGACCCATGACACTATTATTAGCGATTGAGGCATTCATGATTGTGATGTTTATGAATGCTTTCCATTGATATTATGGTAGCATGAATGGTTATGTATCTTATCTATCAGTATTCTGATGATTGCAATATTAAATAGTTAAGTTGGTCTCTATTTGAAATTATGATGAGGGTAGTAAAGAATATGTATGCGCTCTACTAAAAGCATAATGAGGATAAATTTTATGGATAGGTATATTTCTACGATGTTACGATGTTGATAGCTTAATGAATATGTATGTTTCCATTGATGATTATTGATGATAGCCATGAGGGATGTGTCCCCTATGTTACCTACTTCCTTTAGTTCATACTTACAATGGACAATGATGTGAATGACCAGGAATTGTTAATGATGCTATTATGATAATTGACTAACATTGAGAAACCTTGTTACTGATGATTATTGAGTATGGCAGGAAACCATCAGAGGCACTTGCATATGACATGTCGATGACACCTGGTTTGATGAAAATTTATATTACTTTATCTTTGAAAGTCTAAGTCGATCTTGGAATCTGCATATATGTTTAACTATATTCTGATGATATATTAATGGTTGCAGGCACAGATTAATTGCTTGACCGAATGACTCACATATGGGTGATGGGGTTGTACAAGTGGATGGAACTACATGGGAGGGGTGGGACAGAGTCCCTGATCTCTCCCACTAGCACTCCCGCCGTGACTTGGGCTGGAAGGGTTGAAGCACCTTCGCCTTGAAGATCACGATGCCATGAGGGCAGGTTCCAAAGTTGGGTCGCTCATGAGGACTTTACAGGGGGGCGCATCAAGGCGGATTCCTTGATCCCGGACACCATTAGTCTCACTATAGCAGGCAACATAAGAGATGATAGTGGTCTATGACGTTGCACTATCTTTTCCCCTCGTAATCACTGAATGCTTGAAGGGCAAGTGGTGTGGCACCCTTGGAACTTCAGGGGAATTTCTTGAAGGGCGCGACCAACTTGGTACCCTTGGCATCACAAATAAACTATTAGGTGTGGCACCCTTGGAACTTCAGGGGAATTTCTTGAAGGGCGCGACCAACTTGGTACCCTTGGCATCACAAATAAACTATTAGGTGTGGCACCCTTGGAACTTCTAGGGAAGTTCTTGAAGGGCACAACCAAACTGGCACCCTTGACATCACAAATAAACTATTAGGTGTGGCACCCTTGGAACTTCTAGGGAAGTTCTTGAAGGGCACAACCAAACTGGCACCCTTGATGTCACAAATAAACTATTAGGTGTGGCACCCTTGGAACTTCTAGGGAAGTTCTTGAAGGGCACAACCAAACTGGCACCCTTGACATCACAAATAAGCTATTAGGTGTGGCACCCTTGGAACTTCTAGGGAAGTTCTTGAAGGGCACAACCAAAGCTTGGTATCCTTGGAATCATTAAAAATAAATAATAATAAATAAATATAAGCAAGGAATGAAAACTAGGTAAATTTACATCAAGGGTAAATGAAGATTAGAAACCAATGTAATTAAATCAAAAATAAAACTTGGAATAAGGAGGATCATAGGAAGAATTACAATAGAGTACCTTAAAAACTCTACCTTTCCCATTTTGGAAAATACTAGGAAGATTATGTGGTTTAATTAGGAAAAAGGGGAAAGACAAACATAATGGTAAGGATAAAGATTAATCCTAAACTAATTTAAACCTAATTAAGAAAAGGGGAAGGTGAATTAAAATGAGAATAATAAATTAAATTTAGAGAAATGTAGAGAAGTTCCATGTGTCAACAACCAACATAAGAATATCCATCTAGGAGTTGAATTAGGGAGTAGATTGGGGATAAAACCTTGACTCATTAATTGACTTCAAGTAATGAACACAAATTAAGGAATAAAAGGGGGAAATAAAGAGACAACTAGGAGAAGAAATAGGAACCTTGTTGAGGTGAGGAAAATATTAGTTTTAAATAAAAATTTATGTAAATAATTTTGGGAGACCCTTGATGTGAGAATGACACATGGGTGGGTGAATAATCAAGCTATTGAATTATAAAAAAAATAATTAATTATGCATGACATGACAAGTGTCGCCTATGAGGACTCCTATAAAAGAAGGGACAAGCCATGGAAGAAGGGACTTTTGGGAACCCTATTGTTGGATGGATGAGATGTTGTGAGAGCAGTTATTACGAAGCTATAGTGAGTTTGGTGAGGTAGAGGATTTAGAGAGGGGACTCTTGAGCCAAGGTGTGCTCTCCTCTACTAGCTAGTGCTTGTCTCCATTGTACAACCCCATTGCAGCTCGGGGGTCCGCGGGGAAGAAGAGTACCCAAGGAGTAGGCTGGGAGGTTAACCGGTGGGTCTTCGCATTCGGATCAAGTGCGTCATCATTCACTCGCGGAGGTGACCAGCTACAAGGGAATACCAGCAACAGCAGAGCAAGTGGAGTCTCGCCTTCTGGTGAACGGTACCTATGTATTTCATTACTATTGATCTTAGTTAAAAGTATGAAAATGTCATGATGTGTTCCTGAAAGGAGTGGCAGGAATGTGTGTGTTAAATAAACTTGAATTTCAATGCGTTTCTTTTCTGGTTGTATTTGTTGTTTAAAAAAAAAAAAACGTATATAGTTTGGAGAGTTATGGTCCTTACAGGATGCATTTACATTGGGATCGAGATTTGAAGGACTCTATAGAGTCACTGGTATACCTCTTCTTACATTGGTCCAAGATACAAATCACCTAAGCGAGTTATGGCACCGAAGATTGGCCCATATACATTATGATGCTCTTCCGAAATTGAAGAAATTGGTCTTTGGTATTCCCGATGTTCTAGCCCAACATGATGGAGTATGTCCAGGTTGTGCAAGTGGAAAGAAGACAAGGGGAAGACAAGGGGACCATTCCCTTCTAACGAGAACAAGACAAATGACATCCTCCAACTCATTCATTTCGATATATGTGGTTTGATGCACGTGCATTCTATTGTTGGTCACCTCTACTACATCACCTTCATTGATAACTTCTCAAGAAATACATGGATATATTATTTGAAGCAAAAGGATGAAGCCTTCGAAATGTTCAAGGAGTTCAAAGCTTTCGTCGAAAATCAAACAGGGAAGAAAATCAATATATTAGGGTCTGACAATGGTGGAGAGTACATTTCAAGGGAGTTCATTGATCTTTGCAAGAAAAAAGGTATCAAGAAAGAGACAATTATGTCATATACTCCCGAACAAAATGGAGTAGTTGAAAGAAACAACATATCTATAGTAGAAGTCGCTCGTGCCATGCTCCATGATCAAAAGTTGTCGAAGTTCCTTTGGAAAGAAGCAATGAATGTTGTCGTATATGTTCAAAACAGGGTGCCTCATCAAGCATTGGACAAAAAGACTCACAAAGAAGTGCGCATAAGTGTCAAGCCCGATGTTGGCCATCTCTATATCTTTGGCTGCCCCGTATATTTTCATGTGCCGAAAGACAAAAGAAACAAGTTGGAAGCCACATGAAGAAAAGGTGCATTCATTGGGTATTGTGAAAATTTTAAAGCATTCATAATATATATTGTTGGTCAAAGGAAAGTTGAAATTAATAGGGATGTAACATTCAATGAAGATGCTTCCCTTGGGAAAGCAAGGGACCTTCCTCCCCCTCCTCCTCTTGAGAAGACGAATGGTGATATGGATATTTTAGATGGTCCTTCCGTGCCCGAATCCAAGACAGACATTTTTAATGATCCCATGGAGCTCATGGATCCCTTAGATCCTCCTCCAAGTGATCCTCCTACCAAGAAGAGGCCACTTTGGCCTTGTGACACATTATAGGATGATGAGAGACGAGTTCTCGTCTGAACATCATTTAGAGGAAGGAAGAAGCCATGCAGATACCAGAGATATGTTGCAGCCATGAGCACTATGATTCAAGTCAAACCTTCCACCTTTGAAGAAGTCTTGAAAGAACAAGTTTGGAAGGATGTTATGGCCGAAGAATATGACTCAATTATGAAGAATGATGTATGGGATGTTGTGCCGAGATCGAAAGGTAAATCCATTGTGACTTCAAAGTGGCAATTTAAGATCAAACATGGAGTTGATGGTAGCACTGAGAAATACAAGACAAGGTTCGTGGCCCGAGGATTCTCCCAAAAATAGGGAGAAGATTATGACAATATATTTGCACCTATGGCTCTATATACAACCATTCGTTTGATAGTTTCTCTTGCCGTAAGTCAAGGATGGACCCTTCATCAAATGAGCAGCCATAGGGATTTGAAGTAGAGGATTGAAAGGCACATGTTTGCAAGTTCAAGAAGGCATTATATAATTTGAAGCAAGCCCCCAAAGCATGGTACACCCACATTAACAGTTATTTCGTAAAGTTGGGATTCACAAGAAGCAATGTCGATCCCAACCTCTACTTCAAGGTAGTCCAAGGTATGTCATTGATTTTGGTTTTGTATATTGACAATCTATTCTTGACAGGTAGTGATCCCTTGATGATCGAGTGTAAGAGGTAGCTAGCCTTAGAATTCGAGATGAAGGACCTTGGACTCACGTAATAATTTCTAGGCCTTGAGGTGTGGCAAAGGCCTGGTGGTATTTTCCTTTCACAAGGAAAATATGTCGTGAAGTTGTTGGAGAGATTTGGAATGACAGAATGCAAGTCCCTACCCACACCAATGGAAATGAACTTCAAGAAGTTATGTGGTGAAGCGACATGACCTGATTTGGCGAATCTATCCGAGTATAGACAATTGATTGGGGATCTGATGTTCTCAGTGAACACTCATCCCAACATATGCTATACAATGAACACCTTGACTCAATTTATGACCGAGGCTCTCCATGCAAATTGGGTCACTACCAAACACATTTTGAGATATTTGCTGGGACGATCACACTTGGTCTAAGATATTATGTCGGAGATGTTCGACTTCATGAATATACTAATGTTGACTCGGCAAGAAAAGTTGTCAACAAGAAGAGTACGCCTGGAAGTTGTTTTAGCATGGGATCTGCCATGATATCTTAGATGAGTAGGAAATAGAAGTTTGTAGCATTGAGTATCATCGAGGTAGAGTACATTGCCACTAGCTTAGCTAGCTGTGAAGCAGTTTAGTTGAGGAATCTATTTGGAGAGTTATTTGAGCAGGTCCTAGATACTACAATGATATATTGTGACAATAAAAGTGGGATCCATCTGGTAGAGAATCTCGTATTTCATGAAAAGTCCAAGCACATAGAGATTCGATATCATTTAATTCAAGACATGGTGCAGAAAGGAGTTGTTAGACTCCATCATATATTGACAAATGAGAAGATTGCAAATATTCTCACCAAGGCTTTGCAGAAAGGGAAGTTCTTGGTCTTCAGAGAGCAGCTTGAACTAACAGATGTGACCCATCCTGATAAGGGGCATCACTAATCGAGAACATTGGGCCAACTTTTCCCCCCTGCTTGAGCTCCTAGGGCGTGGAATTGAGATGGAGGGATCTTGGGGTTAAGGGATATCTGGACAATAGGGTATCACCCCTGTCTATCAACCATAGGGTATGTGTGATCTTTTTTTGTTTTGACAAGTCGGGTATCCCCCCTATCTTGGTGTTTGCAGAGTATGCCCCAGTTGGCATCATACCCACAAGTTAGGCTTATTGGGATTGTCCCTCCCCATCTAGCCAACAAGTTGAGGAGGCTTGGGGGTGTGTGATCCTTACCATTGGTAAGTCAGGTATCTCACCCAAGCTTGGATTATGATGTAATTGTTCTACCACATGACTCTTGAGGGTCAACGCTGAGAAGATCGGTAGGCAATAGGATTGTTAGGTCCCTATAATACTAATGTAGCCCCCTTATTGTTATTGTTAGTGTAGCCCCCTATTGTTATTTTTGTGCCCATCTAGCCCCCACATTGTTATTGTTGTGCCCCATAAAAGCCCAATATTGTTAATATTGTTATGTAGGCTCTAATTATATTATGACCCCTTAAACTCCTATATATATCAAGGATGTCATGTCATTTATATCATCCAAGAATTGTTCATTTATGTAATGTAAAGGAGATTTCCCCCTCGAAGAGAATAAATTTTAAGTCGTTCATCTATCTTTTCTTCTATTTTATGAGTTGGTTGCATAACATTTGGTATCAGAGCTTTAGATTTTAGGATTTCACTTCTTCAAACATGTCATCTTGGCATTTTGCTATAACTTTTTTCTATAAGGCTTTTGAAGCTAAAATTTTGAGCACGTGGAGCTGAAATTATGGTGAACATCGCGTACAAATTTTAGATCTTGGTTCGCTATATTTTCGAAGATATGATCTGATGAAGTTAGAGTTTTTGTAGGCTCGAGAATTCAATCTCAAATAGGTGACCTAGGGAAAATCGTCATAACTTTCTCTCTAAGCATCGGATTTGAATTTCGTCAGAAGTGCCTGAAAGTGCATGAACTGTAGTTTGTCGTGTATCATTTTCAAAGCTCAAGGTCAAAAGAATGACACGTGGAATTCTGTACAATTTCACTCTATTGAACTAGCCTATAATCAGGCCATTGTGGGAGATTGGGAATAACTCTTTCTTGAAGACTCCAATCTCAACATGACTTGTGGGGTTGGAAAGAAGACTCAGAGGGCTACCAAAGGATAAAATTCAAACCTTGGAGATTTGAAATTACAGAGTTACGACAGATTCAATATTGAGAAACCAAAAAGCAAGAAAGAATGTGTATTTGTTTAAAATTTGCATAAGTTTTATTTGAAAAATCAGTTTGAAGTGATTCAAGGGGCATAGTGAAGCATAAATATCATTGTTTGATTCCAAAATGACTCAAAGTAAGAAAATGGAAACACTTAATAAGAAACCAGGAAGATCTACTATAACACATGAAGAAGAGGAAGAAATACAACATGATATATAAAAATTACGAGACCAAGTGTAATAGATTTCACTCTCACAAAGAGTAACCAAAAATGGAAGCTAAAATGGATGGTTTGAAAAAGGGTTTAAAATCATGGAAGGTTTGAAGGCTATATTAAAACCAGACATGGAAGGTTTGAAAGATGGATTAAAAGTGGACATGGAAGCTAAGATAGAAGGATTGAAGGAAGGTTTGACAAAGTTGGTACATGAAATTCTTCCTAATGGCTTAAAGGTATTAGATGAAACTCATGATGAGAACAAAAGGAGTGTTAATCATTATTTCAGAAACTTTAACTTTGGATTGAATACCCACCATATTCCAAAGATCAATATAAGGAAGTTTGATAGCAAGGATTTGGTAACATGAATACTACAGATAGAGCAATATTTTGATCTCCATAATGTGCAACACACAAAAGGTACGCATTACATCTTTATATTTAGAACTCAATCATTTTGTATGGTATCAATGGCTTTGTTCTTGTAAACCACTTGTCAGTTGATCAATTTTTACAGAGAAAATGATAGCACATTATGAGGAAACAAAGAATGACACCTTCTTTAGCCAATTGATAAATCTCAAACAAAAAGATTCAATGGTGGAGCACATTGAGGACTTCCAAAAATTGAATATCAAGGTAAATGATATTCCATTAGAGCATAGGATTCATGTCTTAGGATTCATGTCTTCATAGGGACTTTAAAGGATAACATCCAAAATGAATTTCGTCTTTGGAAACCTAATTCATTGGAGAAGGCATTCAAAGTGGCAAGAAAAATTAAAAGCAAAATTATGGCAACAAAGAAGTCTAACACACACAACTATAAAGATGGAAGTGTTGTTGCTCCTAGCCTTCCACAACCTACAAGGTTAACACCACAACAGTTGGAAGAATAAAAAAACGAAAAAGGGATTTGTTACAATTGTGATAAAAAATATACTAAAGGTCATAAGTGTGCTTAAAATAAATGATTTTACATAGATTGTGAAGAGGAGGAAGAAAAGGAACAAGAAACTTCAAAAGAAAAGAATATACACCGGGAACCAAGCCTAGATAAAGAAGAAAGGAATTCGACCATATCTTGTAATGCATTGGCAGGAATTACCACTCCTCAAACTCTCAAGATAGAAGAACATATCAAAAAGAAACATAATAGGGTTAATTGATCTGTGTAGTACCCATACTTTTATTCATTGTAAGATAGACAAGGAATTGATTTGCTTTTTATATCAGCGCCAAAGTGTCAAGTGAAAGTTGCAAATGGAGGAACTATAAATTGTTTTGGAAAGTGCCATAATATCAAGCTAACCATGGCAGAATATGTATTGAATTGTCCAATGTTTTCCATTCCAATGGGTGGTGTTGATGTTGTATTATGTTAGGTCCCTATAATACTAGTGATTACCCCATTACTTTTGTCATTGTATTCCTTATTGCCATTTTTGTGACCCTATTGTCCCGATATTTTTATTATTGTGCACCCCGAAATCCCACTATTGTTATTTATGTGGCCTTATATTATTATGGTTAGGTCAGCTTGGGTTATATTGTGATCCCTTAAACTCCTATATATAGAAAGGAGGTTTTGTCATTTGTATCATCGAAGAATTGTTCATTTGTGTAATGTAAAGGAGGTTGCCCCTCGAAGAGGCTGAATTCTGAGGCATTCAACTATCTTTTCTATCTTTTTGTGAGCTAGTTTCATAACATTTAGTATTAGAGTTGTGGATTCTAGGGTTTCTCTTCTCCAAACAGGTCATCGTGGAATTTTCGCTATAACTTTTTTCTGCAACGTTTCACACGCTTAAAAAAAACCCATTTGGGTTGAAATCGTTCTAAATCTCGGGTCTAAATTTCAGATATTTTCGCGCTGTATTTGCGGAGATATGATCTGAGAAATTTGGCCTTTTTGCAGACTCCCGAATTACATTCCAAATAGGTGACCTGGGGAAAATAGTCATAACTTTTGTTTTGAGCATCAGATTTAAATTTCGTAAGAAGTTACAGAAAAAGGACGAACTCTAGTTTCTTGTGTATATTTTTCAGATCCTAAGGTCAAAACAGTGACACGTGGCACTTCATAAAAGTTCGCTCTTCTGAAAAGGTATATAATTAGGTCATCTTGGGAGATTGTGCATAACTCTTTCTTGGAGAATCTAAATTCGATCAGACTGGTGGCATTGGAAAGAGGACACAGAGGGCTACTGCAGATCGCAAATTCAGAACTGGAAGATCCGAAATTACAGAGACATCAAATTCAATATTGAGTGCCTACAAGGTGAAAAAAGGTGTGTATTTTTTTAAATATTTGCATAAGCTTGGTTTGAAAAATTAGTTTGAAGGAATTCAAAGGGCATAGTGAAGCATTATTATTGGTAATTAATGCCCCGAAGAAAGAAAATGGAAACACCTATTAAATAACCTGAAAGCTCTAGCATAACTCATGAAGAAAAGGAAGAAATGCTACATGATATATCAAAATTACGAGACCAAGTGCAACAAATGTCACTCTCACAAAAGCTAACAGAAGCTAAGATAAATGGCGTGGAAGCTAAGACGAATGGCGCGAAAAAAGGTGTGTATTTTTTTAAATATTTGCATAAGCTTGGTTTGAAAAATTAGTTTGAAGGAATTCAAAGGGTATAGTGAAGAACTATTATCGGTAATTAATGCCCCGAAGAAAGAAAATGGAAACACCTAGTAAACAACCTGAAAGCTCTAGCATGACTCATGAAAAAAAGGAAGAAATGCTATATGATATATCAAAATTATGAGACCAAGTGCAATAAATGTCACTCTCACAAAAACTAACAGAAGCTAAGATAAATGGCGTGGAAGCTAAGATGAATGGCGTGAAAACTAAGATGGATGGCATGGAAGCTAAGATGGACGGCATAGAAGCTAAGATGGACGGTATGAAAACATTGTTACTAAAAAGGCTTCCTAATGGAAAAAAGGTAGGAGAGAAAACTCATAATGATAACAAATGAATGTTAATCATGATTTGAAGAATGACAACATGGAATATTTGAAGAAAGACATTGAAGTATTGAAGGAAGGTTTGACAAAATTGCTATAAGAAAGGCTTCTTAATGGCGAAAATGTTGTAGATGAAACTCATGATGAGAACAAAAGAAATGTTAATCATGATTTCATAGACTCTAACATTGGAACAAAGACCCACCATGTTCCAAAGATCGATATGAGGAAGTTTGATGGCAAGGATCCCGTAACATGGATACTACAGATGGAGCAATTTTTCGATCTTAATAATGTGCAAAACACACAAAGGGTATGCATTGCAACTTTATATTTAAAACCAAACCAATTTGTATGGTATCAATGGCTTTTCTCTCGTAAACAAATTGTGATTTGGACAATTTTTACGGAAAAAATGATAGCACATTATGAGGATACGAAAAACAACATTTTTTTTAGCCAATTGATAAACCTCAAACAAAGGGTTCAATGAGGGAGCACATTGAGGACTTCCAAAAATTGAATATAAGGGTAAAAAATATTCCAGAGGAGCATAGGATTGATATGTTCATAGGAACTTTAAATGATAACATCCAACATGAGGTTTGCCTTTGGGAACCTGACTCATTAGAGAAGGCATTCAGGTTGGCAAGAAAAATGGAAAGCAAAATTATGGCAACAAGGAAGCCTACCACTCACAACTATAAGGATGTAAGTGTTGTTTCCCCCAGCCATCCACAACCTACAAGGTTGACACCCCAACAATTGGAAGAAAAAAAAGCAAAAGGGCTTTGTTATAATTGTGATAGCAAATACACTAAAGGTCATAAGTGTGGTAAGAAGAAATTATTTTACATAGATTGTGAAGAGGAGGAAGAAAATGAACAAGAAACACCAAAAGAAGAGGATATACATCGGGTACAAACCCTAGAGAAAGAAGAAATGAATCCAACCATATCTTATAATGCATTGGCTGGTATTACCACTCCTCAAACTATCAAGATAGAATGACATATCAGGAAGTACCCATAATTTTATTCATTGTAAGATAGCCAAGGAATTGAATTGCTTTCTATATCCAGCACCAGAGTGTCAAGTGATGGTTACAAGTGGAGGAACCATAAATTGCTCTGGAAAGTGCCATAATATCAAGCTATCCATGGGAGAATATGTATTGAATAGCCCAATGCTTTCCATTCCAATGGGTGGTGCTGATGTTGTACTAGGAGTCCAATGGCTACAATCCTTGGGTACAATAGCTTTTAATTTTCAAGAACTTTTCATGAAATTTTCTTCGGAAGGAAAGGAAGTTGAATTAAGAGGTATCACAGGGAAACCAGGAAAGATAATCAGCTCTAATGGAATGACAAAGCTTCTAAGGAAAGAACAACGAGGCGTAATTGCACAATTATGTTCGCTAGAGGTTCCCACATCAAAATCATCTATTTCTCCAGATCTCCAAAAAGTCTTGGACAATCATTCCAAGGTATTTGAGACTCCCAAAGGTCTCCCACCTATTCGTGATCAGGATCATGCTATTCATTTGATTCCAAGAAGTGTTCCTCTGAACATCAGGCCTTACAGATATCCCTATGCCCAAAAAAGTGAAATTGAACGTATGGTTGCAGAAATGCTAGAGGCTGGTATAATTCAACCTAGTCAAAGTTCTTTCTCTGCTCCAGTAGTATTGGTGCACAAGAAGGATAGATCATGGCGCACGAGTCCAGATTATAGGGAGCTCAACAAACTCACTATTAAAGATAAATTTACCATTCATGTCATTGATGAACTATTGGACGAATTGCATGGATCGATTTACTTCACCAAGTTGGATCTTCATTCAGGATATCATCAAATCAGAATGAAGAATGAAGACATTTCGAAAACAACATTTAGAACTAATGAGGTTCATTATGAATTTTTGGTCATGCCTTTTGGCCTTACCAATGCACCTTCTACATTTCAAGGTTTAATGAATTCCATTTTCAAACCCTTCCTTAGAAAATTTGTGTTAGTATTTTTTGATGATATATTAATCTATAGCAAGTTTTGGAAGGATCATGTTCAACACATTCACAGAGTGCTCAACCTATTGAAGGAGAAACAATTATATGCAAAACGTTCCAAATGCTTCTTTGGAGTACAAGAAGTGGAATATGTGGGTCATATTGTATCTCATGAAGGTGTTAAGGTAGCCCCAGCAAAATTAAAGCCATTAAGGAATGGAAAATCCCCACATCCATAAAGCATCTGCGAGTATTTCTCGGGTTGACAGGGTACTACCGCAAGTTTGTTAAGAATTATGGGAGAATAACAGCACCTCTAACAATATTATTGAAGAAAGATTCATTTTTATGGACTCTAGAAGCAATGAAGGCCTTTGAACATCTTAAAGAGGCAATGTACCAAGCACTGGTCTTAGCTACGCCAGACTTCACAAAAACATTTATTGTAGAATGTGATGCCTCAGGAAATGGAATTGGTGTTGTTTTAATGCAAGAAGAAATACCCATTGCTTTCGAAAGTCATCCAATCAAAGGAAAGTATTTACACAAAACTATTTACGAAAAGGAAATGTTGGCAATACTACATGCACTTAAGAAATGGCGACCATACCTAATGGGAAGACACTTCAAGGTAAAAACAGATCATATTAGTCTTAAATACTTTTTAGAACAAAGATTATCTTCAAAAGAGCAGCAAAAATGGGTCACAAAGATGTTGGGTTATGACTTTGAAATCATCTACAAAAAAGGGAAGCAAAATGTTGTGGCAGATGCACTCTCAAGAAAGGATGAGGATGTGGAAGCATTGCTTTGTGCCATATCTATTATCCAACCAGATTGGATAAATGAGGCAAGGGATGAATGGAAGAATGACGAAGAAGTGGGGGCACTCATTCAAAAGTTACAACAAGATCCCAATGCATCTGATACATTTAGCTAGAAAAATGATTCATTATGGTACAAAGATCGTTTATACCTATGTAAGAATGCCCAACTCAAACAAAAGATTCTTATGGAATTGCATGCCTCTCCCTTAGGAGGGCACTCATGATTTTTAAAGACTTACCACAAGGTTAACAAGGAATTTTTTTGGGATGGCCTTAAATCTGATATTCAAAAGTTCGTGGCGAAATGTTTGGTTTGCCATCAAAATAAAGTTGAAACAATTAAGACCCCAGGTCTACTACAACCTTTATCCATTCCAAGTTAATGTTGGGAGGAGGTTTCAATGGATTTTATCACAGGTTTACCCAAATCCGAAGAGAAGAGTGTCATCATGGTGGTAGTTGACAGACTTACCAAGTATGCACACTTTTGTGCATTATCTCATCCATTTAAAGCCAATACAGTTTCTACTGCATTTATGGAAACAATTCAAAAGCTACATGGAAACCCAAAGATTATTGTAAGTGACAAAGATCCCATCTTCACTGAAAATTTTTGGACATAATTATTTTCTTGTCTTGGTACTCAATTAGCTCATAGTTCATCTTATCATCCTTAATCTGATGGGCAAACTAAGATAATAAACAAATGTTTGGAATAATATTTACGTTGCTTTATATTTGATAAACAGACACATTGGGTCAAATGGTTGCCTCTCGTTGAATGGTGGTATAACACTTCCTTCCATACTTCAACAAAAATGACCCCATTATGGCACTTTATGGTTATCACCCACCATCCATCACATCATATTTAAGAGAAAATTATAAGGTTCAAGCAGTGGAAGATCACATCGAGAATCAACAACAAGTTCTCCAACTCTTAAAAGATAACCTCACCTTGGCACAGAATAGAATGAAACAACAAGTAGATCAACATCGCAGCGAAAGAAGTTTTGATGTAGGTGATTGAGTATTCCTACGGCTACAACCATATAAACAAATGTCCCTCAAACAAGCTAAGAAAGATAACAAATTATCACCAAAGTATTATGGTCCATACAAAGTGTTGCAAAAGATAGGTACAATGGGATACAAATTGGAGATTCCTGCATCTTCCCGAGTGCACCTAGTTTTCCATGTTTCATGCTTAAAGAATGTTACAAGTGACAAGCTCCCAATTCAAACAATATTGCCAGAACTTGACAAGGAAGGAAATATCATATTGGAACCTGCAGCAATTAAAGAAACAAGAACTCGACAGCTACGAAATCAATCAATTTCAGAGTATCTCATCAAGTGGAAGAACTTACCCGTTGAAGATTCCACATGGGAGGATGAAAATTTTTCACAAAAGCATCCAGAACTACTCAAGTGTTGAGGACAACACATTTTTGAAGGAGAGGGGCATGTTAGGTCCCTATAATACTAGTGATTACCCCATTACTTTTGTCATTGTATTCCTTATTGTCATTGTTGTGACCCTATTGTCTCCATATTGTTATTATTGTGCACCCCAGAAGCCCACTATTGTTATTTATGTGGTCTTATATTATTATGGTTAGGTCAGCTTGGGTTATATTGTGACCCCTTAGACTCCTATATATATAAAGGAGGTTTTTTCATTTGTATCATCGAAGAATTGTTCATTTGTGTAATGTAAAGGAGGTTGCCCCCTCGAAGAGGCTGAATTCTAAGGCGTTCAACTATCTTTTCTATCTTTTTGTGAGCTAGTTTCATAACATACTAGAAGTCTAATGGTTACAATCTTTGGGACGATAACTTTTAATTTTCAAGATTTTTTCTTGAAATTCTTTTGGGAAGGAAAGGAAGTTGAATTAAGGGGTATCGCAGAGAAACCGAGAAAGATAATCAGCTTTAATGGCATGACAAAGCTTATAACGAAAGAACAATGGGGCGTAATTGCACAATTATTCTCACTAGAGAGTCAAACATCGGAATCATTTGTTTCTCCAGATCTCCAAAACATCTTGGGAAATCATTCCAAGGTATTTGAGGCTCCCAAAGGCCTCCCACCTATTCATCATCATGATCATGTTATTCATTTGATTCCAAGAAGTGTTCCTCCAAGCATCAGGCCTTACATATATCCTTATGCCCAAAAGAGTGAAATTGAACGTATGGTTGCAAAAATGTTAGAGGTTGGAATAATTCAACATAGTCAAATTTCTTTCTCTGCTCTAGTAGTATTAGTGCACAAGAAGGATGGATCATGGGGTATGTGTTTAGATTATAGGGAGCTCAACAAGCTCATTGTTAAAGATACATTTCTCATTCCTCTCATTGATGAATTACATAGAGCAATTTACTTTACCAAGTTGGATCTTTGTTCAGGATATCATCAAATTAGAATGAATATTGAAGACATTCTAAAAATAAGATTCATAACTCATGAAGGTCATTATGAATTTTTGGTCATGCCTTTTGGCCTTACTAATGCACCTTCCACATTTCAAGGTTTTGATGAAGTCCATTTTCAAACCCTTAGAAAATTTGTGTTAGTATTTTTTGATGATATACTAATCTACAGCAAGTATTGTAATGATCGTGTTCAACAAGTTAACAGGGTGCTCCACTATTGGATGAGAAACAATTATATGCAAAAATATCCAAATGTTTCTTTCGAGTACATGAAGTGGAATATGTGGGTCATATTGTGTCTCATGAAAGTGTTAAGGTAGACCCTAACAAAATTAAAGTCATTAAGAAAAGGAAAATCCCTACAACCGTAAAGCATCTTCAAGGATTTCTCAGGTTGATAGACTATTATTGCAAGTGTATTAACAATTATGGGTGAAAAGAAGCGCCTCTAACAACATTACTGAAGAAAGATGCATTTTCGTGGACTCCAAAAGCAACTAAGGCCTTTGAAAATCTTAAAGATGAAATGTGTCAAGCATTGGTCTTAGTTACACCAAACTTCACAAAAACCTTTATTATGGAATGTGATGCCTTAGGAAATGGAATTGGTGTCCTTTTAATGCAAGGAAGACTCATTTCTTTTGAAAGTCTTCCAATCAAGGGAATTATTTACACAAACTTATTTATGAGAAGGAAAGGTTAGCAGTACTACATGCACTAAAGAAATAAGGACCTTACCTAATGGGAAGACATTTCAAGGTAAAAACAGATGACAATAATCTTAAATACTTTTTGGAACAAATATTATCTTCAGAAGAGCAACAAAAATGGGTCACAAATATGTTGGGTTATGAATTTGAAATCATCTACAAAAAAGGGAAACAAAATGTTGTTGCAGATGCACTCTCGAGAAAGAATGAAGATGTGGAATCATTGCTCTTTGCCATTTCTACTATCCAACCTGATTAGATAACTGAAGCGAGAGATGAATGGAAGAATGACGAAGAGATGTGGACACTCATTTAAAAGTTGCAGCAAGATCTCCTTCAATCTGATACATTTATCTGGAAAAATGATTTATTATGGTACAAAGACCGCTTATATCTCCGTAAGAATTTGCAACTCAAACAAAAGATTATTTTTGAATTGCACGCCTCCCCTTTAGGAGGGCATTCAAAAAAATTTAAAACTTAACACAGCTCAAGAAGGATTATTTTTTGGGATGGCCTTAAATCTGAGGAAAAATGTTTTGTTTGCCAAAACAATAAAGTTGAGACAATGAAGACCCTAGGCCTGTTACAACCTTTATCCATTCCAAGTTAGCGTTGGGGGGAGGTATCAAGGGATTTTATCACAGATTTACCCATGTCTGAAGAAAAGAGTGTCATCATGGTGGTAGTTGATAAACTTACCAAGTATGCACACTTTTGTGCATTATCTCATTCTTTTGAAGTCAGTGCAGTTGCTCTACATTTATGGAAATTATTCAAAAGCTACATGGAAACCCAAAGATTATTGTAAGTGACAGAGATCACATTTTCATGGGAAATTTTTCGATGGAATTATTTTCTTGTCTTGGTGCTCAATTAGCTCATAGTTCATCTTATCATCCTCAATCTAATGGGCAAACTAAGATAGTGAACAAATGTTTGGAAGGATATCTCCATTGCTTTGTATCTGATAAAAAAACACAATGGGTTAAATGGTTACCTCTGGATAAATGGTGGTATAACACTTCCTTCCATATTGCAACAAAAATGACCCCATTTATGGCACCATAGAGATGTCATTCACAATCCATCACATCATCTTTAGGAGAAAATTCTAAGGTTCAAGCAGTGGAATATCACATCGAGCATGAACAACAAGTTCTCCAAATCTTAAAGGATAACCTCACTCTGGCGTAGAATCGAATGAAACAATAGGTAGATCACCATCGCAACGAAAGAGGTTTTGATGTAGTTGAACTAAGTATTTTTACGACTATAACCATATAAACAAATGTCCCTCAAGCAAGCTAAGAAGGATAATAAATTATCACCCACATACTATGATACTTACAAGATGCTGCAAAATATTGGTACTATTGCATATAAATTTGAGTTGCCTGCATCTTCTTAAGTACACCTAGTTTTCCATGTTTCATGCTTAAAGAAGGTTATCGATGACAATCTTCCAGTTCAAATAGTATTGTCAGAACTGGACGAAGAAGGAAAAATCATATTGAAGCCAAAAGCAATCACAGAAACAAGAACGCGACAGCTACAGAAGTGATCAATTTTAGAGTATCTCATTAAGTGGAAGAACTTCCCTGCTGAAGATTTCACATGAGAGGATGAGAATTTCATACAGAAGCGTCCAGAATTACTCAAGTGTTGAGAAAAACACTATTTTTAAGGAGAGGGGCATGTTAGGTCCCTATAATACTAGTGTATCCCCCTTATTGTTATTATTAGTCTAGCCCCATATTGTTATTGTTGTGCCCATGTAGCCCCTATATTGTTATTGTTGTGCCTCATAGAAGCCCACTATTTTTATTATTGTTATGTAGGCTCCGATTATATTGTGACCCCTTATACTCCTATATATACCAAGGAGGACTTGTCATTTGTATCATCCATGCATTGTTCATTTATGTAATGTAAAGGAGCTTTCCCCCTCGAAGAGGATAATTTTTAAGTCCTTGATCTATCGTTTCTTCTAATTTGTTAGTTGGTTGCATAACAAGGATGGGTTGAGATGTGCTCCCCGATATCACTTATTGCTTGACATGGCGTCAAAGATGTTTTGTTCCCCCATGAAGATTCAGGTTGAGATATGCTCCCTGATAATTTTTTGGATTGAGATGCACTCTTTAACATTATAGAGAGTGGTAGCTAATGCTCCCCGATGATTATTCTTCTTTAGATTTGAGAATGTTTCAGAAAAATAGAGTTCATCAGAGAGGGGACATGATATGATGACAAGGTAAATGATGCATTAGGAATTTCTCCCTAGATGAGAGGGGATGTTAATTTGATAGCTTAGTAGAAATTTCCAACCATGTGATTAGATTCCTCTTTTCGAGAGGACCAATTTTGACTATTGAAGTGCTCAATTTGGACAAAGGAAAGTGTACTTATGACGGAAATTGCACATATGCCCATTTGGACACGTCGGCCCTAACAGGAAATTGGTCACCCTTAGAAGCCTATAAATACAAGTGACCTCAAGTGTTGAAGAACCTAGGGCATGCATAATTAAGATGATTCTTTGTTATATGATAACAATTTGTGAAGTATTTAAACAATTTATCTTAGCCTAATGTCTACTTCATTATTAGCACGTATATGTTAACTTCATCAAACTGCTATCAAAAACAAAAGAGACAAGAACACAAATGTTTTGGCTTTCTACCAGGGCCAAAACCTCTCCCTCTTGGAGAGGAAAACCCATGCAAAATTCTTCTTATAGAGATTCCATTAATGAATACCAAGACCGTGACCCTCGACATAGATTACCTCTCCAAGACCAAGCCATCAATCCTCTTCCTCCAACACTACTGAGATCATCATCTTGTTGCTCCTTCAGCTAGGTTACTGTTGCACCATGATTGTTCCATTAAGATCTCCATCACTGTTGTAGTCTCCATCAAGGTTATGATCTACATAAACAAGATCATAACTGAAGTAGCATCATGATTGTACATTTATATATATTGAAATAACTTGTACAATGATAAGATCCTTCTACCATCATGTTGAGACAACAAGACTTTGACACTGCTCCTTTTCCATTATGCCAAGGCTATGATCCTGCTCCTTATTACACTGAGACTAGGACAGTATCTTCGTTATCCTTGAGACAGTAACCAAGTTTATCATTGCACTGAGATCTGATGTGGTTATGTGAGATTGTAGGAGCACTAAGACACATGCTGAAACTAAAACAGAGACATCACTTTATTGTTTGATCTCCCAGATTACACGTTAATGTATAGCCTTGTCTGTTCCATATATTTGATACATGATTATGCATATGCAGAGATTATTATCATAGTATTCAAGATAATGTCAAGACTATAATTCGAGTCACTTTGGTTCAATAGGTTTAGGCTGTTGTGATGATGCCACTGAGATCTATATGATAGGATAACATTGTACCATAGTCTGAAGTATTCACTACTTCACTCATCCCTCCATTTCCCAGGTGTGTCGAGGGAACTTAGCCTAGAATATAGTTCACTGTTGCATTATCTGAGATCTGGTCATGACTGCACCTAAAACCCTCGCCGAGGTGCAGTCAGACCTTGATTTGGATATCAACTCCATACCTATCCAAAGCACGGTGACATTCCTTCATCTGAGACCCAAAACATTAGCCTTCCTGTGGTGCAGATTTCCTCTATATCCATACAAAATTTCAAAGAGGAAGAATTGTGAGTTCTGTGTCTCTTGTGTTTTGCAGATACCCCAGCTACCTATTTATAGTGGTTTATCCTCAACAATGAGCTGACATGTTAAGTGAACCGACGTGTCTTTAAGCTAAGTCGACGTGACATTTAAATATATATTTAATTTATTTATTGAAGTCGACATGTTGACCTTCTCATTATTTTGCTCGCAGTCTTCTTGTGTTTGCTTTTGGAGGCTTGAGCTTGGTCTTGGAGGGCTGCTCTAGGCTTGTACATATTTTACATAGGCTCATAGAGAGCTTTCATTACATGACATGACTCTTTGACAAATAAATAAATCCTAAAGACAACAAGAAGAAGTCTTTCACCTAGTGACACTTCTTGCTCATGAAACCCATGTAGCAAGATCACAAAAACAATTTATTTTCTTTCATTACATAAAGATCATGTCATTATGAAGACTGAGCCTAGCTATTCTTTCTTCAACATCAAGCTCATTTGGACATCATTAAGCGTCATGTTATTCTCTTCTTCATTGATTGAGGCTGGGTCAAGGAAAGAAGTTTGCTCAGGTCCAAAATTACAGGGTCTGAAGCTCACACGTGTTGTAGGGTTTTGGTTTCCAATTGCAAGCTCGCCAATGGCAATTTTCAGCTATGACCACTAACTAGCAAGCTCAAGGGAGTGGTTGGAAGGCCTCAACCGCATGCACAACTCCTCCGTGCGGTTGAACTTTGGGCCTCAATTTTGACATATGACCGCAGTTGACCATAGACAGGAAAAATTGTCTCTGATATATATTGATGTTGGGTACATATTTCTGAATGTTGTTGGGTTAATTTTGCTAGATGACTTTGTATTGGGCTCATTGTAATCTCTACTAAACATTTTATGACATTCTAATAGAAGAATTTTCAAAGGGTTTTCCCCACAATGGGTTTTTCCCTGGTCTTTGACCAAATATGGTGTCTCTTGTTGATGTGTTGATTGTCTCCCTTGTCATTTCATTTATTGTTTTATCTTCAAATATTGTTGATGGTTGGAAATATTAATTGGTATTGAAAATATTGCTAATTGAAGTATTGAATTGGGCTAAAGTAATTGATATAGCATAGAACAATCTAAAATTTAACATGCTCTAAGTTGCCTGTAGGATAAATTCACTCTGCAATTTGTTGATTTATGGCCACAATTGGTGCATGTAAAACAATAACCTAGAAAATAATCAGCATAACTCAAAAATTGTCTTTTATTACTTTGTTGGGCTAATTTCTGAGTTTTTTTATTTGTCTTTCCAGCATTCTTATGTGAAAATTTTATCTCTTTGATTTCCTATTGTTGATCATTCTTTAACTAGTTATTAAGCTGTGTGGTGTCTTTGTCTTTTTAGTGTTGCAAAATCCCTCCTTTTGTTGTTGGCACAAAGGTGACTAATTTATTACCCTTTGATTTTTGTTGTTGCATTGAATGCAACGTCAAATCCTACACCACTTCAATCTTTGGAGACTCTTTATGCTTCCAAAAGTTCAAATTAAATTATTAGTCCCTTTTCCAAACTTCTGATTGAGGCTCAATTGGGTTTTCGCCTTCTCTAATTTTTTTCTCAACGAAACAATTCCACCCTCTAACCTTTCACAAGCTTGATTCTTCTCACTCAATTGTTGATTTAAAGATTCTTGAATCTTCTTGGAGAAATGGTTTAACAACGTCAACTTCTTCCTTGTTTAGTGACTCCTTCTGGGTTTTACTATTCTTTCTCAACCTTTCAATTTCTTCAAGTGCATTTACCAATTCTCCTTCCAGGTTAACTTTTGCCTCATCTTCATCAGAATTAATGGATTCAACTTGCATATTTTCTATAGTCATAAGCAAGAATTCTTTTGGATTTTCATCATCTCTGTCCTCATCTAAGGATGGGTTGATTTCACTTTCAAAGGTGTTATCTTCTTGAATATAGAGACTCATCTTCTTAACCTTCTTTCTGTCTTTTTGAACTTTCATGAAATTTTCTCTAAGATCATCATCCTTCTTCCTTTCAGGACACTTTGAAGCATAGTGACCAACTTTGTCACAATTAAAGCACTTAAAAGGTAACTTACCTTTATATTTACCTGAGCCTCTCTTAAGCCTCCTCACAAACTTGGCTTCTTCTTCATCTGATTCACAACATGAATCATCATGTCGTTCCTTGGGTTTTGTATCTGTTTTGGAAGATGACTCTTTTGTTGTAGGCTTTCCATTTGAAATTCTCATCTTATAAGCAATAAGTGTACCAAGTAGATGATATAAAGTGAGAGTATTTAGATTGATCGTCTCTTCAATGGTTGAAACCTTGGTATTAAATCTCTTAGGAAGAGATCTCAACACCTTTTGAACTACTATAAATTCTTCTAATTTATCATCAAGACCTCTTATAGTGTTCATAACCTCATCAACTCTTAAGAAGTATTTTGCAATATCGTCATCATCATGCATCTTCAAAGACTCGAATTGCATTCTAAAACCTTGAATTTTAGCTTGATTTACCTTGTTGTCACCTTCATAGAAGTTACTCATCTTTTCCCAGATAGTTTTGGCAGATGTGTAGTTTATCACTTTGACAAACTCTGATTTAGGAAGCCTAGCAAGTAAGCATTTGTGGCTTTAGCATTACATGTGAACTCCATCTTTTGATCTTTAGTAATTTCCGTTAGAGGTTTTTGATATTCTTCTTCCATAACATCCCATACATCAGCTCTAAGTGATTGAATGTAAGTTTTCATTCTTACTTTCCAAAACACATAGTTTGTTCCATTGAACATCGGTGCCCTATTGGTAAACCCTCAGTCCTAGTTTTCTATGGTTCTTGATCTTTCCTCCGATTGTTAAACTGATATGAAATAACTTGGCTCTGATACCAACTGTTAGAAACCGAGACAATACTAAGAGGCATTAGAGAAATTTTGAAGTCAAAAATGGGCCTCAAAACAAAAATGTACAACAAGAGTCAACTTTATAAGAACCAATAGGATTCAATATGATGATGTCAACCATGGGGGATGATTCACCATTTTGGAGTAAAAAGGTAAAAAGATAAAAAATTAAAAAAAATATTGTTTTTTCAGCTTATCTCCCTATGATTTTACTTAAATTTTGAGCAAGAGCATTCATTGGATGCAGAAAACGTGATTGCAATCACGTTTTTTCATGTATTTCACATTTTGTTTGTAGCAAGATCCATCGAAAGGTTGAAAAAGTAGTTTTTTTTCTCTCTAAAACATGATGAGATCATTCAATCTTATTTTATCATTTACACTATTATTTTATAATATTCCTTAGGAGACCCATTTTAGACCTCAAAATTTCTCATTTTGGGGGGGTGGCGCGGGTGAATCAGTATTGTAGGAAATTTAAAAAATTTATTTCACTTGCAATGATATCAAGACACCAAGAAACACTTCAGCAATTTATTTAGAAAAGCATCACAAGAAATAATATCAGTAACACAAGGAACACACAAATTCTTCAAATTTAACTTCAATTCCTTCACAAGGCAAGCTACAATTTGCTACAAAATTCTCTAGCTACAACCAGCAGGAAATTATAACTCCCTAATTTATCAGCTACAATTGATAGGAGCTACAACCCCTGGTCTACAAACTATAACTTTCTTAACATCAATGATTCATTTTTATCCATTTTCACACTAGAACCATGAATGTCAAATCTTTTTAGAAAATAAAACAATGTCTCTTCAAACACTCACCAAAACACCTTCAACAATCTTTGATCACCAAGGATCTCACCATCCACACCAGCAGCGTCAATTCAACCCAACTCGTAAACTGCTACAACACTCTTACAAAATTCCTCAATCGATTCTACTTATAAATAAATTTGACTAATATGTGTAGCCTCTTTGCATTTTTAGTTTATGTGTGCTTCAATCCTTGCATAAATCACTTATTTTCAGCTTTGTCAAAGTTTCACTAAGTCTTTTGGATGTGTTCTTCAAATTATCAGGCTTTGATCTGTTGAGAAATGTAATTAGTATCGGCCTTCACAATCGTTGTCTAGCTCATGACATCATGTAATTCTTATGTATTTGTCAAAAAGAAAAAAGGGAAAAAAACTATTGTAAAGATCAAAAGAAAATTATTTTTATAAGCATGGGTTTCATGCTCAATTTATTATATTTCTAGGTCAAAGCACCCATTGTGTGCTTCTAGGGTTTGTGTCATGAGTCATTGTTCTTTTCATCTTGTATTAGACCTTCTTGGGCTTATTATGTCAAAGAAACAAGTTATATTTCATGTAAAATTGTCATTTATACCTCCTCCACCCAGTCAACCTACCCTCTCTTCAAGTTAGCCTCATAAATGGAATTCGATCGCACCAAAAGGCTATATAGAAGTGCAATTTGGCCTATTTCAATATTCATTCAAGCAAGTTTCGATCCGCAATTGAAAAACGAAGAAAAAGGTGTGAAGAAGCCTAGAAAGGAAGAAAAAACAAAAGAAAAGGACGAAGGAACATTTTTCAAGCTAAAGGAACCAAAATTCTCTCTTGTTCTCCCACACATGCGAGTTTTCTGGGTTGCAAGAAGGGGCCAAAATTGCAAGTCTAGATTAGAGGGCCGAAATCTTGACGCAGAAGGCTAAAATTTGTGACTGATGCAGCATTAAAGAAGGTAGACTCTTGTTGACTAGAAGTTGTTCTTTGTCATCTTGGAGAGCCTATCTTGGGAGGTTAAGTGGATTGGAGGAAGTATTTTTCTTGGTCAAAAGGTCTTGGTTGTCTCATTTGATTTGGTTCTAAAGAGAAGATCATTTTTGGGTTTCCCCCTAGACGAAGGGTTTTGCCTTGGCTAAGAGCCTACATACTGTATCACTTGTTTTGATCTTCATGCATTTGGTTTTGATAATTGTTGGATGATAAGAAGACATAAAAGAAGCTAATAAGAAATCAAATATATCACAAGTAATTATCTAGATAAGGAAACCTTTCTTCCTTTCTGATTTTCTAACATGATCTTCTATTTAGAACTCAATCTGTAAGTTTTTCTGTTAATTTCTACTCAAACAGTGAATTATGGCACTTTATTAGGGTTTAACTAGACTTTTGACTGTAGTTCTAAATTTGGTTAGTTGTTATTTGGCCAAACTACCAAATATGTCGCAAATGTCTACCATGCCGCCAAAATTCTCCATTAATCCCCTATTATTGGCGCTTTTCTTCCCATAAGACCATGGGTCGTGACCTTGGCCTTAGCCTCCAAGTGCTTAGCTTCAAACTCTATGCTCTTGGTCATTTTTTCGCACATAGAAACACTTCTTGGCACTTATGCATTGGCCCCTAACACCTTTATCCCAGTGCTTTTACATTGTACCCTCAACTTCGTTCCCAAGTCATGCCGCCAAGTCGACGTGTCCTGTGTGACCGCCTCTCATCTTCTCTAATTGGTTGTTGTTAACCGACTGTACATGTCGACATGTCTCGGCCCTGTCACCCCGTTGATTCCCCTATGCACCTTTAATTACCTCTGGAGTCTACCTTTAGGGATGAGTTGTCCGAATGGGTCCCTCATTGCTCTTGCAAGCCAATCAACTGCTTGCCCAAGCTAAGTTGTTTATGACAGTTGTTGTGTCAGCCCAACGCCCAGTCAGTCTACTGGTACTTCCTCTCTGCACTTCAAAGCCCTTTAGGATCAGGCCATCGGGATGACATCACGCTGACGTCACATATGCCATGTGGTGCCATTTGAGTGGTGACAAGTGTCACCTGAAAATGGCCCACTTGGGTACCCAAAAACATTGAATCTATATGCCACATGTCCATCGTACTTGATGTCATGTTGATGTCATCTCGACAATCAAATGTTGCCACGTGTCATGTCAGAGAGGAGAGAGAAAGGGTCCCAGAGCCTTGGCTTTGCATCGATTTTCCTTTATAAAAAATTCCAAGGGTCTCGGCCATTTCTCCTTGTGCCACGTTGCCTGGCCTTGCTCCTTTTTAACAAAAACCACTACTAGACAAAGTTGCCCATTACAACACATATGTTGCGTGGTTTGTGGTATTGAGAGGGGATGTTCAAAATGAACCATCGTCGTTGATCTGACAATCAATGGTGTGGGCAATTTGCCCATTCCAACACCCTCCTGCATATTAATGCTTCCGCCTGTTGACCTATCAAAATAACTTTGATGTGACGAGGGAATGTGTAGGGCTCGATCCAACAACTGATATGCCCACCTTTCAACTATGTCCACCCACTGGGATTGCACCATCCCAGGCCCTCTTCTGTGTTATCTTTGAAAACTATTGGCATACGCCTGTCGGGATGAGTTGTACAATGGGCTCCACCAAGGGCCAATAGAAGCACTTCCTGTTGTTGTGTTTTCTACTCCATGTTTGCCCGAAGCTTTGTTGGGACACTCCACTAACTTCTTTGCCACATTTGGCAATGCGCTAAACTTAAAACTTCTCAAAAGGTTTTCTACCAACTTTAACTCTGTAAAACTTTGACTTTTGCATTCCTGGCTTGACTAGCCATATCTATTGATCCAGCAGGCCATTTTCGATCTTTCACATGCCACTAGAAAGCTCTTTAGATCTCTATCCATTTGCTTTTGTTCTAACTGCACTTGAAGTGATCTTCTGCACTAGAAATGCCTTCAAAGTCTCTGCACCATTTCACCATGATCTACTCAACTTGCAGTGACCTTATGTCATCCTTTTTCCATCATGTGCCATGCTTTGCCATTAATGACAACACATTTCTAACAGATGTTGTAAAATTAGTGTTGTGAGGATTCTAGAATTATAACGTCAATTGAACTTGATCCAAGTTTCTCCAACATTTATAAAGAGAAGCAAAGGAAGAATGGACCAATGTTGAAAAATCCTCAAAGAAATAATAATGAAATGTAACATGGGCATTGCTAACATTATGCATAGGCCAACACAGTTTAAGATAGTTTCATTAGAGCTAAACACTATTTGACATATAGGAAAGAATGAACACTGCCAAAGAAAATGAGATGACTTTAAAATCCCAAGGGCACAAGAATAATAGGAGTCATGATGAAAGGGTCACAAGATACAAGGTCAACAAAAGAAGGAAAATAGATGAATCTTATCAAGGTCCACCTACACAAATCTCATAGTAGAGGAAATAAAGATCAAGTTAGTATTCAAAAGAGTAGGTGGAGAAACCTTGAATAAAATTTAAGATACCCAAAAACCTTATCACCCATGCATAGTGTAAGTGGATTGCAAACCCTTGAATATATTATGAAACAGACTCCAATATAGTTTCTATGGTTAGCATAATAGCCAGCTACTTCTTTGGAGCTAAAAGATTTGACCCCGCTAGCACCAAATACACCAATTTTATACTAGGTAAAAATTAAGGTACTTTCAAACAGAGTCTCTCCCTGTGACCTCTATACAAAGTGCATTTATTTCTAGGACTTCACTACACAAGCACCTTGGCCTTCATAATACATATGGTTAAATTTTAGTGTCTTTAATTTCTTCAATAATAGATTTGAAGCCTTAAATGTGACAATTTTGAGTATTTTGTAATTGATCATAGACTACAGTTACATTGGTTCAAACAACCAGTTGGATCTAAACTACTATTTCCATAAGCAGTTTTACAGATGCACTGTCCCTTGTAGTTCCTTTGCAATAAACATTAGAATAAATATAAAGACTCACTTGACAAGTAATTACAATTACAATCCCAGTTGACATGACAAATGCCTCATCTTAAGAAGAAAGAACAGACTTCAATGACAACAGAAACTCCATCAACAATCTCTAGAAAAAGCAACGCAGTTCTTCAACAGTTTTCCAAGGCATTAAATATTGCATGGTGAATTGAATAAGCCATGACAAATATTGATGTTGTATAAGAATAAAAGAATAACAACATTAAAAGTGGAAACACTTACTTCAATTGTTACAAAAGTCCTTCACTCAGATGATTATAATGCCAATACAGTTCATCAACCAAATATCACATATAAGCGTACATATTGACAAGGTGAAAGTGCCTGTTATGTAAAAAATTAGTTAGATTAGGTTATTATTTAATTTTCAGTTAAATTAGATGAAAGGGCACGATCATAAGATCATGCCCTTTCCCCAAAGGGTGTCCATGGCGATATATAAGCCAGGCATCCGCAATTGTAAGAATCATCATCTGTCTATTCATGTTTTTAATAAAATATTTATACATATATTTCTGTTTATCGAGAAGTTTTCACTTCATCTGGTATCAGAGCACATTCGCTCCTCGGCTCTATTGTTCTGTTGGGCATCAAGCCCCACGGGCTTTCCATAAAACAGCAATGCAGTGGCTGTGTGTATTTTTCCTGGGTGATACGCTGATACATCAGCAGAAGACTGCGGTGGGTGAGGTCTGCGTTGTTTTTTTTCTTAACCTGCGGTTCCATTGCGTAGGCTCTACGGTAATACACTGAACCATCGGTGAAGTCCGTAAGTTCTTTTCCATTACGGTGGTCTCTTCATTGATATCTGCACAAGGTCGATGGTCGTGCGGTCAACAATAAATTGATGTCACTGTTCATACATTCGAACGTGACTTTTCATAGCTAACCGTTTATTAAACATTTATTATAACGTTAATTTATATATATTATATAATATATATATATATAAACATTTATAATATATAAATTAACGTTATATAAATGTTTATATATAAAATATATATATATATATATATATATATATATATATATATATATATTTAATTAATTAAAAGTTATATATATATATATATATATATATATATATATATATATATATATGTTAATTTAATTAATTAAAATTTATATGTATAAAATTTATTTTAGCTAATAAAAAAAAAAGGAAAAATATTTTAGCTGGCAAATAAATACACGCCTCTGCAAACCCGCTCAATGTCGACAATGACAATGGCGGATTTCCAAAAAAATTGTTGGATGCAGAGCATAAGATAAATAGCAACCACGATGAGGTCAATAAAAGATTAAATGAACTCGAGAGCAAGCTTGGGGAGCAAGCTGATGAAATCAAAAATCTTCACGATACGACAAATCAAATAGAAATAAAGATGGAAAATTACCATGTCCAAACAGAAGCAAGCATCAGAGAAGTCTTAACAATGATGAAAACTCTGTGTAAAAGGTCGAATTGTACACCCGAACAACTACTAAAAGAAGGTGAAAAGAATCAAGAACACATCTCGTCAGATTCAACAAAGTCCACAGACTCTCATGACAAAGTTGAATCCCCAAAAAAAACAGCGACACCCCACCAAGAAGTAAGTAACACAGCCTTTACAAACAAGCAACTCTGGGATAACTTTACCAATCAACACCCTTTTTTCGCTTAACCAGTAGCAACATACCAACGAAGGGCAAAAGTTGAGATGCCTAAATTCGATGGAAACGAAAAAAATAATGTTGCATGGATAAATAAAGCAGAAGAATACTTTGAGATATATGACATCAATGACGATGACGAAAAGCTCAGGCATGCATCCATGAAAATGGAAGGAGAAGCATATAACTAGTATATGTGGTGGAAAAAGACAACTCACGTCATTAGCTGGAGAAAATTTAAAGATGCATTCTTCAAAAGATTCCAAGGTGTAAAGGAAGAAGAATTCTTTTCAAAACTCATCAAATTACGACAAAAAAGAAGTGTGGATGAATACACTCAAGAATGGAAGACCTTAGTAACTCGAGTACCTGGGTTATCAGAATCTTGTCTAATTCAGTCATACATCTTGGGACTCAAAACCCATTTACAAGCAGAACTTGAGATGCATGACATTACATCTATAGAAGTAGTTAGACGAAAAGCAAAAACAGCCGAAAATAAATCCAAACCAATATTTTGGTCAAAAGCAGAAAAAGCTTATGCAAGACAAAGGATACCCCAGTATGTGCACTCAAATAATACAAAATATGTTCCACCACATCGTTGTGAAGATGAAAAATCTAATGTGGAAATGCAAAGGATAAAAGAGGGTAAATGTAAGCGCTGTGGTGAGAAGTGGGACCCCAAACATAGATGTGTTAAAGGAAAAGAACCAAAGAACCTATATAATTGTGAAGCAACCAATGATTCAAACAGTGAAGATTATGACATAAAAGACACAGAAGACGCCCCAGAATTCTCACCAGAATTAGATGACGGAAGTATTCCGCAAGTGTCATTATCAGCTATGACAGGTATATCACAACCTCAGACTTTAAAGTTAAAAGGACACATAAAGAAGAACAACGTAGTGGTTCTCATAGACTCTGGAAGCACACATAATTTTTTAGATGCAACCATGGCAAAAAGACTCAATATCTTTTCATTTCCCTTACCAAACATGAAAGTGATGGTAGCTAATTGTAAGAAGATTGAAAAGGTAGGGAAATGCCATAAGGTCAATTTGCAGATTCAAGACTTTAATCTAGAGTCTCCATTCTTCACAGTACCGTTAGGAGGAGTAGATGTAGTCTTAGGTATCCAATGGTTACGAACTTTAGGTACTTATGCCGCCAACCATCAAGTACAATTTATAGAATTCAAATGGGGAGGTCAGAAGTACAAGCTACACGGATTCCAAGCACCAGAAAATCAAGTTGTATCATCATCTCAGATGATGAAGCTGAGTCGAAGAAGAGCACCTGCTTATGCAATACAATGTCACCAATTAGAAATGTTATCTGCAAGTATGACCAGAGAAGAGTCACCAGAGATACAAGATCTGATTCGGAAGCATGAAAAAGTATTTCAAGACCTACCTATGAAGATGCCACCTAATAGGGAAATCGAGCATACAATAGAAGTCAAGGCAAGATCAGACCCCGTCAACATCAAGCCATACCGATATTCACATCACCAAAAAACGGAAATTGAGAGATTGATCCAAGACCTTTTAAAGTGTGGGACCTTGATCATCTTGGAATATATAATCAAGTGGAAGGACTTACCGAAGAAGACGCTTCTTGGGAGAATGAAGCATTTTGTCAACAACATCCGTCGTTGCGTATGCTTTGAGGACAAAGCATTCTTTCGAGAGGAAGGCAATGTTATGTAAAAAATTAGTTAGATTAGGTTATTATTTAATTTTCAGTTAAATTAGATGAAAGGGCACGATCATAAGATCATGCCCTTTCCCCAAAGGGTGTCCATGGCAGTATATAAGCCAGGCATCTGCAATTGTAAGAATCATCATCTGTCTATTCATCTTTTTAATAAAATATTTATACATATATTTATGTTTATCGAGAAGTTTTCACTTCAGTGCCACTTAAAAATAAATTGAACACTTATAAGAGCGTACTCACTGAACTGCAAGAAATTTACACTCATAAAGAGTGTAATTACTAAACTGTTGAGAACAAAAATGTTTAATACATAATCATCACCTTTTTCTAAACTGCAAGAAATTTACACTCATAAAGAGTGTAATTACTAACTGTTGAGAACAAAAATGTTTAGTACATAATCATCACCTTTTTCTTCTTTCTTCTTTTCTTACTGATCAAGTTGATAGAAGTCCTTAGTTAAAATAATGCTGATTCAAACTAACACTAAACTTTTTAGAAAAGTAGAAAAGGTGGCCTTCCTAATAGATTTTACAGTTTCAAACGGGGAAGTTGAAGTCATCGATGGAATAGATGCAGTCACTGATGAAGAATGTAACTATTTCGATCTTCATTAAATGTATTTGAGTCACAATGAAATGTATTTATCAGAAGTATGAAAAAGATATTTTTATTATGACTTATTAAAGCATGGGTTTCATGCTTGGGCCATCATGTTTTAGGTCAAAGTCCCCATTGAGGACTTCTAGGATTTATTCTGAGTCAATAGAGTCATTGTCCATTTAAAGGGACCGTTCTTGGGCTTTTGAATCATGTAAAAAGAATTAATATTAAGTCAAATATGCTATTTGTTCCCTCCACACCAATTCGGCCTCAATCTGGGTAATTCAACCTCACTAGAAGCCTATATATACAAGCAGTTTGAATTCATTTGAAGCACTCACTCTCTCCCACACAAGTTCGATAACCAAAAGAAAGTGCTGGAAAAGTGTGAAGTAAGAAAGGAAGGCTAAAGGAGTGCGAAGTTGGAGAAAGAGGAAGAAAAGAGAAAATCGAAATTTTGGGATATCTATCTCTCTCAAATGGATTCCTCTAAGAGATTGAAGTCTCTTTTGCCAGGTCAAAGTTGTTGCTGCTACTACTGCTGCTAGTTGCTGGGTCGAAGTTGTTGCCGCAAGTTGTTGCTGCTAGGTCGAAGTTGCTATTGAAGGGTTATCATCTGCGAGAAGGAAGAAAGGGTTGACTTGGTGTGGAAGAAGTCTGTGTCTAGGTTAAGAGTCTTGGATTATCTGAAGAAGTTATCAAGGAAGAGTTGTTCACTGGGTTTTCCCTTAAATAGGGGTTTTGCCTTGGCTGTCTGCCTATGTCTAGTGTCTATGATCTTTGTGCTATTGTTTTTGTAATTGCTTGATGAACTAAAAGATAAAAGAAGAACATAAAGATAAGAGAATCACAAGTAATTATCTATATAAAGAAAATATTTCTGCCTTTCTGATTTTCTAACAGTTACTACTTAGGGCTCATGTGCAATCATATCATAGTTTGTTGTAAACAAGATATTTATACTGGATACAATGATATATGCAATACAAAGCCAAGTAATTGATCATTTTATTAACAAAAAGTTGGGAAAACTAGATAATAGGTTCAAGAACTTAAAGTAAAGTAATATGCTTTTGGTGGTTATGTTTAGAATGTACAAGGTGGAGTTGAAAGACAAAGATAACCTTTAAGGAAAGCTGATACGCTAATGGTGAATTGGCAAATGAAGAGAATCAACAAGGACCCTCTGCTAAAGACAAGATTAGGCCACTTACAAATTTTAAGAGATATGATAAATGTAATGTTTGACTTGGAAATTGGGATGAATACGCTTCAGGGTGCTTTAAGCTAAAAATGAGCGTCTTCAACCTGTGTTGAAAATTTACTTGCCAAGGCAACAATTGAATAACTTATGTATGATTTAGAAATTTTGAATGCTCAAAATTAACAAGTCATGGCAACATCACAATAAGTGATGATGTTCCTATGAAAGACAGGACTCAAGGAAGAATAAGTGCCAAAAATGACCAGGTAATGTTGCAAACAAAATGTGCTAAAGAACAGATTGCAAGGTTGGAAAAGATGCAGTTAAAAGAAGTTGTGACAAAGAAAAGCTACTGTTTGAAATGTTTCGGATTGCTGCGTTACTTTTTACAGTTTAAACAAGTTGCAAAGAGGAAATTGCAGGATCAGCAAAGCTTGGTTGTTGACCCAAGAAATCCGTGCAGAGTTAGGTTCAGGGGCATAAGCGTACTTAAACGAAAGTGCAATATAAGGTCAGATTACAGGTCTTCAAGCTGTAGCACAAATTTAGGTTGCAATTGCAGAATGTTACAATAGATTGGAAGACAACACAAGGATGGGTTGTAGATTTGCTAAAAGGATTGCAACTCAAGCAAAAGTAGATAGTAAGTTTTGTGTGTACTAGTGGAAGTGGGAGGTTACAACGAAAGCCAAAGAATTTATAATTGATGTGTAAACCAATATATGCTATAACTAATGTACTTTCTATTTTTCTATTATTGAAAATAATAAACAGAAAGCTCTCTATGAAGAGTGTTTGGAAGCCAAGTATTTTACCTGCATAAGCAATTTAAGGAAATTTATGGAGGGTGTGGTTGCACTCTGAGTATTTTGTGTGCAATGCAATCTTATTTACTTTTCCTTGCATAGACTGTTATTTTATGTGTTGATTATGGTGATTTGTGTCTGTTCTGTATCCAAATTTGCACTAGGTAGTTGCAATGTAACCATTTCAAATATTTATTTATGGAAAAAATGCGAAGAAGATGGATCTTCTTTGAAGGGGATTGGAGAAACTATTGGTAGGGCTGCCCATCCTGTTCAGGGACTCCTTATTGTATGAACAGAGATTCATTCTTCTAAGTATACATGGCTCCATGTACTATGTTGGTTTGCATGTGTTTCCATCAATCATCATTAGTTACTAACAGAGGTCACAGACTCTCAACTTGTAGGTTATTTCAAATTTGTGAGCACATAACTTGTCAAGAAAAGCATGTCAACTAATTTGTCTTAATATTCCACCATACAAAAAAGGTTGCATTGCTCAAGTAACTGTTAATCTGATCCCGAGATCTAGCATCAAAAGAACTTAGACTTTAAAAAATTATTTATGAAGCAGTTATAAAAGCCAAAATAATCCTCTCATGAGACCTTCAAGGAAGTATTTTGACATTATTTGGTAGAGCCTATCAATAAACACACTGTCATTGAAATCACAAAGAAGGAATGGAAAAGTTGACAACAATTTTGTGACGCCTTTCATTGTAGATGTAGGTGTCAAGCAACACAGAGTATCAAATGTAAGAGAGCATTATTACAGGACAACATAAACAATTACAGGGTAAACACTAGGTCTGGAAGATACAATATGAACAAAACAGGTGCAAAAGCGCAGAATCAATTGATCCTATCATACACCCTCAGTACACTTCATTTGTGCAACAAAGAAAGAAATGCGGTCAGCTATAGATAACTTGTATGCACATTACCTTGCAAAGGAAAGAAGAATTATTCCAGTCAAAATAAGAAATCCTGATCCCCAATAGAGAGCAGCAGCATTCCCTCTTATCTCGTTAAAAAGAAACATTCCCCATAAGCCTGCAATAAATATTCCACAGTATAGGCTGTTTTTGATGGCACAGAAGAAGCATCAGTGACTAAATTATCAATGCACAACATGAGGACAGGGAATTTCAATAAATACAGTCATTAAGTAATGAAGAGACCTGAAAAACTGACATACAAAGATCTTAAACACAAGTGAACAGAGCTTACATTGGATATGCTATCGTATAACCAATGATTCCAATAGCAAGCATGCTTAAGATGTTTCCTGTTACGTTAATTAACATTTTAAAATAATAATTACTGTAACTGATTCAAAGTCTACCAAAATAGCAGTAGCTAAAACAGCCACAAGTTACATACCAATATTCCATACAATACCAGAGACAATTCCTGGCAATGCTCCCACATGCAGTTCCATACGAGGACATTCTTGTGCTGACAAATAAGGGATGGCTGTCACAACAGGAGCAAATATAGCCACTCCAATTGCAAAAGATGGAAGATATGATACTCCCTGTGGAAATCAGGCACCATTAAGATGTCTTAACTGCATTTCTTGAACTTCTTGATGGTCCATCTAAAATAGGGAATGTCATCTTATACAGATGCAGTTTATAACATATGTATGAGCATTAGTGGAAACATTCCTTAAATGTGACTAATACAATCAGGATAAGCCTTTTGCAAACAAAGTGAATGTAGCATTTCTGAGCTATAATGCTATGGTATCCAGTTAGGGAACTTGCATGACCTTGACAGTATTAACTAGAACAAAGTTCGAACAATTGCATTGTCAGAACTGAATGGCATAAGATTTGACGTGAACCAGCAGCAGTGCAACCTTGACTGTTAAACATGTAGTTGATATGTTTCATGTGAGGAGGATACATTACCATTCATAAAAATCTCTGATCAGATGGTTATGCAATCTGCTTCATGAATATGGTACAGTTGAAAAATATTTAGAAACCAACGCCAAGGGTGCTATGGCATCCCATTTTAGGATATTTTCCTTTTTTTCTCTTCTGGTAGAAGAAGGATATTCCAGTGCTGCACATCCTTTCCCTTGGGACTAAGTGCTTAAGATTTGATTTCATATTTATCCACTTCTTAAGCACTCGACATCTACATTCAGTTTCAGCAAATAGACAACAACAGTAATTTTCATGATACAGCATAGCATAAACATAACATTAACTACTAGAGGGCTGAAACAGAAGTAGTTTAGTGTAAATGGCCTTCCAAATATTGGGTAGATGGAGACAAAAGGACCACCATTGGTGCAGGCATTTGTGAATAGATACCATAGCTAATAAAATAGTATGGTAAACAGTGCAGTTTTAGGATCAAGCTCTGATGTCATTGAATTTAATCTCAGTTTTCTCAGTTTTACTTCATTCATCAAAATCCCACATTAAACATTAAAGACATTCTTACTTCCATGTTAGATCACATTGTTCAATTAACCTATGCAATTTCAGACTTTGAATTTATTCACTGACAACTAGCACTTCATATCAAACAAATTGTTACTTCATGTTACATGAAGTATCCAACTTTTAACCTTTATAACTAAACATTCTGAAATAAAGTGGTGAGATCCATATCTATAAGCATCAAAATGCACTTTCAACAAAGGACAAACCCTAGGTCATCCAAACAGAGGGGACCTTAAGTTGTTGGATGAGATTATCCAAACAAACTGCACCCTCAATCTTGATAGAGAAGCTAAAAGAAACCCAGGGCAAATTGACGGAGGAAGGCATATTAACGACAAGGATGCAAACTTAATTAACCCCTGTAGCATTCAGCTAGTAAGAGCTTCTCATAATGTTTGTGAATTATTTGCTCTAGTTTTGGGGCCAAATATTGCATTCGAAAAAACAAAATCATATATTGCCAAATATTTGCTCTAGTTTAATAAAAAAATTCACTGAAAAATAAGTGAAGGAAAAGGGATGGAAGCTGGACATAGAACAAGAGGCCAGAAACCTGTCAAATACATTTGTAGGAATGTGATTCTTTCACACACATAAGATTTCGGAAAAGGTTTCACATACTCAGAACCTGCTTTGGAGGATTGGGGCAGTTACCAGAAACTGGACGTAAGAGGGTCGCATTAACCCCCCCAAGGGTAACTATACTAGAGGCAACCCACAGGGGTGTATGATGCTGATTTGTTGAGCTTTCCTGCTCAGGATCTCCATATTCAGAAAGTTTTTCTCATTTTTCTCCTTCAAACAGATGATTGTCCTATCCCAACTGTGGTATATCAGATGCTCCACCCTCATGTCTCAGATTATAGATGCACTTATGAATGGTACAGATTGGATACCACATATTCTTCAGTTATATTCCATGCATTGGTTGTTTTAATTGGATGTGGTGCTATAATTTCTGTGACCTTCTTGTGAAAGCAGTAAACTCCAACGAAATCTGATAATGATTCATAGTGTTATAGTTTTATTCTCTGCCTCATCATACCATGGGGGGGCATGGTTTTTCTTTTACAAGTGTTGTAATTCCTCGGCTCAGCTTGTACTACAGGGAAACTTGTTAATATAGCATTTTTCACATATCCAACCATACTTAACACCTTCCATTGAGCCCCTTCACTCCCTTCCATCCACAGTAAAAAAAAAATCCCCTTTCATGTTTGACTTATCAAAGATCACAAAAAAGTCTAAATGATGAAAGTCCTAAGTCATTAAAGCCAAAAAAGGCTAAGAGGTGGAAATTCCATAAGGTTAAAAGCCAATAAATGTAAAGCTTGAGTGAATTCCACCTGGTTATGAGGCCACTGCCCCTAGTCCCTTGGTTGTCTATGAATATCTAAAGAAAAGGGAACTTGTTTAATGAAAAAACACTTAAGGAAAAAGGCAAAAGGGGTAAAAAGAAACAATGCTGAGGAAAGGAAGATCAATGCTAAACTCCCTCTTTCCTTCCCCTTTCATGAATTTTTTTTCCTTCCCCTTTCATGATTTTCCATCACATCACCTGTCTTCTACTCAGGGACCTGGAAAGCACACTTTGTCCTAGGACTTTGACAAACCTATAATGGTTAATTGTTGTTTCCCCATTGTAAAACGTGGGTAGATTATGAAATTAACCTTTGCTATGTTGTGTTTGAAGAAATCACTCAGGGTATACTACCTAATGGCTCATCAAGAAGTTGGATTCACCACTCCAAGTGAGAGCCTTGCATTGGAATTTGTGTACCATACTTATAGATCTGTGACGTTGCATCGAGATCCATGACACTACATTGGGATACATGTACCTGTATTTGACCATATCTACTGACAATGGGATCCATGCCATTTTCTTGAAAAACATATCAAATTCATGAAAATGCAGCAGACAATGATGACGATGCCACATCATAACATCTACCACATGGATCACTTTAAGAGAGACCCTTTTCCCAATTACATGCATTGCTCACACATTGACATGATGATTCACCTTGAACCACATATGGGGGGTTTGTTGAGGCATTTGGAGACTCCTAGGAGGTGGTTATGTAGGGTCACCGGTTGTTATGGAAGATACAGATGACATGGTAGTTGACCACCTTCATTTGACTGAAGAGCACCTTACTTGAAAGGCCACATGTACCACATAGCATTGGATTATTTATATGACATCCCACATGTGTGAGGATGATATCACACTTCCAAAGGTGGTTATTTCTTATTTTAACCACTTCCTCACTCTTGAGAGTTGGTTGAAGGGGCACTCTAGCTTTTGGCCCTTTTTGGACTTTCTATTCACCTATTTTGAGGATCTTTGGCCATCTTGAAGGAGGGTGCACTTGATCTAGCCACCCTGGACCACATGTGTGGGAGTTAGTTGTATCTTGGACCACTTTTGAGGGTGCCCTTGTATTGGATATAGAGAAGAGTCATTTGTGCCCACTGATTGTATTTCTCAATTATTTTGACTTGGGCCACTTGTTTCTTCCCATAGTTTTGAGTGAAAGCACATTGTATTACACCATGTATAGAGGGGGATCTCCATCTATATAAGGAAGAGACCCCTCTCATTTTTACTTGTTGGAGATTAATAAGAAATCTAGCTTGAAGAGATATTGTGCATGTATCATTGTCCAAGTGATTTTTGGAAATTGTCCAAGGGTCGAAGTAGGACAGTTTTACAAGTCTGTTGGAGGACAAAGCTCAATCAACGCCAAACAAGGGCACCTGCTCCACTTGGAAGGAAATTTCAAGGTGTAGAACTCTTACCTTTACCTTTTGACCATTGAAGATTTGCACCTTTGCATTGAGGTAAGACATCCTAGGGATCTTCCCTCTTGACTTGGCCATCTTTCAAAATCACTTCGTTTGTACTTGCAGAGAATTCTTAATGGACCAATCCCCCCATCCATCCTTGTAGAAGACCTAGTAACCCTAGATAGTGCTTGAGGGGCAATCCTCCAAGTGCCATCAACATTATCACATCTTAAGCCCTAGACATACTCGGATTTTGCATAAATGATCCCACAACCCACTTTAAGGCATTGATTTAATCCTCATCTTCAAACAAAAAACCCAAAATGCTCTTCACCCTTTAATTTTTTGTTTCTTTTCACAACCTAGAGTTTTACTTGCTTAATCTACTATCTAAGTTGTTTGGTTTAAGGTTGTTTTCATTTTTATATCATTATCACCTTAGATCTTGTGATGCCCTACTCATTTTGTGTTGTTGGAGAATAAAGTAAAGAAGCTTTATCTACTACCTAGCATCTCTCTTTCTATTTGAGTAATTGTTTCATATTTTCTAAGTGGAATCGATTAGGTTGTAGCCTTTTGAAGTGGTCAAGGTTATGGCAAGGGAAGAGATGCCCAAGAGGTATGAATCTTTCTTTGTCTTTGCATTTCCAAATATTCTTTGGATAGATTTTTTATTGGATTTAGGAGGAATGCCATTTAGATTTTGTCTTATTACTTCACTATTTGCTAAGGAAAACCTTGCCTGACCTTTGGTTATTTACTTTAACTAGATTGAACCCCCTTTTAAAGCTACTAGGCTTTCATTTCAAATTTTAATGCTTTTCTCCCAACCATAGGTGGGAGAAAACTTCAACACATCAACAAGGCAACATCATCAAAGAAAAAAAAGATTTTGTGGCCCAATAGTAGGTCAACTTTACCTTTCCTCTTCAATCAAACTTTACTCTTTTCCTTTAATTTATTTTCTTTGTCTTAATAACTTGCTTCCTCTATGTTAGTGTTGATTTTCTAGTAACAAGATGGAGTAAAACAATGTTCAATCTGATAACTACGTCCAATGATACAATTTTTCTTCTTAGAGCATTCAAATCATCAAGCAGTTATACATAGAAAATTTCAACCATATAATTTAGTAGAGCAATAGCAATCACAATGAAACAATGAGACAAGAGACACCAACAATTTACCCTAGGAAAACCCCATTCCAAGGGGAAAAACCCAACAACCTTTCCTTTTGAGAATGTCCAATTTAACCAATTTTTACATCAGAATATTCTAGTCAAAAGTCAACCATTGATCACATTAAATGCCAAGTCAAATAGAGTCAAAAGAGAGAGAAAGTCAATTATCTACTCACAAGTCAATGTCGGTCAAAGGGCCAAATTTCAACTTGCAGTCGACTAGTCAAAGGGCCAAAATCGGCTTGAACTTCCACAGCCAAAGCTCTATCAAACTGTAAGGTTTGACCTATGGTCAACTCTCAGAAACAAAAACAAAAACAAAAACTTGGTCAATGAATAGTCAAAGATCCACAAAATATTCGTCCTTCAATCCACAGTCAGTCACTTAGTCAAACAGTAGAGAATCAAGTCAACAAAAGTCAAATTAGCTAGTCAACGCAGAGAGAAAACTTCTTCATCTTCCTTGCAAGTGTGCGCAGATCTCCTTTCTAGATAGGTTGAATGATGAGTTGATGTGATGTTCAAATAAAAGTCCAATGAATGCGAATATATAAGTGTCAAAAAGGTGGGTTTTTGACCTTATATCAAAACCCTTTAAATGATGGGGCATGTTACTGCTCAAACTAGCAAGGGTCCTAAGAGGGGATCCTGAAGGGAAACTACTAGGTCAAGGGCAACAATGGAGCGATCTTTCTAGAATTGTAGTCAACAAGTTGTGGGAAGACAAAGGGCCAAGTGGACCCAAAATTAGGTCAAGGATATGGAGTTGATCAACCAACGATGTACTTGACCTAATTGGGGAAAGGAAGAGGATCAAAGAGAGAATCTTGCTTTGATGATTTAGTGTTATGATCCCAATGAGGTTACTAGCCAATGGGAAACCAAGGGCAAAAAATGATCTTCAAGCTAGGGCTTGAGATATCTCAAGATCCCACCGTCGGAATTTTGTGAAATTTAGAGGGCTTCTTGAGGACACACCAACACAGTTGTGGGCAATAGATTGAATTCTTTTGATGGATAAATCGTGAGAAAAGTGATGCCCTAGGTGACCTATGGAGGCTAGACCTAGAAAAAGAGGGGAATGTGAGAGGAATTCTCTTTGAAAATGATCACCAATGGAAGGATCAGTGCCTAATCCTTTAGGGAAGATGGAGTTGTTGCCCTCAAATTGTCAAAGTTCCAAGGAAGCGGAAGTGCCAATTTTTTCCAATAGGATCAGATCACCTATCAGCAGTACATGTGTCATGGTCACCCCATTCTGCAAGTTATATGATGTAAATGATCTTAGTAAGACCTTGAGACTATGTAACAACCTAGGTAAGCCTATAATTTTGATGATGAATTTCATCTTAGGAGGTTTTTTAACCTCACTAATTACCTGTGTTTCTAAACACAACTAATCAAAAGAGTTTTTCCTCCTCTAGCTTAAACCCCCAAAGTTAGGGTGAAATTTATTGTCGCAATCTAGGTGAGTCCTAGTGTTTTAGTCGAGTCTAATGTAAAAGTGGTTTGGAAATAATTTAAGCTCGTTGGCTTTATTATTTTATTACAAATCACTTGGTCTACTAGATCATGTTGTGTCGCAAATGGGTTATGTCTTGAGGATCTAAGTCTAATGTGTATTCCCTCTTTGAGTCTTATAAATGTAAAATCTTATGTATTAGAGGGTTGGAAAAATATTAAATCCCCTCATGTGAATTAATTAATTCTTCTAGCAAAATAAAATAAAATTCTAAGCCAGAAAACTAATTAATTAGAGTCAAATTTAAATTGTCTTAGGGAAAATAAATTCTCCAAATGGAAAATGGTCGGTCCAAAGAACAAGAATCTTGCCCGTATATGGGAACCTTCCGTTGTTCCTCAGTAGCTCAGTGGTAGAGCGGTCGGCTGTTAACTGATTGGTCGTAGGTTCGAATCCTACTTGGGGAGATCCGTTTTATTCAAAATAAAGCTCGTTTTTACCATTAGGAGTAAGTCAAACGTTACCTGTCCTTGTTCATAATATATGAATGCACAATCGCCACAGGATCAAGATAGGATCCCGGTCGTCCGGGAAAGGCAAAATGGAAACAACGGTCTCTTCGAAATACTGAAAAGTTCGGAGAAACAAATCCATTGTTCTCCTGATGTGATGACATTTCGAGAGCTGAAGGTGAAGAGGCCTCTATTTGCTCGACCCGTTACTAGTCACTCGACCCTTCGTGGGTCTTAAAAGAGCCAATTTTTAAAGGTCCTCCACCAAGGGAATAATGTATATTTCAAGAAAAATTGGACCCTTGGGCCTTGGTGGTTAAGCCAAAGTCAATTTTTTGAGGACATCCCTAGAGTTGGCATTGTTGTTGGGTATGCTGAAGGGTGTCTCCATGGTGATCACTAGCTTCGGCAAGTGGTACATCTGTTGATAAGCCTGTGCCCTGAAGGTAGCAATCTCTGCCCTGCTGACACTTCTCAATGTCATCGTCTCAGGATCAGTGTGCGAGACGATCCAATCTATCATGTCTGCGCATGGGAACGTAGGATACCTGCATGCAATCTAGTACAAATCAGACTTGTGAATGTTCACATAGACTTGGTGGTCTTCGAGATCTTCCCCAAATGTGCTTGAGAATGCATCATTGAACTCTTGCCATTTCAGCTTGATGTCTTTGTCTACGATCAGCTTGGTGTCTTAATAGATCAACAAACTCGTAGACACTCGCTCAACTGCTACTCTAGTTGCACTTCCATCGGTGTACTTTGACTCTTCTCTCTTGGAAGCCATTGATCCTGAACTGTTGAGAGATGGACGAACGCCTGCTATATCTGGAGACATGGCAACATGCATGGCAAGAAACCTGTCAGCTAAAACCAAAGCAAACCTGATGGATGACATGCATCATACCTGGGGAGCTGTTGTAAAGGATTGTGCAATTTTCACTAGGAGGTCAAGAGACTGACTGTTGGAACTGCGCAAAAGGCAGTCCGGACTATCGGGAGGCTGGTTGACTGTTGGAATTGCGCAGTGCGCAATCCAGACTGGCCTGTTGGGTGCTGAGATTGCGCAATGCGCAATTTCAACTAGCAAGTGATGCAGGCCCAGGGACTACATTGCGCAATTTTTTGGGCCAACAGTCACTGCCTCTCAGAATTGCGCAAGGCAAGACTAGAGGGTAGTGACTGGCTAGAATTGCGCATTTTCTGGGAGGAAGGCAAACCTTCCCTCTCAAAATTGTGCAATGTTGTCTTGGTGAGGCAGAGTCCAGGCCAAGGTTGCCCAAACCCGCTGACGGGCAACTAAAAGCAAATGAAGATGTGAATGCATGGCGAAACTGAGTGTAAGAAGAGGTGAATGATCATGCATGCAAACAGTGAATGCAAGATTCAGAAAACGAAACAACATGCATGTGTGTGAAACAAGTCGTCGAATCAGTGACCGTTCGTGTAAAACAATGTCATGCATGCGACAGCAGTGAGATGCTAACAAAAACTGAAACGGTGCTTGTACAGGCTAACATGCATGCAAATGACAACAAGCGTTCACAGAAATCAAGTAGACAACATTCACGCAAGCCAAAACATAAAAAGCGACAAAAACGCTGCAAAAAACAAATTAAGCGGACTTACCCGGAAATGGTTGAGCTGGATGTGCCAAAGACTCCTGGATGTGTTGTGGGATGTCAAAGCTCCAAGATCGATGTGAAGAATGAGCTTTGAAGTGTCGAATAAATAAGTTTGAGGCTCATAACCCGCATACCACAAATCTAGGAAAAAGCGATACTAGGAGGAAATTTTCTAAATCGATCTTTGCATGTAACTTCCAACTACTAAAAATAGATCCCTAAAATCTAGGGATGCTTTTTGCATGTTGCTTTTTGCTATTTCGGGAAAAAGCAGCCCATGCATGCAAGTCAAGTTTCCTCAGTCCCGGGTGGAACCGATCAACCTGAAGGCACATGCAACAGCCTGCTTGACTGAGGGAGATTTTTGTGCAATTTCTGGGAGGAAGTTGGGCTAGTTGTCTAGAGGGATTATGCAATTTCTAGGAGGAGCAACTGACTGCTACCCAGAATTGCGCAATTTCTGGGCTGAGCTGCACTGCTAGGCCAAATTGCGAAATTTTCACTAGGAATATTGTTTGACATGATTGCATAATTTCTGGGCCCAACAAGCTACCAGTCAGATTTGTGCAATTTCTGGAGGGAAGGTTAGTTCCCCTCCAGAATTGCGCAATTTCTTGAGGGAGCTGCTCAGCCAGCAGATAGCCCAAGTCCGAAGTGGCAGCCTGTGAGGAGAGTGAAGCAAGCTATCACACACAGGCTAGCAAGCTGCTGAAAACCAATGAAGCTTGTGTATTTGATAGTGCCAGACATGTTGCTGAGGATGGTTGGTAGGGAGGCTCCAAAACGAAGCTCAGGCAAAATTTTGGAGGGTGTTTGTAACCGCTACAACAAAGGGCTAGCACATCCCTTTTTGATGCCAATGCTTACCGCAAATGGTGTCAAATCACTCCCATGTGCATGAAAAGGACAACATAGGGCTTCTTTTAGATGACATCATAGTGGAGGAGGTGCCTTTTTTGGAGTACACATGCACTTTGAGGTCTTCTTGGAGTGAGGAGCACTCTTGGGTTATTGCCTCAATTCCTTGATGCATTATTATCTATTTTGGAGGATGACACCATGGTGGAGACCATTTTTCTCCCACATGTATGGGTTATTTTTGGCATTTTGCTATGTTTTAAAGCTATTTCAAGGTTGTCTTGTGACCTTTGACCTAGTTGAATGCTCAAGTAAACTTATTCTAGGGTTTTGCTTGTAAAATTATAAAAAACTGACTTGATTGCCCTCCTATAAATACAGGGGAGTCACTTTTAATTTTATCAACATCATTCATCGCACTTTTCTTCTCTGTAAGTGTGCACTAGCTCTTGTCTTCTATTATACTTGACCACAATGTGATTCTATGGTGTGAATTTGTCTTGGAGAAGGATTTTTGCATTAGGACAGTTTCTTGGGATAGATTTAAGAGATTCTTCTACTTATTTTGCAAGCTTATTGTCTATCTTCTACATTTTGCGTGTTGTCTTATGTGAATTAGGGTTTCTATGTATGTCATGTTTAAAATTGTTATATTTATCTTGAAATCTTGATTCCTTGTGCCATGTAAAACTGTTTTCCTTGAATCCTTCAAGAGAATTCTTAATTCTCATCTCTAGAACTTAAAATCTCCCTTTCAAGGAAGTCGTTAGGGTTTGTAACAAGAGGCTATTGCCCTACCACCCTCTTTATCAACAACATCTCCATTAAATTTGCCCTAAATAACTCCATTTCCCATTTAGACCAAGGCACTAATCTAGGAGGTGTTGATCAATGTCTCTTCTATAAATATCTTCTCTATCTTCTCTCTAAATTATAGATATCTAGGGTTATGGTTAGGGTTTCCTTGAAATATTGCTAAATAGTAATTTTACTTGATGTGTTATTACCCTTTAATAAGGATGGCATTTAATAATTAAAAATAAAAGCAAAGTCCAGCATTGATTACAAAATTAAACCCTAATTCTAGGGTTGACATCATCTTTATTATTGTAGTTTTATGCATGTTTCAACCAAAAAACAATTACACACCCTAACCTTGCATATCCAATCCATAGACTTGCTTCTTTATTGACCTATCATTATAAGGATATTTCTTCTAGATGTTATATGAATTTGCTTGCCATATCATGTAGAACAAGGTTACTTGAGAGCAGGAGAGGAAGCAAAGAGCGGGAGCAGAAGCAAGGAGCGGGAGTAGAAGCAGGGAGCGACATTTTCAAAAGCTCCCGTTCAAAAGCGAATTTTTATATATTTTGATACATATATGTCAGCAAAAGCATGTAGAATGATGAATTAGATATAAAAACCATTAAAACATGGATTGAACCATATAACATCAATCGTCTAGAAGTTATAATCTTCATCAACCACATCCACAAGTTAGTAACATACAACATATTGAGTCTCATGATGCATCAATCTTAAAGTTTCAAGCTTTCAAAATTCGATATATAACATTTATCATCATTGATCACAAAAGTTGTAACTTGTACGTGTAACCATTACCATTACCAAGTAACCAAACGATAACAAAGAATATCTAACATGAAATGAATTGTTTCAAATTTCAAATTTCACGAAGCATCATATTCATAATTCATTACCAATGAGTTATAAATGCCAACTTCAAACTTAAATTGTCATATATCGTTTACAAAAAATACCATAATAAATATGAAAGAGTCAATAGTTATAAAAAGTACTAAAAACTAGAAAAGACAAGTAAATCTATTATCTACTGCTTGACCCTCTTGCCACGAGAAATTTCTAATTTCTTGTCTCGTGCTTTATTGGGAGTCTCCTCCTGCATAGTTGAACGACCTTGGTGCTCCTGATTAAATACAAGTTCCATACCCTAGTACCCTAGGTGCTCTTGATTATTGGGAGTCTCCCCCACATAGAGGGCTTAGTGCTATTTGATTAAATACAAGTTCCATGCCCTAGGACATGAAAAAATACAATGGAAACATTGCAATCCCCCCAATCCTGAAATCCTGAAAAAATGATAAGTCTGTTGGATTTTGAGTGAGATCTAAAATTCTACTTTCTCCATATGAAATCCAATGAGGTCAGAACCACTCTCAAACATCCTGAGTCATTTCATGGTGACATTCTCCTTTATCTTTCATTTTCATACTATTACTTTAAGAATTTAACATTACCATGAACTGCATATCAACACTAAGGCCAAATTCTTGTTTCCAATCTTCAATAGCTCCCTCTATCAATCCTGAATTATCAGGGAGCGAATTTTGGGAACGTACTCCTGAGGTCGCTCCTACCCTGAGCACGTTTCGAGAGCTGGTTCGAGGGGGGGGGCTCCCCCACAACCCTGATGGAGAATCTATAAAACCCTAACTTATAACGGCTATCTAATTTATTTAAGTGGTCTACAGATAGAGTACTTGAACTTTGGTGAAGAGTATCTTAGCCTTCTTGGCTCCATCGATGTCCTATCCTAATCATTAGACCTTTCCATCACCTTGAACCCTTCTTATTAAATATCTTTAGGTAATCTATATATAGGGAAGCCTCCCTTGTGGTTCAATTTGCCTCTAAATAGCTAGAGAAAGGTTGTTGAGGTAGCAGTGGTAACTGATCTCTTGTTGCCACAAGGTATGGATTTGCCTTGTGAGGCTTTGCACTAGGCCTACTACAATTTGCGACAATAAGCTTCACTAGTTATATGACTATACTTACCTCTTGCTTATGGCAAACTAGGATAGGCTATAGTAGGATTGTGTGTTCTGCATTATTATTTTTTTATTGCATCCCTCTTTGATTGTCTTCATGCTGATTTTTCTTGCATAATTACATAGATATTAGATTTTATTTTAGTTAACAATTTTATTACTATTCTCCTATATCACAATGCTAATAGTCAACACCTAGCTCATTTGCTATCAATAAGTTGCTTTGAGTGTACAAGTAACAGGTCTGCAAGCACCAAGGATTGTTGGGATTTTCATGCACTCCTAGTTCGAGCACATGGATCATACACTCTATGGTGAGCATGTGTCCCCTAGTTGGAGCCAAATGTTAGCCACCCAAGTGGGTAACCCCAAGGGAAAATCTTATTCTCTTTGGTCAACCAACCAACTAGCAACCCTATGATGATCCATAGATACCTTCACTTTAAAGCTCTCCACTTATGCTCCAGTCAATGCTCTACCAAAAGGAACACCAACCATGTTGTAATCATGTGCTTTCATTTAATGTTAAGGCCATTCTAATATGGATCACGGGGTGAGTTGTATGACTAACTACTTTTGATTGTATCCTTGTTCCCACGTTTCACCTAGGAGGTTAGCCTTTGCCCCTAGTCGAGTGTGACCTTCCCTAAGGATTTTTATTTCCACTATTCAAGAGAGACACGAATAAGAGGCTTTGATTGATGTATCATGCCCAAGGTAATCCATACTTGTCACTTTCCATTCGTCCTTGATAACCACTTCCATTCTTTGTGTTGATTGTCATTTGCCACTAGTAGTGCCCCCTTCAACCACATCTCTGAGTCAAATCTTGAAAACTTTGCTCAGAGAGGTTGATGCAACTAAAAGAAAGATAAACGCATATATAGTCACAAATGAAAGAAAATGAAAAATGCAAAATATAGATGGGACTAATAATAAGCACATGGACATAAGCCTAGCCTGAGTTGTACCCCCCTTGTTAGCCATCATCCAATTCCTAAAGCATATCATGCTCTCTCCGAATGAAAGGAACCCATAAATGTCCCAACCTTGATGAGAAATAAACCACTACATCTTTAAGGGTTATTGAAAAAAGCATTAAGCAAGCTGGTCACCCAAGCTATGCATGAAACCAAAGAAAAATCATTGAAGTAAAAGGCGCACCAAAGGGATGGTAAAAACAAGCTGAGAAAAGGGGTAGCTCAGGGCTCCATGATTATTCGCCCTTATCATCATCACACTAGGATGTTGGACCTCTTCAGCGGGCACCAAGGCAGTGGCATCTTCCTTGAAGTCTTTCCCATTCCATGTACACATTTATCACATGCATCTATGGATTCATAGGCCCACCTAAGAATTATCCTTACCCTTGGGGCTAAAAGCACCTAATAGGGCTAATTGAATAATCATCCCTAACACAAGTGTGGTAACTTCCTTAAAAATCATCAGCTAGAAAGACATTTCAAGGCAAGGCTTGCATGAAGTATTTTTGTGCCCCTGACATTGAATATGGTCCACTATGATACTTTAATGGTTTATTTACCTAATGATGTTGATCTCATCTGATATTGGGGGTACGTTTCAGGTGGTTTCTCACATCTCTTGAGGGATGGCTTCACCGCTCTACAACACAACAACACAATAAAGAGGGCATCTAGCCTAGCAAGAGAGCACTTCAGATCTTGCAGCCTCAACATTGCGTCATTAGAGATAAGCGTTGGCTCCTAAGGAGCCTCTAAATGGATGTACGACCCCTTTCACACCTCCAAATGATGACATGTGGAGCCATAAAGTAAAGTCATTGGTAGGATTCATGATGTGCCCTAGAGGACCCAGGATGCCCCCAAGCTAGCCTTGTATCGACTTGATAAGCATTATGTTGTTCCAAAGCCTAGATGAGGATGTTGATCACTTGAGACACTTTGGAGGGCTAGAACACCACTACCTGATCATGACATCATGCTCTAGGGTTTGCAAGTCACCCATGCAAAGCCTAAGATGATAACCCATGGCTTCTTGACGATGATGTCTTGGATCAGGGGTTGTGGCTTGGAGACGCACCCATTCACTTTAATCAGACATCTTGAAGTGAGGGGCACTCTTGGACAATTTTTGCCACCTTGCTTGATGGCGATGCTTGTTAGATGAGAAGAATAAGGTCACGTTAGAGAGCTATTTCTCCCACACTTGTGGAGAAAGATGTCATTTTATTGTGTTTTATTACTATGTGAAGCTATCTTTAGGTTGGCTTGTGACCTATTAGCCTTGTTGAACACTTTAAGTAATTTTTTAGGGTTTTATTGTAAATTAAGGGAAATTCGACTTGGTTACCATCCTATAAATAGAGGGGAGTCGAATTCCCTTGGATCATCACCACACACACTCATTTATATCTCTTGCAAAAAGTGCGCACTTAGTTATCTTCTTTTCTCTTGGATACAATGGCTATGTAGGAATGCAAATTATCTTGGGGAGGATATGTTTTGCATTAAGAAGGCTTTCTATTGATTGATGAAGTGATACTTGCTTGAATAGTGTAAGTTTAATGTTGTTTTCTTCCATTTCGCATTAAGTTATTGAAATTAGGGTAGGACATATGCCATATTAAAAAGTGAAATATCTTTAATGAACTCTTGTTTCTTATTCATTTATGCAAAAATTGTCACCAAGTATCCATCAAAGTGACTAGATTTGCACCCTTTGACATTAAATCTCATAACGAAGAAAGTCACTAGGGTTGTGGAAGTGAACTAAACTTTCCTTCCACCCTCTCTATCCAAGGTCCTCTTGCATAGACGTTGTCCTATTGACTCCATTGCCCAATTGACTAAAGGCACTAGTTTTTTTGTTCAATCAACCTAATTTTTCCATTTTTTATTTGTTTTATGGTAGACTAGGGTTCGGGTTTGGTTAAATCTACATTTTGTAGCATAATTGCACCTATTTGTTATTGTCCTTTAAGTAGGCATTGCACTTATTACTATTTAAAAAGAAAAGAAAAAAAAAAAAAAAAAATATATATATATATATATATATATATATATATATATTATTGCATGTTTTACACCCATTTGTAAGGTTGGCATCTAGGTAATATTTTTTGTTTTGAGCATTTTTAGCCGTCAAAAACATACTCTTGACCTATCCCTTGTTTACCTTTAATAGCTATTAGAATTCCTGCACACCTAGCACCTGACACTCAATTCCTAGTATATTAGTGATTACAAATTAATTGCATAGCTAGGTTCATTAACACAAACTCATCTAAAGCAAAATTTACCAATCTCAATCATGAAAAATGACACAGATTCTACCCAATCACAGTTCTTCATTAAAATTTTGAACTTACTTGGGCTCCCTTCCTAGGAAAATGGCCTAATTGAGGAAATACATACAACACTTGAGATCAACCACTAAGATTAGAACATAATCACTAAAGTAATTTACTTTATTTTTCCTTGCTTTACTTTAGCTCAATAAGCCAACATGATAATTATTTACTTTTCCAAATTCTAAGTTACAAAAACAACATGCTCACACTAGAGCAAGTGTCTAAAGAAACTTTGGGCGACTTTTGCACACCTACACACTTAGGCCTGTGCAGAAGTACCCATGACTTCTTGATGATGATGTCTTAGATCAGGGGTTGTGGCTTGGAGACGCACCATTCACTTTAATGAGACGTCTTGAAGTGAGGGGCACTCTCAGATCATTTTTGCCACCTTGCTTGATGGTGATGCTCGTTAGATGAGAAGGATAAGGTCACGTTGGACAACTATTTCTCCCACACTTGTGGAGAAAGGTTGTCATTTTATTGTGTTTTATTACTATGTGAAGTTATCTTTAGGTTGGCTTGTGACCTATTAGCCTTGTTGAACACTTAAAGTAATTTTTTAGGGTTTTATTGTAAATTAAGGGAAATTCGACTTGGTTACCCTCCTATAAATAGAGGGGAGTCGAATTCCCTTGGATCATCATAACACACACTCATTTATCTCTCCTGCAAAAAGTGTGCACTTAGTTATCTTCTTTTCTCTTGGATACAATGGCTAAGTAGGAATGCAAATTATCTTGGAGAGGATATGTTTTGCATTGAGAAGGCTTTCTATGGATTGATGAAGTGATACTCGCTTGAATAGTGTAAGTTTAATGTTGTTTTCTTCCATTTCGCATTAAGTTGTTGAAATTAGGGTAGGTCATATGCCATATTAAAAAGTGAAATATCTTTTATGAACTCTTGTTTCTTATTCATTTATGCAAAAATTGTCACCAAGTATCCATCAAAGTGACTAGATTTTCACCCTTTGACATTAAATCTCATAACAAAGAAAGTCGCTAGGGTTTTGGAAGTGAACTAAACTTTCCTTCCACCCTCTCTATCCAAGGTCCTCTTGCATAGACGTTGTCCTATTGACTCCATTGCCCAATTGACTAAAGGCACTAGTTTTTTTGTTCAATCAACCTAATTTTTCCATTTTTTATTTGTTTTATGGTAGACTAGGGTTTGGGTTTGGTTAAATCTAACTTGCTTGATGGTGATGCTCGTTAGATGAGAAGGATAAGGTCACGTTGGAGAGCTATTTCTCCCACACTTGTGGAGAAAGGTTGTCATTTTATTGTGTTTTATTACTATGTGAAGCTATCTTTAGGTTGGCTTGTGACCTATTAGCCTTGTTGAACACTTAAAGTAATTTTTTAGGGTTTTATTGTAAATTAAGGGAAATTCAAATTGGTTACCCTCCTATAAATAGAAGGGAGTCGAATTCCCTTGGATCATCATAACACACACTCATTTATCTCTCTTGCAAAAAGTGTGCACTTAGTTATCCTTTTTTCTCTTGGATACAGTGGCTAAGTAGGAATGCAAATTATCTTGGAGAGGATATGTTTTGCATTGAGAAGGCTTTCTATGGATTGATGAAGTGATACTCGCTTGAATAGTGTAAGTTTAATGTTATTTTCTTCCATTTTGCATGAAGTTGTTGAAATTAGGGTAGGTCATATGCCATATTAAAAAGTGAAATATCTTTTATGGACTCTTGTTTCTTATTCATTTATGCGAAAATTGTCACCAAGTATCCATCAAAGTGACTAGATTTGCACCCTTTGACATTAAATCTCATAACCAAGAAAGTCGCTAGGGTTTTGGAAGTGAACTAAACTTTCCTTCCACCCTCTCTATCCGAGGTCCTCTTGCATAGAAGTTGTCCTATTGACTCCATTGCCCAATTGACTGAAGGCACTAGTCTTTCTGTTCAATCAACCTAATTTTTCCATTTTTTATTTGTTTTATGGTAGACTAGGGTTAGGGTTTGGTTAAATCTACATTTTGTAGCATAATTGCACCTATTTGTTATTGTCCTTTAAGTAGGCATTGCATTTATTACTGTTTAAAAAGAAAAAAATATATATTATTGCACGTTTTACACCCATTTCTAGGGCTGGTATCTAGGTAATATTTATTGTTTTGAGCATTTTTAGCCGTTAAAAACATACTCTTGACCTATCCCTTGTTTACCTCTAATAGTTATTAGAATTCCTGCACAACTAGCACCCACACTTAATTCCTAGTAGATTAATGATTTATTGATTAATTGCATAGCTAGGTTCATTAACACAAACTCATCTAAAGCAAAATTTACCAATCTCAATCATGAAAAATGACACACAGATTCTACCCAATCACAGTTCTTCATTAAAATTTTGAACTTACTTGGGCTCCCTTCCTAGGAAAATAGCCTAATTGAGGAAATACATACAACACTTGAGATCAAGCGCTAAGATTAAAACATAATCACTAAAGTAATTTACTTTACTTTTCCTTGCTTTAATTTAGCTCAATAAGCCAACATGATAATTATTTACTTTTCCAAAGTCTAAGTTACAAAAACAACTTGCTCACACTAGAGCAAGTGTCTAAGGAGACTTTGGGCGACTTTTGCACACCTACACACTTAGGCCTGTGTAGAAGTACCTGCTCAAGCTACGAACATCAACACTCCTTAGTGAGGGAGGCACTTTTGCCACCTAGAACTAACTTCAATCTTGGAACTGCATCCATTGCCTTGCCTGCTCCCTCTGAACTAGAATCCTTCCCTTCCACCTAGTCTGTAAACATACTCAAAATCTTATGGTCCTTAGATTGGTTCCTAGAAAAATCTTGCTCTTGAACATCCTGTAAGGTCATCTTGTATCAAAAAACCTTCTTGACATATTTGGAGGAATCAGTTCACTACTCCTCCCCTCTTGAACCTAAAGGCTAACCCCCTCTAAGTTGCTAACCCTTCGGAGCTACCTACTCCTTGTTCTTTATCATTGCTCTACTTTTTCTTGTGGAAGTCCTTCTAGCATCCACAACTTTCCTCATGGATCTGTTTCGATCCTTTGATACACCCACTAAATCTATGGCCATATCCTCGATTAGTATGGTCTTCCTCTATCCCTCTAAGGGTTGACCTCTGCCAACCCTGTTGGCAAACCCTTCTAGTATTGTCCTTTGTACCATGTTGTGCCAGGTACTACCATCTCATGCTTGTTAAGCCAGATCCCCTTCCTAGCAACTCTGGCTTAGCCATTGCACCCTGCAGCTACTCGATCATGCATAACACAACACTTTGTTGCGACACGATCCTTTGCTTTGTGGCACCACTTGTACCAGATCTCGTCACTCCCTCTGTGACTGACCCATCCATATCCCAACTACACTTTGTACTATGCATCCCTTTTGCTATTGGCTAGTTCCACTGACCTATTCCCTAGTCCTTAGCTCGTTCACAACACCTCTTTCCTACGGCTTTTTCTCAACCGACCCTAACACCTTACTACTTATGCATACATTTTGGTGGCCTTGAGCCTTTCCAGCAGTTGGTTATGTGCAAGTTTGGGTCTCAACAGTTGATACTTCTATGGCCAACCTTGTCTGCTCCACCGCGAAGGGGTTCTCTCGTCATTTTCTTCCTGCTAAACAACTCCATGTCCCAACATGCTCGCTCCTACAAACATGTGTCGCTACCCCACGCACCCTTTGTTATTTGCCTGCAGCTATACTAGCAAAGTCAACCCTCGACTAGTAGTTGATCTCGCCTTGCTCCCACAACCTAACTTGTCTCGCTTTCCTATCACTTGCAGCTAATTGTTGCTAACATATTTCTTGGATGGCGGCTACTATCTATCACAACCCAAACCCCCCAGCCACCGCCTCCACCTCCACTAACCCGTCGCAACTCTATCGGCCCTAGCAACCAACCTGATCTTCAGCTCGATCATAGCTCTCTTCCACTTGAAGCTTTGTCCCCTTTACACTACTAACTTCCTACCGATGCCATTGAATTCTCTGTTAATGCAATCTAAAATTTCTCGATGGTTGCTCACTTTCTTACGCGAGGTTCTTTGGTGGGTTTTCAACGCTCTCCAGCAGCTGGGTGGGTTTAACAGGCCACTTGAGGCTATCAACCACCTTTTCATTTTTATTTTTATTTTTTTTATCTTTAGCTTGTCCTTGGAAAAAAAAATTGGCCCCCTCTAAAAAACTTAGCAATCAAGTCATATGATCCATTCCTTCGACCTTGGTACCCACCACTTTGTCGGTGATATCCCCAGGAGAAATTTTTCTCCATGATGAACCTCAGCCAGCAGCCCCTTGATGCCTTCTACTAGCTCATTGTGCCATTTCTTTGTCACCTGAGCCAGCCATGTGGTCCCTCATCCACCTGTATTGATCGTATGTTTGAAGGTGGGCCTTCCGAATCTAAAGGTATGTCTTGTCATTTGGTAATTGAGTATTGGGTTTACTTATCATGGATAATTCTGGGCGTGGATTAATGGGGAGATTTGGTGGAAAGAGTGGGCTTAGTTTGTGCTCTTGTCCCCTTGATCTCGTTTGGTTGTTACCCTTGGATCTTACTCCCGTGGGATCTCCTTTATTGACCATTTGGTTCTAGGGTGGTACTACTTGGGAAACCCCAACATGGGTGCGGAGTCCCACTCCTTTATCCGCACATATTACTCCCTTTCCACTCACTTACCCTCATTCATCTTTTCTCCCACCTGGGTCCACATAGGGCTAGCCTCACTATCCCATTGCCCCCACCTTGGGTCAGGCCTAGAATGATGCCCCGGAGGTTGAAGCAATTAAAATAAAAAGTGAAAAGCATAAATGGCCACATTTAATAGGAAATTGTACCACAAAATGCAAAAGTTGGTCGGGACAAAAATAAAAAATCCATTACATGAGCTCTACCCCAATCATTGGCCATCACCCTAGTTCCATAGGCCCTAGATGAGCCTCCTTTATCATTCAGGAACCCATGATTGTCCCAACCCCTAAAGGGCAATGAACTGCCCTACCTAAAGGGGGTAATCAATGTTATATCATACACATCATGCTCTTGTATTTTGAGCCACGAGCAGTTAAAGAAAATTCATAAAAGCAAAAGGTATATGAAGAAGGGTGGAAAAATCAAGGTCAGGGAACCTCATGTACCACGATTTCGCCCTCTTATACATTACATACCCAGGTGTGGCCTTCCCCTTATCTAGCTACCCCTATGCCCCACTATGTGGCCCAGGATTGCCCCTCTCAGTCCCTATTCCATTCCATTTATTTGTCACTTGCCACCCCCATTAGAGGGATGTACCTTGGACATACTATCCCCTTTAAGGGTTGAAACCACCTAATAAGGTACTTGGCTAACTCTCTTTGGAGTTTGGAGCCACTAGCACATGCCAAAGCCCACTACAGAAGGGCATGCCATTATGAAGTGCCAACTTATCCATGGTTTGTGAGCTCCTTTACCTGATTATTCTAATGATTGATTGTACTGGAAGCCTAGGGGACGCATTGGATCTTATGCAGGATTGCGGGTGGTTTCCATTGGGGTTTGGCTTCCCTATATGGGATCCTGATTCCTAAGCCCCCAGAGGTCCACATTGGCATAGAGAGCCATGGGCCTCCATAGCAGTAGACAACACTCCATGGTTCTTCATGGATGTTTAGCGACTACTAGCAATCCACTTTTGGGACTATGGTGATGTTGTTCAGTGGTTGTCAATGATGTCAACCCAAGCAGCACCAGGGGCTACCCCGATCTTGCATGGGCATTTTGACTTGACAACTCATATTATTTTGCATCAAAGTTCTTCTTGATGGATTCTACTCGTTGAGATGTTTCCGTTGATATATGGTATGCCTCCCAGTTCTTCACGGTTTGAGAGTTATTTGCGTTTGAAGTCGGAAACCCCCATTAGTGGGCTAAAACCCCAAGGGTTGAGACATCACCTTATTCCCCAACGATTGTCAATATATGATAGGGATTCTCACCGTAATCTCACCTCGTATAAGTTGAATAAATTGAAAATCCAAAGATAGTAATCCAATCATTGACTTTACACTCGGGTAGGACCATATGCACTAAGCCAATCATTGATTTCAAATTTTTAGTGGAATTGAAATTTTTTCTATATAAATATTAATAAGGGGTAGTAATTAATTAAATTAAGGATATTTATTATTATTTAAGTAATAAGTATTAAGAGTTTTATTAAAGCTATTTTTTAAAGTATTTAGTATTTATTAAGAATCACTAAGTTATTAAAATATGAGACCTTTGGATTACATGGCACATTTAAAATAAATTTTTAAATTCCTAATATGCCTCCCTAACATCTACCTCATAAAATTCTCTAACGTTCATATTTACAAGCCCCTTCCAATTAAACCTTAGCCTATAAAAGAGATAATATACATCACTCTCCACGATGCACTTAAATGACTTATCCGTAAGATTAGCTCTAAAATTATTTCAGCTACTCTTGGACCAGTGTTGATAATATCGCCGAAATATCGGCGATATTCGCAAATATCGCGATATTTTCGGCGAGCCGAAATATCGCCCCGAAAAAATCGCAATATTTGCTTGTTTTAAAAATCACGCGATATTTACGAGATTTCGGCGATATTTTCATAAAAATCGCGCGACGATGGTAAATATCGCCGGCAGAGTTTATAAATTGGGTTTTTGTTTACCGTCAAAGCGTCATTTGATTTTCGTGAGCTGGAGACGCTGCGAGTGCGAACAGTGCGGAGGGTTTGAACTTTGGCTGCGAAGGAGGGTTTACAGCGGCCAGTCTACAGGTATGCACGTCATTCTATATGCATGGAGACTATATACGTATTACGCACAGTCTATACACTGCCTGTAGCAGCCAAATCGCAGTCCTCTAACGCTGTTATTGAATACATTTATATTTTATGATTTTAATGTCTTTTGACTCTTTTCTACATAGCGTAATAGCGTATGATGCTTCAAGGCTCAAGCCGTAATACTGGATTATATAATATAGTGTTCAAGGCTCAAGCCGTAATACTGTAGTCTGTCATGACTCATAACTTTTATAACTTCATATTTCATAATGTAACAGTGCAACTGTGTCTTGTAAATAAATTTATAAAATGACTTAAGCTTGACTAGGGTCCTTTGTGTGAACTTTGAAGATTGCAGATTACATAAATGATATTTATTATTGACTATGACACATAGATTTGAAAACCTTGTGACTGTCCTTAATATTTTCAGAAGCATGTGATCACAGATAGCAAACACAATAAAAGATGCCTATTTGTGACTGATAAGGCTACCCTGCTACCGTAGTCTCCACTTTAACTGATCAGTGAGATCACAAGCAAACCCATGCTCAACTTGCCCCAATAACACGACACATGATAAAATGCAGACTACTTCCAAGGAAATAGCACCATGAACCCACCAAAAGATGACGGAAGAATAATGCATGCCAAGCTGAACTAATTAAACATGAAACAGAACTAAAAGATTACTAGGATTGCTTTTGATTTTTACTCCTTTGTGAAATAGGCTACCCAGCTTGTGCTGGCTGGCTGTACACTGGGCAGTAATCATAGTTCCCAGCTAATTTTAGAGAGTGCCATATGCACTTAGTGCCAGATGGTTAATTTACTTCCTCCTTTACTAATAGATTTCAAAGTTTTCTTTCATATCTTATTGAAATAGAGGTTCAAATGGTCATATTTGGACTCCTAACTTCTAAGTGTAACAGTTAATCAATGTCAATAATAAATATGATGCCTTGGTTTGATCATTGATGGAATAGTAAACCATAATAACATTTCCCTTAGCTGTATTTGGGATACAAGACATCACGGGGCTGCTGGAGGGGGAAGTTTATAATTGTGAATAACTTTTGTTGGAAAAGATGAAGGCCTGTGCAGATGCACTGAAAGTGACTCTAAGGCCTGTGTTATCTCCTTAGTTAATAACTTAATCCCTTTGCTTTTGAGGGTCAACAAGTAACCAACATCATGATCAAAGTAATAGATGCTGTATAGGTAGCAATGAGCATATTACTCTGCTGCCAAAGTTAGCATACCTGTAAACCTGTATAAAGATATGGCTGAACCTGTAAAATTGCAGCGTTGCATGGCTGTATAGATCTGTATAGGAGGGTTTAGTAGTTTAAAACTTTAAACTTTACAGGTACAGGGTGCATGATGTTTATCCTTGCTTGTGATTGTTAATAGTTATACTGTTATTGCTCTTACACTTTTAATTTTTAAAAGCTAGGCTATTAAAAATTTAATTTTCTTTCAAGACCTTTGGATTTTTGTTGTAGAACTTTGTTAAAGTTTAGTCCATTTGTCTTTGAAGAATGAGGATTTGATATTGAGACCTGCACCCATGGAATTTCGTAAATTCGTATTACTTATTAAGTTACTAATTCCAATTTTTTTTTGGTGCTGTAGGTTTCCTTTTGAGTTAGCCCACTACAAAATACAAATATGCCAAAAAACTTGGACCCATTTTGGGAGTATGGGATCCCTGATGGTGGGACAAATCGTGCATATCTTTCATGCAAATTGTGTGGGGACAAGATGACAGGTGGGGTTACACGACTGAAATACCATCTTGCTAGACTCCCTGGACATGATGTTGCCATTTGTCAAGTTTCTAGTCCGGAGCTTATACGAAAAGCTCTTGAGGCAATTGAAGAAAAGGACAGAAAGAAGGAAGAGGCGGAAAGAAACAAAGCTGAACATGCAGGTAGATCTTTTGGGATATCTTCTCCTGATTTTGATGTTCAGGGTAGTGGCCCTACTGGCCCTAGTGGGAGGGGCTCCACAACTGGCACACCATCACATGCTAGCGCTACTGCTAGTGTGAATGCGAGGTCATCATTTTTTGTTCCACGAACAGGAGCTGGAGCACAACCTGGCATAAAATCGCTTTATAAAAAAAAGGAGAAGGAAGAAGCAGATAGAGTCATGGGGAGGTGTATTTTTTGGAGCGACTTACCTCTCAGCATCACAAAAACCAATCCATTTTGGCAACCAATGTGTGATGCTATTGCTGTTGTGGGCCCAGGGTACAAAAGTGCCACATATGAGGAGTTGCGGGGGCCAATTCTTCAAGCAGAAAAACAGGACATCAACTCTAGATTGGCGGAGTTGAAACAGACATGGGAAGTCACTGGATGCACAGTGATGTCTGATGGTTGGACAGATAGGAAGGGTAGGACCCTTCTAAATTTCTTGGTACATTGTCCTAAAGGTACCATGTTTATTAAATCGTTGGATGCATCAGAACATATCAAAGATGCAGCAACGATATGTGAGTTGTTAGATGGGTTCATTCAGGAGATTGGTGTGCAGAATGTGGTGCAAGTCGTAACTGACAATGCAGCTAATTATGTGTCTGCCAGCAGAATGCTTATGGAGAGGCATCTCACATTGTTCTGGACTCCATGTGCAACGCATTGTCTTGATTTGTTGCTTGAGGATATGGGGAAACTCTCCTTCATCAAGGAGGCAGTTGATATGGCTAGGAGCATCCCCAAGTTTATTTATAACCATGCTTTTGTTCTTAGCCTTATGAGGAGGTTCACTAGAAACAAGGAGTTGCGGCGTCCTGCCATCACACGTTTTGCCACAACCTTTATTACTCTTCAGTCTTTGCTTCGATGTCAGTTCGAGTTGAAGCAAATGTTTGTGTCTGATGATTGGCGTGCTTGTAGATACAGCAAGAGACCTGATGGGAGAGCCATTGAAAAAATGGTGTACTCTGAGACATTTTGGCGTGGAGTACAAGAAGCATGTGCAGTTAGCGAACCTATAGTAAAGGTTCTTAGATTGGTGGATGGAGAGAAGCCTGCAATGCCTTATTTGTATGAGGGCATGGATAGGGCCAAGGAGGCCATTCGTTCCTATTATGCAGACAAGGGTTCTGCTGGCCTTAATAGGCAGATGATGTTATGGGATGTGATCGATAGTCGGTGGACAGGGATGCTTCATCGACCCATTCATGCAGCAGCACTCTTCCTCAACCCTGCATTTGCATACAAATGCAAATTTCGTTTTGATGGCGAGGTGATGGAAGGGCTCCATTCCTGTATTCAGAGGATGGTACTTGATTCTGAGCTTCGTCGCAAAATCAGCCGCGAGATACATAGTTATCAGGATTGTGTTGGCCTATTTGGCTTTGATGATGCCATTAAGGAAAGGCCCTCTTCATGCCACGTAAGTGACAAGTCATCACTCATTAGAAATTAGAAATTTGAATTTAATTATGTTTTAACTTTTAACTTTTAACTTTTAAGTTTTTGAATTTTTTATTTCATTATTTTGTTGTAGATCTTTGGTGGCGAAGCTATGGTGCAAGGGTACCAAATTTGCAAAATTTGGCTATACGAATCTTGAGTCAAACATGTAGCTCTTCAGGGTGTGAGCGCAATTGGAGTGTATTTGAGAAAATACACGCCAAAAAGCGCAACAGGTATAACTTTGAACTCAAGCCTTCAGTTGAGCAATTACACTTATTGTAATTTTTAATTTTTAATTTATGACCTTCAAGTGTCAAGAGTCAAGAGTCAAGACTCATTACTTTTTTTGACACTCTTACAGGTTGGAGTTCGCACGCCTCAACGATTTGGTGTATGTGCATTACAACATCCGACTTCGAGTGAGGCAAATAGAATCACCAGTGGATCCAGATGCCATTTCCTTAGACAATATTGATGTATTGTCTTCGTGGAGGGTGGAGTCTCAGGAGCCCATATTGGAGGAGTCACCTTCATGGTTAGAGCCAGTGGCAGATGATCCATTAGAGCAGGGGCAGCAAGAGGAGGACTCGGAGTCAGAGGAGCAGCAGCACTTAGAGGAGGAGCAGGAGGAGCAGGAGGAGGAGGGCACTGCGGGAGCATCAGCATCAACACCATCTGCTATAGATATAGGAGAGCATAGCTCCATGCCTATCACTCATTATTTGACATTAGGTGCAGAGGCAGTGTCAGGGCCTTCTACTACTAGGGGCAGGCCTGGCAAACAGCCCATCATGTTTTCCCGTAAAAGGGGGAGAGGGCAGTAGATAGATAGCTGCTAGTTTTATTTGTTATGCTACATGTAACTCATGATGATGAGATACTTTTATTATTATATGTGATGTTATTTTGTATTGGTTCTCCACATTTGAGTCCTTGAATGGACAATTATCAGGGATTAGCACGATTTGGTATCGCCTTTGATATATCATTTCTATTTGACATCATATATATCAGTGTTTTCTTCATATTTATGTGCCAATGTGTTTATTTCATGTTGTTATTGCTTTATATGTTTAAAAATCTGAAAAAAATGAATATATTATGCATTTTTTATGCTTGCTTTTGTTGTTTAAATTCTGAACATGAAGATGTTGCTTTAAAAATTAAAATAGTTTCTTGAGTGTTTGCTGGGCACTGTATAGTTATACTCATTTAATGCCAATTTTTTGTTTTTTTTGTGCCCTAGGTTTGAATTAGTTCACTACAAATGTCAAATATGCCAAAAGCCTTGGACCCATTTTGGGAGTATGGGGAGGCTGTTGGTGGGGCAAATCAGGCATATATATCATGCAACTTGTGTGGGACCAAGATGTCAGGAGGGATTACACGATTGAAATACCATCTGGCTAAACTCTCTGCATATGATGCAGATGTGATGCCTTGTATGGTTTCTAGTGCAGAGGTTATACAAAAAGCTCGTGAAGCAATTGCTGAACAAGACAGAAAGAAAGCTGCTAGGAAGAGGCCAATGGTCTCAGATAGATAGCTGCTAGTTTTATTTGTTTTGCAACTTTTGCTACATATAAGTTTATAACTCATGATGATGAGATACTTTTAAAGTTTTATATATGTGATGTTGTTTTGTTTGAGTCCTTGATTGGACAATTATCACTATCAGGGATCAGCAGGATATGTGATGTTATTTTGTTTGAGTCCTTGATTGGACAATTATCAGGGATCAGCAGGATTTGGTATCGCCTTTTGTTAAATTGGCAACTAGGGCCAAACTCCATGTGTGTCGGCTTATTTATGGCAGCTGGTATTTTTATTGGATCCCTCTCGTCGAGAGGTGTAGGATTGATCCAAAGATCATCCGATTCCGATAAGTATTTATGGAGATATGAATTTATTTTGTTTATGTAATTATTATCAAGCCGACCAGCTCTTATGTAGGCTCTAGAAGACCAACCGACGTGTCTATTCATCACCCTCATTTTAGTATAAATATAAGAGGATTTGATGTCATTTAGACACACTCTTTAAAGTGATCTCCTCTCCACGTCTTGGGTTTTTGGAGAAGGAGAAACGTTAAAGAGTACGTTGGGCTAAGTATGATGCCCTAGCTTATATGCAGATGATGCCCTAGCCTACATGCTGTTCAAGAAGCCCTAACACTTCTGAATGCAGTCCTATAATGGAGTCTCCTAACCGCAGTAAGGGAAGACAATACACAGGTGGACTTCATGACTGTATATATGTTAAAGAGGAGACTTAGCCGCAGTTAAGAAGAGCCCTAGTAGTAGTCAAGGAAGAGGGTTGGCCGCAGTCAAAGGAGGCATAAATCTGCAGCCTAAAAGGGAACTCTAATCTGCTGTTTAGTGATGCCCTAATCCGGAGTTATGAAGAAGCCTTATCCGCAGCAAAAGGAGGGTTGATCAGCAGTGAAACATAAGCCCTATACGCTGTAATGAGGAGGCCCTAATCCGCTGTCATATTGTAGCCACTGTATTGAGAAGAGTTTGGGCAGCAGCAAAAGAAGGCTTCTATACGCTGTCTAGAGGAAAGTCATGCAGCCCTAACAGCAGTGAGGAGATCTGGCCGCAGGCAAAAAGGGAGACGTATCACGCTGTCAATCTAGCCGCAGTTTGATGTGTGATCCATCAACTGTCTAAGGAACTTCAATACGCTGCATAAGAAGCCCTAAAGAGCCCTACACGCAGCATTAAAAGGACCCATATATCAGCGTCTAGCAGCATGGAAATCTCTGTGACATTACTGCTGTTTAAAGAGCTATTTAGATCACTGTTTGAAGAGACTACAGCTACAGTCCACTGCTGGGCCACCTCCCCATCCAAAACCTCACATGCAAACCTGTCCTTGGAGTACTCTACTAATAGTCGAGCCCTCCAGTCTGTGTCCAAGCTCATAAGAGACAACGTGGCTAATCTACGTGAAAGAGAATCTGCTACCACGTTGTTCTTACCCTTGACATACTCAATGTCAAAGTCATATGCTTGGATCTTGCTGATCCACTTCTGCTGCCTCTCCTGTAGCTACTTCTGCTCCAAAAAGAATCTGAGGCTGTTGTGATCAGTCCTCACCCTGAACCTGTTACCCACTAAATACTGTTGGAACTTGGCCAATGCATGCATGATGGCCAGCGTCTCCTTGTCGTATATAGAATACAACCTCTCGTGCGAAAGGAGCTTCCGGCTCTCATAGGCTATAGGGTGACCTCCCTGCATCAATACTGCGCCAATCCCCTCTCCTGACGCGTCACACTCCAAAACAAATGGTTGCGTGAAATCTGGCAATGCAAGCATTGGGCAGCTGCTCATAACCTCCTTGAGCCTGTCAAAGGCTCGCTGCGCTGTATCCGACCAACTGAAAGCCCCCTTCCTCGTCAAATCTGTCAGGGGTGCAGCACGCTGTGAGAAACTCTTGACGAACTTCCAGTAGTAAGTACAAATGCCAATGAACCCCCGGAGTTCTGTCACATTCCTCGGCTCTGGCCACTCTCTAATGGCCCTGATCTTCTCCTCGTGGACTCTCACTCCGTCCACCCCTATGATGTGCCCCAAATACAACATCTCCGTCAACCCAAACTCACACTTGGAGAGTTTGGCATAGAACTGCTACTCCTATAAGATACGCAACACTGTCTCAATGTGCTGGAGATGCTCCTCCCAAGTCCTGCTGTAAATGAGAATGTCATCAAAGAATACCAACACCAACTTCCTCAAGTGACTACGAAAGATGTGATTCACGTAGGACTGAAATGTGGCGGGGGCGTTGGTTAGCCCAAAGGGCATCACCAAGAACTCAAAGTGCCCATAGTGACACCTGAAGGCGGTCTTGGGAATGTCCTACTCCCTCATGCGAATCTGATGGTACCCAGATCTCAAATCAATCTTTGAGAAGAATCGTGCTCCTCTCAACTCATCCATCAACTCGACGATCCTAGGTATGGGGTACCTGTTCTTCAGTGTCTTCTTGTTCAGGGCCCTGTAGTCAATGCACATCCTCAATGTGTCGTCCTTCTTCTTCACCAGCACCACAGAAGAAGCAAAAGGACTCGTGCTCGGCCGAATGTGCCCAAGAGCCAGCAACTCCTGAATGGCCCACTCAATCTCATCCCGATGGGCCTTGGGATGCCTATAGGGGGTAGTGATTACTGCCTGTATACCCTGCTCAAGCTCAATGGTGTGCTCAAACCCCTGGTCCGGTGGCTGTCCGGGTGAAATCTCCCCAAACACTATGGCATACCAGTCAAGGATGGACTATATCTCTGGATGTACTGTCCGCCCTACAGTCCCTGCCTCTAATGCACGCAGCTCCACTGCCCACTCTACATCTCCCTTCCGGAAGACTGCCTCCATCCAATGAGCCGAAACGGTCTGAGGCGGAGATGTGTGTTGTCCCCGTATCTTCTCATGCCTCCCTGTCTTCTCATCATCCCACTCCATCTCTAGGGTCTTCCAACCCGTCGTGACTTTCCCTAGAGTGATGAGCCATTGAACACCCAGTATCATGTTGGTGTCCGGAATATCGACCACGAAAAAGTGGTCAGTCAATGTGTAGGTGCCCATCGTCACTGATAACTCTGGAACATAACGAGCACACATCATGGTCTGATCTCTTGGGACCAAGACTGAAAACCCATCGAAGCTCTCTGTCTGTATACCTCTCCGCTCAATCATCTATGCATCGATAAAGTTGTGGGTTGCCCCACTGTCAACCAAGACTGATACTCGCTGGCCACGCATTGTCCCCCGTACGCGTAGCGTCAGATACTTGGGAACCCCTCGCAATGCTGCAAAGGCCCCTCAAGTGGGTGCAAAAGATGCACCACCTGTTGCTGGCGGTGGAGGTGGCAAAGGTCCCTGCACGACATGACTATCTCCTACCTCCACATCATCCTCATCCTCCTCTTCCCCACTGCTCTCGGAGAAGACCTCAATAAAATGTGCTTTGCCAGCAGCACATCTATGTCCTGGTGCCCATGGCTCCTGACAAGTGAAGCACAACTGCTTCTTCTTCAGCTCCCTCCTGGCATCATCATCAATCTGTGCTCGACCTGGAATCCCCTTTGGAGGTGGAATGCTCACATCCTTCCCCTTAGACTGGAAAGTTTGTCTCTGTGGGTAAGGTGTCCAGGTCCTGGGTAAGACATCCTGTAAGTCTCGGGTCCTGCTAATAGCGTCCTGGAGTGTGGCTGGTCTAGTGGATCGGACTAAACCCCGAAGTGGCTCTGCTAACCCCTCAACATACATATAGATCCTCCGTGCCGTGGATAGATCTGGCACCATCACTGAGACCCTCAAGAAATCTGCAATGTAGGTCTCTGGGCTCCTTGTCTGTTTGAGCCTCGTCAGCTCAACAAAATGCTGCTCTGGATCCCTCCGATCAAATCGCTCCATCAATCTCCTGGTGAACTCGGCATATGTCGTCACTGTGGAGTGTCCAAGTGTAACCATCCCATGAAACCACCAATCCTGAGCCTCACCATCCAAATGCAATGTTGCCACCTTGATGGCCTCTGTCTCTGACATCTGGTTAAGCTAGAAATAAATGTCCAGCTTCTCCACCCAAGACTTTGTCGAACTGTTTGATGAACCATCAAACGTAGGCAAGTGGAATCTACTCGCCGCACGGTGGGTGTTACCATCATGGTAATGTCGGTACCCTCTGTGATGGTCGCGGGGTCTACTATCCCATTGGAGCTTAACAAAGTCTCTGAATGAGAGAGCCTCCCTGAACTCCTGCCCATAGGCCTGGTACTCTGCAAAATAATCGCCCATATGACCGGACTCTGTCTCTGCTGGGCTCCGGCCCCCATGTTTGCTCCTAAGAAAGTGGGCATGGTAGAGCGTGTAGGGGCATGTGAGGCCACCTGCTGAGTAGTATCACGCTGCTCTGGCAAATGGTGGGATGCACCCGATCCCTCACCAACCTGGAAAACCCGTGGGCTCTCACGCTGTCTAGCCTCTACTGCTGTGAATCTCTACCCCATCACCTCAATCTGCCTCAACAGATCCTGCACTGATTTGAGGTGCATATCCGCAAATCTCTTTCTGTCCTCGTCTGCCATCTGCCCTGCATCCACCACAGGCTCTTTCTGTTCTGCGTCCACCACAGGCTCCTCCTATTCTGCGTCCACCATAGGAACACAGTCTCCCTCTCCGTAGGTATTCTCCAACCTACGCCCAGTGTCTCTGTATCTCCTACCTCTGTAACAAATGTAGGGTTTTTCCCTCGGTGTCATAGATTGCTAGCTCCACAGGCTGAGCCAGATCTATGCTTTGATACCACTATAATATCTCGTTTCAGAGATATTCTCCAAACCCCAGTAAACTCCAACCCAATACGTACAAATGATATAATAACCGGGAAACTCAAAATGATAAAAATAACAGTGGTGCAATATACAATAATATAAATGTGCAATATAAGCAGATACTTAAGAAATGCAGAGAGAAATGCTAAGCCATTTTATTATACTGAGCAATAGAATGAGTACAGGAGGTGATCAGAAAGATGGCACCTCGACTTGCACAAGGCAAGTGAAGAAATACACTCAGAATAGCAAAAGAATGGCCTCTCTCAGAACTGCATGGAAGCTGCTGGAGAACTAATGTGCTGTTGGAAATCAAATGAGGATTTGGGGCTGTTGCCCTCCTCAGAAAATGCTAAAACTCTGGAATCGGACTCTACTCAAGAAACCCAGAAAAACCCAAAAGGCTTTCCTAGAATAGCCAACCCCTGAAAATCACCCCCTTGGGGTTCTGCGCAGTCCCTTAATTCTCTGCGCTTCCACTGAATGAAACCCTCCAGAAATCTGCCTGAAACCTTTGCCAAAACTCTCCAATATGCAAGAGTTGATCCCTTGCTCAATCTCCCAGCACAAATCCTACTACAAACCCTCAATCCAGAACTCCTGCGAGAAAAAACTGCGTAATCCCTCTCAATGTTGCACAGTACACCAAAATGTCGATGAACTACTGCTGAAATGATGATGAAACTACTGCTGGAATGCTAATGGAAATACCTTGCCCGAGCAGGCACTCAAAGTCTCCCGGGGCTAAGGGTCCGAACGGAGACACTCAGTGCACTAAACAGTGCTACAGACAGGCTAAACAGCCAGCGTGCTCCAAGTCGAAGCGACTATCTCAAATGCTCATAACTGAATACCAAAATGAGGAAGCCCCTCTTTCCTTTATAGCCTTTGCCTCTCTCAATCCCAAGGCCCACCTTCTCCAGCGTAATTCTTCTCTTGCCACGTGTTTCTTCCCTTTTGTGCAGTCCCTCCAAGTGTCTGTGTGGGCTCCATCTCTGCATCCCCCTTTGGCCCCCTTGGCTCCCCTTTAAGTCACAATGTTGTGCTACTAGGAAGTGACTTTTATTCTAAAGGTGAGTCATGTCCCCTTTCCCTCACCTTTCTATTCATAAATAACTATAGAAGGCAAAAATAAGCAAAATCGAATATTCCAATTAGCCATGGCTAATTAGGAATATTACAAATCCACACTCTTGTCTCATTTCAATCAGTATAGGGTGGCAGGGAGGTGCTAGGCACATGCATGAAGTCACCTACAGGTTGGAGCCTGTGAACACTTCAGGGTGGTAGGTTGGTCTAGGATGGTGGGGCATCCATTCAGTTGACTATTGAAGAAACCAGGGCGTTGGAGCATCCTTCCAATGGACGCTAGAGAAGAATGCTTTTCTAGAATTCTAGGAAGTTGTAACTTTCATTTCAGTTGGGGCTGGAGATTAAAGAATTTATTAAAAAAGTGTTTCGTGGTTTTTGACTTGGAGGGGATTTTCCACCTAAAATTCTTGTGCCTACTGCATTCTATTGTTTACTGTTTTTACAACATAAATTAATAATAATTGAAGATTAAGTAATGCTCTGAAAGATTTTAAAAGTGCTAATTGCTAAGGAATATTGATTCACCCACCCTCTCAGTATTTCCAACAGGTGACATGATTGGTACGCTATGCCCAGCAGGCCCCCACAAGAGCCCTACATTCTTGGCAGGTGTCCCATCACTTATACGATGTCAAGGCAACATTCATTCCACCACCTGGACCATTGCAGAAGATCTACATACATATTCCACTCATATGGAGACCCATGGGGTCATTGATGTGTCCTCAGACCCACTAAGAGCACCACAGCTCTACTACTTGGAGAACAAGGGGCCACCCCCTTGTCCATCATATTCCGAGGAATTTATTCCTATGACACTTCAAGATGTTATTGAGCCTTTGGAGGGCCCTGCGACATGCATAAATCATTATTTGGCCTGTTGTGAGGCTTGTTTTTACATTATGAGCTAGTATGGTGGGCTTGTTACCATTAGGGGTTATTATTTGCACATTATTTTATCATTAGGGGCCCATAGGCTAATTAGAACTCCTTAGGAGGCTATATATTGATGTTAGATACATTCATTTGTATCATCACTTGACTTGGGATCTCTCTAATCATAGAGAATTTTTGCACTTTTTCCTTCGTGGATACTTTTGGAGATGGAAGAATTTTGATGTATGGAATTGGGCTATTTCTCTTGTCTTGGAGCCTTATTGAGCAAACGAAATGCTGGCTGGATATACTCTCTAACGTTGTAAGTAAATTTTTATGCTATTATTCTTGTCGCTGCATACTCCTAAAATTAGGCTAGTTGTTGCATTATCGAAATGTGGAATTGAGCATGTTTTAGCTAATTAATGTATGGGCTAATGTTATATGAATGAAATGTCCTAGAGATTTATTTATCTCGAGAAGCTTGCATCATTTGCTTTGAAGTATAAATGCTTGAAGGTCACCTTTCTTTCCTTTCTCTCAACATTGGACGAAGTTGACTTTCTGGGGCTCCTTGATCGAGAAACCAAGTTGTTACTCATCATTATCCTTGACTCCATATCCCCAAGTGAACTAGGCACTGATCCCTCAAAAAGGGTGATCATTTCAACCCTCTTTTAACCATTTTCCCCTTTTTCCCCAAGTCTAGCCCCATTAGGTCACCTAAGGAATCAATTTCCCAAGAATTGACCCAAAGAAAAAAATTGATCTCCTATAGCCTACTACACTAGTGGGTCCCCTCCCTCTCCAAATTTGAGGAAATTCTAACGATGGAATCTCTGGGAATCTCAAGCCCTAGCTCTAGGATAGAATTGTGCCTAGGCATCCCCAAGGCTAGACCTCATTAGGATCAATTCAACCTTTTGGAGAAAGTATTCTTGTTTGGTCCTTTCCCTTCACCTCATCCAGGATAGGAACATCATCGGTTGCTACATTCCATCCCCGAAACTGGGTTGGGTCCACTTGGCCCCGTGTGGTCCCACTTCTCAATAAAGACTATTTGTCACAGACCATTTGGGAATCCAAACTTCCCAAGGATTATAGGGATTGAGAAACTTTTTCATAAGCCTATCCTTTCTCCCTCAACCCTCCAATCCTTACCCCTTATCCATGGTGGACCAAGTCCCTTGCTTAAAGAGCAAACAAGCTCCATTATTCACTCCATCCTTGGGAAATGGTTTTCAAGATCACTTCTCACCTATCCATTGACATATAATTTACAAGTGAATCCCTACCCTACCGAGACTCCTCCCATCGGTGAAAGTCCGTAAAGAGCAAGGAGACTTAGATGTGGTGACAGTAGGCTAAGCCTCCACCGTTGCCCTTAACCTAGCAGTTGCCCTCTTAGGAACCCCTTTAGGTCCCTTGCTGGTTTGAGTGGTAACATACCTCACTAAAAAAAAAAAAATCCACTCATACGATTGTAGCTAAACCTAGCCCTAGCAACACTATATGAACCTGGCACTTATGATTCAGAGATCAGTACTTTTCATACTTTTTGCTATGATACCATGTTAGAATTCCTACAAACCTAGCACCTGGCACTTTCCTAACAGATTAATGATCTAATAAATTGCACAACTAGGTTCATTAACACAAAAATTTAGCACAAGCAAAATTTAACAATCTCAATCACGAAGAATGACACACAAATTCTACTCAGTCGCATTTCTTCATTAAAATTCCAAACTTACTTGGGCTCCCTTCCTAAGAATATGGCCCAACTGAGGAAATATATACATCACTAGATCTAATCCCACTGATCAACCCCTCCTTGGATGGATCTACATCTCCTTGTTGCCCCTTCCTTTGACCCAACACACTTACTAAGATGCCTCTCTCAATCTTGCATTCTTGTATGGTGTCTCCTCCCTCTTCTTAGCCTTACTTTTACAACTTTACATTGAGCTAGATCCCTAACCCTAATCTCCAAATTGATTGATGATTGAGGTTAGATCTCGCCTCACCTGAGATCAAGGGATGAGATTAAAACATAATCACTAAATTAATTTATAATGCTTTTTCTATGTTTACTTTAGCTCAATAAGCCAACATAAAATTATGTGTCGTTTCTAAGTCTAAGTTACAAAAACAACTTGTTCATACTAGAGCAAGTGTCTAAGGAGACTTTGAGCGACTTCTGCATGCCAAGTGTTGAAATTTGAGCAGCTTCGGGATGAATTTCCCAAAGGGAAACCCTTATGCCCCAAGGAAAGCCATCGTGCCCCAAAGAGAATTTACATAGGTTGAAGAAATATTATTATTATTATTATTATTATGTGGGCTTTCCTCCTTAATGTGACAACTCCACTTGCACAAGTTACAATAAAAAAAATTGGATATATATTTAAATATATTAGAAATAAGTGAATTTGAATTATTCCCTCCAAAATGTACAAATCCGCTTGATTATGAAATGCCCTAGAAAGGGTCAATCATAGCACCTCAACATTATATATATAAAAGTCAAATGTTCAATAGATCACTCGTCTTGATTCAGTAATAGAATGGCTCGCATTATTCTAAGGCTCTGAGACTCACTAAATTCTGTAATGGCTCAATAGTCTTTCATTGGGAGACTCACTGAATTTTGTAATGGTTCAATAGTCTTTCATTGGGAGAATATGGCTCGCATACTCTACTCCTCGACTTGCATTTATATATGGCTTGCACTCATACTTTAGCAACTCACATCATGCATCAACAGAGACTCTCTCTCTCTTATTTGAGCTTATCATTGATTCAGATTCCTGTGAAGAAACTCGTGTCCCTATGGTGACTCGAATTCTTGTGGAGACTCGACATGTTTTGAATGACTCACATCAATTTCGATCAAGGCCTTGCGGTTCGTAAGGATCTAATGTTCATCTCGCAGACTCTTACTATCTTTGTGGCTAGCTCGCTCTAAGGCTTGATACTATGGTTCCATGAAATCACACTATAGTGAGGGGTTCACTAATCTTTGTGGCATATGCTATATGGTACACTCTATGGCTCTGTTCTATATCTGCATATTCATCTGTGGCTTGTATTCAATACGCAGTGATTTCACATTCACTACGGCAATGTCTATACTCTATCATTTGTATTCTATCTTGCTCTACCTCAATGGCTCTTACTCTACAATGTATCATCCCTCTGTGTGGTATCGTATTGCATTAATCGTGGTATCACTACTTTGTGGTGACAACATTATACACCAATGGCTACTCTATACTCTATTTTGTTATATTACAGTGCCTTGATTTTCAATGTATTCGTAGAGGCAAAGACTTATATATATTCATAGAGGTATCACATATATTTGCAGAGGCTCATATGCATATAATTGCAGTGGCTATAATGATTTTGTCTCGCATCTCCGAGGTGGCTTTACATCTCAGTGGCTCTTAATCTACAATGTATCATCCCTTTGTGTGGTATCGTATTGCACTAATTATGATATCACTACTCTGTGGTGGCAACATTATACACCAATGGCAACTCTATACTTTGTGTTGTTGTATTACAGTGTCTTGATTTTCAATGTATTCGTAGAGGCAAAGACACATATATATTCACAGAGGTATCACATATATTTGCAGAGGGTCATATGTATATAATCACAGTGGCTATAATGACTTTGTCTTGCATCTTCGACGTGGCTCTGCAATACTATCGATCTATATAGTGGCTCGATCGCATATCAAATATACTAAGTGGCTTCGCTATATATATATATACAGTAACTTGCATACATGTAGTGGCTCATCGCTATACATCAACTTGCACTCTAAATATGGATTGCAATATAAAGTTCTTGCTTTCATATGATACTAGTGACCTATGGCAATTGTACATTTGTATGTATGATGAAACCTTGACATCCAACAATCCTTGATGCTCCTGTATATGACGTGAACCCTAACATGTCAGAGATTCATGATATAAAGCAGCGACCCTGTATGGCAATGACTTAATGATATGCAAGTGATCTTGACAGTAACTTTGATGCAGTGACCCTCATGAATGACATGGCAGAGATAGAAGTAACCTTGACAGATGACATAACAGTGACCCTAATCTTCATCAAAGTGTATGTGACAATGATGTGATAGCAGCTCGCTCTCTCAGACTTATTTCGTTTAGTTTACAAACAAAGTTGTGAACCAACTTGGGTTGGCCTTGGGAGGTTTGACGTAGTTGATGAATCTTTTTATGGATGTACTTTGTATCTCAGTTGAACATTTGATGAATATCTATTAGAAGAAGAATCTAGTTGGGATTTCCCCTAGTGGGGTTTTGCCATGGTCTCTGACCGAAATCATGATGTCTCTATTGTACATGCTTTTCTTCTGTTGATCTTTTCTATTCCTTTGAATATTGTTCTCTCTACATAATTGCTTATGTTGATAGTTATGGGATGAATGTAATAATTAAATGTTGAAATGGTTTAAATGCAATTATCTAGGGCAGAGAATAATGTATCCCCAAGGAAAATTAAACATGGTATCAGATCCGCGTTGAAGAAAAAGTCATTGAGATCACCCCCGTGAAGACACCTATGATGAAGTTTACAGTCAAACAGAGTGAACAGGATGAAGATGGCGAGACCTAAGAGAATGATAGGGTTTCTTTCAAACCCTAGGGAAGCTTTGTTCTTACAAGAGAGGATTAGGGTTTGGGAGAATCCCTTGAAGTGGCCTTGGATATCGTTTGGGTTTTAGCATTGAAACACTCGTATGATTCAGAATTATTCTTGATATGATATGCGATTCAGTTATTCAAATTCAGAGAAACCCTAAAGTGAAACTTCTTGATATGACATGATCGGTAAGAATCCCATAATAGATTCAGAGAAACCCTAGGAGAAGGTTATGTTGTAGTTTCAGCGATCATTGTATACATTGATGGTTGTCTTGGCTACCAATGAAAGAAGTTAAAGAATATAGGTGGTGCTCAAGAAGATGCATTTCTTTTGTCGATGGCTTATGGTTGATGGGCTACGACTCATGGAGGTCGGATCAAGAGGGAGCTAACAACTACCTTCAAACCTCATTAAAGATTAGTATTTTCAAGGCTTATGACACTGCTTTTGTTTAGAAATGTCATTTTTGGACTATTGTTTATTCCTCCTGCGCGAATATTTGAATACTTCTTTTACTAACGTCTTGGATAAGGAAAGTTGATCCTTCTTAAAGATCATCATGATGTGGAGCATTGCAGGAAGAGTTAACACTCAGAGGAAGCTAAGAGCCTCCTACAATCTATATTAAAGATAAGTACCTTCTAGACTTATGTCATCTCTCTATGGCACTATTCTTGTTAATTTATTCTTTTCGGTTATTAGTGATTCTTCCTACATGAGTATTTTATTTATTTCACTAACTTCTTGTATGAGGATGTGATCCATCTTAAGGATCATCAAGTTGACAAACAGTGCAAGACGGATTAGCTCCAAGAACAAGTTGGTGCAAGAAAATGAAGGAACCACTGTTACATCTAAGAGACGAAAGATAGTCCTGCCTCATCACCAAGTACATTTTCATTATGTTTATTTTCTTGGCTATTATTGCTCTTGTTCTAGGGTCACAAGTACATTTGATGGATGTGAGGATCAAGCCCTACATATCAAAGGTTGAGGATGATGTAGAGCCATCCCATGTCATATGAAACGAACAAGAGATCAAGACCTCAGAAGGTTGATTAAAGAAGCTTACTATTCAAAGGGAATAGATTGAGGCCAACATGATGCTTCCATATCCACTTCTATTTTTTGAATCTGAATATTTTGTTCAACAATCATCCGCAACATATTTTCTTTTTCTTTCTATAGTTGCCCCACTTCCTAAGTTTGAGGATGTTCTGCTGTTGGTAATTTTAGTTGTTTTCTTAGTGCTTGAATATCTGCATTCCTGCTTTTGATGATTTTTTCAGCAACCTCAACATCATTAGGATCTAATCCTAATTTTATTACCAGATTTTCTAATCCTTTTATTCTTGTATCTTTAGCTAAGGAAGACATATTTTCTAACTTAAGCTGAGAATGAATATTGTTTAAAGAAGCCTACAATTTTGATGTTGTCATGGCAGAACTTGTCAATGAGGAATAGATCATCTCACCTGCCTGTCTATGAAGATCAATTTGATCTATTGGATGAATCTACTGTTGATTTTTGTAGCATCAGATGTGCTCTTGCCTCAAGATTTTGCAGAGGCTAAGACACATGCATTCTCCAATACCTGAAAATCATTTGGGAAAATTCCACCTAGAGATGGTTTAATTAAAATAATTATGTTTTTTTTTTCTAAATATGTCTAAATCTATTAATATAACAAAATGGCACAAGGAGGCACCGGCCTCTGCAGTTCAGATCTCAGAATAAGCTCTGTTTAACAACCTATATCTAAAAGTGATTGCCCGCAACGGGGAAACCAGTCCAAAATTGAAATGTTTGCTACCCACACAGGGGTTACAGCCTGGGACAATTTATCAGACTTCACATTAAAATTTAACAACAATTGCATACAGTAAGTAACAAAATAGACCGTTGACAACATTTTCACAAAGGAAACGACAAAATGGACCACTGATATGGAAATCCGTGAGCTCATGACCTGGCAGGAGGGTAAGCTTGGAACGGCTATGTGTCATTGGAGTGAGGAGGTTCTTCGATGATTAGACATCTGTATTCCTCCATCTCATCCTCCACAACTTGTTGAACTCTCGGCACTTCCTCCACCGTCTTGGAGCGGGTTGAGGTATTACCTCCATGATCTGCGCCTTTGCGTTCTGGAGCGTCCTCATGTCTTCTGCATTCCCCTGAGCTGCTGCTAGGGGCTTTCCTTTTGCCTGCAACTGTCTTCTCCAGGATATGGCTAGCTAGGGCGTACGTGCTTTGAGGTATTTCTTTGAATGCTACAGAAATTGTGGCAATTATGCATGGCCTGTCCAGAGTACACTGAAACTGAAATTGGGGTGAATGGTTGGGAGGTTGAGGAGCCTCTGTAGCATGCACCAAACCTACCATTTGCGCGCGTCCTCGTCCGCTGCGGGTGGCAGGATATCGTTCTGTGAAGTGAGTTGCAGAAGAGGGGGAAGAAGCAACAAAGGGGGTAGATTCCAAGCGGGACAGGGAGGGAGGCCGAATTGCTCTCCCTCTACTGCCACCCCTCCGGCAGCGCATCTAATGGCGCAACTAAGGCATGCTAATCTGGCTTGAATTGGATAAACTGGGACGAGGATGAGCGATGACAGGGGTGGAATTGCTGGAGGGAGCCGAAGGAGCAGAGGTATTCAAATCAGTGCCAAGGTTAAGGTCCGAAATATCAGAGTGAAGGCTACGAAGGAGGTTGTGCGAGAAATGGGCATTCTCGTCCAATTCAGTGCAACTCAGTAGCTGGCATCTTCTCCCCAATGTCGTGCGCAGGCTCAGCTCTCATCTCGCGCACTGCAATAAATCTCCATAAATTCCTGCGGTAGAGTTCTGGAGGGAAGCGTGGGTGACCTGTTGGCTTTGCCACTTGCCATCCCTTTTTTGTTGCACTGTGACAGTGCATTTAATCACCCACATCCGGGAGTTCTACCTCATGCTGCACCAGGTCAATGCATTCTTGTAGATGAGAGCTATCATTTATAATATCAAACAAGCCGACATTTAAGACTCGATCACTATCCACTCCTAGATTTGCTAGGAGATCTGCCACTTTGTTGTTTTCCCTTTTGACATGATGGAAGGTGATAGCTCTGTTAATTAGGAGCCATTGTTCGATGATCTCCAATCTAGCTGCTAATCTCTAGCTATCAGCTACTTTGTAAGCAGGAGTGCCTTGGAGGATTTGATTGGCCATGTTGATAAGGATTTGAGAATCTCCTTCTATTATTATAGGAAAAAAACCATGCTGCTGAGCTAAAAAAAGTCCTTGCCATAATCCTTCTAGTTCAGCTGAATTATTCGTATCCCAACCTATCGATCCAAAGAAGAGCTTGAGAGGCCTACCTCTATGATCTCTGAAGATGCCACCGTATCCAGCCTTGCCTGGGTTGCCTTTGGATGCTCCGTCAAAATTTAATTGTATCATTCCTTGGGGAGGAGGCTGCCATTTACTTGATGCGCTGGGAATCTGAGAGAGGTTTCTGGGGAGCTCAAGAGTCTAGGCAAGTCGAAGTTGCCAGTTCTCCCAAATGTTCTTTTCTTGAGGAAGGGTAGGCAGGTCCTCTTCATGCCAAATTTGAAAGTGCCATCGTTTCCTACAGAGTGTTACATAGATTACTCCATATGATCTCAAGAGGGGTACTTTGGTTTTTGAAAATGCGTTTGTTTCTTTCCTTCCATAAAGTCCAAACGAGAAGGCCGGGGATAATTTTCCATAGAAAGTTTAGTAATCTGCTTTTGTAAGGATCAATTCTCCAGTTCCGGATGGTTTTGGTGATATCCCCTATTTCTCTGCCGCTTCTTTGACATCTAAATTATGTTTTCTCCCAGATTTTATTAGCTAGGTAGCATGTGTCCATAAGATGTTGTATTGTCTCTTCCTGTTGGTTGCAATTAGGGCATCTTGAGGGTCCGTGGAAGTTTTTTTTCCTTAGGTTATCCCAAGTGAGTATCCTTTTTTGACATAACCAGAGAAAAGTAGAGATCTTGGGCCAAATACCAGGAGACCAGATTTTGTCCCAAATGGGATCTTTCAAGTCCTGAGTTCGAATCATGAGGTTGTATGCCTCCTTAGTAGTGAAAATTCCCCGTGGGGTATATCCCCATCTTAGTATATCCTTCTTGTTTGAGAATCGTATTTTTCTGTTAATGAGTTCTATGTTAATCTCATTGTGGAGTTGCTTTGTGCCTTGTTTTATAATTTTTTCTGCAGTTATCCATTGTCTGTATCCCTGATTAATAACTGGGGTCCAGTGCTGATTTACTTTTTCCTGCTGTTGTGTTGCCTAATCAACTGTATGTGGAGGATTGTACATATTGCTGAGCCGTGGTTTTTGTTGCCAAGAGTCAACCCAGAAGTAAGCGTTGCTACCATCTCTGACTTCCCAGAAACTATGCTTCTGTATCAGGGTGCTCTGTTGTCTTGCTGCACTCCAAATTAATGAGCCCTTTTCATTGGTTATAAGTCTGATTAAATCTTCTGGTGGTCTGTTATTTGCATATTTGGCAGTCCAAAGAGTGGCCCATGGTGTGTTCGGAGCTGAGAGCCATTTCCACCATATCTTCACTCCCATAACTGCATTGTTGTGGTGAGGATCTCGAAGTCCCACTCCTCCATCTGTTTTGGGAAGGCAAACTGTGTTCCATTTGACCAATGCCCATTTTCTATTTTGGCCTGCGGATCCCCATAGAAAGTTTCTCTGTAAATTTTTTATTCTCTTAAGTACCCATTTTGGTGCGGCCAAAACTGGAAAATGATATAAAGGCATCAATTGTAGAACAGCTTTAACCAACACCAACCTACTAGCCATATTAAGGGCTCTAAAGGTCCAAGAGGCTAGACGGGCTTCAAGTTTTTCAAGGAGTAAAAGCCAAGAGGCATGTTTGAGCGCTGAATCAGTCAAAGGGGCTCCAAGATATTTGGAGGGAAGAGAGGCTTTAGAGAATCCTAGAATGCGAATTATGGAGGATTGAGTGATGGGGGGAGTGTGAAAAAAGAAGATTTGGGATTTTGAAGTATTGATGCTAGCTCCTGAGGCTTCCGAAAAATCATCAAGAATGGCTTTAAACTTTAATGCTTCCTGTACAGATGGATGCCCAAACAACATGTTGTCATCCACAAATTGTTGATGCGTGATGGCTGGGGAATTATGAAGAGAAATGCCTCTAAGCTGCTGAGTTTGAAGGGCAATCTTTATTGCTCGTCCTAATCCTTCAGCCATTAGCACAAAAAGAAAGGGAGAGAGGGGATCTCCCTGACGAATACCTCTGGATGGTTGGAAAGGCTGAGAGGGGATACCATTTACCAAAATGGAGAAGAAAGTAGAGGAGACAAGATTCATAACCCATCTAACCCAGGGAGACGAAAATCCAAACGCAATAAGTATTTTTTGAATGTAAACCCAGCTTAACTTGTCAAAAGCTTTAGAGAGATCAATTTTGAGAAGCATACCTGCTTTTTTGTTATGCTTTAAAGAATGAATGATCTCATGGGTGAGAATGATGTCGTCAATGATATGCCTGCCTTCAACGTAACCCAATTGTTCTGGCGAAATTAGCAATGGAAGCAGTGGTTTCAAACGGGAAGCAATGACTTTGGAGATGATTTTATAGATAACATTGCACAACGCTATTGGCCTAAACTTATCCGGAGTTGTTGCCTGCTCTTCTTTAGGGATGAGAGTAATAAATGTGGCATTTAGAGAAGGAAGCAACCAATGGAGAGTTCTTGATTCTTCCACAACCTTCCATATGTCCATTTGAATGAGTTCCCAAAAGTTATGAAAGAAGTTGGAGGTAAAACCATCTGGGCCTGGAGCTTTCCCCTCTTTGAGTTGTTTCATTGCTGATTCAACTTCCTGTAGAGTTACCGGACGAAGGAGTAGTTGATTATGTTCATTTGTTATGATTTTTGGGATATGCTGGAGAATCCTCTCTATAGCTGGTTGTCTATTGATATGCGGTTCCTGATGAACTTGTTTGAAATGCTGGAGGAGCTCTCTTTCGATATCCTCGTGTGCTTCCAATTTTTCTCCCTGCGGATTCTGTATTTGAGTGATGTTGTTGTGCATTCTTCTCTGTATGGTGGTGCGGTGAAAGAATTTCGTATTTTGTTCTCCCTCTTTTAGCCATCTTATTCTGGATTTCTGCCTCCAAAGAATCTCCTCTTGCTTTGTTCTTTCATCCAGTTGATTCTGAAGGCTTTGTTCCTTTTCTGCCAGTGTTCCTGTCCTTCCTTCATTGATTATTTTTTGTTGAAGTTCCATCATTTCATGGGCCAGAGCTTTTTGGGCTTGAAATATATTCCCAAATGTCATTTGATTCCATTTCTTGATATGCATTTTGAGATTTTTGAGCCGTTGTTGAAGTTGATACATTTGTGATCCTGCAGGAGGGATGAAGCTTTTCCATATTGAGTGGACCAGGTTGTTAAATTCTGGGTGAGTGTGCCAAAATGCTTCATACCGGAAGGGTCTTCTTGTGGAGTTGCCAGGCCTTTGCCATTGTAGAGATATGGGCCAGTGATCTGACCCAGAAAGAGGCAGGATTGAGGCAGAGAAGTCTCCTCCTAAATGGATGGCATTGTCAGATAGCAAAAATCTATCCAATCGTGAGGCGATTTGCTGTGAGCCTGATCTTTTATTGTTCCAGGTGTGCATGCCATTGTTAAAGGGCATATCAATGAGCCAATTGTTTTGTATGTACTCTTTAAAGTGATTACTTTCCATGTCTAGTTTGACTCGGCCTCCATTCTTCTCCTCAAGTTTAGTAATCATATTAAAGTCACCACCTGTAATCCAAAGAGGATGGACTCTGGTGGAATTGAGAGCAGCTAATGTGTTCAGTAATGCCAATTTATTCGTGGCTTCCTGAGGAAAATATACATTTGAGAGATGGCCATGCACATTGGTCCCTATAATATGAAAAGTGGCTTGAATAAGATTATGAGTGGCATGGAAATCAGTGAGCAAAATAGCCTGTGTGTTCCATGCTATTGCCAATCCTCCTGAAGCTCCCGAGGCATCAACTGCTACTAAATGGCTCCCTGGCTAGGCTTTTGAGAGAATGGTACCAAGTGTACTACTGCTACATTTTGTTTCTTGCATGAAGAAAATCTGCGGTTTCTCCTGTTGTATCATGTTTTTGATCATTTTGTACTTCACAGGGCTGTTTAACCCTCTTAAATTCCATGAAATGAGCTTCATGATTCAATATTGGGTTTCGGCTGGTAGTACTTTGTTAACTTGGAATATCTTCCTGATTCCACCAACATTTCCCCTATGATGATGGTTCTTTGCAGATCTGTCTTTCTTCCTCATTTCTTAGTATCTTTGAGAAGGTTTTTCCCATCCCATTGACTCCCCGGTTGTATCCCTAATGTTCGCTGTTGATGTGCTTTTGAAAGGATTACCTCCAAATTCTCTAACTGTCTATCCGGGATTTTTTCAAATTCTTTCTTCCTACATGCTTGCTCAAGGCTAAATATATCTAGATCCCCAATGTCAATACTCTCTGGTTCCTCTTCCATATGTTTGGGTTCACTGTTTTCCGCTGCTAAGTCATTTGTGTGGATTGATTCTTGGATTAAGTTTTCAATTTCCATTCCATTCGGTCGCCATTCGGTTTCCTTGTTGGGACTGGATATTGGGCTTGCCATGTCTACAGGTGACTTCATGCTTTTCCTGATGTCTGAGGTGTGGATTATCAAAGAAGACTTGGGTATATCTTCAACTTGGATAGGGGATTCAGAGTCGTCCAAGGTTGGATGAGCGAGGATATCAAAGCTATTGCTGGTTGATGGATTAGATGTATTGGCTGCGGGATTTCTGAGGCTTGAGGTGGGTTTTTTGTGGTGCTTTTTCCGGGAATTTACTTTGGTGAACCCTTCCGAGTCCGATTTTTCTAAGGAGTTGTTGGCTTTGGTGGTAGCATTGAGGGGGCAATCACGGAAAAGATGTCCATGGGCATGACATTTCCTGCATCTGAATGGAACATGTTCATAATCTATGGGCTGAATCCATTCAAAATCATCATGGTAAAGACTTACTGAATCCGGAAGTGCTTTGTTTAGATGCATGTAGACACAAATGCGAGCATAGGAGGTATACCTTCTGAGTTTCGTTTCTTTTGCTACCTTTATGAAATCGCCCAGTCCATTTCCAATGTCTTGTAGCGATTCTTCATCCCAGTACTCCAAAGGTAGGGAATACAGTCGAATCCAGACCGGCGCCCAGCTGAAATCCTCTTTATCTGGATTGAATCTTTCGATCCAGTCTCTCAGATACAGGCCCGCTGAGTTGAAGAAATAGGGGCCGTCGTCTAGAATTCTATTACGATCTTCTAAGCAGTTGAAAATAGCTGTAAAGAAACCTTTGGGACCGAGCTGCAAGGTGACATGTCCTTTAGGTTTCCATTTGGCCGAAATCCATCCTTGCAGGGCTTTCTCCGTTGGCCAGAAGCCAATGAATTTCCCTATAAGAGCGTGGTCCTTCATAAATTGGATCTGTGTATTGATCCGATGCCCCGGTAGTTCTATCTTGGGTCGTTCTGCTGCAATAGGTTTGCATGTAGCAGAAGTCGCTTTGGGGGTTTCGCTATTCAAAGTAGGATCACCTTGCTGCTGATTCTGAGGCCTTGCCTCCGTATCCGGTGAAGCTTTGTTTTTCCTTTGCGCTGCTGGGTCATTCTGTGCTTCAGTACTGTCAGTCTGCATCTTTTCTGGAGCCCTATCATCTTCATTGGGAGTGCAAATCTCATTTCTTCCATTAGGGGGAGGTGCAAAGTCCCCCCCCAGAAGGGGATCCATTCCAATGGTCCTTATTGACGAGGTTCACTATCGCCAGAGAGGCTGATTTGTTACAATATGGTGATGTACAGAGAAGTTCAGAGGCGGCAGAGTTTGCCAGAAACCCTAGGTGGCCATGAATCGCTAGAGCCTCCCTATTCCTCACTGTTTTACGTATTGCAATATGCAAATTTGTTTTATTAAAATTAATATGTTATGTAATTAATTAACATGTAATTGGGGCACGATCCCCTTCTCGTACAAGTGCCCAAGGGCTTATTTAAGCCAGGGCCCTGCATGTAAAAAAACATCATTCAATAATTAATATATGTATCTATTCATTTTATATGAGTTTGTGTGCTCCAAGTGGTATCAGAGCGCACAAACTCAAATAAAATGAATAGATACATAGTAGTTGATGCTCTGTCTAGGAAAGACGAAGAACCATCATTACTTGCAGTTTCAATTGTTGTTCCCGATTGGCTTAATGAGATACAAAGTGAATATGCTAAAGATCCTGAAACAAGTGTTATAATTAATAACCTTCCTTAGAATTCAAATTTTGAATCGAAAAACGATATTCTATGGTACAAGGGAAGAGTTTATCTAGGTTCAGATTTCAAACTTAAAGCCAAGATTCTCAAAGAGTCGCATGATTCATTGTCAGTCGGACATGTAGGATTCTTTAAAACCTACTATAATGCACGCCAATCATTCTTTTGGAAGGGAATGAATAGTGATATTCAAAAATATGTAGCAGAATGTGATCAATGTCAGCGAAATAAAAGTGAGAACATTAGGACCCCAGGGTTGCTCCACCCCTTAAATATCCCAAACAAAAAATGGGAAGAAATATAAATGGATTTTATCGAAGGATTATCCATGTCAGACGAGAAAGATAAAATTCTTGTAGTGGTAGACAAACTCACAAAGTATGCACGCTTCATAGGAATGAAGAAATCAGATTCAGCAAAAGAGATCACCGAGATATTTTGCAAGAATGTCTACAAATTACATGGATTCCCAAAAGTCATTGTTAGTGATAGAGATCCCAAGTTTAAAGGGAATTTTTCGAATGAGCTTTTCAAACATATTGGAACATACCTCAACATGAGTTTTGCATATCATCTGCAAACAGACGGTCAGACAGAAACTATCAATAAGTTCTTAGAAGCTTACCTTCGTTGTTATGCAACAGACAAGGAAAATAAGTGGGCTCAGTGGCTACATATCGCTGAATGGTGGTACAATTCAATTTATCACACTTCCGCAAAGATGACCCCATTTCAAGCTTTGTACGGATATGAACCTCCCAAATGGAAGGATTTGGCCATTTCTGAGACAAAAGTTCCAGCAGTAAAGGAGAAATTAGAAGAAACCCAAAAAGTTTTTCAAACATTAAAAGAAAATCTAAGTATTGCAAGAAATTGCATGAAGCAGCAGGCCAACCGACATAGAACAAAGAGAGAATTTGAAGTTGGAGAATGGGTATTTGTTAAACTTTAGCCTTACAAACAATTATCCCTAAAACAAAAAGGGAAAAATAAATTGGCGCCAAAGTTTTATGAACCATATCAAATTAACTAAAAGATTAGCCAAGTAGCATACAGCTTAAGCCTTCCAGACAAAAGTCGAGTTCACAACGTTTTCCATGTATCTTGTCTTAAAAAGGCATTGGGCAAACACCAATCAGCACAAACAATGCTTCCGATATTAGATGATGAAGGCAAGTTCATCTTAGAACCAGAAGGAATTGTTACCACTAGGGAAAGGAAGTTGTGATCTCGAGTAATTAAAGAATACCTTATCAAGTGGAAGAATCTACCAGAAGAAGAAGCCTCATGGGAGACAGAAGCTTTTTTCCAAAAACACTCGTCGTTGCGTATGCTTTGAGGACAAAGCATATTTTCAAGAGGAAGGCAATGTTATGTAATTAATTAATATGTAATTGGGGCATGATCAAAGATCATGCCCCTTCCCATACAGGTGCCCAAGGGCTTATTTAAGCCAGGGCCCTGCTTGTAAAAAAACATCATTCAATAATTAATATATGTATCTATTCATTTTATCTGAGTTTGTGCGCTCCAAATAAACTTTTTTTAAATGGTTCCCTAAGTCTAAACTTGGGAAATGTGGTTAATTAAAGGGTATTAACTAAATTAGGTGTGAATCTTCTAAAAGAAGACGAGGATCAATTCCCAGTTTATCTTAGCCCTTGATTATGTTTTAATCTTGGTCGTTGGTGCTCCAACGAGAGATTATAAGGAGTTTGATGGGCACTTGGAGGACACACTTGTGCAGTTTGATTTCGCTAGGAAGTCGATTTCCTAAGTGGTAGTTGTGAGTTGCCAAAAGTGACTTAGTAAAGTCAAAGCAGTGAAAGAGGGGCAGGGATAGTAGACCGGAGGAGAGTTTTCCAAATCCGGGGAGTGCAAGGTAGAGAAGACAGAGAGAGGTTCAGAGAGGCAGCGCAATGCCACGCAAAGGCAGCGTAGAGCTTCAGAGGGAGTCTGAGATTCAGCTGGGAAAGTCGAATTCCAGAGCCAGAAGCCGAGGTGTGAGACCGAAGGGCCAGAGGATTGAAGTTCCAGCCAGCAGGAGATCAGAGGAGGAGGTGACGTAGAGCCCAGAGACTGACGCAGATCTGCGTAGGCTAACGCAGAGGCAGCGTGGGGCCAGCCATCCAGAGCCTGGATCAGATTCAGATCACCAGTGACAATGTGAGATTTTTCTCACTATCTCCTTGTCAGTATTTCTCTGTATCAGATTGCCAGTTTGGGCATCTAACGATTTGTACTCATATTACTACTGCATAATAAATAAAACCCTCAGTTGTTGCACTGGTTTTTCCAGGGACATTTGTCCAAAAACAACAGTATATATGTGTGTGTTTATTTCTCTCCAGTGCAGTATTTAGTTTCTATAATATTTATTTTGTGTAGGCTGTAGTGTATGTATTTCAATATTTGCCGTAGAAAACTGCGAGTAATTTGTTCAAGTAATTTAACAAATAGAAGAAATATCATCAATTTGCTACAGTAGGAATCGAGTCTCCGATTTTTCACATCTACTTTGTTTCAAAATAAAACATAGAAGTCTTGTAGTCCTCTACACTTTTAGGAACTGGAACCTTTGGCTCAAGAAATGCCAATTGAAACTTCCCTCTGTCAGGGTCAAGTGCAGACAGTAATCTAGTTTGAGTGGTAGAAGATTGTTTCCAAAACTCAGAATAAGTTGAAGTTTTCAATGCTTCATTCTTCTTCTTCATTTCTCTGAATCTTGCAAAAATACTCTGTTGTTCTAAAGAAGGAGAAGCAGGGGAATCTAGAACTGTTTCTTCAACTTGTTGTAGAGAATACACAGGCTCGCTTGATAACACAATTGTAGTAGATTCCTCTGGATTTCTGACCTCTGAAGATTCTTCTTCTACATTCATTGTTTTTCTCCTTTTGAAAACTTTAAATTCCATTGGTCTAAAACCTGAACCTGTAGGAGACATACTCTCACTTGGCCTTTTTAATTCTTTTTCCCTTAATCTTGGGGTCTCTAGAGCTGTTTGACTGGAAATTTTCTCCTCAACCTCTTGCAAGGTGTTTTCCTCCCATACCTCCTGATTTGCATACTACTCAATTTCTGGTTTTGATATATGGGTATAAGGAGTTCACTTTTGTTCAACTCTGATGGATGAAATTACTCCCAGAGGGTCGTAAGGCCAGCTGAAACTTAGCTTGAATTTCATCTGTTTCAATAAACTGTCAACTCCCTTTTAGCTACTTTGGTATTAATTATAAATGGACCAGCTTGTGCTTTTAACTTAAATTTGGCCCTTTGTTAGAAAATCAGAAAGGCAAAAATATTTTCTTTATATAGATAATTAATTGTAATTCTCTTCTCTTTATGTTCTCCTTTCATCTTTTAGTTCATCAAGCAATTACCAAAACAATAGCACAAAGATCATAGACACCAGATATAGGTGGACAGCTAGGGAAAAACTTATCTAGTGGAAAACCCAGTCAACAACTTTTCCTTAGTAACTTCCTGAGATAATCCAAGACTCCTGACCTAGACACAGACTTCCTCCACATCAAGTTAGCCCTTTCTTCCTTCTTGTAGATGGCAACCCTTCAATAGCAACTTCGACCTAGCAACAACAACTTGCAGCAACAACTTCGACATGACAAGAGAGACTTTGATCTCCTAGAGGAATCCAAACGAGAGAGAGAGAGATAGCCCAAAATTTTGATTTTCTCTTTTTCTTCCTCTTTCTCCAACTTCGCACTCCTTTAGCCTTCCTTTGTTACTTCGCACTTCTCCAGCGCTTTCTTCTGGATATCGAACTTATGTGTGAGAGAGTGAATCCTCCAAATGAATTCGAACTGCTCCAATATATAGGTTTCTAATGAGGTCGAATTACCCAATTTGAGGCCGACTTGATTTCCTTGAGGCCAAATTGGTGTGGAGGGGACAAATAGCTTATTTGACTCAATATTAATTCCTTTTACATGATTTCAAAGCCAAAGAAGGGTCTCTTTTAATGGACAATGACTGTAATGACTCAGAATAAATCCTCGATGTCCTCAATGGAGACTTTGACCTAAAACATGATGACCCAAGCATGAAACCCATGCTTTAATAAGTCATAATAATAATAACAAAAATACATTTTTCATTCTTTTGATAAATACATTTCATTGTGACTCAAATACATTCAATGAAGATCAAACCTAGTTACATTCTTCAACACTCCCTCTTAACTAGGGAGGTATTCATACTTACACAAGTACATGGAAGATCTCAAAACACATGAACCATGAAGAGTTTGGGAGCCGCAATGCCATGGACTAGATTCCTAACCAAGGCAATCTATCCAAGGTCCTCCAACAGTTTAGACACTCACGGTGCCACAGACTAGATTCCTGACAAGGGCAATCTATCCGAGTGGGACTAAGATGGACTAAAGCTTTTAACCTCTCTAGGTACCATCAGGCTTTACTTGCTACCCATCAACCCAGGGATCCAAGTGTGTATCTAAGGTCAGGGCTCTATGACCAATGTCACCCTCCCTACTTCGGGATCCAGACATCAACACAAAGTGTCGGCCAGATGTCCTCCCACGCAATGTGTCTCATACACAAAGCCTTATCACATCACATCTCTCTCAATCAAACAGATCAATAACATCAAGCATGCTTCCAAAACTTTAAGAGATTTACTCGAACAATCACAACCCCAATTAGTAACAAACTTTCAAATGTACATAAGTAAACGCAACCCTTCGGGGTCTTTCAAACAACTTGATGTTGCTTCTCATTTTATCACAGTAGAACTTTCAAACGATTCTTGACAGAATATTCCTCAATCATACATCTTTCTTTCCTACTTCACATGTACCAACACATTCTACAATCAAATCCTGCTTTCCTTATTTCAGCAACCCCTCAAAATGCATTCTCCAATTTCTTCTTTCAGGGTATCTATTATGACCATAATATGCCCTCCCTCTTAAATTGAGGAGATTTTTTTTATCCAGACTCCCTCTTAACTTAGGGAGATCAACTTCTTCTTATGACATTGGAGAATCTTTCATGGCTTCCATCCTTCTTATCAAAGTCAAATTGATCATCATGATTCAAATCACTTCCTTCATCATGCTTATCATACCAATTTTACTTACGAACATCTTTACCATCTTGAAGATTATGTACCTCCACAACTTAAATAGCAAGTACAACCAAATCTTATATAAGCATGAAGTTAACCACATCATAATCATATAAAATGGAAGAATTAGACATTAGACATCAAATATGTAAAAACTTAGTTAGGTTCACAAACAACAAGAAACACATACTTTTCTACTTCAACTTCTTGCTAGGGCTTTGTCATAAACCCTAGACTTCGAGCACCTCAATCAAGATAACAACCTTCATTATATCTAGGGCTTCAATATTTATTCCAGAGCTATGACATACCCTACTACAAAATATTGCAAACCCTAGAAGCAATTCAAACAAATATAATGCATCCAACAACTTTAGAACTCATATGTTAGACTTCTACTAGGATTTAGTGCAAGATCTTAGATTTCATACATGAGCCATTAACCTTCAACAATCAAAACCAATCACAGCTCAATTTCAGATTTCAACAATCTTTCATAAATCTCAAATTATCATATTGCCATCATATATTAGAGAATTGAGCTTCCACTAAGGTTTAGTTACAAAACCCTAGAATTCTCAAACACTATCATCTTAGAGTATCAAACTTTGATTAGGGCTTAGTTCCAAATCCTAGAACTTATGGCCATCAACAATTAGGTCAACACATATATCTAGGATTCCATCATCATGCACAAGCATATCACAACATGTGTTACTCAATCCCAATGACACAAATATCAAAGGTTAGACATATAACAAGCTTGATCAGATTAGGGTTTCGATCTAACAAACACACATATACCTAGGATTTCATTCCTAGTACATTATCTAAAATAAGGGTTTTGCTTATACACCATACCAAACCATAACAACAGCAAACCCTAATTTATCAATACTTCGAAGGTTTGGGATTTTCAGACATCACCACACAACCCTAAAAGATTAAGGTTTCCATGACCATACCAAAATGTCAAACATGCATCATCAAAAACTTCAAACATCAAGAATAACATTTTTCTTAGACTTTACCAATAACCCTAAGTAGGCTAGGGTTTCACACATTATCATTGACATACCCTTAAGTTAGGGTTTTTACAAAGAATAGGGTTCCACAAGAATAATCAAAGATATGAGGAGGGTAGATTTATCTAATGATAAATCGCCCAATCAAGAATCTTTATGATTCAAGAGAGCTAGACATAATAATGTTAGTAATGTAAAATAGTTTATCAAGAATGAATATCATGAAGAGAGCAAAAACTTATAGTCTAAAGCATACCTTTTGTTTCTTAACAGACCTTGTAACTCTAATGCTTTGACTTTGTGAAGCTTTCTTCCATAATTCTTGAGTATTCAGCAAACCTTTCCTAAACAAGAAAAATATGAACATAAAAGAGATTAGAATTTAGTGCAAACAAACTTAGATAAGTAACGAAAACCAAAAATGAAAAGATAATACAAGGAATAAGATACTCATCTTTGGAAGTTGGTGAGGGCTCCCTTCAAGCTCGAGGGATACCCAAAACATTATTAAAAAAAATCAAAAATGTTTTTCCAAAAATATGTTAAACCTACAAATATTAGAAATCAAAATGAAACAACTAAAGCTTAGAGCAAAGGACTTAGTAGTGTAAGTCCCTTATATCTAATTCTTCAGCGTTATTTTTCTTTGGAGATCCTTCTTCAACAACATTAGCTTGGTCCCTGCTCCTTTTTTTATTCTTTGGATTGTCAGCACAAACACTTTTATAGTGACCCATTTTATGACATTAGTAGCATTCTATTTTGGACACATCTACCTTCCCTCTTGGCCCTTTTGACTTCTTGAAGTTTCCTTTCTTGTGATAAACGGAGTATGCATTTAAACTTTCTCTTCTTCATTGTTGGTTACTAATGAGATTCTCATCTCTTCTTGGCTGCGAGCATTCCATAATTGTTCAAATGAAGGAGTTTATTTCCAGTTGTTGAGTCATGAAGAACAAACACTTCAAGTAGGTGGCAATCCCAATAATGTTGTAATCACTAGCTTTTTTCCTGGTACAATCTTATCTATGGCTTGAACGTCATCTCTAATTCTAGCTATCCTTACAAATAAGGAAGCCACAGTGTCATCCTTTGTCATTTTTGTAGTCCTAAGTTCATTCTTATGACTTGCTACTTGACCGATGTTCTTGATAGTGAACAATTTTGATAAGGCTTCATACATTTCTTGAGCATGGTCTATGTTGGAAATATATGGGACAAGATTGTCCTTAATGCCTTCTACCATTAGTAGCATAGCCAATATTTATGACTCTCTAAACTTCACTTTATCTGCATCACTAGATCCTTCGATAAGTTTCTTCACTTTTCTCTTGACCAACTCCAAGACTTTGTTCTTTTCAAGAATGAAATTAATTCTCTTCTTCCATGACCTGTAATTTGATGCTCCTTCTAATTTGTTCTCTCCCTTTATTGTGTTAGACATTGTCCTTGAAGGTAGTAAGTTTCTTTCCTTATAAGATCTCCTTATATGATCCCTTGCTCAATCTTTTTTGAGGTTTTTTAGACTCCTTTCAGTAGATCCTCAAACTTTTCGTTTTCCTTCTTTACCTTAGCTCTGATACCATGTTAGAAAATCAAAAAGCAAAAAAGGTTTTCTTTATATAGACAATTACTTGTGATTCTCTTATCTTTATGTTCTTTTTGATCTTTTAGTTCATTAAGCAATTACAAAAACAATAGCACAAAGATCATAGACACCATATATAGGCGGACAGTCAGGGCAAAACCCAGTCAACAACTCTTCCTTAATAATTTCTTGAGACAATCCAAGACTCTTGACCTGGACACAGACTTCCTCCACACCACGTCATCCCTTTCTTCCCTCTTGCAAATGATAACCCTTCAATAGCAACTTCGACCTAGTAGCAACATATTCGACCCAACAACTGGCAGCAACAGCAACAACTTCTACCTAACAAGAGAGACTTCGATCTCCTAGAGGAATCCACACAAGAGAGAGAGAGAAATAGCCCAAATTTTTTATTTTCTCTTTTTCTTCCTCTTTCTCCAACTTCACACTCCTTTAGCCTTCCTTTCTTACTTCGCACTTTTCCAGCACTTTCTTTTGGATATCAAACTTGTGTGTCTGGGAGTGAATCCTCCTAATGAATTCGACCTACTCCAATATATAGGTTTCTGGTGAGGTTGAATTACCCAATTTGAGGCCGACTTGGTTTGGAGAGGACAAATAGTTTATTTGACTCGATATTAATTCTTTTTACATGATTCGAAAGCCCAAGAAGGGTCTCTTTTAATGGAAAATGACTCTAATGACTCAAAATAAATCCTATAAGTCCTCAATGGGGGCTTTGACCTAAAACATGATGACCCAAGCATGAAACCCATGCTTTAGAAAGTCATAATAATAATAATAATAATAAATACCTTTTTCATTCTTTTGATAAATACATTTCATTGTGACTCAAATACATTTAATGAAGACCGAACCTAGTTACATTCTTCAGCACCTTTTGCTTCCAAGACAAAAAATGAATTTCATCCATGTTCATCCTTTGCCTAATAAATTCAAGAGCAAAAATTCTCATAGGCACAAAAAATGGAAGTTTGTATGGGGCCAATTCACAACCATAAACTCGGATTTTTGTAAAATTTTGGTAAAGATACCAATCTCCTACTTTTGATCGTTGACTGAGATGTAAGATCCTTTTGATTTTTGTGGATATTCTTGGAACTGCATCACTGCTAAGGAGACACAATGACATATATAAAAACTGATTCACAAAATCATTGAAATAATATTCCTCTGAATTTTTTCTGACCAAAGAAGTCTAGTGGATAAGAGACTATGGTCTTCCCTGTGAATCAAGCTTTTGCAAATGGAATTTTGAAGCTTTCTGACTGGTGGTACAAGAATAGATATACCAAGATTGATTGATGCTTAAGACCCTTCAACACTAAATTTTAGAAATTGTTCATGAATAACATCTGATAAAAACTGGCTAAAATTAAAAAGGACTGAGGACTTTATGCCAGATGAAAACACTGACAAAAATCCTAAAATCACTTCATCAACCCATTGATCATTTTGGTAACCTAAGAGACAACAAACCATGGAAACAACCTGTCTGGACATTTTTGGAAAGATAGCAGAAGAATATGGTGGATTGGTTCGAGGCAATTCTGAATTTTCAGGTAGGAAGGACTCGAAAATATGAGCTTGCTTGCTGAAAGGTAAGTTTTTGATAAATTTCCATCAGGGAATCAACTGAAAAAGGATGAAGAGAACTCTGAGGGTTTATCTGCAAAGCTTGACAAATTGACTCTGGGGTTATGGAAAACAAAATCTCATTGTTTTGGGCAACTATGGCTCTTTCACTCGATAGGTAGCGGCTTTCACACTAAGTAACAAATTCATGGAAATGATGGGTTTGAGGAAAACAAAATTGGGGTAACATGGACTCCCAGAAAAAGAATTCATCATTGGTATCTTCGAATTTTTGAAATGTCAAATTATGAAGCTCATAAAGATCAAATTCACATTGGGTCTCTTTGTTAGAAAATTATATATTACAGAGCAATGGAACACATAAAATATTGCAGAAATATAAACACAGAAAACAAATAAAGCAAGAGAGACACAGATATACGTGGTTCACCCAATTTGGGCTACATCCACGGAAAAATAGCCAGTCCTTTTATTATATTATCCAGCAAACTGAAGAGATACAACCTACAGCAGATCCGCTGTAACACCCTCTTCGCTCTCAATCTCCTCTCTCTCCCTCACTCAGAATACTTATCTACATAGACGCAATACAATTCCCTCATATATAGTGAGGGATTGTCTTCTAGGGCAAAAAAACCCTAAATTAAACATAACTTCTACCGTCAAATCATTCGCCTAATGAACGGCCCAGATTGACTAGAAATTACTAGACTTTTACAAGGCAATTTTACATCTATTTTTAGCTTCGGGGGCGCTGCCCCCGGACCCCCCAACCGAGGGGGATTAGCCCCCCCGCACCCCCCGCGTGGAGGGGTGTACAGTCTTCCTGGGAAATACATCCGACTGAAACCTTTGAATACAGAAGATAATCAGGCTCCACACCCAACACTCTGTGATTTTAAATTGGGTATCGACCAGGGGGAATTCTTCTAGATTGGGTTCAAGAGGTAGAATTGGACTTTCTTTCAATGGTTACTTTAAATTTACCCTTTTTACTGGCCATTTGGAAAATGCCAAGAACAAAGAATGTTTGAAAGAGAATACCCGGTGAATTGGCGACTGGTAGCATTGGTTGTCTGCTGCAATTCGTTGATTTGATGTCATTGAGTATTTTGGAGAAGAATAGCAGAATGAAGAACAGTGCACTTAGTAGAAGTCGATTTGGATTTATCAACGGGTTTTAAATGGATTTTGTTTGAATAAACATTATTGTCGCTTCCATAATTAACAATTGGAACGTTGGCGAGAGATAACTTTATAATTTAACGGTTAAATTGTTAAATTATCGGGCAATGTGTCAGAGGTTATTTTGGTGGAAATGGTCGCAATAGGCAAAAATAGCAACAGTGATGACGAAGGGTGGAGGCAGTTTGCGGGGGGGGTAATGGCGGCAAGCGGTTTATGGAGGGAGGGTCCCGCAATTGTTGAGACGTTGACACGTTGCATCGACGGTAAAAGCAATACCATTTTGCAACCCCCCCCCTTCATTAACCATTGGGAGTGTGAGGGTCCCACAATTGTTCATTAACCATTAATGTGAGCGAAGATGATCCGGAGCGTCCAAAGCTGGCCAGATGATATTTCTTCAGCGACATTTTTATTTTTTAAATAAAAATAGATATTTAAATACAAGACTAGCGCCAAAATGAATCTAAAGTGGCATTTAACATAGCTCGCTTTTATTACAAAGTGCATGAGAAATTTAACTCTTTTTTTCAAAAACTATACAATTTAAAAGATAAAATAGCATGGACAAAAAGAAGTTACAACATACCCCAACGAAATCCATCATGCCCCAAATAGAATTTACAATGGTTAAAGAAATATTATTATTATTATTATTATTGTGTGGGCTTTCCTCTTTAATGTGACAACTCCATTTGGACAAGTTACAATAAAAATATTTGGAGATATATTTAAATATGTCAAAAATAAGCGAATTGAATTATTCCCTCCAAAATGTACATATCTGCTTGATTATGGAATGCCCTAGAAAGGGTCAATCATAGCACCTCAACATTATATAAATAAAAGTCAAAAGTTCAATAGATCACTTGCCTTGATTTCGTAATAGAATGGCTTGCATTATTATAAGGCTTTGATGCTCGCATTATTCTATAATGGCTTTGTTGCACCGGATTTGTCAAAGTTCTAAGGAAGTGGAAGTGCCAAATTTTTTCAATAATATCAGATCATTTGTCGGCAATCTATATGTCATTGTAAACCCATTCTGCAAGTTATCTAATGTAAATGATCCTAGTAAGACATTGAATATATGTAACAGTCTAGGTAAGCCTATAATTTTGATGACGAATTTCATCTTAAAAAAATTTCAACCTCGTTGATTACCTGTGTTTCTAAACATGGCTAATGAGAAGAGTTTTTTCCCTCCAACTTCAACCCCAAAGCTAGAGTGAAATTTATTTTCCAAATCTTAGATGAGTCCTAGTGTTTTTAGTCAAGTTTGATGTAAAAGTGATTTGGGAATAATTTAAGCTAGTTGGCTTAATTATTTTATTACAAATCACTTAGTTTACTAGATCATATTGTGTCATAGATGAGTTATGTGTCTTGAGGGTCTAGGCCAAATGTGTATTCCCCCTTTGAGGGTTGTAAATGTAAAACATTATGTATTAGAGGGTGGAAAAATAATTAAATCCCCTCAAGTGTAAATTAATTAAATTTTTTGGCAAAATAAAATTTATTGCTAAGCTAGAAAATTAAATAATTAGAGTCAAAATTAAATTGTCTTACGAAAAATAATTCTCCAAGTGGAAAAATTCGTGGGTCCTAAAGGAATCGATTTTTAAAAGGTCCTCCACCAAGGGAATATTGTATATTTCAAGAAAATTTGGACCCTTGGACCTTGGTGGTTAAGTCAAAGTCAAAATTTTTAGAAAATTAACTCAAAATAATTAATTTTGAGCTAACAAAAATGGAATTAAATGATAAATTTGAAAACTCCTCGAAAATAAAAAATCAAGGGCAACATTAAAAGATCTTGAACTGTTTATCAACGGCCAAGATTATTTTGACAAGGGTAAAAAAACTAGTCGTTATTTTTCCACTTGGAGAATAAATCTATAAATTAGAGAGTCATTTGAGTCTAGCATCTTGATCTTTGGCTAGAAAATTTTTGTTGAAGAAGCTTTGTAACTATTGTCCCACTGGGAACTATTTTTTCAATCATAATAAAAACTTTGGGGTGCAATTCAAGGTGTTCTTACTTAAAGATTTGTGGTATGTGCTGACTACGGGCATCTCTATGTTGTGTTGAATATTGGTAAGATTTGTTTTTTTCTTTAGATGGAGATAGAACCATACTATTGATAGTTTTGGGTTAATAATTGTTAAAATTGGCAACTAGGGCCAAACTCCATGTGGGTCATCTTATTTATGGCAGCTGATATTTTCTTGGATCCCTCTCATCGAGAGGTGTAGGATTGATCTAAAGATCATCCGATTCGGATAAGTATTCATGGAGTTATGAATTTATTTGCATTATAAGACAATTCGTCAAGGTCGACCAGCAACCAAATAAACCCCACATGTGCTCAACGTTTTAGTATAAATAGAGGCGGCCTTCAAATCATTTCAACACACTTAGGATCTCTTCCTCTCTCTACTTGTCTTTGGGTTTTAGTAGGAGGAGAGATCCTAAAGAATAATGTTGCCCTGATCCAGAGGGAAGAAAGCCGGAACTGCCGGAAAAGCCAGAAGCTGGAACTGCCGGAAATGCCAAAATTGCCCGAAACTGCCGAAAAAACCAGAAAAGTCGGAACTGCCGGAAATGCAGGAAAATCCGGAACTGCCAGAAAAGCCGGAAATGCCGGAACTATCGAAACTGCCAGAAAAGCCAGAACTGCCAGGACTGACGGAATTGTCGGGAACTGCCGGAACTTCCAGGAACAGCAGGAACTGCCAGAACTACTGGGAACTACCGAAACAGCCAGAGCATCTATCTCCAAAGGAAGCAGCATGCAAGGGACAACTAACTAACATTGGGACAGTTGTATGGTACTTAGCAACAAATACACCAAGCATGCAATGTTACAGTTAGCATGCAAGGGACAGCTAGCATGCAACAACAAGCATACAAAGGACAACAAGCATGCTAGGGACAACAAGCAAGCTAGGGGCAACAAGCAAGCAAGACGCAGCCAGCACATAGGTTAGTATGGCAACATGGTGCAGTAATGGCACATAATGCAGTACAGTGATGGGTACAGTCATGATTAATGAAGCGTGATGAGATGCAGCATAGTGATGATGGTTGCAGCATGGTGCAGCGCAGTGAGGTGCAACATGATGACGAAATGCAGCCGAACGATAGGTGAAGGAGTCACCTTGGAGAATTAGTTGAAGAAGCGTGTCTTCAACTGATCTCATGTATCATCTTCTTAGAGATGATCTATTCTCTTATCTATATAAGTCAAAGTGTTGACTTCTGTTGTAAACATACTATCTCTCTCTCTCTGTTGAAATATTGAAGAACATATAAGAAGAATTGATCAAGGGTTTCCCCACATTGGGGTTTGTCCCTGGCTAGCGCCACATCTTGTGTCCTCTTGTCTTGGCTTGTCTTCTGCGATTTATGTTTATGTTCTATCTGCAATTTACCTTAATGCTGATGTGATTGCTAATCTGGAAAAGATATTGAGCTAACTGTAAATTTTGAAATAAATTGCTCTAAGCATAGAACATACCTAAAATTAACATGGTATCAGAGCTAAGGTGAAGACAATGCCCAAGTAAGAGTGAAAGAGCAATCACCGAAGACAGTTGGGAAAAAAAAAGGATCAATGTATTCCTCATCCCTCTGCAAATTCACCAAGGGTGAAGTCGAAGCAGAGAATATTATCATAATGGCGCAGCGGAAGTTTCTGATGGCCTACCTAAAAATCACTTCATTGGGAAGTCCGGATCTAAGGGTGGAAGGAAAGGAAAATGCCTTGGTTGCAATAAGTTCGGCCATTATGCGAAGGAGTGTCTGACATAGGGACACATCACTTGATGATGATAACAATCATTCCAGTGACATCTTCAATGATCAGAGGAATGACAGGTAATGCAGGTCATCAAGGAAATGGCCGACACTTCAAAGAAAGCAAGGAACCCCAGGTATGAAGAATCAAATGTTGTTTCTGATAAGATAAAGAAGCGTTATCTTGTATTGGCCCTCTCCTTCAGATTCTTTGGGAATCTGGCTTATAGATTGTAGTGCTTCAAGGCACTTCATCGAATAGATGGGTGCACTCTCTAATTTGGTAGAGATGGAAACAATCATGGGATTATACTTGGAGCCGATGCCACCTATCCCAAAAAGGGTGTAGGGAATGTTAACTCTCAATTGAATAAGGGTAACTCGATTCATTTACAGAATCTCTTTTATGTACCTGATCGCAAGAAGAACCTGGTGTCCATCTCGGAAATGGAAGTCAAAGGTTTCAGGGTGGCATTCATCGATGGAAAGGTACGTGTTAAAAAATATAATTTTCAAAGATGCTTTTTCTCATGGGTTCAAGGTTGGCAATTTGTATCAAGTTGCAGGATGGTCCATTGGGGATCATGTCAATTGACATATCGCAGCTATAACACCGGAGGTATACCTATGGGGCCCTACCTGATGTGCGTCAAATGGTGATAGGGATGTCTGAATTCAAGTAGAGCATGAAGCTACAAGTCTAAGATGTACCGAAGGAAAATCTTATAAGGGGACCATTCCCCTCATGCAGCAGGTCCACAGGTTTGGAACAACCCGAGGAGTTTGAGATTCATGATCGGGAATCTCATGTATACAGGTGGAAGAAAGCCCTCTATGGCTTGAAGCAAAATTCCCGGGCGTAGTATGAGAGGATTGATCGCTATCAGATGAAGCTGAGATTCACTAAGAGTGAAGCTGATCCAAACCATTGTTCGAAGGTTGTGGATGATAGACCTCTCATACCAGCACCTTCTCAGGACGACCTATTTCAAACAGGTGCAGACCCTCTCACTTGCAGAAGCAAGAGGGAGTTGAATTCCGGATGTGGAATGGTAAACTGCAAGCCCGTGACTACCTCGAGGATCTTAACTTTTAGAAGTTATATGGTGATGATGCCAGACCAGATTTGGAAAATGCCTCTGAGTTTCATAAACTCATTTTCATTGATGTTCTTAGTGAACTTCCGTCCAGACATATGTTTTGCAATTAGCATGGTGAGCTCATATTTGGTTGAGCCTCACTAGATTGGTGCCAAGAATCTTTTGAGATATCTTTGGGGCACAATCTCTCATCGATTGAGATACACTGCCAGAAATATGACGCTGCATGATTATTCGAATGCTGACTGGTCAGGCAATGTGGAGGATCACTAAAGCACTTCCCAACGCTGGTTCTCTTTGGGTTCTGCTTGGATATCATGGATGAGCAGGAAGCAGAAGTCGGTTACTATAAGCACCATCAAGACCAAATACATAGCTACGAGTATGATCTCATATGAAGCTGCTTAGTTGTGGAAGCTCTTCAGTGAGCTGTTTGTACACATGATGAATACCACTCTGATTCTCTGTGACAACTAGAGGGGCGATTCGATTATTGAGGAATCTCGTATTCAATGATTGCTCCAGCAGATAGACATCAGATACTGCCTTATCTGGGATATGGTAAGTCGATGAGCGAGGAGGCTCAATCGCATTGAGACTGATGTACAAGTCGTAGACATTTTGTCAAAGCCTCGGGAGAGGTCAAATCTATGACTTTCCCGAATGACTTGGAGTCGTTGAGAGACCTTCTTATAAGGGTCTTGCATGTTGCATGCATTGAGCTCTGGGAGCTCTAGGGGGCTTGGGGTACTTACTGGAGCAACATACAACGACAGGGCGACTCACCCTCCCCTGGAGGTGCACTATGAACAAGATGATTAGTTCTCCTGTGGGCCAGGATGATTTGTTCTCCATGGCGACTGTGGAATAGGATGATTAGTTCTCCTGTGGGCCAAGATGATTAGTTCTTTGTGGCATCCACTGATAGGATGATTCGTTCTCCTATGGACAGGATGATTAGTTCTCCTGTCGAGGCATCCTACCCATGCAGTCTGGGACTCATGGGAAGTACCTCTCATCTGATCAGTGAGCAGGGAAATGAGGATAGGGACCATAGTAGTACTATCGATGGACGCATCGTTGTATCTACAGTATTCCCTATGCTAGGATGACCTCCACTGATATGGGATCAGTATGAGTGGTTTGAGACACTCTCTTGTGACATTGATCTGGGATCAGTATGAGTGGTTTGAGACACTCTCTTGTGATATTGATCTGGGATCAATAAAATCGACTTCGGGCCCGTAAGAGTGATGTGACACACTCTTCAAATGAAACTGACTTCGGGTCAGTAGATAATGGTATGAGATATTATCGATCAATTCTTCTCCTTCATGGTTCAGCAGAGCAGAGCTCAACAGATCAGAACAGAGCAAAGCAGTGCAGGGCACTGATGGCAGAGATAGTACAGTCGGACATATGGATCAATGGATGGAGTTCTCCCTAGTTGAGAGGGAGTGTTAAAATTGGCAACTAGGTCCAAACTCCATGTGGGTCATCTTATTTATGGCAGCTAATATTTTTCTTGGATCCCTCTCATCGAGAGGTGTAGGATTGATCTAAAGATCATCTGATTCCGATAAGTATTCATGGAGTTATGAATTTATTTGCGTTATAAGACAATTCTCAAGGTCAACCGGCAACCAAATAAACCCCACATGTGCTCAATGTTTTAGTATAAATAGAGGCAGCCTTCAAGTCATTTCAACACACTTGGGATCTATTCCTCTCTCTACTTGTCTTTGGGTTTTAGTAGGAGGAGAGATCCTAAGGAATAACGATGCCCTAATCGAGAGGGCAGAAAGTCGGAACTGTCGGAAAAGTTGGAACTACCGAAAAAGCCAGAAAAGTCAGAACTGCCGAAACCACCGGAAAAGTCGGAACTGCCAGAAAAGCCAGAATTGCCGGCAAAGCTGGAAAAGCCGAAACTACCGTAAATGCAGGAAAGTCCGGAATTGCCAGAAAAGTCGTGTTGTCGCACAGATTGACACGACAACGCTCAGACCGGGGGCTGTCACTCTTATCCCCGATCACTCCGTTTAAGCCTGTCTCCCGCGGCTAAGGGGGGTAGTCCCTGTGAGATGATGAGGCCAACTGTCGACCAGTTGGTTGGGAGACACGAGATACTATGCAAAAAAAAGCACTAGATGGATATGATTAATTTAGCAGACCAGTGCCTTAAGAGATTGTGGTTAAAACGATTACTTGTTAAATGATATAAAAATATGGACCATGAACAGTAATCATCTATCATCAGCTAAATCACAATGCTCTTAGAATGATGAAAACGATATTCAGCAACTGAGAAATTTCAAAAAAATGAATGCTTTAAACCACCATGAATCATAACCCATTAACCAGATATCAATTTCGCATCTCGACTTGAAAATTTAGATCTCAGCATGAAAAATATGACAATTTCCGAAAATAACTGGATCTAAAAAATTTCCACAAAATTTTTATATTTTTTCGAAAAAAAATTTAAATCTTTTTTTTTTTTTTTTTTTTTTTTTTTTTTTAATATTATGAAAATTAAAAATCTAAAAATTTAAAATTTAAAATCTATTCTAAAACTAATATATTAAAACTAGACTATATAAAAAATAAAACAAAACCTAAATAAATATTTTTATATCTAAACTAACCTAAAAATTAAAAAAAATATCTAACAAAAAAAAAAAAAAAAAATCTTTTTGATTTTTTATGACAAAACTTTAAAGCTATTTTAAAATCAAAATAAAACCAAACTTAAAGAATTTTAAACTAAAATTAATCTAAGCTTAAAATCTAAGAATTAAACTATACAAACATATACATTCATAAACCTAAAACAAGAATCCTAAGAAATAAATCAAATTCTAATTAAAAATTAACAAAACTCTAAATTCAAAACTACGCTAAAGGATTAACCATATTAAAACTAAGAAATGACTATACGAATGCCCCAAAAAAAATCACGCAACTACACGACACAACCTACCTGCGAATTTCGAATGGTGAAATGGAGCAGTAACTTCCACAAGACACGATGAGAGACGGCAGTCGATTTCATTACCTGGGCCGAGGGTGAAGCTGAACGTTTTTTTATACCTGAAATCTCCTGCGCTATTTTTTGTTTTCTGCTACCAGATTTGCGGCTTTCAGCATCAGAGGGCGGAAAGAATTGAATTGGATCCTCTGTCGGTGGCCACAGAGAATTCAAAATCGATTTTGCAGGGTTTGCAGGTGATGGCGTAAAATTGATTCGATTTCTCTGCAAGGAAACTTCGATTTATTAACAATGGAATTCCCGACCTGACTGATATCGCTTGATCATGCGGAGCTTTAATGTTTCCTTTTGATGGCGGTAAGATCTGGAGCAGAGATAGGGCTGGCGTGAATCAAAAAACATCTTATGCGTTGAGACAGTCGCTGGAGTTGGTGGCTCAGCCGCATTTCACTTTTTTTTATTTGATTTGCAGGTTCCGGCGTGATAGTGAAGAGGACGGACGGCTTACATTTGCAGTCACGTTTAGAGAGAAGAAATGAAAAACGATTTCTCGTGCATATGCAGAGAAAACCTTCCTCTGCTGACGGCTTTAGCATAGAAATTGCTCAGCCAACACACTCACATGTAAATGGAGCCCAGAAACGCTCACTGTATGTCTTACATCTCCAGACAGGACCGCATGATGCTTTTTTTAGAATGCAGAGAATCGTTGCTTGAAGGGATCGAGCTGCACACCAATGATCCAGCCACCACACGTTCCAACTTCACCTTCTATCTCATCTTGCACTATGTATTCTGAGATCAAAATGATTGCACTTTTGCATCCAGGCCGTATTAGCAAACGTTTCCTCCAGGCCGTATCAAATGGCTAATGAAATAAAAGAATCGTGATCTTATGGCCTTTGCAGATATATGCAGAAAATTCAAAGTAAAACCCTTCGAAATTTTAGAGAATACCCTGCAACCTGTTGAAGAAAAAGGACAAAACCCTACAAAAATTTAAAACCCTATTGAAAAAACTGTAAAAAAGCAGAATCTTGAAAACCCTAGATCAGAAAATTTTGAAACCCTAAGACAGCTGATAATTTACAGATTTTGGCTCTTTAACAGCCCGATCTGGCAATAAGCATGGAAAATATTTAAAGAACAGAAATTTCAGATTGTCACTGTGAAAAACTTCAGAAAATCTCTCATGCAGATCAGAAAAAATAAAACCGAATGATAGACCCAGGATCAAATCCAACTGGGCTCAGCAAAAAATGCTTGCGGGAGTTGGCTGGTTCAGCCAAGAACTTCCCCGAACGCCCACAAAATTTCCTTCAATGATGTTTTCTGCACAGCTCAAAACAACCGTCAACAAAGGGGGGCAAAAATGTTGCTAGATCTCAAACAGTAATGGAGATACCTGCCATTACTTCAGAAACCCTAACAGCACCCAAACCCCAGCAAGTGAACAAGATACCTGTGCTCACAATACTCTACAAAAAGATATTATTAATGGCTGAAAATAAAATATGCAGAAAATTTAAACAATCTCACAGCATTTCAAGAGAGTAACACCAGCAAGATATGGACCCCAAAGTCTTCTTTTATTAACCAGAAACAGATTTACAAGAGAGCTTCTTCGGTCTTAGACTCACAGATCCAATGAATCGAAAATGACTCCTAGCACCCTATTTAAAGGAAATGATCCAACGGCTAGTTCGATTGATCCATGTAGAAATGATCTCGACCGTTGATGAGGATCAAGACATCTCTTGATCTCATCCGTCGATTTATTCACTTAAATTTTATTTTTATTTTTTTTTTTTTAATTTTTAAATTTTTTTAAATTTTTTTTTTATTATTTATTATTTTATTTCATTTTTTAAATGGATCATCGAACTAAGCCTTTGGAAACATCACCTAGGACCTAGGACTTAGGACTCACGAGGGGATTTAAAACATTTTTCGACCCTCAAGACACATTACATCATGACTTTTACAACTTACATCTCAAGGGGACAAGCCCACTTAACACAGACCCTCATAAATCACCCAGTTCTGCGACACAACTATAATCTAGCAGATTAACACACTAGGATTCTCCTAAAGTTCTAATGACAAAATCCATCCCGGCTTTGGGGTCAGGTTTGAAGGAAAACTCTGCCGATCCATGGATCGGTGAGACGAAAAACCTTCCGGGACATAGATTATCATAGAAAGTTAGGTCCACCTAGGCAATTTTACATACATGACTCTGATCTGCTTAGATTATTTACAATTCATACATGCAGACTGGGTTTACAATTGAAATGATCAAGTTGCTGATGACTGTTGGATGGCACGGACACATCGATCAGGTGCTGCCCCTTTCTGTCAAGGAAAGGGGGTGCACTACATGGGTAGTTGACCAGTAGAGGTCAACATCTGGCTCTACTTGGGGACACGTTGCTGCTTGCAGGAATGTGAGAATCCAGAATCTGCATCCATACAACACAAAAAATAAGTAGCGTCCATCCAAAAATCAACATATACGTTAAGCACAATAAAAGCTCTTCATTTATTAACTATCTAAAGCAGAAATAAAAATGCGGAAAATACAAGGAGTAGGGTTAGAAATACGATACAAAAGATGCCCCATGGCATCAGATGTGTTCAATGAAGTGCATACTGAGCATTTGCCTGCTTTCAGGCAAATTTGTTGGCTGCTTGTCGGATGTGCCATGTCCAATTTTGCATATGGTAGGACTCTTTCCTATCCGAAACTCAAGCTGCTCACGGCCGTCTGATGCGTCAAATCTTCTTCTTATTTTCTTTCTCTTACGTTTTTTCTTTCTAGCAGGTTGAATTACTGATGACCTGGAACTTTATGTTTCAAAACTATCAGATGAAGTATGCGTGATATGTATTTCTTTAACCCGCATCTGATCTTTATCATTCTTAAGTCTATCCGGATCACCTTCAATTAACCATCTTTCAATCGAATCAATAACCTCCTCATAATAAGATGGAGCTTGTTGCAGCAAATGAGAAGACTCCTGATCTGTTGATGTTACCTGGTTTCTTTCATCTTCCAATTGCTGAAACCTTTGAACCTGTATTCTAATGGCATCCATCTGTCTAGAGTGTTCAACCTTTATATCACCGATTTGTCTGGAATGATGTTCTTCCATGTCTTTTATCATTTTATTGTTCTTTTCCTTTATGTCCATCAAGTAATGCTGCATGAAATTTATTTCTTCTTTATGATTCGCTTGCATGTCAGCCAACTGATTATTATGATTGAACGTCATGATAGTCATTTCCTCTTCCATAGTTAGTAACTTGTTTTGCATAGAGTCAATTTCCCTATCATGATCAGCTTTCATAGTCACCATATTTTCCTCTAAGACTGACATCTTGCTATGCATGTTTCCAATTTCTGTTTCATATTTAGTTTTCATGGCCTCAATTTCTTTAGCATGCTGATTTTGCGTGACCTCAATCTCCCTATTACGTTTTTCCAGGTGGGTGCATAAAGTTTTCACATCATTGACATAATTAGTTTGATCGATTTCCATATTTCTCACCAGCATCATTAGATCTCGTAAAATTTGTTTTTGCTCTTCCCTTTCATTGTCATTTGTCCCTGATTTTTCACTATCATGAACTTGATCTGCAATATTTCCGGTGGATGACACATTCTGACATGATGAATCGTCTTCAACAGCTGAATTACTTTCTTTCTGTTCAACAATTTTAGAAGCAGAAGGCAAGCTGTTTGGACTATCATATCTATCTTTAAAAGCATTGAGAATGTCTTGTAAAGAAGTGAAAAAATCATGAGGAAAATTATTAAACCAATTCAAGGCATCACCCTCTAAAGAATGGACAAATAGACGCATCTTGAAATCTTCATGATTATATGGAGGAAATCTACAATATAAGGTCATTACACAAGTAAACATGTTTAAATGCTGACCAACAGTGACCGAATCACCACCCGAGAACTTAAATAATTTACCAACGGCCTCTTTCGGAAGATCATGGAGATTATCAGGTAAATGACATGGTTTAAATGAATAATCCATGATGAACAATGAGAGATCAAATGGATGATAGAAAGAGATTTCTGCTCAAGAAAATTAAGAGATGCGAGAAGTGGAGTCGCCACTTGAACAATGAATCTGCTTCTAGGATCCAAAAAGTAATCAACAAACAGATATGCGGGAGGTTTCTTGTCTGGGAAAATATAAGAAAATGGAGTCGCCACCCAAACAAGAAACACACCCAAGAGATGTTGCTGATATGGGATGAAAAGATGCCAAAAATATTGAATCTGCCAGCTCAACTGAGAGATGAGAGATGAGAAGATATATGTCGATGAAACGCCAGGAACAGGAAAACTCTATCCCCGGCAACGGCGCCAAAAAATGTTGTCGTTGCCGGGCCAGATGAAGAGATAAGAAATGAGAAAAATGATTGATGAAAAGTCGTTGAAACACCGAGAACAAAGTGTCCCCGGCAACGGCGCCAAAAAATGTTGTCGCGCGGATTGACACGACAACGCTCAGACCGGGGGCTGCCACTCTTATCCCCGATCCCTCCGTTTAAGCCTGTCTCCTGCGGCTAAGGGGAGTAGTCCCTGTGAGATGATGAGGCCAACTGTCGACCAGTTGGTTGGGAGACACGAGATACTATGCAAAAAAAAGCACTAGATGGATATGATTAATTTAGCAGACCAGTGCCTTAAGAGATTGTGGTTAAAACGATTACTTGTTAAATGATATAAAAATATGGACCATGAACAGTAATCATCTATCATCAGCTAAATCACAATGCTCTTAGAATGATGAAAACGATATTCAGCAACTGAGAAATTTCAAAAAAATGAATGCTTTAAACCACCATGAATCATAACCCATTAACCAGATATCAATTTCGCATCTCGACTTGAAAATTTAGATCTCAGCATGAAAAATATGACAATTTCCGAAAATAACTAGATCTAAAAAATTTCCGCAAAATTTTTATATTTTTTCGAAAAAAAATTTAGATCTTTTTTTTTTTTTTAATTTTTAATTTTTTAATATTATGAAAATTAAAAATCTAAAAATTTAAAATTTAAAATCTATTCTAAAACTAATATATTAAAACTAGACTATATAAAAAATAAAACAAAACCTAAATAAATATTTTTATATATAAACTAATCTAAAAATTAAAAAAAATATCTAACAAAAAAAAAAAAAAAAATTCTTTTTGATTTTTTATGACAAAACTTTAAAGCTATTTTAAAATCAAAATAAAACCAAACTTAAAGAATTTTAAACTAAAATTAATCTAAGCTTAAAATCTAAGAATTAAACTATACAAACATATACATTCATAAACCTAAAACAAGAATCCTAAGAAATAAATCAAATTCTAATTAAAAATTAACAAAACTCTAAATTCAAAACTACGCTAAAGGATTAACCATATTAAAAACTAAGAAATGACTATACGAATACCCCAAAAAAAATCACGCAACTACACGACACAACCTACCTACGAATTTCGAATGGTGAAATGGAGCAGTAACTTCCACAAGACACGATGAGAGACGGCAGTCGATTTTATTACCTGGGCCGAGGGTGAAGCTGAACGTTTTTTTATACCTGAAATCTCCTGCGCTATTTTTTGTTTTCTGCTACCAGATTTGCGGCTTCAGCATCAGAGGGCGGAAAGAATTGAATTGGATCCTCTGTCGGCGGCCACAGAGAATTCAAAATCGATTTTGCAGGGTTTGCAGGTGATGGCGTAAAATTGATTCGATTTCTCTGCAAGGAAACTTCAATTTATTAACAATGGAATTCCCGACCTGACTGATATCGCTTGATCATGCGGAGCTTTAATGTTTCCTTTTGATGGCGGTAAGATCTGGAGCAGAGACAGGGCTGGCGTGAATCAAAAAAAATCTTATGCATTGAGACAGTCGTTGGAGTTGGTGGCTCAGCCGCATTTCACTTTTTTTTATTTGATTTGCAGGTTCCGGCGTGATAGTGAAGAGGACGGACGGCTTACATTTGCAGTCACGTTTAGAGAAAAGAAATGAAAAACGATTTCTCGTGCATATGCAGAGAAAACCTTCCTCTGCTGACGGCTTTAGCATAGAAATTGCTCAGCCAACACACTCACATGTAAATGGAGCCCAGAAACGCTCACTGTATGTCTTACATCTCCAGACAGGACCGCATGATGCTTTTTTTAGAATGCAGAGAATCGTTGCTTGAAGGGATCGAGCTGCACACCAATGATCCAGCCACCACACGTTCCAACTTCACCTTCTATCTCATCTTGCACTATGTATTCTGAGATCAAAACGATTGCACTTTTCCTCCAGGCCGTATTAGCAAACGTTTCCTCCAGGCCGTATCAAATGGCTAATGAAATAAAAGAATCGTGATCTTATGGCCTTTGCAGATATATGCAGAAAATTCAAAGTAAAACCCTTCGAAATTTTAGAGAATACCCTGCAACCTGTTGAAGAAAAAGGACAAAACCCTACAAAAATTTAAAACCCTAATGAAAAAACTGTAAAAAAACAGAATCTTGAAAACTCTAGATCAGAAAATTTTGAAACCCTAAGACAGCTGATAATTTACAGATTTTGGCTCTTTAACAGCCCGATCTGGCAATAAGCATGGAAAATATTTAAAGAACAGAAATTTCAGATTGTCACTGTGAAAAACTTCAGAAAATCTCTCATGCAGATCAGAAAAAATAAAACCGAATGATAGACCCAGGATCAAATCCAACTGGGCTCAGCAAAAAATGCTTGCGGGAGTTGGCTGGTTCAGCCGAGAACTTCCCCGAACGCCCACAAAATTTCCTTCAATGATGTTTTCTGCACAGCTCAAAACAACCGTCAACAAAGGGGGCAAAAATGCTGCTAGATCTCAAACAGTAATGGAGATACCTGCCATTACTTCAGAAACCCTAACAGCACCCAAACCCCAGCAAGTGAACAAGATACCTGTGCTCACAATACTCTACAAAAAGATATTATTAATGGCTGAAAATAAAATATGCAGAAAATTTAAACAATCTCACAGAGTTTCAAGAGAGTAACACCAGCAAGATATGGACCCCAAAGTCTTCTTTTATTAACCAGAAACAGATTTACAAGAGAGCTTCTTCGGTCTTAGACTCACAGATCCAATGAATCGAAAATGACTCCTAGCACCCTATTTAAAGGAAATGATCCAACGGCTAGTTCGATTGATCCATGTAGAAATGATCTCGACCGTTGATGAGGATCAAGACATCTCTTGATCTCATCCGTCGATTTATTCACTTAAATTTTTTTTTTATTATTATTTTATTTTATTTTTTAAATTTTTAAATTTTTTAAAAAAAAAATTTAAATTTTTTTTTTTATTATTTATTATTTTATTTCATTTTTTAAATGGATCATCGAACTAAGCCTTTGGAAACATCACCTAGGACCTGGGACTTAGGACTCACGAGGGGATTTAAAACATTTTTCGACCCTCAAGACACATTACATCATGACTTTTACAACTTACATCTCAAGGGGACAAGCCCACTTAACACAGACCCTCATAAATCACCCAGTTCTGCGACACAACTATAATCTAGCAGATTAACACACTAGGATTCTCCTAAAGTTCTAATGACAAAATCCATCCCGGCTTTGGGATCAGGTTTGAAGGAAAACTCTGCTGATCCATGGATCGGTGAGACGAAAAACCTTCCGGGACATAGATTATCATAGAAAGTTAGATCCACCTAGGCAATTTTAAATACATGACTCTGATCTGCTTAGATTATTTACAATTCATACATGCAGACTGGGTTTACAATTGAAATGATCATGCTGCTGATGACTGCTGGATGGCACGGACACATCGATCAGGTGTTGCCCCTTTCTGTCAAGAAAAGGGGGTGCACTGCATGGGTAGTTGACCAGTAGAGGTCAACAAGCCGGAAATGGCGAAACTGTCGAAAATGCCGGAACTGCGAAAACGCCGAAACTACCGGGACTGCCAGAATTGTCGGGAACAGCCGGAACTACCGGGAACAGCCGGAACTGCCAGAACTGCCAGGAACTGCCGAAACAGCCAGAGCATCTGTCTCCGAAGGAAGCAGCATGCAAGGGACAACTAACTAACATTGGGACAATTGTATGGTACTTAGTAGCAAATACACCAAGCATGCAATGTTACAGCTAGCATACAAGGGACAACTAGCATGCAACAGCAAGCATGCAAAGGACAACAAGCATGCTAGGGACAACAAGCAAGCAAGATGCAGCCAGCACATTGGTCAGTATGGCAACATAGTGCAGTAATGGCACATAATGCAGTACAGTGATGGGTACAGTCATGATTAATGAAGTGTGATGAGATGCAGCATAGTGATGATGGGTGCAGCATGGTGCAGCGAGGTGAGGTGCAACATGATGGCGAAATGCAGCACAACGATAGGTGAAGGAGTCACGTTGGAGAATTAGTTGAAGCAGCATGTCTTCAACTGATCTCATGTATCATCTTCTTAGAGATGATCTATGCTCTTATTTAGATAAGGCAAAGTGTTGCCTTCTATTGTAAACGTACTATCTCTCTCTCTCTGCTGAACTATTGAAGAACATATAAGAAGAATTGATCAAGGGTTTCCCCACATTGGGGTTTGTCCCTGGCTAGCGCCACATCCTGTGTCCTCTTGTCTTAGCTTATCTTCTGCGATTTATGTTTATGTTCTATCTGCAGTTTACTTTAATGATGATGTGATTGCTAATCTGGAAAAGATATTGAGCTAACTGTTAAAATTGAAATAAATTGCTCTAAGCATAGAACATACCTAAAATTAACAATAATAGGTGGTTTGATTCCCCATGTGATCTAACAAATTATTTTGAGATAAATTCATAGTGCTTGCAGGTACTTCAGTCCTTGGTCTCCAAGTTCACAAGCTTGGGCAAGAATCATTGTTACTTGGATTCCAAATATTTATATGGTGGATTAAATCTTCGCTAAGGCTATAGTATACATTGGGGTTTCTAAAGTATTTTTAGTCATTCTCCAAAGGAAAAAACTCCATAAAAATATTTTTCTCAGAAATTTAAAATTTTTTAAAACACTTGTATATTTGTAGATCTTGTGAATAATTTTGTAAATCTAACTTGTAAATTATTTTTTCTAACTTGGGTTTTGGGGTTTTTTACTATTTTTGTATATATTTGAGGTTTTGAATTTTTGTACAGTATTTAGGGTTTTGGTGTTTAGAAATTTAAATTTTTTATATTGGTTATTTGGCTTTCTATTCTAAATTTTTTTCAGGATTGAGGAAGAAATTTGCATTGGAGACCTCAGAAACCCTAAACGTCTAGGGTTTTCAAGTTGCTTTTGCGGGTTGCTTATTTTCAAATCAGGGAAAAAACCCATTTTCTGAAGGCCCTAGCCCTTAACCAATCTAAAAGGCTAGTGTTTGGGATCTATTTTGCAAGCTTAAGAAGGCCATAGGCCCTACAAGGGCTAGATCTCTTTGAAAACAGGGGTTTCTCAAAGGTTTGGCATTTTATCTCTAACAATTTGTTTTGCAGCAATTTTGGCTCAAATCTTATGTTTTCAGGTGCCAACTACATTGGAGAAATTTTGGCAAATTTGAGCAAGTAATCATCAAAGCCTTAGGCCTAGGGGTTTGACCTATAAACCCTAGTTTTATCTCTGATTTATTACAACAATCAAATCAATAACAATTAAGCCCTAAAATCACATGCTACATGGTCAAAATTGTTTAAAATTGCAAAATCTTCATTTTCATAAATTTTGGCCACTTGGGCATCCCAAATCTAGCCTAGATCTAACTTTTATGCTTGCTAGAATTTACTGCATAACTGAAGTTTTCAGATCTGAAATTTCTGAAGCATACACTTAATAAGGGTCTAAAACTTGAAATTTTCAGTTTCTGGTAAATTTTTCTATTTCTAGGCAATTTTGGCATTGATTGTAACTGCATTAGCTTGTTGATCTGTCAATTATTCACTGCTGTAGTAAATACATCAGATCTGAAATTTTCTGAATCACACTCTCTAAAAACCCTAAAAATTGTTTTTTTTCAAGTTGGGTGAATTTTACTATTTTTTGGTATATTGGGCATTGTTTCTGACATCTCTAGTTTGTTGATCTGTGGGTCAATTTACTGTTGTAATAACTTTTATAGGTCTGTAATATTATTTAATACATCTTCATAAAGTAAGCTAGACACAAATTCACTTTTGCTAGTCATTGGAAAATTTTGTACTTCATATGTTGGGCAAATTTTATAATTTAAAGTGATCTTTCAACTGTTGTTATAACATTAATAAGCATTGAAATTTTCTGAAGTACTATTGTTGATTTAACTGTTGAGATCTAACACTTGTGTAGTTTACTCTAAGTTCGTAAAATTTCTAGAATTTGGCACCTAAAGCACTCTTACATTTAAGCTCTAGATCTAAACTTGTGGTAATTGGAATCTAATTGGCATCTTTGTCTTTGGTAATCACTCTAAATATTGGCATCTAATTTTTCATTTGGCTATCTTGAATGGTGATTAGTATATCTTAAAGTGGAATCAAACATTGTTGAAAAATTGGCATTTTACATCTTGTGAGAATTTGTTGAAGTTTTGCTTCGGTGTCTCTAAAGCAATTTATCTTGTTCAAGATTGTCATCTCATCATTGTTAAGTACTCTCACTATAAGCTAATTCACAAGTAGCATAAACAATCTTAATGCAAGATAATCTCACTCATAATCTCTTGCGTGAGTATCCTAGATCTAGCTTTGCATTAAAACTTACCTCCTAGCATAAGCTAGATTGATAGAAATCTAGGGCAACCCTTCTCACCCCTAGCTTGAGGGGCTTGGAAACTCTTTGGTAGTTAACACGGTGACCTTGCAGTCATCAGAGCCACAATCTCTGCAACACTAGAGGCATCGAGTGATAGGAGCACAACATAAGGTATCATTAATCAAGCTCTAGCCTGCTTCTTATTGGCCTCCTTCCCACAACTTACCTTGGAGCCCAACTTCAAAATAGTTAAGGGAAGTCCATACTTAGACTAAGCATATAATTAAAATAAACCAAGATCACTACATCTCACATAGATCCTAAGACTCGCACATCATATAGGATAGTTAATCATTCAAGCAGCGGATGTCTATCCGGTCACTTGGTTTCAAATTACCATAAGCAAAATTGTGACTCCATTAAGCCACAGGTCTCATACTTAAAATCTAATCTAATCATTAATCTTGCTAAATTTAACCAAGTAACTAGTCCACTCATCTGTGTCTCCCAAACAAGTTGGTTTCCAGCTTGTTTTCCCTCACTTCATTCCATAGGGACTACCCCCCATAGCCTTCTGTTGGGAGACAGCTAGAACGAAGTGGGCGGGGATCAGAGTGACAGCCCCCACCCTGAGCGGTTGTTGGGGTACTTGTACAATCTGAGCGACAACATTTTTTGGCGTCGTTACCAGGGACGAGTTTGCTCGTTGTCGAGGTTTACGACATTCTATCATCTTGTGATATTTCATCCTTCATTCATTGCCCCATCAACACCACAACATTTTTAGCGTCGTTGTCGAGGACCAATTTATTGGACCTTGGTGTTGACGACATCCTCATTTGATCTTCATAATCCTCTAATCCATTTTCATCTTCTTGATCCGTCAGACACCGCATTCGTCTTTGATATCTCACTAATCTTCTTATCGCCTTATTCACGTCTCTATTTGCACTTTAGCACCTGGACATTTAGGTTAGTTTCCTGTTTGGGTGGCGACTCCACTGATTCATCCATTCATAAAAGCTCATGGGTAGCTTGGTTAACCCCGCTCTCTGGGCTCGGTTAAACAGATTACATTATAGTGAGCATTCAATTTTCTCAGACATGAAGCCTTCCTTGATATCCACCTGCTTCTCCCTAGCTAACTTTTCATTTTCTGCATTTGGATTTTAGAGTTAGATTCATGTTCAAGTGGTGACTCCACTTCTTCCATTTTCTGCAAGAATTTCTGCTAGAAGCCTTCTTGTAGAATTCTTGCTTATCTTGGACACGGACCTCTCGTTGATATCCATTTGCTCTCAAGTGAGCAAGTCATCATGAATGACTTGCTTGCCCCTTGTAATTTTACTAACATTCAAGGTTATCCCTATGATATTCCAGAAAAAGCCATTGATAATTTACCTTCTTTTCAAGGCAATGGTGCAATTAATGCCAATGATCATCTTAAGAAATTTAATCTTTGTATAGCTAAGTGGTGCAGCAATACTAACTTGTTGTAGCGGCTACAACCACCCTCCAAAATTTTGCCCATGCTTCGTTTTGGAGCGTCCCTTCTAAATCACAACAGCTCATCTTGCACTGATCCAGGTACTTGTGCTTTGATTGAGCCTCATCCTTTGCATCTTGGCTTGTGTTTGCTTACATGGTTTACTGTCTAACCCACAAGTCAATCTCTTGACTTGGTTTTCATCCAGTTTCGGGCTTGCCTTAGAGAACTGCACAAACCTTGAGGGCAACTAGTCTTGCTTTGGGGAATTGCGCAGTCCAAGCTAAGAGTGAGTCTGGAGCGAATTACACAGTGCTAGTTGACAGTCAACCTTGAGCTGGGGAATTGCACAAAGCATGAGAGGCAGCCCAAAGCCACTTAGCCCAGAAATTGTGCAGAAGCCTTTTTGCTCAAAAGTTGCTCTGTGCACAAACTAGAGAGTTGCCTGGTTCCTCCAACAACTAAGCAATCTCTCCAGGCAATGCATGGCATCTTTTCCTGAAAAGGCAAAAAAGCGAAAAGCAAAAAGCATACCTAAAAAAATAGGGATCTATTTTTAGCAGCCCGAAGGCGGCACTTGAGTTATTTTCGACACTGTTGCCAAGTGTCGCTTTTCCCTTGATTTTGGCATTCGCGTCACAAACACTAAATTGACCAAATCTATTTAACCATCACTACCAGAGCTCATTTGCACATTCGGTATTGAAGCTTTGGCACTCCTAAGGAGATAAAGGAACCTTCGGTGCGATCGTCATCGCTTTTCCAGGTATGTCTTTCTTTTCTAGTATTTTGTCGAATTTTTCTGTCGCTTTTGCTTGTTTAGCTTGTTAGAGTGTTGTTTCACTTGTTTCTTTGAACGATTGTTGTCGTTTTAACTTGTTTTAGCTTCTAGAAGTGTTGTTTCAAGTTTTGCATTACCTTTCCCAAGTGTCGCATGTATTACCATGTTTTGCACTAACGGTCGTCGTTGCGGTGAATCCCTTCACATGCTTCATTTTCCTTCAGTTTGATTGATTCCTACACTTGTTTCACTTGCATGCATCATCACTCAGTCAAATCTGCACTGAGCATCACACCATCCTTCAGATCTGCTTGATTTCACACTCCCCTTGGGCAGATTTGAGCTTCCCTTGCCTGGATCTTGTGTTCCCTTGCATGCACTATGCATTCTGGGAGCTCAAGGCCTCTACCTTGGCTTCTGGAATTGCGCAGAGGCTGCCCTAGCCTGGTTCCAACTGCGCACTACGCAGTTCTAGGAGCCAACCTCCCAGCTTGGCCACTGAGATTGTGCAGTGCACAATCTCTCTCAACACTAGCCCAAGATTGAACTACGCATTACGCAATTCTAGTCAGCAAGCATCCCCATTCACTGTTGGGACTGCACAGTTCCAACAGGCAGGCAGTGACCTCTGTGAACCAAATTGCGCAGTCTGTCCCATCATTAGCCTAGGTTGTTGCTTGGCCTTGTCTTGAAGCTGCTTTTAATTTTAAGCTAACATTTGTCTGCCATGAGTGTCCTCTCTGTCTCCAGGTACAACAGTTGTTGAGCATCTCTCTAGCAGTTACAGTTAACATGACCTCCAAGAGAGTTGCATCAAGGGAAACCATTGAGAGCAGTGCTAGGGAAGCAGTTGAGCAAACGTCAGTTAATCTACCAGTTTATGCAGACACTCAGTTGTTCATTGAGAAGGGTACAACATTAACATGGCAGCAAATCAAGGATACTTTTGCAGAGGACTTCAAGGAAGACTTAGAGGATCGATAGGTTTACCTTAGCATCCACCAGTCAAGATTATACAAGGTTGCATGCAGGTACCCCATCTTCCCATGTGCCGACATTATCAACTCAATTGTCTCACACATAGATCCAGAGACTATGACATTGAGCAATGCCAACGAGATAGAGCTTGCCACCTTCAGGGCATATAGAACTTTCAACAGATGTATCATTCACCTCAGCCGGTAAAGTGCATGGACACATTTTTCTATGCCAACCATAGCTTTGTGAACACTAGATACATCGTCAAGCGCTGGGTGAAAGAGTCGTCAAAGTTCAAATAGACACCAATCGTGTTCCTCTTCATTCTGCGGATTTTCTGGAATTTGTTGGTGAGCTTGGTTAAATTGGCGTAGCAAAGATCTCGGCTTGTAATCCTCTTCGTTAAAACCAATTTTCAACTTCCCTACTTATTTCCACACTTCTTCTTCAGCATTGTGCTCTGCATTTCTCTCAATTTCAGTTTCTCTCACAAGGTTTTGACTATACACAACGTTGAACTCTCTTTCTTAAGCTTATTTTGAGCTGTGATGGTGAAAGAGATATGTAATGCAAGTCTGGAATATGCAAAAAAAAAAAATGTAACACAGAGCAAGTCTCTCAGGAAGGCTTATCAGTTCTTGCTCATCTTTCATGCAAAATATAGTGTCAAGAGAACACAGAAACCTTTCCTAAAGATTGGGTAGTTGTACTGGACCAATTGGTGAGTGAAGTGGTCAGACTTGTTGGCTCATCAATTGAAGATCCATGTGACTAACGCTTGGAATCCGCCTAAGAATGAGCAAGTGAGATTCTACATGTTTGTATCCCTATTTGATAAAATTTGTGCCCAGCGACAGTTTCCTAGCATGAGCTAGACATGGACACCAAGGAGACTGTCATCAATGTTTATTGCAAGTTGCTTTCTGACTGCAGCTATCGAGGAGTGATGGAAAATCTAACTGACCATTTCATCATCCCATTGTACAAGCTAATCTTTGAGCAGGGTCCACCTTGCATATCCCAAGAAGCAATGGAGGCGATTGTGAACATCGCAGATTGGTATGCCTCACCAAGTGACACCTTCATCAGAGTGTATTGCGGAAACAAGCCTCTGCATGTTCTACCAAGGTATGCCACTGAAAAGTTGGTCATGCAAGAGGTCTCATATAACCTCTCCACAGGGTTGTCAGCAACACTACATAGGAATAACAAGGCACCATGGCTCGCTCTTCCTTTGCAGATCGAATTGTACGAAATTAAGAGCTTGAATGATGCAGATGCTGAAGCCAAGGAGATATTAGGATTCGAGTTCGGCACCAAAGACTTCAATCCATATGATCCTCACGTTATTTGCAAGGACCATTGTGTGAGAGTGTACTTTCCATGGATCCACGAGACATTTCACTGTCACGAGGAGGACCCTTGGAGGTATTGCTTCAATGCCTCCAAACTCCATGAGTCGGTTAGTGTAGCAACAACTCGGAAATCTGCTCTGCAGGCAGCAGCAGCGCAGGAAGCAACAACAACAGCAGCAATAGGCAGCATTTCAGTGCAGGGCAAGGGCAAGAGGAAGATTGCCAAGAACCCAGAGGTAGAGCAAAGTTGTAAGATGAGGAAAAATCCTATCATTGAGAAAGCAGCTTTGGCAGCAAAGGCAAAGAGGGAGCAACGACTAAAGAGAGTAAAGAGAAGGAAGAGAGAAAAGCAGAGGCTGCAGGAAGCAAAACTGAAGCTGCAGGAGATAGAGAAGAAGTTGAAGGAAGAGCCGAAATAGAGAAGGAGAGAAAGAGAAGAGAAGCAGAAACAGGAAGAAGAACAAAGGCAAGGCGCGATGACAGAGCAAACAGTGCCCATACAGGTTGAGGAGTCAGAACAGCCGGTAGTTGAAGAAGAAGGTGAATAGATGCAGGATCAGGAGCTTGCTCAGCAGATTGAGCAACTAATTGAAGTGACAGACATGGAGTTGGAGCATGAGCCACAAAACGAAGACATTGTCCTTATGTCGTGAGCACCAGAGGTCACCTCTCAGTCTCCACCACCTCCAGTGTCAAAACCAGTCCCGAGCGAGCAAGGAGAAGTTATTCTCCATGATGATGATCCGGTCATGGATGTGTACAATCTATCATTTTATGAGTTACAAAAGAGGATAGTACAGGCACAGAGGAAGCACTTCCCTTATGATCATGCATCACCTGCATTCATCAAGGAAAGGGTGATACTCCCAGACATCAAAAAGCATCCAGTTGCCCTTGTCGATGCCACCTTGGCCTATGCAAGAGCAATGAGCTCAAATTTTTAGTTCCTGTTGGCCGAGAATGAACAAATGGCAAAGAACTTGCAGGTTGTCAAGCAAGAGGCAGAACAACTTCAAGTGCAGAGTATAGTTTCCGCGATTGGAGTGATGAGGAAAGCGATACTCGCTAAAGTATCAACACTTGAAACTACCATGCGGAAACTCTATGACGGATTTCTCACCGTACATAAAGCAGTTGTCTATGTGCATGGCTTACAGTAGCAGAGCAAAGAGTTTGTTCAAACTCTCAGGAACATACATGCTACCATTGCCCATGTGCAAGAGTGGACAATGCAGTACAAAGGGGCCCCGCTTCACTTGCCAAAGAAGATGAAGCCACAGGAAGAGCTAGAGAAAGCAAAGGTTCAGATGTTGATCCAGAACTATGAGCAACTCGCCCCATTCGTCAATAGCATACAGGCCTCATATGCACGGTTGTACAAGAGTTTGGATGTCATGGTGAGAACACACAGGATCTCATCAATCGGTTCCCTCACCGAGGCTAGACCCAAGAACCAAGTCCAGCTAGAGATCGATGGGTACATGGAGCAGCTAAGGCAAGAGGCCACCAAGGATGACTTGGAGCTGAGCGCACATAACATGTAGAAGTACATTGGTGGTCCTGTCATGGTCAACACCATGCTGCACATGCTTCAAGACAAGTTGGATACAGGTTCCAAGACCATATACCTAGATGCTATGGAGGCAAGAGTCCACTATCAAAAAGACACCATCAAGCAGTTTGGGGACATCATCACACAGTACCAAGCTTGGCATCAATATGTGACCGAGAAGCACCAAGTGGAGGTTGTCGAGTTGGTCTTTCCCCAAACTTCAAAGTCATAGTGTTTTGTCTTGTTAGGTTGTCTCTAACCTAATTTGTCTCACATTGGTACATGTAGAAATTGTAATATTATTTGTAAATATGTGGTAAGTGAAATTCCAAGTGTCATTAGTGTAATGTGAAAGGTCATCATGTTATGTAATGAGTTATTTGTAAAGAAGTTGAAGAGTCATGGAGTAGTCAAAGAGTCACAAAGGGGAATGTCAAGCATCACCCCACCCTTTGTTATAAATAGAACCTCATAACTCATAGAAGAGGCTTTTGGAAGCCAAGCTTTTGGCTAGGCTTAGGCTTAAAAAAGGCTTGGGAGTATTGTGACAAGCGTTCGCTTCTCCACAGCGTAGAATGAGTATACTTCTTTGGAGGAGAAGGTGTTCTTGGTTATAATGTTCCACTATTGGGACTAGTCACCGTCAATGTTGTATGTATTGATGGAACTTTCACTTATAATAATAATAACAGAGCCAACACGCTTTCATGCATATGTTGTTATTGTAGTTGGACTATTCTGGTTGCTTTAACAATGTATGTTGTTTAACTTATGCATTTTCCTATGAACTACTTTGTAAGCAATTGTATGAATCCTGGTGAATGTGTGTTGTTGGATTAACCCGTCTACTTTAATTTGTGGATTGTTCCGCATTTTAGCTTGTGATGTCATTCCACTTGTGTTCCTTTCAAGCTGCGTACTATTACATGCTTCTAAGGGGCACACTTCTTTTTCCCCTCCGTGTGTTAGAACCTTCATGCATCGCACTTGACTCTCCACAAGGTCACACACTTGCTCTCACCCAAAGTTATCTTACTTATCTCTGCACACTACCGCGGTCAGGGCATTACACTACCACCCATTGTTGGGACTCTTACTCCAAACGATTTGAGGTCTAGTTGGGACTTCATATCAGGGACATCCCTTGAATGTTGGCGAGTCCAGCACCGTCAACATTTCCGGCACTAGAAGGAGGGCCAGATGATAAGTTGAGCCCTTGAAGTCTATTTTGAATTTCTGCACATATTTCATGACTTCTGTTGAAATCATAACCCCGCCATGTTTCTCTCACGTTGTTGATTTTGAAGTATCGGCGAGCATTATAAATGATTTGTCAAAATATAAGTTCAATGGTGATAATGGAACTCCCTTATTTAGGCACATAGTTGCCTTTACTGGCTCTTATGACAGGCATGATGTCCCCTCGGATGACATTGCCTGTGGGTTGTTCGCTTTCACATTCGAAGGGCATGCAAAGCAATGGTGTCACACATTGCCCACAACCTCTATACACTCTTTTGATCACATGTTCAAAGAATTATTCTTTGATTTCGCTCAGTATGACCGTAAAGCACTTAATCAAAAAATTTAAAAATTGCGAAAATCACCTAACGAATCTCTTGAGCATTTTCACGATCATTTTCTTCATTACTGTTATGAATTTCTTGAAGATGAAGTTGACTGAAATTTTTGGAGGAAAGATTTCAGTATCTTGTTCACATTTATGAGAATCCACATGAGTTAGACTCTTTCGAGCCTCTCCCAACATACCTCGGTGTTAGAGCTTCTAAATCTGAGTTAGACAAGGTTGCTCTCCCAAGTGACCCTTCGTCCCCTTCTCATCAAATAGCTCTCGCTTTGTAGGTCGAGGTGGGAGAAGTTGAGCATCCACCTGTTGATCTGTCACCATCCCCTCCAACCCCACCTACTTAGGATGTTTGCGTAGATTTGGCCGGCAAGCCCGATGGTTGTCATGTGGTTTCATCTCTTGAATCTTCGTCCTATGGTTCCTTGAATCCTCCAGATTTTGGTGTATTGTGTTCATTCTTCTTGTATCTCACAAGTGATGTTCACAAGGATCAAGTACTGGACGGAGTTGGTGTTGAACAGCCAACCTGTAGTATCATTTTTTATGAGTAGGTGTGGGAGTTTGAACAAGAATCTGTCGTGGAGGATGACCTCCTTCAGTCCACGTCTCATCTCTTGGAAATAATACTGAGGGGGGGGTGAATCAGTATTATCAAGTCAAATATTCCTTTTTCAAAATCAAATGATATACGCTACTTCAGTTAATTAAACCCACGTATATACGCAACTATGCAGAATAAAACCCGCGTATATAATGCAAACTTTTTAATTTACTTTATCTTTCTGATGTTGATTGTTAATCTGTGATTCAGAAGCAAATAACCAGTAACCAGAACCATTAAAACAGAGCAGAAAGACAATCGCACACAAGAACACAAGATATAAGGTGGAAACCCAATGTGGGTGAAAACCACCTGCTGCAATTCGTCTCTATCTTCTCTTTAATTAGAAACTTATTTTTACAATTGTACTGGTGCAGTCCTTTAACAGTACGCAGGCTGCAACCTGCAGAGAGCTACAAGCCTCTCTCGTTTTCCAGCTTCTCCTGGAAGGGAGCTACAACCCCCTTAGCTCTTGCACTAGCCAAGATACTAGTACGTAGGTGCTGGCCTACAGAAGGCTACAACCTTCTCTTTCTTTCAGGGACCACATTTCATAAATTTTCAGACTAGATCCACAAATAACATCAATCAAACATCAAGAATTTCTGCATCAACCAATCACCTTTTCACCAATCAAAACTGAATCAACATAAACACTTCTCTGACGACTGTACCCAGATCACAGTAACAATACCACACACCAAATCTGAACCCAGAACACTGCAGCAATAAACAGAAGCAGCAAGATCACAACTCAAAATATATACGCTACTTTAATAGCCTGAAACCTGCGTGCATACGCTTCTGCGTATGGAACAACTTGCGTATACGCTGTTTTCCTTCACTGAACCAGCGTATATATGCACCTTCACTGAACTGAACCTGCGTACAGATCTACAAAAGATAATTCACTCTTTCAAATATTCAGACACTGATTAACCCAGATTATCAGATTTATAGATCACGCATGCGCCATATATAACAGATCAAAATCATGCAAAGATATTATCATTCAAGCCAAGAGATTATGACCCATCAATAGAACTTATCCTTCTTTGTGCTAAGGTTCCTCCTTCATTCAGATCTAGATCTGCTCCATAACGCTAATCATCAGTATTTCAGATCTCACACTTTATCAGATATTCAATAATAATCCAAATGATTCCTTGCCACATGATCTCCTTCCTCTTTTATAGTTTTAGGCCTTCCACAATACCACGGTCCAAAACCATAATAAACCAATACCACGGACCCAATACTTGGGATTAACACGTCTGACGAGGTATCATGTTCCAAAACCATAGGTTCAAATACCAAGGACTAACTACCACGGACCAAAGGTAAGTTCTCCAACATATACGCGCTTTTCCTTGCATGAAAGTGCGTGTATACGCACACGCACCTTTGAAACGTCTAACCCGCGTGTATACGCGACTTCGCCTAGATGAACCTGCGTATATGTCTTTTCCTTCATTCTGAAAAACTGAACTGAGATTTGTTACCAAAGAGAGTTGCCATCAAGGACAACACCTGTGCCATAGCTCCAAACCTGTGCCATAATGCCAACAATCTCCCCCTTTGGGCTTGATGGCAACCCAACATCCTCAATGTCATTCTCCCCCTTTGTCATCAAGCGCAAAGGGTTGTGCTCCCCCTGAGTACATGCTGAAATTTCTCCCCTGTTGTGTTGACCATGCTCCCCCTGACTGAAGGCAAGATCTGCAAATGATGTTCTTTAAGAAGAACCATGACTTATACATCATAAAAGACCTTCCTATCACCAAAAGACTCAATACATACATCCATCACCCAACCAAGTGGGGATCATCCACCCAACCAAGTGGGGATACATCAGAAATTTACATATGAAAACCAAGTTCATTACATGTTCATCCCAGGCATAGTGGGGAAACCAAAATAGGTCGTTACATGACCTTGACACCATAAAATAGATACCACAAAAGGAGATACATGACATAGAGACGAATTATCTAGAACAAGACTTATGAAAGTCACAGGCAGCTGCATCTGTCCATCATTATTCAGATCAGCAACCAAGATTTCCTTTTGTTCACCCGCTGCCTCTGTTCCACCTAAAACCAAAAACAGCTTGAGTACTTGAACCAAGATCTTCTAAGGTAATGCCAACAATGCATTATTAGAAGATTATCTGCTCCCCCTGAACCTATGCCAGATGGTCTCTGTCAGACCCATATCAAACTCTCTTCAACCAGAGTTTGTCCTTGTTGAGTTTCTTCAGAACTCGATATACGCGACTGCACCTGCATAAATCAACGTATGTACGCGGATGCCCCTCATCCAACTCGCGTACACCATCTTTTCTCTGAAACAGACAAGCTTCAACAGCAGGATGAAGCATCAACTACTCCCAGCTTCTGTCTGAGATATTTAAAAGTTTCCCTGGGCAGTGGTTTGGTGAGTATATCAGCAACTTGTTCCTTAGAAGGAACATACTCCAACTTGACTTTTTTCTCAAGCACTTGTTCCTGAAGAAAGTGATATTTGATAGGTATGTGCTTGGTCTTTGAATGCATGACAGGATTCTTTGAAATGCTTATTGCAGTTGTATTATCACATAAGATAGAGATAGGTGGAGTACAAGTGATTTGAAAATCCTGCAAGGTTTGCATCATCCAAAGAAGTTGAGTGCAACAAGATGCAGCAGCCACATATTCCGCTTCAGCTGTAGATAAAGCAATCGAACTCTATTTCTTGTTGAACCAAGATACTAATCTGGAACCCATAAAGAATGCACCACCACTTGTGCTCTTCCTGTCATCCACGCTTCCGGCCCAATCTGCATCTGTGTAAGCATGAAGTGTGAGATCTGTATCTCTAGGATACCATAAGCCATAGTTTTGAGTTCCTTGAAGGTACTTGAAGATTCTCTTGACTGCCTGAAGATGAGTTTCCTTTGGATTTGCCTGAAATCTTCCAACTATTCCCACTGCATGCATGATGTCTGGTCGGGTACCTATCAAATAAAGTAGACTTCCAATCATAGATCTATAGGTTGGTTGATGCACTGCTGTTGATTCATCATTTGCACTGAGGCTGCATCCTGTAACCATGGGGGTACATACTGGTTTCGAATCTTCCATGCCATACTTCTTCAAAATCTGCTTGAGGTACTTGGTTTGAGACAAGAAGATTCCGCCTTCATTTTGTTGGATTTGCAATCCAAGAAAGTATGTCAGTTCTCCAAGCAAGGACATTTCGAATTCTTTCTGCGTCACCAAGGCAAAGCTTTGACTCATAACTTCTTCATTGCTTCCAAAGATAATATCATCTACATAGTAACATACACAACAAGTATTAGCAATTTGTTATTTTCAATTTTTATATAGAGATTGCTATCTGCTGATCCTTTTGAAAAACCTTGTTGATGAAGGTATTTATCCAAACGATAGTACCAAGCCCTTGGAGCTTGTTTAAGCCCATAGAGAGCCTTTTTAAGTCTGCATACAAGATTTGGATCATTTCCAAGGATGAAACCATCTGGGTTGCTCGATGTATACTTCTTCTTCTAAGTCTCCATTCAGAAAGGCTGACTTCACGTCCATTTGAAATACTTTGAACTTCTGAAAGCTTGAGAGAGAAAGGAACATTCGGATGGCTTCAAGTCTAGCCACGGGAGCAAAAGTTTCTTCAAAGTCTATTCCTTCTTGTTGAGCATACCCTTTACAAACAAGTCTGGCCTTGTTTCTAATAACTTCCCCATTTTCATTCAACTTGTTCTTGAAGATCCATTTTGTTCCTATGACATTCTTATCTTTTGGTCTACGAACCAACTCCCATGTGTCGTTCTTTTCGATCTACTCAAGTTCTTCATCCATTGCCTTGACCCAGCATTCATCTTTGCACGCCTCTTTTACATTTTGTGGTTCAGTGGAGGAGAGCAATGCCAAATAGCTTGAGGCTTCTGCAATTGTTCTTCTAGTTTGTACACCTGCTTCTTTCTGCCCCAAAATCTGAGATTCTGGATGATTCTTCTGAACGTACCTGGATGGAGTCTTCTCTTCTATCCTTGTTTGTCCCTCTGGTGCCTCTTGAGGTTCTTCTTCATCATCTGTCTGGTTTGGAGAGTAGTCTTCATCCTCATCGATATTTTCATGATTTACTTGCCTAGGGATGTATCCTTTTTCATCAACCACTACATCAATGTTGTCAACAATTCTTCCAAGTCTTTTATTGTAACACTTATATGCTTTGTTGTGGGGAGAATAACCAAGGAGAATGCCTTCATCTGCTCTAGGTTCAAGTTTGCCAAGCTGCTCATCAGTATTCTTAATATAGCATTTGCTCCCAAAAATTTTGAAATGCTTTACCGAAGGAGTCTCACCATACCAGAGCTCATGAGGAGTTTGAGTGTTGTTCACTCGGACATTTGTTTTGTTGAGAATAACAACCGCAGCATATGCAGCTTCACCCCAGAAGGTTGCGGGAGTTCCAGACTCATCAAGCATAGCACGAGCCATTTTTTGGACTGTTCTATTCATCCTTTCCACCACTCCATTTTGCTGAGGAGTCCTAGCTGTAGAGAGTTCCCTTCTTATTCCATGTTCTTCACAGAAATCGAAAAATTCATTTGAGGTAAACTCCCCACCTCTGTCGGACCTGAGGCACTTAATTTTGTAATCTGATTCATTTTCAGCCAAGGCTTTGAAGGATTTGAATTTTTCGAATGCTTCGTCTTTGTGCTTCATAAGTCCTAACCAAACAAACCTGGAGAAGTCATCAATGAATAATATAAGGTATTCTTCTCCTCAAGGTGACCTTGTCCTAAATGGACCACATACATCTGTATGGACTAGCTCAAGAGGCCTGCTAGTTGATCCTTCCTTCTCAGGAAAGTTAGTTTTGGTTTGCTTACCAAACTGACATGATTTGCATATGGTGTTGTCTGGAATTTTGATATTTGGAAGACCACGAACTGCCTGGTATTTGCATGCTTTCCTTATTTGTGAAAAGCTTAGATGCCCCAACCTCTGGTGCCATAACCAGTGTTCATCATCCTTGCTCAAATAACATTGTTGTTGTCCTTCTTCAAATATGTATAGATTATTTGGAGTTCTTTTGCCTTTGATCACTGTTTTTCCTGTATCAAGATCACGAACACTACATCCATTTGATCGAAATATTACCTCGGTTCCTTGATCGCACATCTGACTAACACTCAGAAGATTATGCTTCAAGCCATCAACATACAAAACATTTCCAGCTTTGACCTTTTCTTTCAAATGAGCAGTGCCTTTTCCTTTTATGGCTGCAGGGGTATCATTTCCAAAAGAAACTTTCTTACCCTTTTCTAAAGCAATATATGATTCAAGTTTTTCTTTATCACCTGTCATATGCTTCGAACATCCGTTGTTGATATACCATAGATTTTCCTATCCTTCTGCATAAAAGGCTATCCCACATCTTTCTGGTTGTGGTTCCTTCATTCTCCATGTTCTGGCACTTGAGGTTTGTTCCTTCTGAGTTGTCTTCCAAAACCTGCTCCTGCGTTCAGAATCTTCATGACCAAAGTTATTACAAATAGAACATTCAACTTCATTTTCAAGGGCTGAAAAGTTGTTATAAGTCCTTTTCGTGATCCCAGACATATTCCTTTGTTTTTGAGCTTCTCTAGTCATGATTGTCTTATAGGCAACACATTGGGCTGCTTTGTGACCAAATTTATGGCAAGAGAAGCATTGGCCATTGAAGAAACTCCTGCGATTATCAAATCTATCATCCAACCGATTGTAGTTTCTACTGACATCCATTCTTGAGGCAAATTGGGAAGATTTTACCTGTGGCTGATTGTAGCTTCTATTTGTACTTAAGGTGGCTTGCCCCCGATTTCCTTGATAGTCTTTGTTCGTTCTTGAGGTAAACTATCCCTGATTTACCTGATGATTTCTATTAGGCCTTTGCTCGCTCCTCCTTGCTGCATCAAGATAACTTTTGGAGGTGGATGCTTGAGATGTTTCTCCATTATATCCCAGACCTGTCTTTATTAGTGGAGAACGCTGCACATTGATAATCTCATCCAGAGTTTCAGATCCTTTAACAAATTTAAGATTAATAGCTTTTGTTTTCTCAATCTCCTTTCTGAGACCAACAATTTCACATTCCAAATTTTCAAGATGTTTTTCCCTTTCAGCCAGTTGACATTGCAGAGAATCAATAATCGCATTTTTCTCTTCTAAGAAAATTTTGAGATTAGACATCTCTTCATAAAAACCTTCTACATCTATAGCATCCATGTAGTCATCATCTTCAAAAGCCATTAAAATTTTATACTCATTACCTCGTTCATCTTCGTCACTATTTGAAAGTCCATCACTATCTTCATGAGTGTAATAGATTTTCTTATTTGCATTCGATTTCTTGTTCCATCTTAACAGGTTCCTTCCCTTTGTCAATCTTATCCTTGTGAGGACATTTGGCAACATAGTGATCGACTCTTCCACATGCAAAGCATTTGAAAGGTAACTTACCTCGGAACCGTCCAGTACCCCGTTGAAGATTTCTGACAAAATTTGATTCTTCTTCTTCTTCTGACACGTGTCCTGACTCGTAGTACTCGCCTTTGCCTGAAGCCTTGAAGGCAGCTTCTCTCCTGTCTGATGGACCTCCTTTCCTCATTTCATAAGCAGTTAGAATTCCGTGCAGCTGTGACATTTTAAGGCTTTGTAGATTCTCTTTTTCTTCTATTGCAGAAACTTTAGATTCAAACCTAGGGGACAAAGACCTTAGAACTTTTTCAACCACAACAGCCTCTTTTATTTCTTCACCCAAATTTTTCATACAATTAACAATCTCATCTACACGAAGAAAATAGTTAGCCACACTTTCATCATTATACATCCTGAGATTTTCATACTGAATCCTGAGGGTCTGAAGTTTTGCTCGTTTTACCTGATCATCTCCTTCATAGTTCAGAACAATCTTGTCCCATATCTCTTTTGCGGATTTAAACTGCATTACCTTGACAAATTCTGATTGAGATAGGCATCCTAATAGAGTATTGACCGCCTTTGCATTTGTTTCATATTTCTTCTTCTCAGCCGTATCTGTAGGAGTTGCTGATGGAAAAGTATACCCTGTATCTATGATATCCCAGACTTCTGTACCAAGAGATTGAAGATAGGCAGTAACTCTTACCTTCCAATAAACGAAGTTTGTCCCATCAAAAATTGGTGGCCTGATTGATGCTTCCCTCTCGTAGTTGCTCATGATGAACGATCTTCCTTCAAGCGATCAAGCTTCTTCTGAAGGACCTGCTCCGATACCAATTGTTGGAAATAATATTGAGAGGGGGGGTGAATCAGTATTATCAAGTCAAATATTCCTTTTTCAAAATCAAATGATATACGCTACTTCAGTGAATTAAACCCACGTATATACGCAACTATGCAGAATAAAACCCGCGTATATAATGCAAACTTTTTAATTTACTTTATCTTTCTGATGTTGATTGTTAATCTGTGATTCAGAAGCAAATAACCAGTAACCAGAACCATTAAAACAGAGCAGAAAGACAATCGCACACAAGAACACAAGATATAATGTGTAAACCCAATGTGGGTGAAAACCACCTGCTGCAATTCGTCTCTATCTTCTCTTTAATTAGAAACTTCTTTTTACAATTGTACTGGTGCAGTCCTTTACTAGTACGCAGGCTGCAACCTGCAGAGAGCTACAACCCTCTCTCGTTTTCTAGCTTCTCCTGGAAGGGAGTTACAACCCCCTTAGCTCTTGCACTAGCCAAGATACTAGTACGTAGGTGCTGACCTACAGAAGGCTACAACCTTCTCTTTCTTTCAGGGACCACGTTTCATAAATTTTCAGATTCGATCCACAAATAACATCAATCAAACATCAAGAATTTCTGCATCAACCAATCACCTTTTCACCAATCAAAATTGAATCAACATAAACACTTCTCTGACGACTGTACCCAGATCACAGTAACAATACCACACACCAAATCTGAACCCAGAACACTGCAGCAATAAACAGAAGCAGCAAGATCACAACTCAAAATATATACGCTACTTTAATAGCCTGAAACCTGCGTGCATACGCTTCTGCGTATGGAACAACTTGTGTATACGTTGTTTTCCTTCACTGAACCAGCGTATATACGTGCCTTCGCTGAACTGAACCTGCGTACAGATCTACAAAAGATAATTCACTCTTTCAAATATTCAGACACTGATTAACCCGGATTATCAGATTTATAGATCACGCATGCGCCATATATAACGGATCAAAATCATGCAAAGATATTGTCATTCAAGCCAAGAGATTATGGCCCATCAATAGAACTTATCCTTCTTTGCGCTAAGGTTCCTCCTTCATTCAGATCCAGATCTGCTCCACAACGCTAATCATCAGTATTTCAGATCTCACACTTTATCAGATATTCAATAATAATCCAGATGATTCCTTGCCACATGATCTCCTTCCTCTTTTATAGTTTTAGGCCTTCCACAATACCACGGTCCAAAACCATAATAAACCAATACCACGGACCCAATACTTGGGATCAACACGTCTGACGAGGTATCATGGTCCAAAACCATAGGTTCAAATACCAAGGACTAACTACCACGGACCAAAGGTAAGTTCTCCAACATATACGCGCTTTTCCTTGCATGAAAGTGCGTGTATACGCACACGCGCCTTTGAAACATCTAACCCGCGTGTATACGCGACTTCGCCTAGATGAACCTGCGTATATGTCTTTTCCTTCATTCTGAAAGCCTGAACTGAGATCTGTTACCAAAGAGAGTTGCCATCAAGGACAACACCTGTGCCATAGCTCCAAACCTGTGCCATAATGCCAACATCATCTACTCTATCCCGACATCTTCCACAATGTTACTATTTCTATTCCATCTTGTGAAAATTCATTTCCATATTTTTCTATTTTTGATCATTCGCAAAACACGTGGTATGCCAGTTCTTCATTCGTTTGCGGAGAGGACAAATCTCTCTTCCCAGATCCTCCCAATCTCTCATCTTACATTTCCGAAAACATAGAGGGTGAAACTTCTTGTTTTTCATCATCCCCTCTTTATGATTCGTCAGATCATGAGGATGTCGTTGTCCATCATCTTGAGTTTTCTGATCGTGGTTGTTGTGATCTTTTCATTCATTCATTCGATCACGATTCTAATTTGTCTATTGTTGATCTTTCTAAGCCACCAGTCTTTGATGATCTATTTCTGATGAATTGAAAACTCCTCAAGTCGTCGAGGCACTTCAGCCGAAGTTAATGGTTATGTTAGGCTCTCGTAGCCTTGAGGTTAGTTCCATTTCCGATCAGAAATTTGTTGAATATCCCCAGCCTCCTCATCACTCTATTGTTTACACTGAAAATCAATCTATTTCATAGTTTTCACATCCTCCATCAAAATCACACGATCCTATTGCTCATGCATTGGAGGAGTCATACGTAGCAAGCACTGTTGCGAAACGAAAGTTTTCTTCTTTCCTTATGTTTGCTCATTTGTCAAGTTCGAAGGTGTGTACATGCTTGTCTTCCACGCACAATGTGACAGGACACCATCATATGTCCACAGAGTGCCTTTCATGTGCTTTTCGTCTTTACTTTTTTGTGGATGCATTCAAGCTTCAAACATTTGGTTTACATTGTTGTATCTTTCTTGCTTGGTTTTCTTGCATATCTTTCTTGTCAATCATGTTGTCGCCTACATGGGCCAACCAATGCGTCGGTGGCTGCATTGGAAATATCACTTCACGTGAGTTGGCCTATGCTCTGCTTAGGTTAGGACTTAGGAGTAGGAGTATTGTTTTGCTTTTCTTGTTTGTTTTTTGGATTTGCTTTCTTTGTTTTGCTTTGTCTTGCTTCTTTCCTTTACTTGTTTGCTTCTACACCCGTAGGTTAGTTCCACATGAAACTGTGTTTGGCTTCTTAGACGAGCAAGGTGAAATCCAACAGGAACTTGTACAGCTATCAACACTTGGTTATCTGTCTATTCCCTCTCTTTATGAGAATCTTACATTTCTTCTAGTTGATGATACGCTGATTAAAAATACGTTCCTTTCAGAGAGAGTCACGGTGTAATCACGATGCTTGCACTCTTAACTAGTATCGCCTACTCTAATCGATTTTCTATATTTGGTTAAACCTTGTCAACTCATTCAAGTAGAGTAACGAGAGAGGGAAAACCTTAACAAGTATGTCAGAGGTATATATAAAAATCCTTCTCTGAAGGGACAACCTCTTATGCTCTCAATAAGTTGGGATCCCTCTTCTGCCTCATGAAATAAATAAGTGCCTATGCACAGTTCTTTGAAAAATGAAAAAAATGAAATAAAAGATGAAAGAAGATAAAGGCTTCCTGCGCAGAGAGGTAAAGCAAGTAACTCTGTCGGGGTACTGTCCAGGCTCGCTGGCAGCGGAGAAATGCTTGTGTTTCTAAAGTGACTTTGTCGGAGTACTTTCCAAGACTACTAACAGTGAAACAACACCAGAGATGAAACTAAAACTCTGACAGTTTATATTACTTGTGCATTTATATACCCCTCATCCCCAATCGAAACAAAACAGTTTGACTTGGCTTGGTATGTGCGCGGGCAATGAAGAGAATGGTAGGAACTACATCTTTAATGCAATCTAGTGAAGAAGTTATGATGATCGAAGAACTGAACAATACTTCCGGAATAGTTAGACTCGTTTCACATGAGACAAGGTCGATACAGAGAACTAGAGTTCTACCAGTGTGTCGCCAATGTTGTAGCGGCCACAACCACCCTCCAAAATTTTGCCCATGCTTCGTTTTGCAGCCTCCCTTCTAAATCACAGCAGCTCATCTGGCATTGATCCAAGCACTTGTGCTTTGATTGAGCCTCATCCTTTGCATCTTAGATTGTGTTTGCTTACTTGGTTTACTGTTTAATCCACAAGCCGATCGCTTGACTTGGTTTCCATCCAATTCCAGGTTTGCCTTAGAGAACTGTGCAATCCTTGAGGGCAACTAGTCTTGCTTTGGGGAATTGCACAGTCCAAGCTAACAGTGAGCCTTGAGCTCAAGAATTGCACAGTGCTAGTTGATAGCCAACCTTGAGCTGGGAAATTGCACAGAGCATGAGAGGCAACCCAGAGCCACTCAGCCCAGAAATTGCGCAGAAGCCTTTCTGCTCAAAAGCTGCCCAGTGCATGAACCAAAGAGTTGCTCGGTTCCCCCCAAAACTACGCAATCTCTCCGAGCAATGCATGGCAGCTTTTCTCGAAGAAGAAAAAAGCAAAAAGCAAAAATGCATACCTAAAAAATAGGGATCTATTTTTAGCAGCCCGAAGGAGGCACTTGAGTTATTTTGGAAACTGTCACCAAGTGTCGCTTTTTCCTTGATTTTGGCCTTCACGTCATAAACACTAAATTGACCAAATCTATTTAATCGACGATGCCAAAGCTCATTTGCAAATTTAATCTTGGAGCTCTAACATTCCATGAGGCGATCGAGGAACCTTCAGTGCGATCGTCGTCGCTTTTCCGGGTAAGTCTTGCTTTTCTAGTTTTTTGTCGCCTTTTCTGTCGCTTTTGTTTGTTTAGCTTGTGAGAGTGTTGTTTCACTTGTTTCTTTGAACGACTGCTAGGGTTTTAGCTTGTTTTAAATTGTAGAAGTGTTGTTTCAAGTTTTGCATTGCCTTTCCCAAGTGTCGCATGCATTACCCTGTTTTTGCACTAATGGTAGCCGTTGCGGCAACCCCCCTCACATGCTTCATTTTCCATCAGTTTGATTGATTCCTGCACTTGTTTCACTTGGATGCATCATCACTCAGTTAGATTTTCACTCAACATCACACCATCCTTCAGATCTGCTCGATTTCACACTCCCCTTGGGCAAATTTGGCCTCCCCTTGCTCAAATATTGTGTTCGCTTGCATGCACTACACATTCTGGGCGCTCAAGGCCTCTACCTTCGCTTTTGGAATTGTGCAGAGGGTGCCCTAGCCTGGCGCCAACTGCGCACTGCGCAGTTCCAGCAGCCAGCCTCCCAGTTTGGCCACTGAGATTGCGCAGTGTGCAATCTCTCCTGACACTAGCCCAAGATTGAACTACGCATTGTGCAATTCTAGTCAGCAAGCATCCCCATTGACTGTTAGGACTGCATAGTTCCAGCAGGCAGCCAATGACCTCTATTAACCAGAATTGCGCAGTCTGTCCCATCATTAACCTGGGTTGTTGCTTGGTCCTATCTTGAAGTTGCTTTTGGTTTTAAGGCAACATTTTTTTGTCATGAGTATCCTCTTTGTCTCTAGGTACAGCAATTATTGAGCATCTCTCTAGCAGTTACAATTAACATGGCCTCCAAGAGAGTTGCATCAAAGGAAACCATCGAGAGCAGTACTAGGGAAGCAGTTGAACAAATGTTAGTTAATCTACCAGTTTATGCAGACACTCAGTTGTTCATTGAGAAGGGTACAACATTAACATGGTAGAAAATCAAAGATACTTTTGCAAACGTCAGTTAATCTACCAGTTTATGCAGACACTCAGTTGTTCATTGAGAAGGATACAACATTAACATGGCAGCAAATCAAAGATACTTTTGCAGAGGACTTCAAGGAAGACTTAGAGGATCGACAAGTTTACCTTAGCATCCACCAGTCAGGATTATACAAGGTTGCATGCAGGTACCCCATCTTCCCATGTGTGAACATTATCAGCTGGATTGTCTCACACACAAATCCAAAGACTATGACATTGAGCAGTGCCAGCGGGATAGAGCTTGCCACCTTCAGGGCGGAGAAATTTCAGCAGATGTATCATTTACCTCAGTCGATAAAGCGCATGGACACACTTTTCTATGCTACCCATAGCTTTGTGAACACTAGAGACATCGTCAAGCGCTAGGTGAAAGAGCCGTCAAAGTTCATACAGACACCCAATCATGTTTACAAGACAAAGTCTCTCAAGAAGGCTTATCAGTTCTTGATTGTCTTTGCATGCATGCTATACGGTCAAGAGAACACAGAAACCTTTCTTGAAGGTTGGGTAGTTGTACTCGACCAGTTGGTGAGTGATGGGAAGCCATTCAACTGGTCGGACTTGTTGGCTCATCAGTTGAAGATCCATGTGACTAACACTCGGAATCTGCCTAAGAATGAGCAAGCGAGATTCTACATGTCTACATACTTACTTGATGCAATTTGTGCCCAGCAGCAGTTTCCTGGCATGAGCTGGACATGGACACCTAAGGAGACTATCATCAATGTTTATTGCAAGTTTCTTTTCGACTACAGCTATCAAGGAGTGATGGCAAAGCTAACTGACCATTTCATCATCTCGTTGTACAAGCTAATCTTTGAGCAGGATCCACCTTGCATGTCCCAAGAAGCAATGGAGGCGATAGTGAACATCGCAGATTGGTATGCCTCACCAGGTGGCACCTTCATCAAAGTGTTTGGCGGAGAGAAGCCTCTGCATGTTCTACCAAGGTATGCCACTGACAAGTTGGTCATGCAAGAGGTCTCATATCACCTCTCCACAGGGTTGTCAGCAGCACTGCATAGGAAGAAGAAGGCACCATGGCCCGCTCTTCCTTTGTGGATCAGATTGTATGAGATTAAGAGCTTGAAGGATGCAGATGCCGAAGCTAAGGAGATATTAGGATTCAAGTTCAACACCAAAGACTTCAATCTGTATGATCCTCACGGTATTTGCAAGGACCATTGTGCGAGAGTGTACTTTCCATGGATCCACGGGACATTTCACTGGCACAAGGAGGACCCTTGGAGGTACTGCTACAATGCCTCCAAACTCCATGAGCCGGTCAGTATAGCAACAGCTTGAAAAGTTGCTCTGCAGGCAGCAGCAACACAGGAAGCAACAACAACAACAGCAATAGAAATAAATCCAATGCAGGACAAGGGAAAAAGGAAGATTTCCGAGAACCCAGAGGCAGAGCAAGTTGCAAGATGAGGGTAGATCCTATCACGGAGAAAGAAGCTTTGGCAGCAGAGGCAAAGAGGGAGCAGCAGATAAAGAGAGCAGAGCGAAGGAAGAGAGAAAAGCAGAGGTTGTAGGAAGTAGAACTGAAGCTACAAGAGCCAGAGAAGAAGTTGAATGAAAAACAGGATCAAAGGAGGAGAGAAGGAGAAGAGAAGCAGAAACAAGGAGAAGAACAAAGGCAAGGCGCGATGACAGAGCAAACAGTGCCCACATAGGTTAAGGAGTCAGAACAGTCAACGACAGAAGAAGAGGGTGAACAAATGCAGGATTGGGAGCTTGCTCAGCAGATTGACCAACTGATTGAAGTGACAAACATGGAGTTGGAGCAAGAGCCACAAAAGGAAGACATTGTCCTTATGTTGTGAGCACCAGAGGTCACCGCTCAATCTCCACCACCTCTAGTGTCAAAACCAGTCCCGAGCGAGCAAGGAGAAGTTGTTCTCCTTGATGATGATCCGATCATGGATGTGTACAATCTATCATTTGATGAGTTACAAAAGAGGATTGTGCAGTCGCAGACGAAGCACTTCCAGGATGATCACACATCACCTACATTCATCAAGGAAAGGGTGATAGCGCCAGACATCAAAAAGCATCCAACTACCCTTGCCGATGCCACCTTGGCCTATGCAAGAGCAACGAGCTCAAATGTTAAGTTCCTGTTGGCCGAGAATGAACAAATGGCAAAGAATTTGTAGGCTGTCAGGTAAGACGCACAACAAATTCAAGTGCAAAGTGCAGTTTCCGCAATGGGAGAGATGAGGAAAGCAATACTCGCTAAAGTATCAACACTTGAAACTACCATGCGGAAGCTCTATGACGGTTTTGTCACTATGCATAAAGCAATTGTCCATGTGCATGGCTTACCGCAGCGGAGCAAAGAGTTTTTTCAATCTCTCAGGAACATACATGCTGCCATCGCCCATGTTCAAGAGTAAACATTGTGGTACAAAGGGGCCTTGCTTTACTTGCCAAAGAAGATGAAGCCACATGCAGAGTTGGAGAAAGAAAAGGTCCGAATGTTGATCCAAAACTATGAGCAGCTCGCCCCATTCATCAACAGCATACAGGCCTCATATGCACGGTTGTACAAGAGTTTGGATGTCATGTTGAGAATGCACAGGATCCCGTCAATCGGTTCCCTCACTGAGGCTAGACCCATGAAACAAGTTCGGCTAGAGATCGATGGGTACATGGAGCAGCTAATGGGAGAGGCCACTAGGGATGACTTGGAGTTGAGCGCACCTAACACGCAAAAGTATGTTGGTGGTCCTGTCATGGTCAGCACCATGCTGTACAAGCTTCGGGACGAGTTGGATATAGGTTCCAAGACCATATACCCGGATGCTATGGAGGCAAGAGTCCGCTATCAAAGAGACACCATCAAGCAATTTGGAGACATCATCGGACAGTACCAAGCTTCGCATCAATATGTGGCCGAGAAGCACCAAGTGGAGGTTGTTGAGTTTGTCTTTCCCCAAACTTCGGAGTCATAGTGTTTTGTCTTGTTAGGCTGTCTCTAGCCTATTTTGTCTCACACGGGTACATGTGGAAATTGTAATATTATTTGTAAATATGTTTTAAGTGAAATTCCAAGTGTCATTAGTGGAATGTGAAAGGTCATCATGTTATGTAATGAGTTATTTGTAAAGAAGTTGAAGAGTCATGAGGATAGTCAAAGAGTCACAAAGGGGAATGTCAAGGGTCACCCCACCCTTTGTTATAAATAGAACCTCATAACTCATAGAAGAGGCTTTTGGGAGCCAAGCTTTTGGCTAGGCTTAGGCTTAGAAAAGGCTTGGGAGTATTGTGACGAGCCTTGGCTTCTCCATAGCGTAGAGCGAGTATACTTCTTTGGAGGAGCAGGTGTTCTTGACTGTAATGTTCCACTATTGGGGCTAGTGGTCGTCAATGGTGTATGTATGGATGGAACTTTCACTTATAATAATAATAACAGAGCCAACACACTTTCATGCATATGTTGTTATTGTAGTTGGACTATTTTGGTTGCTTTAACAATGTATGGTGTTTAACTTACGCATTTGATTATGAACTACTTTGTATGCAATTTGTACGAATCTTGTTGAATGCGTGTTGTTGGACTAACCCGTCACTTTAATTTGTGGATTGTTCTACATTTTAGCATGTGATGTCGTTCTGCTTGTGTGTTCCTTTCAACTTGCGTACTATTATAGGCTTATAAGGGGCACACTTCCTTTTCCCCTGTGTGTCAAAACCTTCATGCATAGCACTTGACTCTCTGCAGAGTCACACACTTGCTCTCACCCAAAGTTATCTTACTTATCTCTGCGCGCTACTGCGATCAAGACATTACACTACCACCCACTGCTGGGACTCCTAGTCCAAATGGTTTGAGGTCTAATTGGGACTTCATATCGAGGAGATCCACTGAATGTTGGCGGGTCCAACACTGTCAACATAACTATAACCTTGAAGACATTAAGATGCGTCTCTTTGTCTTTTCCTTGGAAGATAATGCTATGGATTGGTTTTATGATTTTCCTAATGGTTCTTTTGATTCTCTGCAAGCTATAATCAAGGCCTTTATCAATGAATATGGAGATAAGAGGAATGAAAAGGTTTTACTTCGCGCTATTTACAGTATGAAAAAGAATGAAGATGAAACTATTAAAGAATTTAATAGGAGCTTCAATGGAAATATAAGAGAATTATCTCAATATTACAAGCCTCCTAATAAACTTTTGTTAGACCATTACATTAATGCATTTGACGCTGACACTTCTTATGAATTGATGTGCGGGAAGCCCGCTAATGTAAGGGTTGCTCAAACTTTAGTTGAGGAATTAGAAAATGACAAGAAAGCATCCGGGAAGTTTGGGATTCCAAATATAAAAGAAGAGGAAAATGATCATGTTAAAGAACTAGCTCAAAGCATTAAAAGTGTGCAAGATGAGCATAAAAATCAAGTCACCGTCATGCAAAACTGCCTAGTTAATATGAAGGAGTCTCAAAAAAATAAGCTGCAGGATAATGATGATCAATCTTGGCCATATTGCAGTACTTGTGAAAATTTTCATGAGGAATCTACTTGTGCTTTTGCAAGAGGAATCCTAGGTAGTGGCATTGCAGGGACTAGTAACCAGATTAATCATTTTGACGATGAAAAGGAAAATGATAAGCATCTTGTTAAGGAATTAACTCAAATGATCAAAGACATGCAATCTAGTCAAGCAAAATTAATAGCAGATCACGCCAAAGAAATGAATTCTCTGGGGAACAAGTTACAGGCAATGGAAGTTAATCAGTATAATCAAAAGATCAATTTTCAAAACATGATAGATACCATAGAGGAGGAGCATGCTGAGGAACTGAAAATCATGCAGACTAATCATTCTAATCAGATGACCACCATGCAAGACCATTTGATCACAATGGAGAAAAATCATGCCAAGGAAATCAGCCTCGAAGGCTTTGTTGGTGCTCTTTTCACCCCAAGCCTATTTTTATTGAAGATATTTTATGGTGTTTATTTGCAAGTTCATCAGAGAGCCATTTGACTTAGATCCATAGCTCATCTAACCTCTACGTCTTGCCAGGAATGCCTCGCTCGTGGGGATAATATCCAACCACAAAACAATAGGGGAGAAGCCATTGTTGCCCTAAGACCTAGATTGCCTAGTGAGGTTTTTGCACTAGACTGCTAGATTGTGTGGTAACATGGACTAAGTCAACCGTTTATAGGGAGGTTTCCTGGTAACTGATTTTTGGCAATTTTATCCACTGTATTGGTGCATGGCGAGGGGAGTGCTAGTGGTTGTACCTTAACAGGCTAGATTGGTTTCCAGCTTTTGTACCAAGGTATATCTTGTCTCCATTTTTGTCCTTGCAATTAACTGTTCAACTAGATGGCTGCCCTTTGTTTTCTAGACCAGCACTTGGCTACAAGTTAATTTTCTTAGACATAGTTGTTTCACCTTACCAGAAAACTTATTTTCCTGATGTAGAAATGAAAAAGGAAAAAAACAAATCAAAACACACTTGAAAATAGGCACCTGTATGGCTGGAGGAGACTGTGTCATGGGCATCTGCAACCAAACAGTAAGTGCTCAGTAAAGTAAATAATGACTCTGCAGCAATGTTCAGTATCAGCCATCTGGACAGATTTTAAAAAATGGAGAGGCGTAAACTGATTTCTAAGTCCATTAATTGTTATATTCTCTCTTCATTGGAAGTTACATATCATTAATTCCTCCATCCTATGATCTATCTCATTGCACATTATAGATTTTACTGGTACTTTTCTCCATCTAGAATAGAAGGGAGTCTTTACCAATACCCATTACATGAATCTAGAAAATGTCATACTTACCATGATCAAACCACCTAAGACTCCAGTAATGAGTGCTGCAATAACCCCTTGTGATAGATTTTTGACACCCCTGCCTCCAGCCCTCTATGACAAATTTTCAAAGTTCAAGTACTAAGAATAAGCATAATAAACCATCTTATAAGCATAAGCATGTCAACCTCAAGATTTCCTCGTGTACGGATTTCAAGGTGCCATAAACCTTTCCTTTGAAAAAACCATGGAGAATCCTTACTTTTTGAGAAATAAGCAAGACAATGTTTTCTTCTATGCCACTCGACTCACAACCAACATGACCAGCCCAAGTCACTCCACCTGCCACAGAATTACAGTCAACCTACACTATTTAATATATCACTAAATATTGTTTTCTTAAAGAAAAATGCATCACTGAACCAATCTTCTCATGCTTCAGTTTGTTTTTAGAAAACAGGTTTAATAAATAATGCAACAGTTTTTCCCTTCAAAATCCAGGCTGGATTGACTCGTATTTATCTAATGGAACAATAGGTTCCATAGCCCAAACATATATTGCACTTGATGAAACAAATAGTGTCAAGACACATTCAACGAACCATAAGTGTGTATCTCCAGCATAGTGTGTGCAAACCAATGCTGTGTATCTTCAGCATAATGCAGAACAAGAAAGAACATATCATTCATTACATACTATTTCCATATGAACAAGCCAAAGAGAAACACACAAAATAGATACAATCCAAGTTAACATACTTCAGAACAAGAATGAAACTCATAAAATATGTGAATTCTTGGGACTAGAAAATGGAAGTTCAAGTGGAGTGCACAGTCCTTTATAGACAAGGATGCCCATCCCATCTTTGATACTTTTTGTAACTCCTATGGACACTAGTGTTCCTACGTCTTAGTAGAAATAAACCACAAAATAAAGGTAGGATAAGAGATACAAAAAAGTTACACGAGCAGGTTGCATTCCCATGTGGTAGATAATCTGTACTACAGGGCAAAAGTGGTTACATGTACTACGAGACATGGCCAATGGAAGATGAGCATACTAATGTAGAAATTTTATAAATTGTAGTTTTTTTGCAAATTCAGAACTTTCACCTCATTAAAGGTTCTATGGATATAATCCCTATAATTATCAGCCTTTGGACTGAATTGAATATAAATTACAACAGCAAACAGCAGACAATATTTTACTTCACATCAACCCCAATACACTAGAAAATAACAGAGAAGATAACAAATATATGCCAAACAAGTTTCAGCCCTTTAGGGAAATCTTTTCATGCATAAACAAAATCTGAAATATAATTAATGCAGATTTACAACAGTAAATCTCTCCTATTATCTTCTATATAAATGTTAAGTGTTTTCATAATTTCAACCTTAAATTATGTCAAATCAGCAGCACATATTAAGTGTTGCAAATTACCAGACGATGAAGACAATGTTAGCTAAAAGCCAAATCCACAATAAGACAATATTGGACAGCTGAAAACTTCATATATATAGATAAGAGATACAGTTTAAGTACATAGTCTCAACTTATCACAAGCCAATACAACCCTCCAAGCTCTCAAAACCCTGTCTGCGGAAAACAAAGAAAAACCCTAGCTACAACAAAGATACTCCAACAAGTTAGAATCACCACTAGCAAGACCTCCTTGGCCTCATTCAATGCCTCTCCTCTTTTCTTCCTCCTCAACAAGTAAAACTTCAGGTTTATCTCCAAATCATAACTCTACTGCCTCCATAGGGATCAAACCCTAGCCTTAGACTTTGACAATGCTCCAAGAAACCATAAGGCCTAAAGACAGAGAGACAAAGTGCAAAGAAGATTGCACAAGAGAGAAACAAACTAGCGCCTCTCCTCTTACTAGTGCTTAACCTCATTCTGAGTCTAAGGTAGTTCACACTTATCGAGGCAGCTCATGTATCCCAAGACTGATCACACCTTGCAAGGCATTTTGAGCTATTTACACATGCATGGACAGCCTTATCACATGCCACATGGAGGATCCTTGACCACTCTCTTTGTGGGTCACCTACTGATTTTCAGTAGAGAGCCAACCCACATATGGAAACCTTGTGACAATTGTGGGATTATATTGGCAGCGCATGGTGACCTAGAGGGGTCACTTAGGTGACTTTTGATGATGTTGACTTGTTGCCCCTCATGTCAACAAGGGTACGTATATTTTTTAACTTGCATTATCACAATTGTAAGCCCAAGGTCACAAGTCAAAAGCTTTGTAAAAAGTTAAAAACCATGTGAGTCATTGTATTTAGGTGTCCTAGGTCTTGTGATGGTCGGCCATGGTCTGTCCTTTTGAACTAAGTCTGTGGTCTCTGTCTTGTATAGGATCAGTTTTGGATGGATCTTAGGGGGACTCATGGTTTAGAGGAGCCTTGGTTATGTGGGGGCAATCACCGTTGTATGTGCCAGTGTAGCATACATCAGGGTGCACCTATGTCCTACAGCATTGTTATGAGTCAAAAGTCTGTATGTGGCTTTGGCCTTGGTGCAGTATTTTTCAGACAGTTCTCAACATCACAGTCTCACAAATTCAACATGTTCACATTTCTTGAGGCAGTTCGTGTTTCTCAATGCATGTGGTCCCATAATTAAAATAGTCAACTTGATCCCAAAATGCTCACAATGAAGAAAAGATGACATGCCACATTGATTTTTTCCAGATAGTGAAGGCATCATGCAGAAACAGGTGGTGAAAGTTGTTCCAGTGGCACATTGGGGTTCCAAGTGGCAAAACAAGGGCAAAACTTAACATATTTTTGCATGTATTACATCAAACGTGGTCTACAAAAATAGAGGAAAAAAACCAAACTTGTAGATTTCCAAGATTTTCTAGGGCACTGGAGATCCATCCTCTAAGCATGATGACATGGCATATACGGTGATGATACACAAGGGAAGATCTAGCCAATGGGTCTAGTGACAAGAGAAATCAAGACAAAAACTCAGATAATTATAAAATAAAATTCAAATCAAGGAATATTGCCCCAGGGCATTGAAGATTTAGGAAAAGGTGGAAAAGTCGACTTACTAATACAAATTTGAGTCAAAAAGGTCAAGAGGTGAATGTTGGGGGGTCTTGAGTACCATTTGTTGGCTTGTGGACATAAAAATAGTCATTGCAAAGTCAAAGGACCATCTTTTCAAGCAAAGTGAATTCCTCATGGACTAAACCAAATCACTATAGACCAGGTTGAATTGTTTAAAGGACCAAGCCATGCCTCAAGCTAGCTGTTGAAGAGGGATGTTAAGCATCCAAGGACCGTTTCATCCTTCTGGGGTCAAATGCAAGTGGATGTGGATTTCTAAGTGTTATGTTGAACCAAATCGATTCCTTTAAATGGGAAAAACTCATTGTAATGTAAGAGTTTATTAAAAAGTTTACTTAGTCTCCAACATGTGGTTAACAAGTAAATAATTTTCCTAGGGAGATGTCCAACTAGCCATTATCTAGCCATTAAAAATAGTTATAAAAGGCTAGTCTCTCCTCTAGTTGAAGTTGTTGTTGATTTATGGGATCATTTTAATGCTATAATTGGTAACTTTCATTTTTGCAAACACATTGTCTCTACTGTGTGAGTTGGATTTTCCTATTTCATGTTTACTTGATATATGTTGTAACAGGGTCATTAATATAATTATTTCATAACTAATAAGGATTACACGTCTTATAAGGGCAATCCGTTGAGGGACTACATAGCCACACAAAGAGGGTGGACTAGGCACTAGTCTACTTCATCACTCTTGCTATAGGTGAAGCAAATTGGAACCAATGGTTGGAGCAATCCTTATAAGGGATCATTTCAACCAAGTGAAGGTCATTCCATCACATAGTCGACTCAAAGATTGGAGATGTCTCTCTAAAGGCCGCTCTCTGTTCAATCCAGAAAGTTGTGGAAGGTTTTAGACATGTGGGTGATACACTCTTCAAGTCCAAGCCCACCTCATTGTCCGAAGTGCATGATCAATTCAAACATGATTATGGTTCACACCTTAGCAATCTTGAAGGTAATATCTATGGTCAAGATAATTCATTTCTCAACAACCAAACTATTTTTAAAAATCCATAGTTTTATTTCCTATTTTAGTTTAGATTTATTTGCTATCTTGAAATTCAAGTTTTCATCATAAAATATCTAGTTAAACCCTTGTGATTTGGGCATATAAAATATAGATCTAAGCGAAGGTGGCAATATATTTGTTTTTGGGCATATTCACAGGTATAGTGAGTGTCATCTTTCCTATCTGCATTAAATTACAGTTGTAACATAACAGATTTTCAATGGTACAATCCTCATTCCAAGTATTATCAATAAAACCTTGTATTACCTCTACAATTTGTGTTAAAGTGATGAAAGCTCCAAACCACGTTGCACAATCCAAGTGGAACTTGGATAGATCACCCACTATCAACTCAGTGACCTACCTTGTCTCTTTAGGCTGGCTCTCTTCCAACCTCGAGGGGGGCTCCCCTATTTGTCACTACAGCTTAAACAATACGGAGCAAGTTGATATCACAAGTAACCACATTGACTGAAATGGTTTTTAAACGGTAAAAAAAAGGATATAAGGGTGATGGAAGAATACAAAGACCAGTGCTAATGTTCAAGGGAAATAAGTGAGGTCACGATCACAACCCTCTCTTTGTCAACTCTTCCTTTGGGACTGGATGGATAAGGAGTTGGGGCAGAAACTAACCCACTCAAACCAATCTAGACTAACCTACTAGGAATTTGGCTTCACTAGGAGGATCTACTCATTCGAAGAGCCCCAACCACTATACCAATAGTGCCACTAGTATCCCACACTAAGATTGAAGATCCCTTTGCAGGGTTTGTCCAACACAATAGTATGGCTTCCTGATGGAAACTAAGGGCAAGATGAAGAAACTAGAACCTAGACCTCCCCTTCCAAGTGATAATCTATCCCTCAAATGAATCGATAGAGCAGTATTGTGATCACCAAATTATACCTATAAAAGTAATCTTTTAAAAGCACAATTTATTGGCAAGAGCTAAGAAGATAGAAGAATCAACCCACAACAATAATCAACCAAGAAAAATTTTATTGAAGTCCCCAAGGAGAGGAATACTCCCACTCTCCAACCATGAATCAAATGAGGAAATACCTCTCTTTATAAGAGAAGGCTTCAACTCCTTTACAGTAAGATAATATTATTTAATGAAGAACTTGGTCTGAAAGACTGTCTTTTTCTAACTTAAAAATAATTTTAAATAAAAAGAAGGAAAACTGGATAAACCCACATGTACAATAAAAATATAAAACCCCACAAAGGCAGGTCAATTCTCAATAAAAGAATTTGGCAATCCATGCAAAGGTGGCAATCTCGGCCATGACAATTGCGGAGCTAACTCTAGTTGTAGCGGATACAAGGGCATCGAAGTTGCTGACAAGAAGAACATGCTATCGCGGCGTGATACAAATCCTCGACCTTGAACATATACAACCATGGTTGCTTGATTTTAAGTTTATATACCGTGTAAACTCCTAGAAATTGCTATGACCATGGTTATCAAGTCACAGATTTGTAGTTACAGAAGACAAACCATTTACGTCAAATACAGAGTTTTTTTTTAAGGTCAAATACTCTGTCATTTGGGATGCCTCAAAACCAAGACTGTTCATCCTTGTCCTGCTCTCTTGTGTCACATACGTGTGGGCCTTCAACATTCATAATGTAAGATCTATGCCTCTACTCCATCAACAAATCAAGGGTCTCATTCTCTGTCAGGTCAGAGACACCAACAAAGTGTTTAGACAAGAATTCTTGATTAGTTCTATCACATCCATCAGGTTGCTCAATCAGTAATATGATTACGCTTTCCCATATTAAAATTTATGGCCACAATACTGTAGGCACCAAAGAACTCATGATCACCATTTGCCTAAGAGAGACCCATTTCACAATGTAACTCTATTGTAGAGGAACACTATTTCCAACGTCAAAATTTGATGTGTAATCCTTATGTGCACCAATGTCAAAACTGAAAGTCGAGGGATTCAAAGATGGAACTCAACTTCCCATTGAATGTTTTTTCTTGAGTAATAGGTTTGTCGAGATGCTTTCATAAAGTACCATTACGCATGCATTCATACAAAAGAATATTTGTCACTTGATCTTGGCACTAAGAAATATCTAAGTAGAACAACAAGGTTTCAATGGTGTATCAGATATTGAGTTATGATTCAACCTGGACTTCACTTTGTCAACCCTTTGCATTGTAAAAACCACATACATCAATCTAATGATGTCAAAAACTTCCATTGTAATTTGTGATTAAATCACTTCACAAGCTTTTGTTCCACAAAGAATAATCATGTCAAACCAACTATTTCAGCAGTAAAGAATTCAGACTTCCCATTTTCTGCTAGTGCTACTTGTTCCTTCGTTTTTTTTGCAATAATTCTTGCAATATTAAAAGAAGTGCCAAGTGGAGCTCCTTGAAGAAAATTGTTGTTTGGGTTGTTGCATTCATTTTCAACTGTCTATGCTATTCTGAACATTTCTCTTGAATTTGATAGCATTATAACGTGAATGGACCCAAAAATTGGAATGCAGCAATACTGCGCTACTCATCACGATGCTCATGATAGTGGAAAAAATTATTATAGGTACCGCTGCTGAAAGGAGGGGAAATAGTTGGCTTCAACCATGGGACACATGCTCCACCTGGGAGAATGTGAGAACACCAAAATCTCATCATTGTATATGAGCATCAACCAAAAACAAATAAAAAAATCTGCTACTACCATCCAAGTGGATGCATTGATTTGCTACTCTAATTCACTAGAGGTGGCATTTTTTAGTGAAACCAAAAATCCAGTGCGTTAGGACTCTGTGATTTCCCTAGGCTGAAAAAGGAATTCCAGAGGTAACCACAAACCACTTTAGGCTAGAATCTAGCCCTTCTAGCCTGGAGAGGGCTCTCTCACTTAGGTTACTCAACAAATATGATATTAGGCTAGGTAATAAGCTCAACAAGGTTTGATTTTTTAAAGGTCTGTTGATGAGAAAAGAGACAGATCCATTGGGCATGGAGTCATGTCAAATCAGTTTTTTGTCTAGTGATATGATGGAAAAAGAGAGGGTTTCTCCACAGGGGCAAGGTAGGCAGCTTTGGTGGTGGAATTTAGGTCAAATTGTTGTAAGGGGTGAATGTAGAAAAGGTGAAAGACAACACATTAGAGCATCAAACCATGGATGAATTCTAAAATGTTGCTTTAAGCTGAAAACATTGATAACTTGGCAAAACTAAAACAGAGCATCATTAAGATGAATTCTGAATCAAACATCTGGTTTTTTCCAAGCAAGAAGATACACATTTAAGGGATGTAAACACACAAGATAACTTACAAGATCAAAGGAGCACAAACCACCAAAATTTTGACACAGGAATCCCTGCAAATCACCTTCTATTTCATTCATTCACTGGCAAAGCTTTCAGAAAAATACAGTGCACAAAAGTATTTCTTCTCTAATCTAACCAACAGAACCACTTACAATGTTTTTGATCTCTTTATACATCATGAAGGATTCGATCTCCTACCCTAGGTGGTCGAAATCATTGACCAAAACAAACTTCTAACTAGATACATCAAAAATATGGTGCATATACTGAAAAATAGGAGTAGTTTTCCTTACAACCAATCCAAGCCTAAAACATCACTAACTTGGAATATTGACAAATAAACATTAAATACAGCTCCTAAGATAATTTTCCACCTATCTACATGATCTAAACCACTTCTAGAAGTCAAAAATTCGAAATTTGAAATGAAAAGTGTTGATTGTCCAGACTTGCAGTGCATTAGCCAGTTTCACAGCAAAATGAAGTAGCCTCCATGTTTTGTACGGTTGCAGCCCCCTTCTGTCAAAATGAAGCAAATGGGTATGCTTCAAATACCTCTATGATGGTGTTGAACCTCTTAAGTAAGATTCAAAATTCCTATAGACCTCCCTTTGACCTATTCCCCACTTTCGCAGCAAGACTGTCTGCTTTCGCAGCACCTCCAAAAACTGAACATATGGTGACTCTTTTCTTAATATAAAGTGTTGGAAACATCAATGTGGATGCTGGAACCTTCATATAACTCCCCTCATGACAGCAAAAACTTCCAACTTCATTATCCCACTAGTATCAAATTTATATAAAAAGTGCAGCAAAAGCCCCTTGCTGCGTTTTTCCATATTTCATCAAAATTTACCTTTTTTTTATCTCTTGACCCAAAAAACAAAGCTTCACAACCAAGTTGAACTTTCTTACTGGAGATTCACCTTTGTACTAGCCTCTGCAAATATATCTAACTTGCCCCTTTTCCTCTTCCTTCCAAATTCCTTAACTTCAGTGAGCTTCTTCTTCACCAACCTGAGTCTTCTTTTTAGGACCAACTTCTGTGTATATAGATTTCTCACCTGCCTATGCAGAGGCAGGGTCCACTTAAGCTTGTATCTGGCCTTATCAAGGACTGGTTCAACAACCTGTACTTGCTTAAACAAAGTCAACTTATCCCTATGATCCTTCTCTACAAGTTGATCTACTTGTTGTTGTACTCCTTCAAGTTGTTCCAATAATTTCTCAAATTCCTTCTGCTCATCAAAAACAATCTTTTGTTCAGGTTCAACAGTATCCACTACTTGCATTTGCACCTTTGCAACAGACCTAGTTCTAGGTCTCCTTGACTGCTCAACTGCCTCCTTCAACTCTTCAACATCAATGACCATTTTGCCTTTGCCTTTGGCAACATGTGCCAATGTTTCCTTTGATGGCTCTCCTCCACTAGGCTGAATAGTTTCTTGTGATATTTTATGCCTAAGTTCCGTATTCTCCTGCTGCAAGTATGCTATTGTCAAATGGGCCTTGTCCAACTGATCTTGTAACTCTTCAATTTTCTTGTCTCTTTCATCAATTTCCACTTCCTTCTGTGTGCTCTCTAATTCCATAACTTGAATAGGTGAAGATGGAGGATCTACAGGCAATCTCTTGGTTGCAGCTCTTGTTCATGGTACCCTTGCCACCTTTTCTACCTCAGGTGAGAAATGTAGCTTCTTAGCACTTTTCTTATCAACTGATTTGTTTTTAGTCAAAAGTTTTTTGACTAAGCTTGTTACTGCAGGTGAAGCTTCTTTAATCACAACTGAAGGAGTATCTTTCTTGGTCTTTTGACTGTTTGAAGATTGTGTTGCCCATCCTGAAGAAACTAAAAACTCCTACCATGATTGCTTCCTCTTTTCAAGCTCCTTCATTACTAGAAATTTAGTTAATGAAAAATGAAACAAACTAGCTTCAACTTGAATTCCTTTTGTTTGAACTTGGTCAACCATCTTAGATAGACTCCTAAACAGATAATAAGCAAGATTCAAAGATTTCTTGCTAGTAAAATGCATTAAGAGCCTAATGTGATAGTGATACACCTTACTGAACCTCCCTTCACATGTGAAGTACCTTTGAATCACCTCCAACAGTTTACTATGGTGATCTTGTAAATAACTCCTTGGAACAACAGAACCATACCCTTTCCGGTGTTTTGGCTTGAGAAAGTCCTTGAAATCAACCAAATCAAAATCCATACCTTTGAACCATTCCTCTCCACTCAAAGGGATCTCAGTGGCCTCAGCAATCGCCTCCACTCAAAGGGATCTCAGTGGCCTTAGCAATCACTTGAGATGAGACTGGAAAAGTTAGACTTCCCACCTTTGCTTGCACACCATCAAAACCCCTAGCAAATTCCTTTGTCAACTGTAAATGATACCCCTGAATTTTCTCACAAAATCTCATACACCCTACTTGTTCAAAAGCCATTATGATGGCTAGATCTGCATTGATGGTTGTGATATCCTATGGTTCAAAACGTACAATGGCTCCCCCTTTGTGCTTTTTGTCTTTTGGAGTTGACATAGTTTCTCTTTTGCAACAATGAATAGTTTTAGGGTTATGAGCAACTTGTTTGTGTAACAATGGAGGTGTTATGGTATTTAAAATCTTCTGACAATGACTTAAGATATAATCCAACAATTACACCAAAACTTACAATTGCAAACTTTCTCAGGCAAACCCTATAGAACTTGGAATTTCATAACTGTTGGCAAGAATTTAAACTAGGGACAGTCACAGCGCACAAGCCAAAAACGCAGCGCTAAAGAAATTTGAATTTTTAAAACACTTTTGAGCATAAACTTTAAGGGAAACAGCTTTGTTATAGTTTTAAGACCAAGGCACCTATTGCATGCAAGGGCTCACATAGCGAAAAGGCAAATTGACAGCGAGAAAAGAGGGATATGACCCACTGTGTGGAATTGCAGTGGATTAGGATAAAAACGCAACGCAGAGGAAGAAAATGCAGTGAATTTTAGAAGAGCAACGATGGTAATTTTATCCTTTTTGCAGGCTTTAAATGGTTTATGTTGGCTTCTATATGCAATTTTAGAGTTCTTTCAAGACTGAAGGATAAAGATAGAGCTATATTTGCACCTGTGAGGGAATTTTGACCATCAGCATGTGAGAATTTGAGCACTGTGTGAACTCGCAGTGCCCCTGCCTCCCTTTTGCAGCGAATGAAACGAGCAACCCGAGCTTTCTGATGCAGATGATGAAGAGTTGAATGATATGGGATGAAGAGGCAAGTTCAAATGATCATGTGGAATGGCCTAGAGCGGAAATGAAGGCGTTGATCGTGATTTAGAAAGAAAATCATGAATGCGCAATGCTTTTCTAAAAACACAGCGCATTGGGAAAAGGAAGGACTATCCTCTTAAAATTACATTCAAACTGATACCAAAGAGCCTCCAAATTTGTGCCAATATCATTTCATGATTTCTTTTGATGTAGACATAGCCTCTAGACTTAGGTGACCTACTAACAATGACTTAGAATGGTGACCAACTCACAATAACCAAGGATTTGTAAAACATGATTTTTGTAATTTTTCCAAAGTGACCAAATATTTCCCATGATTACCCTTTGTAAGGCATCTTTGATTTTCAAAGATGCTTTTACTCATGGGTTTAGTGTTGACAATTTGTATCAAGTTGCAGGATGGTCCATTGGGGATCATGTCAATTGACATATCTCATATATAGCACCGGAGGTCTACTTATGGGGCCCTACCCAATGTGAGTCAGATGATGATAGGGATGCCTAAATTCAAGAAGAGCATGAAGGTACATGTCTGAGATGTACCAAAGGAAAATCTTACAAGGGGACCACTCCCCTCATGTAGCAGATCCACAGGTTTGGAACAACCCGAGGGGTTTGAGATTTATGATCAAGAATTTCATGTATGCAGGTGGAAGATAACCCTCTATGGCTTGAAGCAAAACACCCTGGGCTTGATATGAGAGGATTGATAGCTATCTGATGAAGTCGAGATTCACTAGGAGTGAAGTCAATCCAAACCTTTGCTTGAAGGTTGTGGATGATAGACCTCTCATACTAGCACCTTCTAACAACAACCTCTATCTGACAGGTGCAGACCCTCTCATTTGCAAAAGTAAGAGGTAGTTGGATTCCGAATTTGGAATGATGAACTACAAGCCTATGACTACCTCGATGGATCTTAACTTTCAGAAGTTATGTGGTAGGGATGCCAGACCTGTTTTAGGAAATGCCTCTGAGTTTCACAAACTCATACTAGCATTGATGTTCTTGGTGAACTCCAGTCCGGATATATGTTTTGCAGTTAGCATGTTGGGCTCATATTTGGTTGAGCCTCACTGGATTGGTGCCAAGAATCTTCTGAGATATCCTCAAGGCACAATATCTCATGGATTGAGATACACTGCCGAAAATGTGAAGCTACATGATTATTCGAATGCTAACTGGGCAAGAAGTGTAGAGGATAGCAAGAAACACTTCTGAGTGTTGGTTCTCTTTGGGTTCTGGTTCGATATCCTGGATGAGCAAGAAGCAGAGTCGGTTGCTATAAGCACCGCTGAGACCGAATACATAGCTACGAGTATGACCTCGTGTGAAGTTGTCTGGTTGCATAAGCTCTTCAGCGAGCTGTTTGTACACATGATGGATACCACCGTGATCTTCTATGTCAACCAATGGGGGATTCAATTATTGAGGAATCTTGTATTCTATGATTGCTCCAGCATATAGACATCATATACTACCTTATCTGGGATATGGTACATCGATGAGCAAGAAGGTTCCATCGCATTAAGACTGATGTACAAATCGCAGACATTCTGTCGAAGCCGCGGGGAAAAATCAAAATTTGTGACTTTCCCGAACAACTTCGAGTTGTTGAGAGACCCTCTTATGAGGGTCATGCATGATGCATGCATTGAGCTTTGGGAGATCCAGAGGGCTTGGGGTACTTCTTGGAGCAACAAGCGACCATAGGGCAACTCACCCTCCCCTAATGGTGCGTTGCGTATAGAGTGAATGGTTCAGCCTTCCCTTGTGATACCCCATGGCGACTTATGGATAAGATGAGTGGTTCTCCTGTCGAGGCATCCTACCCATGCAATCCAGGACTCATGGGAAGTACCTCTCATCTGGCCAATGACTAAGGAAATGGGGTTAGGGACCATAGTAGTACTATCGATAGACGCATCGTTGTATCTACTGTACTCCCTATGCTAGGATGACCTCCATTGATCTAGGATCAATGAGAGTGGTATGACACACTCTCTTCATATGGAACTGACTTCGAGTCAATAGAGAATGGTATGAGACATTCTCGACCAATTCTTCTTCTTCATGGTTCAGCAGTGCAGGGCACTGATGGCAGAGATAGTACAATCTGGCAGAAGGATTAGCGGATGGAGTTCTCCCTAGTTGAGAAGGAGTGTTAAAATTGGAAACTAGGGCCAAACACCATGTGGGTCATCTTATTTATGGTAGCTGATATTTTTCTTAGATCCCTCTCATCAAGAGGTGTAGGATTGATCTAAAGATCATCCGATTCCGATAAGTATTCATGGAGTTATGAATTTATTTGTGTTATAAGACAATTCGTCAAGATTTGCTAGCAACTAAATAACACCCACATGTGCTCAACATTTTAGTATAAAAGGAGATGAATTGAGAGTCATTTTACACACACTTCTCTCTTGATTTCTCTCCACTCGATTTGGGTTTTAGTGGAAGAGAAATCTAGGAAAGGAAGCCCTAGACGTTGGAGGAAAGGAGGTTTCCCTAGCCACAGCAAAGAAGACAGGCCAGTGAAGCTATGGAAGTGATCTATACAGTGACCTAGAGAAGCCCTAGACGCAGTCCTAAAGAAGCCCTAGACGTTGTCCTAAAGAAGCCCTAGACGCAGTCCTAAGGAAGCTTTAGACGTTGTCCTAAAGAAGCCCTAGACACAGTCCTAAGGAAGCCCTAGACGTTGTCCTAAGGAAGCCCTAGCTGCAGTCCTAAAGATGCCCTAGCCACAGTCCATTGTGAAACACACAATACATCAGAAAGGAGCTTGTTGAGGAGGATAACTTCTGAGTTAGGCCACAGCAAAGAAAGGAAATTCCAGCATGGATTTCAAGACTATCTTAAGGGAAAACAGGGGTCTGAAAGTGTTGGAAGGGAGTTGTGATACACATTGGGACAACAGCTATAGGATTGGGACAGCAAACACATTGGGACAACAGTAATAGGATGGTGCTGCAAACACATTGGGACAGCAAACACTTTGGGACAGCAGCAATAGGATGGTGCTGCAAGCACATTAGGACAGCAGCATGGTACAACAATGATGGCACAACGGGATAGCAGCAACAACAAGATGCAATAAATGCAATCATGGTGGAGCATGGTAGATGGGACAGCAAGGACATGGTGCTTGCGTGTGATAGAAAGCAATCATGGTGCAGCAGTATGAGCAATGGAAATATTGTGTTAAAGGGCAGCATGATGTGAAATGCTATAGCACAATGATGGGCATCATGACAATGTGAAGTGTAGCATGTTGTGTGCAGCACTTGCTAGTATAGTACAGTGATATTAAATGCTACAATGAGATGCAGCATGATGGGCACCATAAGGTACAGGATGAGGCAGCGCTGGTATGTGCAGCAAGATGATAAGGTACAGCAAGATGTTGTAGTACCGGAAGGTGCAGCATAAGGTGCAGCAGTATGATGTGCGCGGCATGGTAATGAGGTCCAACATAGTGATGATGGGTGCAGCACGATGCAGCACAGTGAGGTGCAGCATGATGACGAGGTGCAGCACAATGATAGGTGATGGAGTCACCTTTTAGAATCAATTGAAGCAGCATGTCTTCAACTGAGTTCAACTACCTCATGTATCATCTTCTTAGAGATGATCTATGCTATTATAAGTCAAAGTGTTGACTTATGTTGTAAAAGCACTATCTTTCTCTCTCTCTCTCTGTTGAACTATTGAAGAACACATAAGAAGAATTGATCAAGGGTTTCCCCACATTGGGGTTTGTCCCTGGCTAGCACTGCATCTTGTGTCCTCATGTCTTGGCTTGTCTTCTGCGATCTATCTTTATGTTCTATCTACAATTTACTTTAATGCTGATGTGATTGCTAATCTGGAAAATATATTGAGCTAACTGTGAAAATTGAAATAAATTGCTCTAAGCATAGAACATATACCTAAAATTGTTGGAAGAAATAGAGCAAACCAGATTGCCAAGTCAGCTCTAAAGAGTCAACCAGCAAGAAGTAGTGTCAGGATTAGGAGGTGAACATAAGAGTGGTACTGGTTCTACTTCACCATCAGCATCTACAACCAACCATATAGCTACCTCATCATTTTTTGTTCCTAGAACGGTAGAACCACACCTGGTTCACAACCATCTCTCTCTTCAGTTGTTAAAAAAAGGGAGAAAGAAGAAGCTCACAAGTTGTTGGGCAAGTTTCTTCCTTGGAGTGATATTCCCTTCAGCATTGCAAAGAACAATCCATTTTTCCAGCCCACGGTTGATGTTATTGTTATTGTTGGCCCAAGGTACAAAGTCCCTTCTTATAATGACTTTAGATAGCACATTCTTCAAAGTGAAAAGGTTGACTGCACTAAGAGATTGGAGGAGTTTAAGGAATCATGGGCACACACAGGATGCACTGTGATGTCAGATGGTTGGACCAATCAAAAGGGTAGAAGCCTTATTAACTTCTTGGTTAATTGTCCCACGGGGACAATGTTTATGAAATCTGTTGATACATCTGCACATATCAAAGATGCACGGTTATTATGTGATTTGTTGGATGTGTTCATTCAGGAGGTAGGTCCACAACATGTTGTCCAAGTCATAACGGACAATGCTGCAAATTATGTTGTTGCTGGCAAGATGCTTATGGAGAGGCATCCTACCTTATTTTGGAAACCTTGTGCTACACACTATATTGATTGGATGTTGGAGAACATAGGAAAAATTCCTTTTGTCAAGGATATTGTTGAGTCATCAAAAAGCATTACAAAATTTGTATGTAATCATGCATTTGTGCTTCATTTGATGAGAATATTGACCAACAACAAGGAGTTGGTGCGCCCTGCCATTACACGGTTTGCCACCAGTTTCATATCTCTTCAATCCCTCTTGAATTCTATGTGGGATGTGAAGAGAATGTTTCTTTCAAAGGAGTGGGGTACTTTGGCATTTAACCACAAACCAGAGGGAGAGGCCATATGCAGGTTAGTTTCATACCAAGAAAGCTTCTGGGCGGGAGCACAAGAGGTGTGTAGCATTACTAAACCTTTGGTAAAGGTTCTTCGATTAGTTGATGGACACAAGCCCGCAATGGGCTACTTGTATGAAGCCATGGATAGGGCCAAAGAATCCATTCGGACCTACTATGATGATAAGGGGGATGAGGGGTTTGAGAAACAACAACTCGTATGGGAAGTGCTTGATGAGCGATGGAACAATACACTCCATCCTCCCATTCATGCTGCAGGGATCTACATGAACCCCGCATTTGCTTACTCCTATGGTTTCTTATTTGATGTTGAGGTCATAGATGGATTTTTCACTTGTGTTTAGAGTATGGTGCCATCTCCAGTAGAACATGTAGAAATCTCCAAAGAAATGGAGATATACAAGATGGCAAGTGGCACATTTAGCTTTGACATGGTTTTTGTGGACAGGAAGACTAAAATGCCAAGTAAGCTTTAGTTTGTTTCAAATTTCATTGTCTCTTCCAGTTCATACTTTATTTCAACTTTCAAATTTCATTTTTTCTTATGTTTATCTTATTTGTTGTAGATGCATGGTGGAGAAGCTATGGTCGCAGAGTACCCAATCTCCGAAGGCTTGACATTCAAGTGCTCAACCAAACATGTGCGTAGCAAGAGCCTCCCACATCAGCCACGCAGTATCTTTGCCAGCTATGTGAGACACCACGTGATCTCAAACCCCATCGAGAATCAACCTCTTTTCTTTCGCCATCTCCTTCTTGTAAGCCTTTAGTGGATTTGCATCTACGGGTACAACTACCATGCTATCGATGTAGGTTTTGAGATCGTATTCATCTAGAAGACAGGAAATTCTTGCCTTCCAAATCACATAGTTGGAGGCTCCCTCCAACCGATCCTTATCTCTCAACCCTACTGATGCCATCTTTGCAAAAAAAAGTTGAATTCCTCCTCTTCTCCTTTGCGCAGCTGCTGACTGGCTTTTCACACTCCCTGCTGAAGTGGGCAAATCTACTCACAACTATTGTTGCTCTGTTAGGAAAAAAACGAACTTCTAGGGTAGAACTCCCATGAAAAAAGAATTCCCTCAATGTGCGCTCTTCCTTCCCCCTGACGCTATTTTGCACTAGCAAACTGTTGCAAAATCACTGCATCCCAGCTGAGGATCTGCTCTGCAAGGAAAATACTGCTTCTCCCTCTGCCTCTAGTAATCTTTGATTTGGAAACTTTATTCTCTGTCAACTCTCTGAGAGAAATAAATTTTTCCTCAAAAATCGACCCTCCTCACCAAGAACTGCGCCACCTCTGAGGGTTTTGAACTGTTGCCTCTACAGAGATTCGAAATCCCTTGTCCCTTCTACTATTGAGCTCTTCGGATTACGATCTACGCTCTAATACCATGTGAAAATTCCAAAATCCAGAATCCTACTGCAGCAATTGATTAAGTTTCTTCTATTTGTTAAATGAACTGAACAAATTGTTTACTACATCCTACGGTAAATATCGAAACTAATACACTGTGGCCTTCACAAATACAATATTGTGGAAGAAAAATAATGCTAGAAGAATAGATGCACACACACACACACAAATACACAGTTATTTTTGGACCAATGTCCCTGGGAAAAGCCAACTTGGGAAAATCAGTGCAGCAGCGGAGGATTTTAATTATTATGCAGTGGTAAATCTACGTACAAAACTATGGATGTTCAAATCTAGCAATCCATACAGAGAAATGACAAACAAAAAGTCTAGTGAGAAAAATATCACTCCCACTAGCGATCCAACACTGACCTTGCCTCAAGAAGAGTTGCTCTCTGATGCCTCTGCGCAGTCCCTGCGTCAGCCTACGCAGTATTGTGTCCCACAACTCGAAACCGCGTCTCTCTCGCTATCTGATCAGTTGTTGTCTGGAAGATGGACTCTCCTAGCCTCCGGGATCCCACTCTGGCTTCTGGCACTGATTCACTGTTTCTCCCCAACAAAATATGGATTCCCCTCTGAAGCACTGCGCTGCCTCTGTGTGGATCTATGCTGCCTCTGCGGGGCTCTACGCCGTCTCTCTGTGGCACTCACTGCTTCTCTGCAATGCACTTCACCGAACTGGAAAATCTCCCTCCAACCTTACTATCCCTGCCCCTCTCTCACTACTTCAATCTTACTGAATCACCTCCGGCAACTGAATGTTGCTACTCTAGAGATCAATTTCCCAGCAAAATCGAATTTTTGGTGTCTCAAATGTGTTCTCCAACCCCCATCGAATTTTTTCTTATAATCTCTCATTGAGACATCAACGGCCAAGTTTAAAACATAATCGATGGCTAAGATTAACTATAACTCGATCCGTGTCTTCTTCTAGAAGATTCTCACCATGACTTAATTAATACCCTTTAATTAATCAGATTTCCTAAGTTTAGACATAGCAACCACTAAAAACAATTAATTATTTTAATTAAGTCGTCTCTAGGTGGAATTTCCATAAACGATTTCTGGGTTTTGGAGAAAACATGTATTCTAGCCTCTCAACCAAATTTCGTGGCTACTAGAACACATCTGATGCTACAAAAACTAACATCTAGCCCCTTTGCTTCATCAGTTGTTCTGATGAAGAAGAAGGATGGGACGTTACACATGTGCATAGATTACAGGGCACTCAACAAGAAGACCCTGAAGAACCGCTACCCCATTCCACGCATCGATGAGCGGATGGATGAAATTAGAGCCAAGCACTTCTCTAAGATATACTTGCATTCGAGGTACCACCAGATTAGAGTGAGGGATCAGGACATCCCCAGGACAACTTTCAGGTGTCATTATGGGCATTTTGAGTTCCTGGTTATGCCCTTCGGGCTGACCAACGCACCTACCACTTTCCAATCCTACATGAACCACTTGTTCCGTAGGCAGTTGCAAATATTTGTGTTGGTGTTCTTCGATGACATTCTGATCTACAGCAAAACCTGGGAGGAGTATCTACAACACTTGGAGGAAGTGTTGCACATTCTAAAGGAGCAGCAGTTCTATGCCAAGTTGTCCAAGTGTGAGTTTGGGTTGACAGAGATGCTCTATTTGGGGCATATTATTGGAGAGGATGGCGTAAGGATGCATGAGGAGAAGATTAGAGCCATCCGGGATTGGCTAGTACCCCAGATTTCGGAATGTGACCAAGTTGAGGGGCTTTGTGGACATATGCACTTATTACAGGAAATTCATAAAGGGCTTCTTACAGTTGGCAACTCCCCTCACTGATTTGACCAAGAAGGGGGCCTTCGCATGGACAGATAGGGCACAGGCAGCGTTTGAGCACCTCAAGGAGGTGATGGGCAGTGGTTCAGTATTAGCACTCCCTGATTTCACTCAGCCATTCACCTTGGAGTATGATGCATCAAGTGAAGGCATTGGTGCAGTTTTGTCATAGGATGGCCACCCCATCGCTTTTTAGAGTTGAAAACTCCTTTTGCATGAGAGGTCATATTCCATTTACGACAAGGAGATGTTGGCCATTATGCATGCAGTGGCCAAATTCAAGCAGTACTTGGTGGGAAACAGGGTTAGTGTGAATACTGACCACAACAGTCTTCGCCATTTTCTGGGGCAGAAGGGCCTCAATGACAGGGAGCATAAGTGGGTCGGCAAAGTCCGGGCCTACGATTTTGATATCGAGTATGTCAAGGGCAAGCATAATGTAGTAGTGGATGCATTATCCAGGAGACCCGCGACACTTTCGCTCATGAGCATCTGCCCTAATTGGAAGGCACAGTTGTTGGTAGAGTACTTCAAAGATCAACAGGCGTGCGAGATCTTGGAGGGCACACATGTTGATGAGCGTTACAGGGTGATGGTTGACGTAATCTACTACAAGGGATGCATATTTTTGTGTCAGGTTCACAATTGAGGGAGAATATTCTCCACGCAGCCCATGACTCCCCATTGTCAGGACACTAGGGGTTCCTGAAAACATATAGGACGGTAAGAGAACGCTTCACATGGAAGGGCCTCAAGGGAGATGTGTTGAGGCATGTGCAAGAGTGTGAGGCTTGTCAGAGGCAGGAGTGTTACCCATCCGGCCGAGTTGTTGCAGCCACTTCCCATTCCTGAGGGGAAATGGGAAAGTATCTCTATGGATTTTATCACAGGGATTCTTGTGGTGCAGGGCAGAGACTGTATATATGTGGTGGTGGATCAGTTGACCAAGTATGCACACTTCTTTGTTATTCCAGCGCGGTACTCTGCTTTGCAAGTAGCGGAGCTGTTTTTCATAGAGGTCTTCCATTTGCATGGTCTTCCCAAGGCCATAGTCAGTGACAAAGATAGCCGCTTCATGGGATCATTATGGCAAGAGTTTTTCCGATTAGTGGGCACTAAGCTCCCCCCCAGTACCAATTACCACCCACAGACAGACGAGCAAACTAGGAGAGTTAACAAATGGCAAAGGGCTACCTACAGAACTATGTGACACGGCAGCAGCGAGCATCGATCTGGTGGCTACATTTGGGAGAGTATTGCTACAACACCAGCCATCACATGTCCATCAATATGCCACATTTTCGTGCTTTGTATGGGCATGATGCTTTATCTTTTGCTGACATTGTTTTTGGATACAATCGAACCCCAAAGGCCAAAGATTGGATCCAAGAGAGCCAAGATATCCTCAAGGCTCTCAAGGACAACCTGCTGACAGCCCAGAATCAACAGAAATTGTATGTAGACAAGCACAGGATCGAGAGGCATTTTGGGGAGGGGGGCTTGGCCTTTCTGCAACTATAGCCATACAAACAGTCCATGCCGAAGCAAGAGGGGCCAAAAAGCTATAGCCCCGTTTTTATGGGTCATAAAGGGTGATCATGAGAGTTGGAGAGGTGGCTTATGAGCTGGAGCTTCCACCCAGAAGCAAGATCCACAATGTCTTCCATGTATCATGCCTCGAAAAGTGTTGGGACAATATGTGACAGCAGTTACAGTGTTACCCCCGCTGGATGATGAGGGACATCTAGTGCTAGAGCAGGAGGCCATTTTGGAGACTAGAGAAAGGAAGTTGAGGAGCATAACTATCAAGGAATACTTGGTATGCTGGAGGAACTTACTGGATGAGGATGCCACTTAGGAGGGTGAGCACATACTTCATCATCCAACAATACAGTTGCTTGGGGACAAGCAACATTTGGGAGGGGAGGACTGCAATGTTCCTTCCTAGAATAATTTCCTTAAAATTAATTTCACAATTTTGCATTTCTGACTATTATGGGGGCCCACGAAATTTTGGCAATGAGACTTAGGAGAAGGGGGCCGAAATAATTTTGTTAGTGGAATGTGGGGGCCACACCCACATGTAATACGCACCCCCTTGGAGAGAAGGTCGAATTTGCCAAGGAAGGAGGTCGAAATATTGGATCGAGGAACCCACATGGGGAGGAAAGTCAAAATTATAAATATAAGGGGCATAGCAGCTATTGGGATCTTTTGTCAACTTATCTATTTTCTTTGTTGCTCAAGCTGTTTAGCTGGGTCACAAGTGTTGCTTAGCATAGAGATTTCCAAGGGGAAAGTTCACCCTTCTTTCGGTGGACTTTGAGTGTCACCCTAAGGAGGTAATCCATTGCTACGTGGGTAAGGAGATTTGTGGAGTTGGAGCTCAATTCAGCAAATTTCCTTCGGCCAATTTCGTACTCCAGGGAGGATGCAATGGGTAAATCATATCACTCATTTTAGTTGGCTTCCAGGGGTGTCTTGTCGGGAGAAATTTAGTATTGTTGCTCCAAGGGAAGACTAAGCCTTTCGGAGAATTTGGGGGCCAAAGATTGTTGCATTGGGGCAGGTCGAATTTCTCTTTCCCAAGGCCTGTGCACGAGACAAATTATGGGCACACGTGGGAGTTGAGGAGAGGATTTGTGGAGCTGGGTTGAGTAGGGGAATTGAGGGAGTCATCCAGGGAAGAAAAGCCCGGCATTTTGGCACCATTTGGAGGAATGCAGCAAAAAAATTTCAAGACAGTCATATTTTCCAGCCAATTGTGGAGGTTGTGGTATTTGGGGGTCAATTTCAAGGGTTAGAAGTAGGCCAAACCATTTCTAGGTTTTGGTGGGTTTGTTGAGAGGAGACCGAGGCTAATTTTATATAATTTTCTGAGCATCGGAGGTAGGGAAAATCTTCATTTTTTCCAGCCATCAGTGCAGTCTCACAAGGGCCAGCACAGATTCTTGCATAGGATTTGTTCTATAGCAATTGGGCAGACATTGTTGGATGTTTAAGGCTTGTAGCTCGCCTTGAGCAAGCCCAGGTGCACTCCTTCCATCATACATTGTACTCCTATCATTTGATAATAAAAATTGGCCCATTTTGGCGTGTTTATGGAGCATTTTTGGTTACCTAATTGCATGTGTCATGTCTTCTGTTAGATGTGCTTAATTTTCTTTGTTTATCACTGTTAATTTCCATTTGGAATATTACATTTTACTTCTTTGCTTTGATATGGTTGCATAGCTCAAGTAACCAAGCTTGCATTTGAGATATTTAGCATTTATTCCCCCTTAAGGTGAGGCAGTTTATTGCTCATCAGCGTCGGGACATTATGAAGGTTCCTTTTTACATGTGGAGCATCAAGTGCTCTAGGAACTAGGTAATGGCTAATGAAGGGGTTAGAGCTCATGCTAGGCTTTTGCACACACGTTAACTTCAGTCCCAGCCATATTTTGCATTTTTCCTTTTCTTTTATTATGGATTTCGTTGTTATTATCATTCTTTAGCTCAAATGGGTTTTAATTTCATCTTCTGAAGCTTCGCAGGCGAAAATGCCACAATGGCCTGTTTGAAGCCACAAAATCCCTACTAGAGGAGGATATGAGGGTCATTATTTATATGAATGTCTTGAGTTGAGAGGGTCCTCAACAAGTGAACGTTGGAGGGATTTTAGGAGAAAAGAAAAGCATTATTAGTTATTGGCTATTCAATGACCACAACCAATTATGAGTGCCATGCCACAATCCCATAGGGTTTTAGCCCACTAACTAGGGTTACTAACTTCAAACATGAATATCTCTCAAATCGTGAAGAATTACTTGGCGTGCCATATATCAACAGAAACATTTGGACGAGTAGAATCCATATAGAAGGTCCTTGACTCAGAATAGGGTAAGTTGTCAAGTCCAAATTCCCATGCAAGATCGGGTTAGCCCCTAGTGCTGCTTGGGTTGACATCAATTGCAACCACTGATCAACACTTGTATCAATATGTATTTCATGTAAAAACAAAAGAAGGAAAAGAAATTATTATTATTATTATTTTTATTTCTAGTCAAAGCATGTTCTTCATGCTTATAGGGTTTATTGAGTCAAAAAAACTCACTGTGAGTCAAAGAAATGTAATTGAGTCAAAATCCCATTTGGACTTTTGTAAAGATAAAGAAAAAAATTATCGAGTTAAAAAGGTCAATTTGTCATCCACAAGACAAAGTCGGCCCTCCTAGACAAGTTGGCCTAAAGAGGCAGTGATTTGACCAACTGGACATGTATAAATAGAAGGAGTTCGACCTCATTCACTCACTCATCATTTAAATTTTACATTGATTTTTGTGCCCAGACAAAAAGAAAAACCAATGAAGTAGGAGAGACAAAGGAGGTCAACAGAGAGATGACAAATTGGTTTATGCCCTGGTTCTGCTCACACATGTGAATTTGTCTGAGGTACTACGGCCTAAAATTTCAGGGGGGTCGAAATTACAAGGGCCGAAATTTCAAGGAGGCCGAAATTTCAGGAATTGACCGGATTTCAGAAGTTTGACCAATGTTGACTTTTATTGACTTTGACTTGTTGAAGAGACTTGAAGGAGGGCTGACTTGGGATCTTTGTGGCAATCTTGTTTTTCGTCTTGGGTCTTGAATATCTCACTTTGATCTGATTCTATAAGAAGGGGATTTTTGAGTTTTCCCCCTTGTGGGGTTTTGCCCTGGCTTGAAACCTAATTTCTTGTGTTCTTTATCTCTTGTGATCTTCATGTTTTGTATGTTTTCGTAATTGCTTGATGAAGAGAACATTAAATTAATTAAGAAGCCAACAAACATTCACAAGTAATTATCAAGTTAAGAGAAACCTACACTAATCTACTAGCATCTTGGTTTCTCAACAAAAAGTACTTGTTGATGGATCACCCACCTTCCTTCAAGGAGGAATGTTGGATGGGAGAAAGAAATCTGACCAGAGCATATGTATGTGGGGGGTCCATGGCATCATATCAAGCGCTTCTCAATAGGGCTGTTGGCTGGAAGGTTGTCCAAGGAGAAAATTTTCTCCTATGGGTTACCCACATTTTGGTGGGTAATAGGAACCATATTATCCATTTCAGGATATAATCATAAAAATATGCCTCATCAGAATTGTGTTTTATTTCCTGGCTACAATTTAAAAAAGTGCATTTATTAATAAATAGGGTATCTTTGAATATTGACAAGTTATCATAAAATTCAAAAAAGCTTGATACAAATGAAAATTCTAATGAACCTGGTTCCATCCACCCTTGCTTGAATAAAATCTAAACTAATTGTATCACTTTATTGCAATAGAATGGCATCAAAGAGCGTACCAATGCCAACGAGCACAAGCAAAATAGCAAGGATTGCCAGCATGAGGTTGTTAACTCCACCTTTTGGGTCAAAAATCAAACCTCCTATGAATGAGACTGCACACAAATTTAACTTGGAATTATTATGAATGAACCATGGTCTGTGTAAGTCTTAACTGAATAAGCATTGGAATGGAATTAATGAATTACCAGTTCACTTCCTATGAGAACACCCATATCTTCAAGCACACTGAATTCAATAGCTTCATTAAAAAAATTATGATTTCATAATGTTTTAAACTCAATTGGAATAATGCATTAATCATTGAATTCCACATCCTTCAAAGAATTATATTTGTACTCTATTAACCTAATTGTTTTTTCATTCTTTATAATTGATGGTTATTGACTTTCTCTTTCCAATTGACATAATAATGCATTAATCTTTGAACATCAGAAACAAAGATGTTCTTCAAGTTATAACACACAAAATATACCAGATATGATGTGCTAGCTTAAATTTCTAGTATAGTCATGATTAACGTTTGAAACTAGGCTAGAAATTCCCATGAAACAACTTAAGTATGATATGATGGACCCTTTCTTTTGAGTTATTCTCTCCTGAACATGTGAGATTATGGAAGACAATTGCTAACTTAAAAAACTGACTAGGTTTGTTTACTTGACTTAATTGTTTGGGACAAAACATCGCAGGATATAATAGATTACAATTTGCTGCCACCTTTCCCAAAAAAAAATATAAAACTTGCGTCTTTTTCTTGAACTGATGCGATAGTATGAATAAGACATCCTATATATGAGAAATTCAAGTTCAGACTTATTCGTGATCCTCAACAAAATGCAACATTTAAATAAAAATAAAAAAATCAATCTAGGCAACATCCTCTAGCTATTATTCGTTTCTTGCACTAATCAACAGATTTTTTCTATTGAGGATACATTGGGAACAATGCATATGTAAATACACAAATTAAGGCTATATCAATATAAGTTGGAGTGTTGAATATCTCTGTTAACTTACCTTCTCCAGGACAATATCGATTTTAATTGGAGAAACATGTCTTCAGCTTTATGATTAACATTTAAAGATCATTGCAAAAGGAAATATATGATATCAAGTTAAAAGAATCTTGTATCTATAAAACAATATAAAAAAATTTGGTAACAGAGTAGTTGCAATTGTTATAAACAAAACAACATAATAAAGTGAAATAATATCTTGACTAATCGACAACCCAAGGGCATCTTGGATACTAGGCAGAATGGTCAAGGTTTAAGACTTATCAGAATTGTAATGTCCCTACCTAAATAATTTTGTTACAGGTTTAATTGCCCACAATTTTGGATAATTTTGGTGACCATGGAACCCACTCAATTTTGACTTAAGGACTTCGGGGAGAAAAGGAGGCCGAATTATTTTCTTAGTGGAATGTGGGGGCCACACATATAGGAAAAACACACTTCACTAAGTGAGGAGTTCGAACAGACTTGGAGAGAAGTCGAAAGGCAAGGAGGATGGGCCCACATGGAAGGAAGGCCTGCGAAATTACAAATAGGAGGAGCTCATCTTCACAAAGGGTCTTTTGTCTATTGAACTCACTTTTGTTGCCCGTGCTACTTAGCCGGGTCACTTGTTGTTTAGCATCGAGTTTTCCAAGCAGAGAACTCACCCTTTCTTCGGGGGACTTAGAGTGCCACCCTAGAAAGGTTAAAGCGTTCCACTTTGGAGGAGAGTTGGAGGGATTTCAGAGCTTATCTTTCAGCCATTGTTCAGCTAGTGCATGGTTCAGGAGGAGGCAGGAAGGGAGCACGCAAAGGTTGTTTCAAGGGTCTTCCGGGAAGCATTTGCCAGGAGAATTTTGGCAATGGAGCTTAAGTGGGATATCAGCATTTTGGAGGAGTTTCAGAGTAGGAGATTGCTGCTAGTGGGCAGCACGATTTGCAGCTACCTGGGCCAGCACAAAAGCCTCTCACTGGGCACATGTGGGAGCTTGAAGGATGACTTGGGGCACTAGAGATTGCCAGGGGGAAATAAGGAGAACCTTAGGGAAGAGCATCTCAGCCTTTGGGTGTGATTTGTGGAGCTTTTTCTGTGAGTTACAGACAATCTGTAATTTCCAGCAGTTGGTAGAGGACGCGGTATTTGGGGGCTGAATTTCAGGGGTCAAAACCAAGCCAAACCCTTTCTGGGTTTTGGTGGAGGAGCATTAGATTAATTTTGCAGAATTTTCTGAGCACCTGAGGTGGGGTTTCCAGCAATTCCTTTCCAGCAGACAGTGCAGATTTTTGGGCAATGTAGAGCCTCATTGGAGCAGTGGTTTCTAGCACTTGGGTTTGTTATTTTGTCACCTGGGCTCTGTCACGCTTGCCATTGAGGCAAGCGCAGGTGCACTCCTTCCAAACTATTGTACTTTGCTTCAATTGATTAATAAATGGCTCAGTTGGTTATTATTTATGGAATTTACATGGGTGTTTGTTGAATGCGTGAAATTTTCAGTGTTGTATTTGTCATTTGCTTTGCATATCACTATTTTTCCTAGTTTGGAACATTACAGTGGTATCAGAGCCCAGATCTTGGCTCAGTCGTGGGAGATTTTCCTATGAGTGAGGAGGACAGGCAGAATATCACCTACAGGAGACAGAGGTACCGGAGTCGGGAGAGGGAGTTAGAGATTACACCAGACACTGAGGAGCGTGGGAAGGCAGTGGTAGTAGAGGACATGGTGGAACCTAGGAGTAAGGAGGATATGGCCTTTGATAGCCTCTTGAAGGCCCTCAGTGATTTAGCAAAGGGGCAGAAGGAGATGTTGGATGAGATCAAACAGCAGAACCGGGACCAGAGCATCCATCGAGATTTCCTATTTGGGGAGACTTCTGGGGCCTCCCAACAGTATGACCACCCTTCACCGGCTACTCACCCACCAACCTCAGGTGGACCAACTAGGACCACACTGCCTTCTTTCTTACCATCAGCACCTAGTGAGCAGGGTGGACCAGATGACCAGATGCCCATGGGGGAGTATTTTAGGGAATGGCAATATATGGGGGAGGATTTCAAGGCAGACCTATACTTTAGAGACTATTTCCAACTCAAGCAAAATGAGAAGGTCAAGAATAATAGAGGTTAGGGCACGCAGAGCTCCGAGTTGCAACGTACTATTGGGAGGATGTACTTCCCTACATATGATGGCACTACCAAGTGCACAGCTCGGGCCAGGGTGAAGAAGTTGGATACTTATTTCCAGCTCAACAAGATGACGAAGGTGGAAACCATTAAAATGGCTACCCTACACTTGGAGGGGGAGGCACACGACTGGTGGTTTCGTGACTTGTCTACTCTGGGGCATGCCAACGTGACTTCCTATGAGGATTTCACAAGGAGAGTGGTGGAGCATTTTGATTTGAGGGATCTGGAAGGTCACTTCAGGGAGTTGAACCAACTCAGACAGATGGGTCATCGAGAGCAGTACATATCGGAGTTTCTGAGAGTCTCACTCATGGTGCCAGATTTATCGGATGCTAGGAGGGTGTACACATTCATAGAGGGGTTGCTCGAACCACTGCGTGGACTGGTGAAGTCACGCAAATCCTCTACGCTACAAGAATCCGTGACATGTGCTAGAGACCAGCAGGGGACCATCCCCAAGACCCGGGCACCTATTCCTTCACGCACTCCCTACCATCAGAAGGGAAGTGATACTAGACCACCACCACAAAGAGCAGCCCAAGGACATGGGCAGCTAGATGAGGAGACTCGGAGGGACCTCAGGAGGAGGAAATTGTGCTTTACTTGTCAAGAGCCATGGACACCAACCATCGGTGCACAACGGGCAAGGCCCATTATATTGAGGTATTTTTGGATAGTGATCAGGAGGATGATGTGGAGCTGGAGTATGGTGGGGGAGACAGTGAGTGTCTAGCAGATAGGGGACCACCACCACCACATGGGGGAGCATCTTTTACACCATTTGGGGGAATCCTTGCTTCCTTATGCAAGGTCCCCAAATTTCTAACTCTGAGGATCAAAGGCATAGTGCAGGGGCGGCATGTTTCAGTCCTAGTAAACAGTGGGGCTACCCACAACTTCATTGATGCTCAGATGGTTCAGAGGAGGGGCATCACCACAACAGAGTTTGAGGGGTTTTTCATTCTGGTGCCAAGGGACAGCACAATGCGGTGCACTCGGCATGTTCCCACTTTGACAGTGACCATGGGGAACTACTCAATGATAGACCATTTCTTCGTAGTGGACGTAATGGACACCAACGTGGTGATGGGTGTTCAGTGGCTATACTCCCTTGGTCGAGTCATCGCCGATTGGAGGAAGCTAGAGATGGAGTTCACTGGGTCGGATGGCAAGCTAGTGGTCCATAGGGGCATGCATTCGTATTCTCCGCAGACAGTTTCAGCACATCGGATGGAGGTAGATTTGAGGCATGGGGACATAGTGTGGGCCTTAGAGTTGAGGATTTCAGAGTCTGGGGGATAGGCCCAATCACCAAACCCAAACATACAGGCCCTATCAAACAAATACTCAGTGGTGTTCGGGGGCATTCCACTAGGGCAATGACCAGGTAGGGGATTCAAGCACACCATTGACTTGGAGCCAGGTGTGCAGGTAGTTATTACCACCCCTTATAGGCACCAACAAGGCCTATAAGGACAAGGTTGAGCGAGCCATCAAGGAGTTGTTGGCATTCGGCCACATTAGACCGAGTTCCCGTCCCTTTGCTTCTCTAGTGGTGCTGGTGAAGAAGAAGGACAAAACCTTGTGCATGTGCATTGATTATAGGGAGCTCAACAAGAAGACATTGAAGAACCGATACCCCATTTCGCGCATCGATGAGTTGATGGATGAGCTTAAAGCAGCCAAGTACTTCTCTAAGATAGATTTGTGCTCGGGGTACCATCAAATCAGTGTGAGGGATCAGGACATCCCTAAGACGACCTTTCGATGCCATTATGGGCATTTCAAGTTCTTGGTCATGCCCTTTGGGTTGACCAACGCACCTGCCACCTTCCAGTCGTGTATGAACCATGTGTTCCGGGGACAGTTAAGGAGGTTTGTATTGGTGTTTTTTGACAACATCTTGATCTATAGCAAGACCTAAGAGGAGCACCTGGAGTTGGTGTTGAGTATTTTTGAGGAGCAACAATTTTACGCCAAATCGTCCAAATGAGAATTTGGGCTAACTGAGATGCTCTACTTAGGGCACATAATTGGCGCATACAGGGTGAAGGTGCATGAGGAGAAGATACAAGCTATTCGGGATTGGCTGGTGCTTAGAGATGTGACAGCATTGACGGGGTTTCTGGGCATTTGCACCTATTACCAGAAGTTCGTCAAAGGATTTTCACAGTTGGCAGCACCCCTCACAGACTTGACCAAGAAGGGGGCTTTTGCATGGACAGATGGAGCCCAGTCATCTTTTGATCACCTCAAGGAGGTGATGAGTAGTTGCCCAGTGTTGGCACTCCCGGATTTCACTCAGCCATTCACAGTGGAGTGTGATGCATCAGGAGAGGGGATTGGGGCAGTATTATCCCAGGATGGGCATCCCATTGCTTTCAAGAGTCGGAAGCTCCTACCCCATGAGAGGTCGTATTCTATATACGACAAAGAGATGTTGGCCATCATGCATGCGTTGGCCAAATTCCAGCAGTACTTAGTGGGTAACCGATTTCGGGTGAAGACAGATCACAATAGTCTTCACCACTTCATGGGGCAGTAGGGCCTCAATGACAGACAGTAGAGATGGGTCAGCAAGGTGCAGGCCTATGATTTTGATATTAAGTACATTCGGGGAAAACACAATGTAGTGGTCAATGCATTATCTAGGAGACCCGCAAGCCTCTCACTCATGAGCATTTGCCATGATTGGAAGGCACAGTTGTTGGTAGAGTACTCTAAAGACCGGTAGGCATGTGAGATCTTGGAGGGGACACATGCAGATGAGTACTACAGGATGATGGTCAAGGTCATATATTACAAGGGGCGCATATTTTTGGTACCAGGCTCACAGTTGAGGGAGATAGTACTCCATGTAGCACATGATTCCCCATTATCAAGGCATCATGGGTAAAGGAAGATGTACATAGCAGTCAGAATGCGCTTCACCTGGAAGGGCCTCAATGGGAACGTGTTGAGATACGTGCAAGAGTGTGAGGCATGCCAGAGGAACAAAGGGGAGTTGACCCATCCATGGATTTCATCACAGGGCTTCCCACAGTGCAAGGCAAGGATAGTATCTATGTGGTGGTTGATCGGCTGACCAAATATGCCCATTTCTTCGCCATTCTGACCGGGTATTCAGCCTCACAGGTGGCTGAGATGTTCTTCAGGGAAGTCTTCTGTTTGCACAGGCTTCTAAGAACATAGTTACCGATAGAGATAGCAGGTTTATGGGGAGATTCTGGCATGAGCTCTTCAGACTAGTCAAACAATGCACATGTGGAGGAGAAGAGGGTTGCCCTGAAGTTGTACAACCCAATCAGATGAGGAGAAAGAGATATGTGTGAGAATGAATGATGTCCAAATGAGGTAGATGCACCTTCTATTTATATGCAACATTGAAGATGAAAAGACTTGTCTTTTGGTCTTCTAAGACTACATCAGATTGTTGGTCGACCTTGAGAATTTGTCCATAAACGAAATAAATTCATATTTCCATTTGTACATGACCGAATGTGATATCTTTATATCAATCCTACACCTCTCGGAAAGAGGAATCCAATAACAATATCAGTTGCATCATATGAGTTGTCCAAGGTGGAGTTTGGCCCTAGTTGCCAAATTTAACACTCCCTCTCAACTAGGAAGAACTCCACCTGCCAAATCATCTGTCAATTTGTACCATCTCTGACATCCCTGTTATACTCTGCTCTGCTGAACCATGAAGAAATAATGAAGAAGAAATGATCGAGAATGTGTCATACCATTCTCCACTGACCAGAAGTCAATCTCCAATAATCTAGAGTGTATCATACCACTCTTCACTGACCCGAAGTCAGCCTCCAATAATCCAGAGTGTATCATACCACTCTTCACTGACCCGAAGTCAATCTCCATTGATCCCAGATCAATATCAAACATCCTAACATAGGGAGTACAGTAGTACACGATGCATCCATCAGTAGTACTATGGTCCCTATCCTCATTTCCCTACTCATTGGCCAAATGAGAGGTACTTCCCATGAGTCCTGGACTACATGGGTAGGATGTATCGGCAGGAGAAGGTGAACCACTCATCCTGCTCATATGCCATAGGAGAAGGTGAACCACTCATCCTATGCATATCTCAACCATCATGAGGTATCACAAGGGAAGGTGAACCACACACCCTGTATATCGCGCACCACTAGGGGAAGGTGAACCACTCACCCTATGGTCGCTTATTGCTCCAAGAAGTACCCCGAGCCGCCCGGAGCTCCCAAAGCTCAATATCCAAATCAAACGGGACCCTCATAAGAGGGTCTCTCCACGAGTCCAAGTCGTTTACGGAAGGTTAAGAATTTGACCTTCACCAGGGGCTTTGTAAGAATATCTGCGACCTGATCATCAATCCCAGTGTGATGGAGCCTTATTGCTCCTTATTGTACCATATCCCAGATAAAGTGGTACCTGGTATCAACATGCTTGGAGTGATCATGAAACACAGGATTCTTAGAAAGACGAATCCCACTTTGGTTGTCACAAGTGATCACAGTGGTATAGCACATGTCCAAACAGCTAACTAAAGAGCTTCCTCAACCAAACAACTTCACAGGAAGCCATACTAGTAGCAATATATTCAGCCTCAGTGATGCTCAAAGCAATCGAATTCTGCTTCCTATTCATCTAGGATATCGAAGCAAAACCTAGAGAGAAGCAACATCCAGGTGTGCTCTTATGATCTACCACACTGTCAGCCCAGTTAGCATCAAAATAACCACGGAGCCTCACATTCCCAACAATGTATCTCAGTCCATAGGTGATTGAGCCTCAGAGATATCTCAAAAGATTCTTGGCAGCGATCCAATGTATGTGATGAGGCTCGACCATAAACTGACTCAATGTATTCACTGCAAAACATATGTTTGGACGAGAGTTCATGAAGAACATCAAGGCCCCCACAAGTTGACAGTACTCAGAAGGATTTCCCAAAGCAGACCCAGCAGCACTTTCGTATAACTTTTTGAAGTTAAGTTCCATCAGAGTAGTCACGGACTTGCAGTCCACCATCCCAAATCTTTCAAGTAGCTTCACAATTTATTTTCCTTGAGAAAGGAAAATCTCACCTGGCTTTTGCCAGACCTCCAACCCTAGAAAATAATGCATCAGTCCTAGGTCCTTCATTTCAAACTCGGAAGCCAACTCCCTCTTACATTGTTGAATAAGAGGGTTTGCACCTATCAGAAAAAGATCATCCACATAAAGTACCAAGATGAGAGGTTTGTCATTTTGAACCTTAAAGGTTCGGATCAGCTTCACTTCTTGTAAAACCCAGCTTCATCAAATAATTGTCGATCCTCTCATACCAAGCTCGAGGAGCTTGCTTCAACCCATAGAGTGCTTTCTTCAACCTACATACATGTGTTTGATGATCTTGAACTTTAAACCCCTCAGGTTGTTCTACATAAACTTCCTCCGTAATTGAACCATGCAAGAAGGCAGTTTTGACATCCATCTGGTGTAGGTTCCATCCTTGCGAGGCAGCAAGGGCTATAATCGAACAGATGGTGGTATATCAGGCAACTGGTGCAAATATCTCATCATAGTCCACACCTTCCCTTTGAGAGAAGCCTCGAGCAACAAACCTGGCCTTGAATTTTTCAGCACTTCCATCAGCTCCATGCTTGATCTTGTAGAGCCATTTTGAGGTGACAACGGATATGTCCTTGGGTATAGGGACCACATCCCAGACATCATTCTTCATAATTGACTCATACTCTTTGTTCATAGCATCCTTCTAATCTTGGTGCTTCACAACTTCTTCGAATGTGCAAGGCTCAGTTTGAACTTTGAACAATGGTGCTCATGGTAGTTAAGTACCCTTGGTACCTATTCGGCTTCTTACTTTCACAAAAAGTCCCCCTTGGTGCAATATGTCTCTCGGCATCTTCGAGAGTTTCCCTAAGCCATGAGGGTCTCCTTTTTGAGGAGGAGGGCTCATGAGGAGGTGGATCAATGGGATCCATTGGTCCTTCAACATCGGGCATCGGCTCATCCTATGGTTCTCCCTGCTTTCCTGAATCTGCTTCTTTGTCCTTCCTTGGAATAGGAAGGTTACTAATCTTCCCAAGGGAAACATCTTCATCAAAGGTGACATCATGACTTATCTCTACTTCTCTTTGACTAGGCACATAGATTCTATATGCCTTAGAAGTTTCACTGTAGCCCACAAATGTTCCTTTCTTCCTAGATGCATCCAATTTGTTTCTCTTTTCTTTCAGCACATGAAAATATACAGGGCTACCAAAAATTCTAAATGAGAAACATCAGGTTTCTTATCGGTGAAAACTTCTTCGGGAGTTTTGGAGTCCAACACTTGATGAGGGCATCTATTTTGAACATACACAGCAGTGTTGGCAGCTTCTGCCCATAAGAACTTCGGAAGGCTTTGATCATGAAGCATGGCACGAGTGGCTTCTATAATAGAACGGTTCTTCCTTTCAGCAACACCATTTTGCTCAGGAGTATATGCGGTAGTAGTCTCCCTCTTAATGCCAGCTTCTCTACAATAGTCATTGAACTCATTTGATTCATATTCGGTTCCATTATCGGTCCTCAATATTTTGATCTTCTTCTCGGTTTGATTTTTGACCAAGGCTTTGAAAGAACGGAACCATGAGAATACTTCGTCCTTCTTCTTCAAGAAATATATCCAAGTTTTGCAAGAGAAGTCATCCACAAAGATAGCATAATATAAATATCCTCCCAAGGATGTCGCAGGCATCATACCAGATAGATCAGAATGAACCAATTGCAAAACGTCAGTAGTCTTGCTATCACTTGAGGGGAATGGTCCCGTTGTACGTTTTCCTTCAGCACATCCTTGACAACACCTTCATGTTCTAATTTAAATTCGGGGCATACCTGTCACCATCTTCCTCACATCGGGTAAAGCCTTATAATGTAGATGAGCAAACCTCCGGTGCCATAATTCAAATTGAAGAGATGTGTCGCAAGACATAGCTCCCAATGGGCTTCCTCCAACTTGATATAGGTTATCAACCCTGAATCCAAGAGTAAATGCTTCTTTGAAATTTCTATTCCAAACACATACCTTTCCATCAATGAATGCCACCTTGAATCCTTTGTCTTCCATCGCCAAGATAGATACCAGGTTCTTCTTTAGATCAGGTACATATAGAACTTCTTGTAGATGAATGGTGTTACCTTGATTCAATTGAAGAGTAACATTCCCAACTCCCTTCACGGGATAGGTGGCATTGTCCCCAAGAATGATCGCCAAATTTGTATCCTTTTCTATCAGATTTAAAAGAGCTTCCTTATACCCAATGAAGTGCCTTAGGGCACCACTATCAATCAACCAATTTCCCAAGGTATCCGGCGGAGAGGCCATAGAGAGGGCAAATGAAGCGGAAAAACTTATGATACGCAGAATTATATGTAGAAATAATATTATTAAAAGATGAATAGACAAATGATGAATGTTTACAATGGGTTGCCTGGCTTATATACTTGCTTCTTGGTGGGGTGTCGCTGATTTTTTTGGGGATTCAACTTTGTCATGAGAGTCTGTGGACTTTGTTGAATCTGACGAGATGTGTTCTTGATTCTCTTCACCTTCTTTTAGTAGTTGTTCAGATGTACAATTTGACCTTTTACATAGAGTTTTCAGCATTGTTAAGACCTCTCTGATGCTTGCTTCTGTTTGGACATGGTAATTTTCCATCTTTATTTCTATTCGATTTGTCGTATCGTGAAGATTTTTGATTTCATCAGCTTGCTCCCCAAGCTTGATCTGGAATTCATTTAATCTTTTACTGACCTCGTCGTGGTTGCTATTTATCTTATGCTCCGCGTCCAACAATTTTTTTTGGAAATCCGCCATTGTCATTGTCAACATTGAGCGGGTTTGTGGTGGTGTGTATTTATTTTCCAGCTAAAATATTTTTCCTCCTTTTTTTTAGCAAAAATAAATTTTATATATATAACTTTTAATTAATTAAAATAGATTTAATTAATTAACTAACTTTTATATATATATATATATATATATATATATATAAATATTAATTAATTAAAATAAATTTGATTAATTTATATATATATATATATACATATATAACTTTTAATTAAATTAAATTATGTATTATATATAACACATATATATAATTATATTATATATTATATATTATATATAATTTTAACGTTATAAATATATTACGCTGCGTCTTTGCTGAACGTTTTGGCTTAACGGTCACCTTACCGTTTCACCGTAGACTTGTGTGGCTATCACGCAGAGCCCACCGAGCACAATTGCGGCCTATGTTAGCGGACGTACAGGACAGCAGGGACACGGTTGCAGACAGCGGACAGCAGGGTCAACGGATGGCTGTGGGCAGCGGACTGACGGCTGTGGCAGCGGGAGTGAGCCGAGAATACCCAGGGTAGCGGCTGTAAGAGCAGTGGATAGGTAGCGCGGAAGAATTCTTAGAATCTGACGACGGAAATGTGGTGGATGACCAACTAAAGTTGGAAAAGATACTGCTTATTGCCAATCACTAAACGCCTGGAATCACTCGATTCTCAAATCTTCGTGTCAAATATTGTCGAGACAACCAATAATCGACCCTCGTCAAAGATTATTGTGTTGTTTTCTGACGGAATTCTCTCTAATGTTTGAATTAGGTCGTTCGAGAAATAAAATATACCAACGACGGCGTTACGGTCAATATTGAAGATGGGTCAGTTTATAAGGGAAAATATGTGATTGTGTCTGTCAGCCTAGGAGTTCTTCAAAGTCATCTCATAAAGTTTAAAACAGGTGGCGACCTAGGAGCGGTCGATTTAAAACAGGTGGGTGCTTTACACACTTAAATTAAATTTCCCCCATTGTATATGGAGCATAAAATTTTTGGAGAGACAGTGGACGTGGGTGATGCGGGTAGCTCGGGTGGGGGCCGTATGGGAAGTATGGAGTGAACCGTATGGATATGTGAAGTATGGTCAGCGGAAGTATGGACAACGGTGGCCTGTGTTTTATAGTGGCAGCGAGGTTGTGCAGGACAATCAGTGGGGACAATGGTTGGAGAACTTCATGACCTGTGCAGCGCTAAACCGAGGAACAACCTGCTCTGATACCAATGAAGCGGAAAAACTTATGATACGCATAATTATATGTAGAAATATTTTATTAAAAGATGAATAGACAAATGATGAATGTTTACAATGGGTTGCCTGGCTTATATACCGCCATGGGCACCCTTTGGGAAAGGGCATGATCTTATGATCGTGCCCTTTCGTCTAACTAAACCTAAAATTAAACAATAAACCTAAAATTAACTAATTTTTTACATAACAGCAAATATAAGATAAAATTCTTTTTGCTTGTTATCTACAACATTAGATTCATCATACCTGGATTTTTTTAATCTTTTAGGAGGTCGATCATTTCCATGTTGAGTAGCGGGAGCATTCCTTTTTCCTTCGTTGTTGAATCTGCCAATCCTTTGATTGTTGTTGCCCCTGAAATTGTTGTGCTTGTGGTTGTCATCATCATGAGGTGTATCCCTTCTATTAGGACACTCCCTAGCATAGTGGCCAAACCTGTTACAAATGAAGCATCTTCCCTTCCTTCCATCTTTGAATCTCGGTCTTCCTTGACATTGCTTCTTTGAACCTGCATTGTTCTTCTTTTTAACATGAGCAGAGAATGCAGTAGGTTCATTCTTATTTGAAGGCATGTCTCTCTCCATCATCTTTGTCTCTTCTTGAGTGCATCTAGTCAACAATTCATCAAAACCTGGAATCCTGTCATTGTTGAGGATAGTAATGTTGAACACATGCCATTCACGAGGGAGACCTCCAAGGGCAATGAGAGTGAGCTCCCTATCAGCAATAACTTCTCCAATTGAAAAAAAATCATTTTTTATCTCGGTAATCCTCATGACGTAGGATTGGATATCTTCACTCTTCCCTTCTTTATGTCCTTCAACTTGTTTTTGAGGAAGAGAACTTGGTTTGCATTGCTAAATTTAAACATGCCAACCAACCTGTCATACATCTCCTTGGATGTGTTCAAATCAGATATGTATGCAACCAAATGCTTGTTAATAGAATCCCTGATGATCTTCTTTGCTTTGACTTCACCTTTCTTGTACTTTGTCTTAGTGGCAGTCGTGCATATGAAGGAGGTTCAATGATCTTTCCCTGCACATAGTCCATAACATCCTTCTCTTCCAAAGTCAAATCAAGAGACATCTTCCATGCATGATAATCAGACTTATCATTGAGCTTGTCATCAAGCTTGAAGCAAGATGCTGAGGCCATTGATTCTTGTCCTTGTCAACAAATCTCAATGATTTCTCTTTTCACTCTTGCTTGGGCTTTGTCTTCACCTCAGCTCTGATACCATGTTAATTTTAGATAACAATGCTATGTTCCATGCTTAAGAGCAATTTACTTCAATTTTTCTTATTAGACCAATATCAATTTACAGATTAGCAATCACATTAACATGACAGTAAATGTAGATAGAACATAAATAAAAACAGTAGAAGACAAGCCAAAACAAGAGGACACAAGATGTGGCGCATGCCAGGGACAAACCCCAATGTGGGGAACCCTCTGATCAAGTCTTCTTATTATTCTTCAAAAGTTCAGCAAAGAGAGAGAGTACAATATACAAAATTCACTTGCTCAATCACAGTCAAATCTGTACAGTCAAACTGCTGTCAACAGGTTGCCCTAACCAGAAAGTCAATGTTGGTCAAATTAGCAGAATTACACCTCCAAATCATCTCGGTCAAACCCAGTGAACTCGGCCTCCAACAGCAGTCCAAATCAGCCCAAAAAAGTCACGAAAAAATCAGTCAAACTCGATCAATGCAGAGTCAAGCCTGCGGTCAACACTGGTCCAACAACTTAGATTGCCTCGATTTTTGTGCCCACAAATGCAGCCTGCCCAAACAGAATTTCTCCAAGGAAAAATGCAGTCAAACAACGTCAACTACTACCTGATCCACAATGGTCAACCCTTCTTCAATTCGGTCAACCTAGAAAACAAAAAATCGCAGTCAAACTTCGCACGTGTGGAGGAGAAGAAGGTTGCCCTGAAGTTGTACAACCCAATCAGATGAGGAGAGAGAGATATGTGTGAGAATGAATGATGTCCAAATGAGGTAGATGCACCTTCTATTTATATGCAACGTTGAAGATGAAAAGACATGTCTTTTGGGCTTCTGAGCCTACAGTAGATTACTAGTCGACCTTGACAATTTGTCCATAAACGAAATAAGTTCATATTTCCATTTGTACATGTCAGAATGAGATGTTCTTTAGATCAATCCTACACCTCTCCGAAAGAGGAATCGAATAAAAATATCAGCTGCATCATTTGAGCTGTCCAAGGTGGAGTTTGGCCCTAGTTGCCAAATTTAACAGTTCTGAATGTTTTCAGCTCTCCAACAGTGAAGTCATATCACACATATGTAGATTATCAACCCAACACATAATAGCAAGTAATCGTGCAAAGATGAATAGTAGAAATCAGAGTATAGAATGCATCCTCCTCTTATTGAAATATCAATTGATAATGACAGAACCTGATTAATTCAGCACTATATAGCAGAACCATACTCAGAAAAATGATTATAGAGTGGAACCTGGACCGTCAACTGAATAGTGTATAATTCCTTGCACCAGTCATCAAATCTGCACTTTTAGACCCACGTAGCTTGGATATTTATGGCCAGTGGATTGTTAGCACGCTCTAACTTCGCTCCTTTGTGCAGTACGCTCACCTTGGTTCTGTGTGGGAAGAATGCAGCCAACCTACAGTGAGGAAGAGCTTTCAAATATGAAGATGCATACAACAATTCCTTGAGGGAAGCTCAGCCTTCACAATAGATCAACTACTGAAGAGACAAATTTCCTGAGTCCGCTGATGAAACCCTATAAGAATTTGTACACGAGCTCTCTTCAAACGATAGCTAAATGGCCACTTTGCAACTGAGATAATAGCTACAGCCAAATAGAACATTAGGCCTCCCTAAGAATTGAAGTGTTGGAGATGATTGAAGGCGGATTCACTATAAAATTCCCTTCGATGCTCAAATATGAATTATCAACCTTGGTAACCTTCACTGTTAAGTTGCAAACGTCCACTCTATACAAATGAGGAAGTGGATCTGCCTAGAAATGAGCACAGACAACCACAATTCGTTAACCTTCAGCATGGATCAATCCATCCTTGTATTGTTGCTTCTCCCAACGTGTGTCTAGCTATAGAAGGACTCACGGTTTTGCCTTACACACACAACATGAAGGAAACAAATGTATACGCTCAACCCACAACCTGAACACACTATTTTTGAGATACGCTGGCCACAACTCGTGCTCAAGGAAAATGATAATGTTGCTCACGGACAAAGGGGAAACGTGTTTCTTCAAGCCTGTGAACACCACTCCAAACTGCTCAATAACACGCAGGACCTTTTTAACACAACTCAACTCCCACAACAGTGACACGCACTTCGTAGTTCAGCTAGTTCATGCCACTGAGCAAGGAACTCAACTTTCTCTTGGTGTCCAAATCTCATCCTCTTGTAGGCAAAATTTGGATTTCAAATAATCACAATGAATACAACCCCCTTGCCTGTGGAAACTCAATTTAGTTGTTGCCAAAAGGAACTTGTGTAGAAATGGTTCCTGTTGCACCCATTTTGTCATAAGTCCAAGGAAGCAGTTGGACAAAATTTTTCAAAGTCCAAATCATCAGCCAACTAACTGTCATGTCATTGTAAACCCAAATTCTACAAGTTGTAATGTAAATGAAACTAGTACGACCTTGTAATTATGTAACAACCTAGGTAAGCCTATGATTTTGACCACGAATTTCATCCTAGGAGGTTTTTTAACCTCGCCGATTACCTGTGTTTCTAAACACGGCTAATCATAAGAGCTTTTTCCTTCCAGCTTAAATCCCAAAACTAAGGTGAAATTTATTGTCAAAGTCTTAGGTGAGTCCTAGTGTTCTTAGTCGAGTCTATTGTAAAAATGATTTGGGAATAATTTAAGCTATTTGGCTAAATTATTTTATTACAAATCACTTGGTCTACTAGATCATATTGTGTCACAGAATTGGGTAATTATTTGAGGGTCTATAACGAATGGATATTCCCCCTTTGAGGGTTGAATTATTTTAATATCTTATGTAAAAATATTTTAGTGCATGGTCCCTCGCAATCAAACAGCATGGCTAAAGTATTTGAGGGCGGAAAAATGATTAATCCCCTCAAGTGTCAATTAATTAATTTTTTTCAAGAAATTAAATCAAATCCTAAGCAAAAAATTTAATTAATTTAAAGTCAAAAAATAAATTCTAAAGAAATTAATTTCTCCAAGTGGAAAATGAATAAGAAAATCGTCAGTCAAAAAGAAGTTAATTTTTGGAAGTCCCCCACCAAGGAAAAATGGATGTTTTGAGAAAAATTAAACCCTTGGACCTTAATGGTTAAGTCAAAGTCAAATTTTTGAGAAAATTAATCCAAAATATTTATTTTTGGATTAATAAAAAATGGTTTTAATGAAAAATTCGAAAATTCCTCAAAAATAAATATTTTCTACAGCCGAGATTAAAAGTTGATCAAGTATTTATCAACAGTCGAGATTATTTTGACAGGGATCAAGCCAACTAGACATTATTTTCCACTTGGAGGGATTTCTCTATAAATAGAAGCCATTTTGATTCTATTTATCATCTTTGGCTGATGTAAAATCTTGTCAAGCTTGTGTGAAGCCATTGTTCTGCTGGGAACGTTCGATTTTCATAATAAAAGACTTTGGGGTACAATTCATGGTGTCTTTGTCTCATTGATCTGTGATATGTCCTGGGTATGTGCTTTCCTATACTGTGCTTAAAATTTTATAAGCTTGTTTATTCATTAGACGGTGATAAGAACATTCTATTTATAAATTTTGGATCTATCTTAGGTGATCTAATTCGCCATATGTCTAACGAGTTTTTCTTGAAGGAAATATATAGAGTTTGCATGTTCCTAGGCCCTTGGGCTCCAAGTTCACAGACTATGGGCACAGGCTGACATTGTTTGGACTCCGGGAAATTTAAGTAATTTTCTTACTATGCTAAGATTGTGGTTAAATATCTATCTTTCGAAATACATCAAGCCATTGTCATTGAGCCAAGAGGCTCATTCCACAATCCAGTGTGAAGGCGATGTGTACTTATGTCCGTCCTTAACTAGGGGTTCTTAAAATAATAATAATAAAATATTCCCCAAATAGAAAAGCAATGTCGGTTATAATAAAAATGAAAAAAAATGTTATGCATGTTTAATTAGTTTCCATATGACCTAATGTGGCTCTTAAAATAATAATAAAATATTCTCTAAATAGAAAAGCAATGTCGGCTATAATAAAAAAGAAAAAAAATGCTATGCATGTTTAATTAATTGTCCATATGACCTAATGTAATTTCCTATAAAGTAATTACAAGTAAAAAAATATGTGAGTAAGATGTTTAAACCTTGTACTTTTCAAAAATATTTTAACACGGGATATCAATTTCATATATATATCTATATATAAAAAATAATGTTTAAAGAAAATATAGTATGTTGTATAGAACAAAATATCCAATGTGGGTTATTAATAAATTATTTTAATATGAATTAATATTGATGTGTACTTTCCCCGACTGGGGTGTGAGACAGCAAATGGATCTCGTCAGGATCTTGGCCATGTGTAAGTTGAAAGATGTAAGGGTCGGAGGGCGGCTTACCCACAACCCTCACATGCTTGGTAACGAAGGTATGGTGGCAGCGCGCATGCCAACAATTAATAATGATGAGACAGGCCAGAGTGATACCTCCTTACAGGTGTTAAGGGTTTGTCGCTCCTCGTTCTCAAGTGTTTGGTTTCTGGTTTCAGTATTTGGTATTGGTATAGTGCTCCTGGATCGCTCGTGGTCGTTCGAGAGGAAGGCTTCGCAGGTTGGTTACCCTGGTGTTGTTGGTTCCCTCAGTCTCATGTCCAAATCCATCGAGTATGTTATTTATCTTCGCCCTCTTCATCGCCTGCTCTCTGCAACCTATTCTCTTGTTTCACAGATCTTATGGGGAAATCTTTATAAAATGGTCTCTGCAAGAAATTGGAATCTATGTCGCGAATTATGGAAAGCTCCTGCTAGGTTTTACTCTGTGTTGTCTGCTTTCTATATGACTATCTTTGTTCTCTTTGGTATTTTATTATCTCGCATGGGCATGTACTACATCTCTCTAGCTTGGAGTTCTGTGGATGTTGCATGCTTGTTTGTCTATGTTAGTTGTTTACTCCATTTAATGTCTTTGATAGTGTGGTGGATTCAGATTTTCCTGTGTTTTGTTCCTCTTATTTTACCTTTGTGTCTGGTCGGAAACGGGCTCGGGAAGCCGAGGTATGTTGTTCCTTGCCCTGGGTGGCAGACCCATCTTGTTTTACCTCTGTGTTTGGTCTTAAGCGGGCTCGAGGAGCCTGGGTATGTTGCTCCATGTTATGGGTGGCAGACCCATCTCACTCGCAGGTTAATTGTTGGGTTCGAGGAAGCAAGGAGAAAATGGCCAAGCTCAGGCTCACCAACCGCAAGGAAGAGGTAGCAAATCAGTCACACAACTAATCCAAGATGCAGCCCGCTCCTATCAGACAGGTACCCCATCTCAAGTTTGAAGCTAATTTCAAATTGGGAAACAGAACTTAATCAACAGGCAAAAGCAGAGTTTCAATTGGAAGATTGGAGAGACCTAGTCCCCGACCCTAGTCATTCCAGAGGTCGTACTTCTCAATACAAGCAAACCGTTCACCTCTATTGGTTGATGAAGAACATTGTGGCCAAGGCCATAATGAACCCTCCAGCTAGCTCCGTTAAGTCTAATCCTGGTCTTCAGGAAATCCAGAAGGAATTTCAACTTATCCAGTTCCAAATTCAGCAACAGAACGTCCGCCTCAACTACATTGAGAAACACATTTCGTGTCTTCCTCAGTCTGAATTACTGAGTTCAAGTGCGAAGGATCCAACTCCAGTGGATTCCTCTGATGAATAGCAATATGCTTGACTCTATTTGGTTTCAATTTTGTTTAAATCTATATGGTAAATTTGTTGGTTAGGTTATTATGTTACAGTTATTTAGCTTGTAGATGGTTTCAAGACATTCAGTCTTATAAGGCATTGTTAGACAAACTCAAACTTTACTATTTTTGGATGGCTTATAATGTTGTTCGGTGGCCAACAAACCTGGTTTCCCAATGGGCAGGTTGAGGCCATTGAACTCCTTGAATATGGTTGTAACCTGCTTTTGATGAATATGAATGAAAAGGTCCTGCCAAGCTTACAAAAATAAAATATTGATGTATATTTTAAAATATATTAATAACAGAAAAACCATTTTAATGTGGGTTGACAAAATGGTTCAATGCACGTGTTAAGTAATATCTATCCCATTCAAAAATATAATTTAAAAAATGAAAAATTACACATTGTTTTTTGCACTCTAAAATAAGTTTGCACGTGAAGAAATTTGATCCCTCTCGACTCATGTTAGATCTGTGCTTAAGATGGATCTGGTTATTATAAAAATTATTCTTCCAAAAATCTTTCAAGCATTGATATTTGAAAATAACTTGTAAATTATTTTTGTAGAATAGATTTTTTATATAAATTTTTCTAACCCTTGTTTTGTAGCTAATTAGGGTTTGAGGATTTATTTCAAATTTTGTATATATTAAGGTTTTGGGTGTTTTTATTATCATTTGTGCAAGTGAGATCCAAGTCATTTGAACAAGAATTGTTCGGGTTTGAGCTAGATCTAGGCCCTTGAGGGTAAGATCTAGTCTCTAAATTTTTACAGGGCCAGCAGTAGTGAATTTTGAGCAATATTGAAGATCTCAAGCAAATTAGAATTTTGGCAAGGGTTTCTAAAATTTTTGTGCCTCCAGGCCCAACGTCCTCCTCCTAGCCTAGTTGTGGGCCAATTTTGGCCTTCTTTCCTTAGTTGTGGGCCTTACAACCCTAGCACTCAAACCCTAACAGCTTTTCTCCCTAGCCGCAGGCCTATTATGCCTTGCAGCAATCCTCTCTTGGCCTTTTAGGTCTGTCCGCAGGCTCTTTGAGCCTCCCCTTCCTCCTCAACAACCTTCCTTTCCCCTCGGCCTACCCTTCCAGCCCTCCTTATCCCTACGTCTGCCCTCAGCCTCCTCCTTTAGCTTGTCATAGCCCTTTCCTTGCCTTCCACTCAGCCCTTTTCTGTCTCGGCCCTCTTCGTTTCCCCTTGCGAGAACCTTGGAAGCCTTCCCAAGGCCTGCCGTGAGGCCTGGCAACCCATTTCCCCTTGTCGTGGTTGTTTGAGGGCTTCTCCTTAAAGCCGCAGGCCTCTAAGGCCTTTGTCCCTCTGTTGTAGCCCTTATTGGGCCTTCTTTCACCCTTACGCAAGCCTATTAGGCCTCTCTCCCTTTGTTGCTCCCATCTCTAGCCTAAACGCTAGACTTAGGGAGGCTCTAATTCAGCCTCTTTTGCCCTCTTTGATCCCAGTTTGATTATCATTTTAATTTCTCAAGCTAACAGTGGGTGTTTTTGCAAAGAAGTTGGTAAGATTTAGTGGTTGCAAGTAATCTCTCTACAAGAAAAATTGTGGGCGAGTTATCTAGCCCTCTTCTAAGCCTAAGGGCTCAAGGGTTTGACCTCTAAACTGTCTAATTCTCACTGTTTTGCTACAGCAATATTATATCTTTCATAGCAATGGTAAAAGACACATTGAATCAACATAAAATCAACTCACACATGCTCTAACACATTGGTAAATCATTGCATGAATTGGGTTTTCATTTGTTTAGCTTGTTTCATGAAAAGTAGTTGACTCCATAAGGGACTGGTCTCATTTAATAATTCAATCTAATCTTGTAACTTGCTAAAATCAACCAAGTAGCTAGGCCATTCAATCATGTCTCCCAGACTTGTTGGTTGCCAACTTGTCCTTCATCTTCACATTTCATAGGGACTACCCCCCATAGCCTGTTGTTGGGAAACAGTTAGAACAGAGTGGGCAGGGATCAGAGTGACAACGCCTGCCCTGAGTCATTGTCGCATCATGCCTGTACAATCTGAGTGACAACAGTTCCAAGTCATGCTTTTGGCTGAAACAATTATGTAGTCACTGCTGCCTCTATGCTTCACACCCCCCACGAAGCCACAAATTCATTTATGAGAATAATCGGGCTCTCCTGCAGTTAAGATTGTGCACACGATTCTGGAACAACTATGTGATTGGATGCGTAAATTTGTTCTCCTCACAATGACGGCGAAATCTCTTCCAACTTGCTTCGAAGACGAACTTCAATTTTGTGCAGGCACGCAGCAGATTAAAAAAAAATTTCAAGCACAGACCATTGTCACAAAAATTTCGAAGCCTATTGAACAATTAAACCCATCGCTCCAAATAATTAATAATTTACGGTCCTTTTTAAAATAATGTCCCTTACCTCAAAAAATGTGAATTTGGCCTTCGACTTTTAAAATGCAATTTTAATATGGTCCCTTTTGACTTTATACTTTATGCATCCACAAAATCGGTCCATTGGTAAAAATAATTTTTGGCTACCATATAATAATTTGTCCAAGAATTAATGTTCATACGACAATATTACTGAAATTTTGTCACATGTTTAATAAGAAAAAATTGTCAAGCTCCTTTCAACGAATTCTCAATTTGCTGCAATAACTGGGTTTTCAACTTCTCTAGCAAAACCCCCCAATAATAGTTGCAACTGAAAACTAAAAAACCCGCAAGCTGAGCCAAGATCAATGCTTTGATACCACTGTAATATCTCGTTCTAAATACTTCGCTAAAAATAGTAGGTATTTTACTACACAAAAATTATTCCAGAAAATACATGAAAACCCCCATAAATTTGCAAAGCAATATATTTAAATTAGCAATGAAACTTGTGAACACACAACAACACGAGAGAAATGGCGACAATAAACTCAACTTTATTTATTAAAATATAAGAGCAAGATTACATGCCAATACTATCGCTGAGATAATAGTTGAGAAGACCACCAAATATTCTGCTACAATGTTAACCCGACCTCCAGAGTCCAAGCTCTATGTGACCTCGCTCCAATGGAGAAAACTGTTATTACCGATCAGCTCTCCAAAATATCCATTGAAGCACCGTGAGATTCTTGAGTGAAACCTCCTCAAGAGTGTTGGGTTTTCATCCAAAACACAATAGCAAACTCGAGGGCTTTCGTCTTGGGGCTATGGAAGCTGGGAACTAGGTTCTCCAAACCTCACCAAAGATAGCATGTATAAATTCGAGATGTTCTTCTCCTCTTTTTATAGATCTCATGGACCCCTCTTGAAGCTTTTATTTTATTATTATTTTAAATCGCTTAATACATTTTCCCTCCTTTTATTTTAATTAAAATACCTTTTTAATTTGGGAAAATGGTAAATCGGCCACCATTCCTCCTCAAACCTCTGAAAGTCACTTCCCACCATCGCATCCTTTAGATCTTCTTGTTTTGGTTCCAACGAGTTATTACACTAAGGCGTTCCTGAAGAAATTTCAACCCCCACTCCAGTTATCAATTTTCCTTATCACTCCATGCATTTAGTTTTAAATCCAAACATGATAAAAATTCTAAAATCTGAAAATGTCAATAATTTTCTGAAAACACAAATTTAGAAATTTCACAACTGTTGAAATTGTAGAAATAAAACACAAGCAAAATTATGACAGCCACACAAAGAAAATAACACAGTGATTTTTAGTCAATGTGACCCTGGAAAACCCCCTACAACTCTTGGGGAAAATCAGTTTGAGAGCTCTTCTTTATTTCTGAAAATGCTTTTACAGAGAAACCGAAATACAAAGTAAAAATTCCAACAACCACAAATTACAACTTATCTCGATTTTTGTGCTTGAACTTTGCCTCGGAAATTGTGCCAATTAGCAAACAGCGAAAATAGAAATTTTCCAGCAATAAAACAGCATTAAATGATGTATAGCTAGCCTCGAAAAATGTGCACAGAACTTGTTGTACGGACTGTACAGATTTTAGCAATATGACTGCCTCGAAATTCGTGCCCAAATTTGCCTTGAAATTCGTGCCCTTGTTGATGTCCCTCTTCCTTGGTTTTTGTGTTGTCCCTCCTTGATATCTGTGCCTTTTTTCCTACTGTACGGTTTTGCCTTAGGATGTGTGCCAATAAATGTTGCTGCCCTCCTTCACTTCCTCACTGCTCAGAAATTTTCTCCTCGCTCTCTCTTCTCTTTCTCTCAAATGCTCATGAAAGAATGAATTGATCTTTTCCTCTTCTCTTCTCCTTTTATTCTCTAAATGACCTTTTGGGTTACCCTAAGATCTAATGGTTGATATTCATTTAGATCTAGGGATGAGAATAAATGTGCATTTAATTCTCACTTTTTATATTTTAACTCACCCACTTAAATAAAGACCCACTTAGCCTTTTATTTCCATAGTCACTTTTTCACTTTCTAATTCTTCATTGACTTTAATAAAGTCACATTTAAATTAGAATGTAACTTACCACTTATAAAGTCACTTTTAAATTAGAATGTAACTTTACCACTTATAAAGTCACTTTTAAATTAAATTGACTTTACCACTTATAAAGTCACTTTAGGAGAAAAGTAAAAAATAAATTTGGACACTTTTCCCTAGTCCAAAGATCAAAAGCCTTAGAGAACCACTTGTCCTCTGGTACCCAAATTTTAACACTCCCTCTTACCGAGGAAAGTGTTCCTCGCCACTCCCATCTTGTCTCTGAAGTAGACATGCTTGCCCCGTGGTAAGGCTTTGGTGAAAATGCCTGCTACCTACTCATTTGAGGAAATATACTCAAGCTTAACAGCTCCCTTTTGGATATAGTCTCTAATGAAGTGATATTTGATCTCAATATGTTTTGATCTATCATGCAAACCTGGATTCTCAGTGAGTTTTATGAAACTTTGATTATCACAGTAAATTACTAAAGGTCTCAATGCCTGACCAAATAGACCAAACATCTGGAGAAACCATATCGCCTCACACCTAGCCTAACTAGCAACCATATACTCTACCTCAGCTTAGCTCAATGCAACTGATTGTTGTTACCGGCTGATCCACGACACCACTGCCAAACCCAACCCAAAACAGCACCCGAAAGTACTCTTCCTATCTGAAGCACAACCTGCCCAATCTGAATCTGTGTATCCTGCCAGTCTCACTCCATCACCCTGTCTATAAACAAAACCAAAATCCACAGTCCCTTGCAAGTAACGAAGAATGTGTTTTGCAGCCACCCAGTGCACTCTCCTGGGCACACACATGAACTGACTCACAGTGTTGACTGCAAAACATATATTTGGTCGAGTGTTGACCAAATACATCAAACAATCAATCAACTGCCTATATAGAGTAGGATCCACCAACTCGGAATCAAATGCGTAAAGCTTCTTCCAGTTAGTGATCATAGGTGTAGACATGGGTTTGCAATCCTTCATGTGAAATCTGCTAAGAATATCCACAATGTACTTCCCTTGTCCCAGGAAGAAATTCCCCTTCTCCTGCCACACCTCCAATCCCAGAAAATAATGCATCAAGCTGATATCCTTCATCTCAAACTCTGAAGCAAGATCTCTCTCGCAGCCCACAATGAGTCTCTCTGCTCCAGTGATGATCAAGTCATCAACATACAACACCAGAATGAGAGGCTCCTCACCCACTACAATGAAGTATAGGTTTGGATCAGCCTCACTCTTTGTGAAACCCAACTGCTGCAAGTATGTATAATCCTTGAGTACCATGCTCTAGGAGCTTGCTTCAGGCCACAGAGTGCCTTTTTCAATCTACATATATGGGACTCCTTCCCATGCACCTCAAAGCCCTGCAGTTGCTCAGTGTAAACCTCCTCCCGAATGAAGCCATTGAGTAATGCAGTCTTCACATCTATCTGGTGGATCTTCCAACCCATCTCTGCTGCAATCAATATGATGGAGCGAATAGATGTATACGGCGCTATGGGAGCGAAGGTCTCCTCATAGTCAACTCCCTCTACCTATGAGAACCATCTCGATTCTCGCCACAAATCGAGCCTTGAACTTCTCGATGCTTCCATTTGCAGCATGCTTTATCTTGTAGAGCCATCTGGAAGTAACCACTGATTTACCTTCAGGCCTCGGCACTACCTCCCAAATATCATTCTTCATAATAGAAGAATACTCCTCCATCATGGCCTCTCTCTAGACATGCTGGCTGCCTGCCTCCTCATAACTACAAGGCTCGGAGTCAACAATGCTTGTTACCAATGCCATGTAACTACAGAACCGCTCAAGTGGTTTAATCTCTCTAACCTGTGTCTTTGGCCCAACAATTGATGTGGCCTAGCACAAGGTATCTTGAAGCCACTTGGGCTTCCTCTTCCCTAAGCATACTTCTCCCACCGGAGTGAAAGAATCCCCATCATCATCAGAAACCTGAACTCCTAAAGGCCTATCAACTGACCTCATGCCTGAACCTGTCCCTGTAGACGCTGAAGTACCATGCGAACTGTCCATTAGTAGACTACCCTGTGAACTACTCTGCAGACTGCCCGGCATGCTACCCGAAGAACCACCCACCTAACTCTGAGAGCCATTGATCACTAATTTACCTGACACTGTAATCGATGTGCCTCCTGATCCCTGACCACTGGATCCATGTGACTGACTCAGCTGTTCCTGAGGGTCTGGTGACTCTGGATACTCTAACTCCCGTGACCTCCTGCAAACTCTCTCCTCCTCGAACTTCACATCCCGCCTAACAACCACTTTCCTCTGCGTAGGAATATAAATCCAATAAGCTTTCGAGGTCTCTCTATAACCCACAAAGATGCCCTTCTCTGCAGTGGACTCTAGCCTAGCCCTGTTCTCCTTGGGGACATAGGAATATGTAAGGCACCCAAAGATACGAAAGTGCCCAACATCAGGCTTCTTCCCAGAAAAAACCTACTCCGGAATCACATTCCCCAAGGCACGATGTGAACTCCTGTTCTGCAAGTACACAGCAGTGTTGTAGGCCTCTGCCCACAAAAATAAAGGTAACCCCTGATCATGAAGCATGGCTTTGATAGCCCTTGCAATGGATCTATTCTTCCTCTCTGCAACCCCATTCTGCTGGGGGTAGTAAGGAACTGTGAACTCCCTCCTAATGCCTGCCTCAGCACAAAAATCAACAAACTCACCAAGAGTATACTCCTCTCCGTTGTCCGACGTGAGGACCTTGATCTTCCTACCTATATGGGTCTCCACAAGAGCTTTGAACTCTTGAAACCGCTTGAAGACCTCACTCTTGGTCTTCAAGAAATAAATCCAGGTCTTCCTGGAGTGGTCATCAATGAATAAAACATAGTACTCATAGCCACTCAAGGATACATGAGACATCCGACCACTCACATCGGTATGAATCAAGTCAAGAATCCCGGTCGCTCTGCTGTCACTGCTGGGAAGAGGGGATCAGGCAAACTTCCCCATAGCACATCCTTTGCATACATCAAGGTGATCATAACTGAAATCTAGCACACCTGTGGTGATCTCCCGCAATGTACTCAAGGCCCCATGATACATGTGCCCCATCCTGCGGTGCCAAATCTCACACAACTCTGAACTGCTAGATCTGTTGTCGATTTTTTCTCGGGTGCTGCTACTCATGCCATCAGGGGCTGGAATGAGAACTTGTACACCTTGGCATGGTGCACACCAATCTCTCTAGCTAAAGAAGCTAGAGTTCCCCTAGGATATATAAGCACCTGCCCTCTCCTGAACAACACATCATACACTCTGTCCTCAAGTGTTGAGACGGATATTACGTTCTTCTTCATTCCAGGCACATATAGAACATCTGACACTTTCAAGGGAGGTTTGGGTCCCCTATCAAATGTCAATGTCCCCACACTGACTGCTCTAACAATGTTGTCATCACCAAGTACTACCTCCATATCAGTATCACCCTCTAAAAGCTCTGAGAAGTACACTTTGACTCCTGTCATGTGGCGAGAAGCGCCACTGTCAACATACCAAATGCTATAAGACGCTCTGCTAGTAGCGGGGAATGCAAACTCCCTCTAAACCTGTAGGGCAGGTGATCCTGCACTAGTGGCCTCACAAGCTATGAACCCAAACTCCCGATCAAAGCTCTCTGAGAAGCTCTCTATCTCTGCAAAAGCTGCCATGGGTTTGTCTCTCCCTTTCTTGTTCTTCTTCTCCGGACACACAATAGCATAGTGTCCCAACTTTTGACAATTCCAACATTTGACTTTGGAATAGTCCTTCTCCTTGTTCTGCTGCTTGCCTTTACCTTTGCCTTTGCCTCCACTGTTGGAAGCTTGCTTCTTTGCTCTGCCCTTCTTGCCTCTTGCTAACAATGCCACATTGTCATCCTCCTCCACCTACTTGGCTGCCCCAAGATGGTTCTTTCTGATCTCATTCTGAATGCAATCATCCCCCAACCTCTCCCAATCGGGAAGGTTTTCCCGTGTAATAATGCCATCCACAAAATTCTCCCAAATCTTGAGAAGACCATTCAAAGCAATCCTCACCAACTCGGTGCAATGATCTCACCTACAGTTGCAAACTCATCTCTCATTGAAGTGATCTTTGTGAGGTATGTTGTAGCACTGTCAGTCTTAGCCATTTTAATGGCCTTCAATTTCTCCTTTAGGACCATTTTTATGTTTTCATTTGAGCTCTGGTAAAGACTGGTTAAGGTTGCATGTCTTTCCTCTCACATGAGGAATGACATGGTCTTTGATTCCTTCTAGAATCAATCTTTTTGCCTTAGCATTCTTTTTGTTAAACTCTACCAATTGTACAGAGTCGGCAGGTACTACTACTGGGTTCTGTGTGGTATTTACCATAATGCCCCAAACTTCTGCTTCCTCAAAGATGCTCTGGATTCTCTCCTTCCATGCATTGCAGTTGTTCTGCCCATCCAACCTGTCTTCAACTCTCAAACCCAAAGACATGTTTCGCTATCCTACCAAACTAAAATTTTCAAATCTATGGTAAAGGTTTCTGTTTTGTGTAAAAATCAGCTTGTTGTAATTTTCACTTTGTTGTCCCACACTACACTTTTCAGCCAACCAAGCTCCAATACCATGAAGAAATTTCAACCCCCACTCCGGTTATCAGTTTTCCTTATGACTCCATGCATTTAGTTTTAAATCAAAGCATGATAAAAATTCTAAAATCTGGAAATGACAATAATTTTCTGAAAACACAAATTTAGAGATTTCACAATTGTTGAAATTGCAAAAATAAAACACAGTAAAATTATGACAGCCACACACAGAAAATAACACTGATTTTTTGTCAATGTGACCCTGGAAAAACCCTCTACAACTCTTGGGGAAAACCAGTTTGAGAGCTCTTCTTTATTTCTGAAAATGCTTTTACAAAGAAACTGAAATACATAGTAAAAATTCCAGCAACCACAAATTACAAATTATCTTGATTTTTGTGCTTGAACTCTGCCTCGAAAATTGTGCCAATCAACAAACAGCGAAAAAAGAAATTTTCCAACAATAAAACAGCATTAAATTTTGTATGGACAGCCTCGAAAAATGTGCCCAGAACTAGTTGTAAAGACTGTACGGATTTCAGCAATACGACTGCCTCAAAATTTGTGCCCTTGCTGTTGTCCCTCTTCCTCGATATCTGTGCCTTTATCCTACTGTATGGTTTTTCCTTGGGATGTGTGCCAATAAATGTTGCTGCACATATTTACTAAAATGTCTTCTTGCTGCTCTCCTTCACTTCCTCACTGCTCAGAAATTTTCTCCTTGCTCTCTCTTCTTCTCTTTTTCTCAAATGCTCATGAAAGAATGAATTGATATTTTCCTTTTCTCTTCTCCTTTTATTCTCTAAATGACCTTTTGGGTTACCCTAAGATCTAATCATTGAGATTCATTTAGATCTAGGGATGAGAATAAATGTGCATTTAATTCTCACTTTCTATTTTTTAACTCACCCACTTAAATAAAGACCCACTTAGCCTTTTATTTACATAGTCACTTTTTCACTTTCTAATTCTTCATTGACTTTAATAAAGTCACATTTAAATTAAAATGTAACTTACCACTTATAAAGTCACTTTTAAATTAGAATGTAACTTTACCACTTATAAAGTCACTTTTAGATTAAATTGACTTTACCACTTATAAGGTCACTTTAGGAGAAAAGTAAAAAATAAATTCAGACACTTTTCCCTAGGCCAAAGATCAAAGCCTCAGAGAATCACTTGTCCTCTGGTAACCAAATTTTAACAATTCCATCAAGTATTCTTCCTGAAATGCCACCTTAAGCGTAATTAATTGAGTTAGGCTCCATAATAACCTTGTTTTCATAAATTTATTGGAATGCAACAGAACAAAAGGCAAGTTGTGCGGATGATGGAATATGCCAAGCGAATGCCATCGGATCCCAAGAAACTCCTTAAAACCCCATAAATTCCCTCCAAAAGCTCCTGGGCCCACTGATGGAGTAAACCTACTCCTGTGACCTAACTGTCTCCAACCATGGAAGTCCATGTTGACCACGCCATAAGGGAAACCAAAAAAAGGAACATGACAATTTTTAGTAGGGTCGTGATATAGTTGTTCAACAATCAATGCCACTAACATCAAGATACATAGAAGGCTTAGTGATCTTGATTAAATGTTAGTTTCATACCCTCCCTCATACATGACAAAATCCAATGGAAAAGTTGCAATCCTCCAAATCTTGAAAAAATTGTTAAGTCTGCTGGATTTTGAGTGGGGTTTTAAATTCTACTTTCTCCATATGAAATCCAATGAGGTCGGAACCACTCTCAAACATTCTTAAGTCAATTAATCATAATGTTAAAAATTTAAGTAAAAGGAAGAAAAAATGAAAGATAAAGGAGAATGCCACTTTTACTTTAAAAATTTAACATTACCATTAATTGCATAACATTAGTAGGGAAATATGGTCTAATACTAGGCTTCCCCACTCATAGATAATTGCTTTCTTTTTAAATCTATGTTCAAAGGGTCCTTGGTAGCATTGTACAAAACTAGTTGGTTCGATGAAAAAAGGGTGGTTCAGTACCAAACCAGCCTTTTCCGATCCGTGACACCATTTAAGACTGATTTTCTCTCGAAAATAATCAAACTAGTCAGTTTAGTCCAACCTAGTCTAGTTCTAATAAACTAGTTTGTATCCAGTTGTTTGGTTAGACCATGCCTTATCCCTTGACAGTTTCACCTAAGTCACTTTCATCCCTAGCCGGTTTGGAGGGCTTCAGGTGGACTCTCTTGAGGACTCATGGTTTTATGGGAGCCTGCATTTGTAGGGGTGATCAGTATCATCGAAGTATGGGCCAATCTAACTTGTGTCAAGGTGCACCTATTTCATTCCACATGGTTAGAGTCTATCGAGTATAGAAGTGACCTTGGCCTTGGTGCAATATTCCTCATGACAACTTTCAGAGCATAGCAGTCTCTTTTGACAACATTCATCTCTCCCGAGGCAGCTCATGGTTCCTAATGCAAAATGCTCTAGGTGGTCAAAAATCCAATCTAGTCTCAGATTACAGAGCATGACTAAAGGATTACATGCCACATGGATGTTTTTCGATCTGAGCATCTGGTGAAAAGTTACAGCTTGGTCAAACTTGGTCAAAAAGTCAAAATTTAAAAGAATTCCAGGAGGAATTTCAGGCAAAGCGTCGGACATAATCTTGCATGCATGACATCAAAAGTGATCTACTCAATGAGGGATGACTTGGCATTAGAGCATTTTTACTTCAGTTTTGGGGTAGTGTTGAGGGTCTTATTAACCTATCCACTCTTGTATAATAGATATTTTATATATTATGGCCTTATATCTCGAGTTTGAGAAGGGATGAAGGCATATTTTTTTTTATTAGGGCTTATGTCATGAAAAAAGAAAATATTTTAATAAGGGTGCTAAATCTCTCATATGAGTAAGAGAAGTGTTACCCCTCTTGTCAGCAGGGCTACATACATTTTTTTAGTGCAACATTCATCATCGTTGAAAGCCCAAGGTCACAAGTCAAAAGCAATGTAAAAACCATGTGAGGCCCTGTATTAGGTACCCTAGACCTGTGACATTATCTTTGAGTCTGTATCGAATTGTTTGGTCAAACCATGCCCTATCCCTTGAAAGTTTCACCTAAGTCACTTTCATCCGTAACCAGATTGGAGGGCTTCAAGTGGACTCTCTTCAAGACTCATGGTTTTATGAGCCTGCATTTGTACGGGTGATCACCGGCGTATGGTTTAGTCTACCCGTGTCAAAGTGCACCTATGCCATTCCACATTGTTAGAGTCTATCAAATCTGTATGTGACATTGGCCTTGGTGCAATATTTCTCATGACAACTTTTAAAGCATAGCAGTACTTTTTTGACAACATTCACATTTCCAGAGGCAGTTCATGGTTCCCAATGCAAAATGGTCCAGGATGAAGAAGAATCACAAAGCCATATAACCAATGACCATATGCACAGCAAATTAACACAAAAATTAAACTGGCGGAAAAGGTAGAGAGCCATCATGTGGTCTCTCATGCTCATGCAATTCACATTATTCAAATAATTTAATAATACATTTAAATACATGAGTAAGTGGTCTTAAGATAGTGCGTCTATCTTAGACTCACTTGGTTGAGACAATTTCTCAACTTACACACTAATTTAGGAGAGCTAGTTGGAGAGAATCTCTCATCTAAACTAGAGCCCTTAGTTTGAGGAATTCTCATGATTTTATTTATTTAATTTAATAATTGGATTTATTATTATTTTTAAAAGAGTGAGGCTAACAGCCCCCCCCCCAATGATAAATCCAAAACGAACAAGGAACCATCTTCCAAGTTCTCAAGTTGATCCTCAAAAAACATTTGCCTGAAAAACCGCCAAAGCTGGATGTTGAAAAAACTACAATATGAAGAGACCATGAGTCAGCTGCATGAATAATTCATCTCTGAATGTCACTTGACAACTCCATCATGTGCCAAGCCACAAAAGGATCCAACTGTCATTTGCTTGAAAACAACATCTGGTGTCCACTGACATAATTTGATGAACGCCCACTAGCTGATGAAGATGCCCATTGGCTGCTTCGTTGATGTTGTCGAGACTTTCAGTCTGACAACCACTTGTCAATTTCATTGACATTTTCCACCCTTTGTCAACTGAAAGGAGAGACAATCATCTGCATTTGATATTTGAACTCCCCCCTTCAAGTGTAGGAGAGTTTCACTGTTGTACTCCCCTGTTCAACTGCACGAGAGTACCATCTTCATTTCACTGTTGGCTATAATATGTGTGAGTGAATTCGATTGTAAAACTTATACAATCCTTTGACCATGGATGACCATTCCAAGGGATCAATCCATGAATAATTGATCTTCAATCTGCTTGATTGTTGTTGTTTGGTACATTGTGTTGATGAATGATTTGACTTGCCACAATGGTGAAAATGATGGAGATCAAAACACTAATCTTCTAGATGACCGGTTCTTTGACAATGAAGGCATTTTGGTTTGACTGCAACTTCAATTTGCCTACATTTATGTTTGTCTGCAACTTTCTCATGGCTTGTTGATTGTATTTGATCAAGAAAACCTCCACTGATGAACTTAATGGGCCTTGAATAATCTGGGATATGCAAGTTGGCGTCATCTTTGACATATTCTAAGCCTCATCGATTTCTATTACTTTGGAGTTCTTCCCATGGCTTGATGATTGGTTTGGAAGAAAGTTGAACTAGATCAGGGACCACTTCAACACTTGAAGTTGGTTGGATCAGTGACTTGGAATCAACATCTTTATCTTCATCTGTACGGATGAAAGACTTGGAAACATCACTCTTCTATTGCAACTCATCTCTTTGAAGTTGCGACTCCAGTTGAAGAAACTCAATCATTTCATGTGCATGTTGAAGATGCATTTGAATATCAGCAAGAGTTGTTTTGTTGATGTTCACCATGTCACCAACTGATGATAAAATCAAATTGTTAAGAATTTGGAACAGTTGAATGTGTGTCGCCATGTTAGCTTGCTCACTTTGAATTCAGGCTTGCTTGTACTGTTGCTTATTGCTAATGCTTTAAACACTTGCTAGAGTTTTATAACTTGGTTGCTTGAACTCTTGATTTCACGCTCGCTTGATGACGATCGCTTTGCTTGAATGCTTCACTAACACTTTGTGAATGCTTCAATCAAATTCAGACTGGCTCGTTTGTTGTAGATGTCGTGCTTTGAATGTTCGCACTTGATTTTGACAGACTCGCTTTCTTTGTTGTTTAAATGACACGCTCGCTTGCTTGGTTGTTTGAATGACACACTTGCTTACTTGATTGTTGTTATGAACAAGCTCGCTTGCTTGATTTTACTTGCTTGAAATATTTGTTGTCTTGAAATCTTGTGTGATTACTGCACTTAGTGATGCACTGAATGTGCTAAACAAAATGATGGGTGTCAAACACTATCGAAAATGCACCCAAATGATAAATGTTCAAGTGACAACTGACTTGACTTAATGTATGCACTATAACAAATCAAATGAGGATGTCGGTTACAATCGAAAATGCACCCAGACAATTCAGTTTAAAACAGGTTTATTTGCAAGTGAAACAAAAGTGTTGTTGATGTCGTTAGGCTTGAAGTGCTTGATTTGTAGCGTCCTTAACTTGATGGCGGGAATTAGCTGTTGTGAAATGTTGTTGCAGAATATGAAGAAGAATCACACAGCCATATGATCATATGCACAGAAAATTAACTCACAAACATTAAACTAGCGGAAAACACAGAGAGCCATCATGTGGTCTCTCATGCTCATGTAATTCTCTCTTATTCAAAAAATTTAATAATACATTTAAATACATGAGTAAGTGGTCTTAAGATAGTGCGTCTATCTTAGACTCACTTGGTTGAGACAACTTCTCAACTTACACACTAATTTAGGAGAGCTAGTTGGAGAGAATCTCTCATCCAAACTAGAATCCTTGGTTTGAGGAATTCTCATAATTTAATTTAATAATTGAATTTATTATTGATTTTTAAGAAAGTGAGGCTAACATTCCCCCCCTCAATGATAAATCCAAAACAAACAAAGAACCATCTTCCAAGTTCTCAAGTTGATCCTCAAAAAAACATTTGCCTGAAAAACAGCCAAAGCTGGATGCTGGAAAAACTCAAATCTAAAGAGAACATGAATTAGCTGCATGTCTGATTCATCTCTGAATGTCGCTTGACAACTCCATCACATGCCAAGTTGCAAAAGGATCCAACTGTCCTTTGCTTGAAATCAGCATCTGGTGTCTACTGACACAATTTGATGAATGGCCACTGGCGTAATAATGATGATGATCGCCCACTGGCTGATGAAGATGCCCACTGGCTGCTTCGCTGATGTTGTCGAGACTTTCAGTCTAACAACCACTTGTCAATTTCATTGACATTTTCCCCCCTTTGTCAGCTGAAAGGAGAGGCAATCTTCTCCAAATTATATCTGAACTCCCCCCCTTCAGGTGTAGGAGAGTTTCACTATTGTACTCCCCCGTTCAACTGCACGAGAGTACCATCGTCATTTGACTGTTGACTGCACTATGTGCGAGTGAATCCGATTGTAAAACTTGTACAATCTTCTAGCTGTGGATGACCATTCACAGGGATCAATCCATGAATAATTTATCTTCAATCTGGCAGGTTGGTCTTGTTTGCAGCATTTCTTTGATGTATGATTGGACTTGCCATAATGGCTACAAGGATGGAGATCAAAACACTGATCTTCCAGATGACTAGTTCTTTGACAATGAGAACATTTTGGTTTGTCCGCAAATTGAGTTTGCATGCATTTTTGTTTGTCTGCACTTTCAGTTTGTGTGCATTGGTGTCGGTCTACAGGTTGCTGAGAACTTGTTGAGGTGATTTGTTCAAGTAATCCGGCACTGACGAACTGAATGGGCTTTGAATAATCAGGGATATGTAAGTTGTCGTTATCTTTGACATCCTTAAGCCACGTCGATTTCAATTACTTTGAATTTCTTCCCATGAATTGATGATGGGTTTGGAAGAAAGTTGAACTGGAACAACTTCAACACTTGACGCTGGGTGGATGAATGAAGTCGAATTATCAGTTGTCTTTGGATTGGTCAAAGACTTGGAAGCAACATGCTTCTCTTGCAACTCATTTCTCTGCAGTTGTGACTCCAATTGAAGGAACTCAATCATTTCATGTGCATGTTGAATATGCACTTGAATGTCAACAAGAGTGGTTTCACTGATGTGCACCATGTCACCGAATGATGATACCATTAAATTGTTAATAATTTGGGACAACTGAATGTGTGTCGCCATGTTGTCTTGCTTACTTTGAAGTCAAGCTCGCTTGGTGTAGAAGTCGTGCTTGAAAATTGCGCACTTGAGTTGATTACTAAAATGGCAAGCTCACTTGTATTGTTTGTTGATTGTTGATGCTTTAAACACTTGCTTGAATTGTTGACTTGACGCTCGCTTGATGACGATCACTTTGCTTGAAAGGAACTTTATGAATGTTGTAATGAACTTTACACAAGCTCGCTTGTTGTGCGTTGAACTGTTGTACTTGATTTGGTTACTTGACACACTCGCTTGATCTTAGTGTGCTTGCTATAGACACATGCTTGTTTTGATGCTTACTTGAAGATTAGAAGTCACGCTCATTTGATGATGATTGCTTGCTTGATTATTTTATGAACACGCTCGCTTGCTTGATTGTTTTTACTTGAAATTCTTGTTTGTTTGATTTTTTTTAATGACATGCTCGCTTGTTGATGATTGTTGTACTTGCTTTAAACACTTGTTGTCTTGAACTCTTGGGTGATTACTGCACTTAGTGATGCACTGAATGTGCTGAAAAATGATGGGTGTCGAAAACTGTCGAAAAGGCACCCAAGAGACAAATGACAAGTTCAATCTTGATGACTCAGTTGAAGACTTACTTGACATAATGTATTCACTTTAACAATTCAAATTAGGGTGTCGGTTACAACGAGAATGCACCCTTACAATTCAACTGAATTTGACTTTGATTACAATTCAACTTACAAATTATGATTTGCAAGTTACAGGTTTTTATTGAGCTTATTAAAAAAAATGGTGCAAATGCAATTGCCAAAAAATTGTTGTTGAATTGCTGCAAAAAATTTGTTGATGTAGATGACAGCTTGATTGGATGTTGATGCAGAAATGTCTTGACTTGAAATGCTTGATTTTGTAGCGTCCTTAATTTGATGGCGTGAATTAGCTGTTGTGAAATGTTGTTGCAGAATATTACTTTTATCAAATCGATGATGTGACACTTTGTGCTTGTGTACTTATGTGCATGTAGTTGTTTTAAGCATAAGACAAAGAGATAATTTGAACACAAGTCATGCACACGCATTCATTGCACACAGTGTACCTAAGATCCCCTTATTCAATTTCGGGCGGATCTAGGACACAAACACCACAAAAATTATGTCTTTATTAAATATTGAAGTACATCAATCTTCACCTTCACAACATTGTGAATGAAATTTCTCAAACAATGAGAACTCCTTGAAAACAATTTGTCTTCAAAAATGACTCACCTGCTTTCTTCAACAAAATATGAAAATGACCTCCTTAACAAATACACCTTATCACTCCATTACAAGGAAATAAGCCCTTACTTTATAAAAAACTCACTTGTCACTCCACACTAAAAAAAATACACACTTATCTCTCCAAAACTTTAATATGCATCTTATGACTCCAATAACTTTATCATGATTACAACCCATGGGGCTTTGGATTGACGGTGAATGGGTGCGCTGTTAAGGCACTCCTTACGATAGGTCACCGGTTCAAATCCCCCGTGGGTACTTAGGTTAGTCTTAAATAGAAAAAAAAAAAAAAAAAGACTTTATCATGATTACAAATCTTTAAAAAATGCTTTCATAACCTTATCACTCCACTTAAAAACAAAATATACCTCCTTTAATTGTTAATCACTGCAGATTCCACTGGGTGCTTCTCTCTTCAACACTTGTATTGGCACACGTTCCTCCACTCCACGCAATGATTATTTACTCCTTTTCCTTTTGGATTTCAACGCAACCTCCATCAAAATATTTGAACAGTAGTATGCATCAAGAAAAATGGGATCTATACAAACAACTATGATTCCTCTAAATGTATATCAAGAGATGGAAAAATGATCTCGTTCTAGGCACCATTGCGGTTGTAAATAATTCCGCAGGCGTGGTACCAATCCAGCAGGGTTTGAATTTTTGTCTTCGTATTTTGAGAAGGGGCCAGACAATGTTTTATGTGTACTGTCTATCCGCGGGGAGACTTGTTGCTCTCTTTGTTGACATGAGACCACAAACTTGGCACATGCTTCCCTTAAGCGATTTGCTCCAAAGAGTTCAGAAAAAGCCATGAGATTATCCATTTGTCCAACTGAAAATCCAGCAGCAGTAGCACGAGCTAAAGCTACTTTTAATTCATGGTGTAATGTCATAAGGCGCACGTCTATGGCACGCAATAAGTGACTCCTTGAAGCATCCGCTAGCACCGTATCCTTCCTCGACTTTAATTCTGTTCCTAGAGTGCTCCCGTCTGCATAGAGATAAATATATAAGACCAGACTCACAATTCACTGTGAAGGAAACGTTATACGATTGTGCGCTTGGATCCTTTGATGTGGAGGACGTGGAAATGCTGCAATAGGTTATTCTGCACACGCTGCAAGGCTCCGTGGCATGCAAATCTATAGTGTTGCCTGCCACCGACAAAAATAGAGTTGATTTTCTGCTTCTCAACCTTGCCAAGGATAGTAAGTGGCGCCACAGTGGAATGTGCAAATCGATGGTTGAATTGATCTTTGGATGTAATCACTTATTTCTAAAGGAAGATTTATCACCAGCGCATAGATTCCCAGATAATGTCCAGACCATATACAAGAAAATATGGCAGGCCTTGTGGGTAGAACTCTCTTGTTGAGAACACCATTCCCTTCGCTCACTGTTACCCCGAATCGTACGCACTTGATAACCAGAAGCTTAAGCGATTCAAACCCAACACCCGTTCCAAGGAGGAAACTGGTGCTCTAGAGTAAGAAAGAATGTTGCCTCTATGACGTGCTCAAGGAAAAGCTACAGACTGCATTCATGATTGGCGGCAATCATTCTCTCACCAACTTCGAACTTGAGGTGAGGAACATCTCCACAAATCCCCAGTGGGAGAAGGCATACCAATATGAAATCCCGGTCTTGGCACGAATACTTGCTGATGGCTCCGAGGAAACCCTCCCCAAAATGTCTCCACGTCTCACCGCTGAGCAAGTTCAACATAAACTGGCAGCTCTATTGACATAACTCACGGATTTAAAAAGCACTGATTAAAATCATTTTACCTCTGTAAGAGTATTTGAGCTTTGTTCCTGTTCCTAGTTACAAAACGCTAATCTGTAGTATTAAGATTCCTAAGCATTCATGTTTGTTTTTCTTTTGCCATAAGAAGGCCAACATGGCTTCATATAGTTGTAGTCATTTATGGCAAAGTAATCAATTTGGACAAAGTACTGAAGAAACAAAAGACATTTCACCTGAATTTGTAAAGCAGCTCCGATACCACATGAAGAAAAATCACACAGCCATATAATCATATGCACAGCAAATTAACTCACAAACATTAAACTGGCAGAAAACACAAAGAGCCATCATGTGGTCTCTCATGCTCATGTAATTCTCTCTTATTCAAAAAGTGGTCTTAAGATAGTGCGTCTATCTTAGACTCACTTGGATTTCTCAACTTACACACTAATTTTGGAGAGCTAGTTGGAGAGAATCTCTCATCCAAACTAGAATCCTTGGTTTGAGGAATTCTCATGATTTAATTTAATAATTGGATTTATTATTGATTTTTAAAAGAGTGAGGCTAACAGAATATTACTTTTATCAAGTCGATGATGTGACGCTTTGTGCTTATGAACTTAATTGATTATGGGAGCTTTGATTTCAGGAGCTTGATCGATGACTTGTATATGTAAACTTTCTTATGTGCATGTAGTTGTTTTGTTTAAGCATAATAAAGAGAGTGTTTTACAAATTTGACTCAAATCATGCAAGCACATTCACGACACAGAGTGTACCTATGATCCCCTTATTCAATTTCGGGCAGATCTAGGACACGATCACCACAAAAAGAGATGTTTTTATTAACCTTCAATATACATCATCATGACAATATCTTCAGTGAAGTGTCTCAAGCACAGACTGAGAACTCCTTAGCGTCAAATTGTCTTCAAAAATAAAAAGAACTTTTCAAACCGCAAGTTACAACCTTATCACTCCAAAGATTTATAAGTCACACCTTATCACTCCAAAGTTCAAAAATACTTTCACCTTATCACTCAAAATACAAAATATGCCCAAAATTCCACTTCAAATAACTTCACACTTATCCCCACTTTACTCTTATTGGCCAGAGTCTTGGCTCAGTAAAATTCCATAGCGAGCTTCTCAACTACATTGATATGCCATGCCTTGATATTCATGGCAAACAAAAGCAACAAAAACAAACAACCACTTACTTTGATTTTTGTAACGCTGAGACGGGTGTATTGCTTTGTACTGATGTTGCAGCTCGAGGACTTGACATCCCAGCAGTGGATTGGATTATCCAGTATGATCCTCCTGATGATCCAAGGGAGTGCAGCCACAAGGTGGGTCAAACTGCCCGAGGTGAAGGTGGGAGAGACAAAGCTTTGTTATTTCTCATTACAATTTCTTCGATACTTGAAGGGTGTTATAAGCATACAGTGGGATCCATGGGACCGTGGATTCTTCATAAACAACAATATAGGTATCACATTGCTTTGGCAAAGCATAATTTTCTCTTAACCGGCGGTAGAACGGAAGATTAATAGCGAAATGGACTGGTATGGTATTCTTCAACTTGATGATGTTATGGCTGACGACTCCATTGTGAAGAAACAATATAGGAAATTGGCTCTGTTATTGCATCCTGATAAGAACAAAACTGTAGGAAGAAACCGATGATCGACACAGTGAGATTTTTTTTATTGTAGTCCACTCTGTTGTACGTCTGGCTAGCTTCAGGGATTCTTTGGAGCAGAACCTTTATTCACGCAAAGAATAGATAGCACGACCTTTGAAAAGCTTTTCTGCTTGGAATTTTTCTAGAAAAAATGGTTGCATTTGGGAAAAAAAAGAAGGATTGGCAATATCCAAAATGGAAAAAATATTACATTAAAAACACAGCTTACTTGCTTGAACTGTCACTCAGTCATAGCAATTGCATGGTATTGCAATGTTTTCTCGCCTAGTCTCAGCCACGGCTCCCAACAATCTTTGGAACACTACATGTATCAAACCTGGAACCTGCAGGAGGCAATTTCTATGATTTGCAGGCCTTTAATGATGATAATGTCGCAGGGATTGATTTAATGATAATGGCTATGCCACTTATTCGAAGAAATCTTGATCTACAGAGAGTTATTATATCATCTCGTGCGTTAGCCAGAGCTCCCTTTCATTCCAAGCCTTTCTAAATCCTCATGTCTTCACCGACGACCGACGTCTCAGAGGACCTCCAAAAATCGAAGGTGGAAGCATCGCCAAAATTAGTAGAAGTGTTGAAGAGATTCAAAAACGCAGGGATGCAAGCTTATAGATTCTTCGAATGGGCTGGAAAACAGCAGGGTTACGCGCACAGCGTAGAGGCTTATCACATTATCATCGATTCGCTGGGCAAAATTAGGCAGTACAAGCTCATGTGGAGAGTAGTTTATTGGGAAAACAAGCTGAGCTTCGACAATGAAAATAGGCCATGTTAGTTGATCCCAAACTCTGCTTGGAGAATAACAATCAAATCTGGAATAATGAATTTAGAAACTGATTGAACAATCATAAGATTTAACCCTCGTTTGGATCTGATCCAGCACTGCGCGAATCTGCCTCTTTTCTCGACATTATCTGCTCAAGGTTTTTCTAGGTGGCAATTGAAAATGCATAAGGGAAAGAGCTGGCGTGATTTGGCTTCTTGAAGATCCAGAAAAATGCCGTACCTATCCAACCATGGTCAGGAGAAAGAGGCACTCACAGCAAATTCTTCTGAGACACAGGGTTCTTCCTTAAAAAAGGATTGGGAACATGCAACTTGGCCTGTCTGTATGGACTTTCCTCATAATGCAGTTCTTCTATTGTGCTCATCACTCGATAAAGGATGTTGCCCTTATATGTGTGCAACTAGCTACAGGCATTCTAACTATCTTGACCAGTTCAGGAAAGCGTATACAAAATCTTCATCAGCAACAGATGTAACAAATACTGCAGACCATTCCGAGGAAAGCTCTACGTCAAGTTTGGAACCAGTTACTTTTTCAAGATCAGAAAATGGACTACGGAAAATATCTTGATACAGGGAGTCCTATCGTGAATACGCACAAGATCTCAAATCCTACTGATAACTCGGGCCCTCAATCTTTTCTGATACTCTAAAACAAACAGATACTGCTCTGTAAAACCAAAACCCAATGCCCCATTCACAAACCCATCTCCTTGTGCAGTTGCATTGCCCTTAACGACTCAAACCTGAGACTTGAGCCCCTTGCTGCCATCAACAATGGCAGTGTGTTGTGTTAAGAAACAAGGCTGCAGAATACAAGGAGGCAACCAAGTCTAAAAAACCGCCATCACCACAAGAATCGGAACACCCACTTGCATTAAAAAAAACTGTTGACACACCACATGCATTAATTAATAACTCATCATCAACATCATCACCCAGCGTTCGAAACTTCTCTGCTCCATTGTCATCACAGCACACACACACCCAACAAATTCTGAGATTTTGCGGAAATTCACCCTACCACAATAACTACCATCTTGCCCGTTCTCCGCCTACAGGCCATCAAATCGCCTACAAACTGAAACTCACCTTGCACTGCATGCTCTTACTACCATGGATTACGATGGACTCATATAGGCCCTAAGAACCAAAATTGCTATGATACCACATGAAGAAGAATCACAAAGCCATATAACCATATGCACAGCAAATTAACACACAAAAATTAAACTGGCAGAAAAGGTAGAGAGCCATCATGTGGTCTCTCATGCTCATGTAATTCACATTATTCAAATAATTTAATAATACATTTAAATACATGAGTAAGTGGTATTAAGATAGTGCGTCTACCTTAGACTCACTTGATTGAGACAATTTCTCAACTTACACACTAATTTAGGAGAGCTAGTTGGAGAGAATCTCTCATCCAAACTAGAGTCCTTAGTTTGAGGAATTCTCATGATTTTATTTATTTAATTTAATAATTGGATTTATTATTGATTTTTAAGAGAGTGAGGCTAACACAGGAGGTAAAAAAGTCAATCCAATATCACATTGCAGAGCATGACTAGAGGATGCCATGCCACGTGGAAGTTTTTTCAATCCGAGCATCTAGTAAAAAATTATAGCTTGGTCAAACTTGGTCAACAGGTCAAAAGAGAATTCTAGGAAAAGCGTTGGACAGAATCTTGCATGCATGATCTCAAAAGTGGTCTACTCAATGAGAGGAATAAGACCCATGTTTTAGATTTTGCAAATCCTCAAGCAAGTTAGAGATCATCCACTTGGGTGTGATGATGTGGTAGGATAGGCTTTCAAGTAGCTTAACAAGGACAAATCTTGACAAAATTTGATGTGTAATATGTCAAAATTGGTCCACAGAACGAGAGGGAAAAAGCCCATGTCTCAATTTCTCCAAATTCCCAAGGATGTTAGAGCATCAATAGAGCATCATGACATCACAAGCAAGTGATGATATGCAACGCTAGGCAAGATATGAAGATTCTGAGAGATACCCAGTTCAGATCCAGGGCGATTTCAACATACCCAAATGTTGGAATTGTCAAAAAGTCAAGGACGTTGGACATCCATCATCCATGTGGCTAAGTCGAATTACTAAAGGAAAAATTCAAGTCAAAAATAGTCATTGGTGAAGTCAATTGTCTGTTAGAGGGTCTGACTAGTAGTTGGAGACGCAATGGACCAACTACTTGAGCAATGGACCATGAGCAAAGGGATGCTTGAACTAAATTGTGGAAATTTGTCCAAGTTCACCTCCTAGCGAGTGAACTAAAAATCTTATTGTAATATATTATGAATTAATTTACTAAGTCTCCAACATGTGGATGATTAGTATATATTTTATTGAGTAAGAGTCAAACTCGTTGTTAGCTACCCGTTAACTAGTTGTTAGAAAATTTTCTATAAAGATTCCACTCTCCTAATTTGCAAATTGTTTTTGTTCATTTGAAACAAGTGCTATCACAAATAAAGGGTTCATTTTCATTGCAAACCCTTGTATAATTTATTGTGCATTGGTGGAGTGACTTTTGTTCTATTTTTCTCTTGTTATGTGTATTGGGCATTATAATTCTAATTATTATTGTTGATGACTAAAATTATCCCAAGACTAACGTCCTCTGTCATTGAAAAACTACATAGTTACGTGAAGAAAAACAACTAGGAGAGAACCCCACTTGTTTTGTTTGTTTTGCAGGTAGAGTCAATTCAAGTTTTTGAACCACTTCATGAGAAGACTTCACTATTCTTCATAATTCCGTATTTTACCGGATGCAGAAGACAAAGGTCATTGATTTCTAAGTACCAGGTTCAGATTTAAGTTTCCTACAACTATTTTATCCCGAAAAATTACTTTAACTCAACAAATAAATGTTACGTTGTAAAATTAAGTCTGAAAACTAAAACATACATAATTAAGTACTTTTAACTCAGAAAATTAGCAACTGAATTTGGTAGAAAATCAATCACAGAAAATAGCCACAAAAACACAATGACATGGCCCCAAACAAATTTTCCTTCATTAAAATCTTCTTTCAAAAATTAGGAGTTCCCTTACCAGGGAAATTGACCCTCAAAAAGTCAAAAAGTACAGCATAAATAAACCTGGAAATATTCAGAAAATTTCCACCACCAGCAATCTTCATCCCCTACATGTGCCAAAACACCTGTTGTAAAATAAAATCTAAAAACTGTAAAACATAAATACTCCGGTACTTTTAACTCAGAAAATTAGCAGCGCAATTTTACAAAAAATCAGTCATAAAAAATAAGCACAAAAACACGAAGAAATTGCCCAAACATAGTTTCCTTCATTAAATTCTTCTCTAGAAAATTAGGGGCTCCCTTGCCAGGAAAATTAACCCTTAAAAATACAGAAATTATAATAGAAATAAACCTGAAAATATTTAGAAAATTTCCACCAGCAGCAATATCCTTCTCTCACATGTGCCAAAACACCCTACTCAGCCTCCCACGTGGCCAATCCCTGCACTTTGATAAATTTCTGCAGCTCTTTTCTTACGTCTTCATCCTTTCAAAGCTGCAATTAGCTCTTACAATTATGCTGGGATCTCTCCAAATAAATGTGTCTTCATCCTCCCCTTAGGCTCTTTTTATACTTTCAAATTGGGTAAAATCCCTAACCTTCAATCTCCAAAGTGATAGACGGCTAGGATTAAATCCGAACCCGCTTAGATCAAAGGTTGAGAATATATCTAAGTCACTTAAATAATTAAATATTTATCCTTAGAAATTTGCTCAATTAGACAACATTAATCAATTAAATTAATTAATGTGTTTTTCCTAAGTTAGACTTAGGAAAAGAAATCAGTTGTTCCTCTCAAACAACCACCTAAAGAGGACTTATTTTTCTGCATGCTAGACACAAAGCCTCTGCAAAAGACTTTCTGAAGCTACAAAATCAACACTCCCTCTTAGTAAGGAAGGGATTCTCCACCACCCCCAGCTTGTCCCTGTAGAACACAAACTTCCCCTTCACTTGGGGCAGGGCTTGGCAAGAATGTCTGCCACCTACTCATCCACGGATATGTACTACAATGTCAAAGCACCGCCCTAGACCTTGTCTCTAACAAAGTGGTACCTGATATCTATAGGTTTGGACTTGTTACGAAACACTAGATTCTCTGTAACCTTGGTACAGCCTTGGTTGTCACGGTGAATCACCATAGGCCCCATCTCAAAACCAAACAACCCTGAGACCGTTTTGCGAAGCCATATGACCTCACAACTCACCAAACTTATAGCCATGTACTTGGCCTCTACTAAGCTAAGTGCCACTAAGTGCTCTTCCTGCTAAACCATGAGATCATAGTTGATCCTAAGTTGAAGCAACAACATGAAGTACTCTTCCTGTCCACTACCCTCACAACCCACTATGAATTTATGTAGCCGCAATTGCACTCCACCAACTCAGATATACCTCAATCCATACTCTATTGTAGCTCAAAGATACTTAAGCACATGTTTCGTTGCCACCCAATGAACCTCCTCAGCTCCACCATGAATTGGTTGAGTGTGCTCACAGCAAAACAATTATTCGGTCATGCTACCGCTCAAACTAGCAAGGGTCCTAAAAGGGGATCCTTGAAGGGCTACTACCAGAATAAGGGAAACAATCAAGCAATAGCCCACTGTCACCTCGATTGTGGCTCCCTACTCTTTACAGAATTTCAACGAAAGGAGGAGACCCGATATAATAAGGACCACTAAATAAATAGACCAATGATAGGGTGAGGGGTGATCCTAAGGGGCCTATTCACAAGAGAGGCTCAAAAGTATAACTTGCTTGCTTTGGAAGGCAAGGTTGAAGGCTCTCAAGGAAGGGCTCAAGGAGGATTTCAAGGTTTAAGTTTAGGGTAAGTATCTTATAATGGAGGCTCTCAAACCCTAAAATCCTTGTGAAGGTTTGGATTCCAAGTGATCTTTGAAGAATTATCCTTAATAGCGTGTGGGACCACACGAGACCAAGTGGACCCAGGGTTAGGTCAAGGGGGTAGGGTTTAGCAACCAATGATATACTTGACCTAACCAGGGAGGAGAAGGGGATCAAGGAAAGAATTTTTAATGAAAGATAATGCAATGATCCCAGTGAGGTTTCTAGTGTAAGGAAACCAGGGGCAAGAATCGGTCTTCAAGCTAGGGCTTGCGATATCTCAAGATCCCACTGTCGGAATCTCATGAAATTTGGAGGGCTTCTTGAGGACACACTAGTGCAGATGTGGACCAAAAATGAAAGTGTTTGGATCGCTAGAATGTGAGATAATTGATGCCCTATGTGACCTATGTAGGCTAGGCCTAGAAAAGAGGGGAAGGTGAAAGAAACAAGCTTTGAGGTGATCACCTATGGAGGACCAGTGCCTAATCCTTTTGGGGAGATTGGAGTCAAGTAGAATTATGACAATGGACTTTGGATTTTCTATGTCGAGACCTCAAAGACAGCTTTGCTTAGCATTAGTGCAGCAACAAGAGCAAGTTCAAGAACTTTATACTTCATTTTGCAAAATAGATGGTTTAACAAGATGAATTTCAATGATGAAGCATCTCTAGGAACATTCACTCATAATACACAGCCCATACATGAAGCATCACTATCTAGAAACAAAATTTCCACAACTTCGCGTAAATGAATGTAGTAAATTAGCCCTAGTATAGCGAAATCCCAGCAACAATGTATGTGACAAAATCGAAAGAAAGAATAACATTAAATTGCACTCACATGTATTAAGAGTATATCCAACCATCAAAACTTTGCCAATCAAAAAGCTCTAAGACAAGAAAAAATGATCCAAACATCAAAATTCATTCCATGCTCCAAAAATTCGTGCTGCAAGAAGGATAACGAAGTTCTCTAAAGAGATACAAGTCCAATCCAAGTGATGATGCTAAAATGAATTCACATCACTTGTATTTATACACTTTTAATGAGTTTGATTTATCAAATTAGACCTAAATAAGCCCGTAGAATAAAATAATGTGCAAAATAACTAACTTTTGGTGACAATCCCAACAAACTAACTCATAAACAAAAGAATAAGCCTCTTAAGAGGTCGAATGATCAATAATACATGTTATTGGCGTTCTAAGAATTCTGATGAAGTCCACTAGTGCCATAATGATGAATAGGACTCCCAAAAGTAGTGGATAAAGGGTTGGCCCCTGTTCTCCAAATAATAAACTTGTGGTGTCCCCAATGGGTGTGGGGGCACACAAGTAACCTCATGGGTCTCCAAGTAGATCGAAGATGCTTGTAGACCATTTGTAAGGGCTCAGATGATGGTGTAGGTGATGCCACATTAGCATACAAGTCATGGGTCATCTACCAAGTGCATGGTACAACTGTGGGGTTAGCTTTGCATGGTGAACTAGGTGCATCTTCCTCGTCCAATAGGTGAATCTCGAGCAATCTCTGAACATATCTAGGTATCCATGGAGTGTTGTCTACAGCTGTGGAGGCCCATGGCTCTCTATACACACCGTACATGTGCCAATGTAGCCCTCTGGCAGGTTAGGACCCCAAATAGGGAGACCAAACCAAAAATGGAGACCATCTGCAATCCTGCATTAATATCCAATGCGCCCCCTAGCCTTCCAGTACAACAAGTCATTTAAGGAAATCAAGTTAAAACGCTTACAAACCATGGACAACAAGTGGGTACTTCATAATGGCATGCCCTTCCATAGTCGGCTTTGGCATGTGCTAATGTCTCCAAGCTCCAAAGGGGGTTAACCAAGTACCCTATTAGGTGGTTTCTACCTTTAAAGGGGATAGTATGTCCAAGGTACATCCTTCAAAGGATGATGGCATGCGATAAAGAGATGAATGAAGTAGGGAATGAAGGGGGCAACCGTGTGCCACATGTCGGGGTACAAGAGTAGCTAGTAAAGGGAAGCCCGCACTTGGGTATATAATACATAGGATGGAGCAATCGTAGTGCATGAGATACCCCGACCTTGATTTTTCCACCCTTCTTCATATGCCTCTTGCCTTTTATGATTTTTCTTTGATTAACTACTCAGGGCTCAAAGGATAAGAGCATAATGTGTAAGGCAAAGCAGTGGATACCCCTTCTAAGTAGGGTGGTTCATTTCCCACCAGGGGTTGAGACAATCATGGGTTCTTGAATGATAAAGGAGGCTCATCTAGGGCCTATAGAAACTGGGGTGATGGCCATGGGTATGAGGTAGAGCTCATGCATTTGGCTTTTGCACACATGCTAAATGTGTTTGTCCCGACCATCTTTTGCATTTTGTGGTACATTTTCTTGTTGAATGTGGCCAATTATGCTTTTACTTTTCTTTTCAGCTACATCAACCTCTGGGGCACCGTTTCAAGCCCAACCCAAGGTGTGGGCAAGGGGAAGGGGAGGCCAACCCTATATGGACCCAATGGGGAAATGTGGACCCAGGTGGATAGAATAACGAATGGAGCTATAATGAATGGAAGGCGAGTAATGTGTGTGGATGAGGGAGCGAGACCACGCAACCAAAATCGGGGTTTCCCATGTAGTACCACCCTAAAACCCAAAGGTCAATAAAGGAGATCCCATGGTACTAAGATCCAAGGGTAACATCCAAAAGACGTTTACGGGACAGAAGCACAAACCTAGCCCACTCTTTTGCCAAATCCCCCCATTAATCCATGCCCAGAAGTGTCCATGATAAGCAAACTACAATACTCAATTACAAAATGACAAGGCATAACTTTAGGTTCGAGAGGCCCACCTTCAAACATATGATCATGATAGATGGGTGAGGGAACACATGGTTGGCTCAGGTGGCAGAGAAATGGCACAATGAGCTAGTTGGTGGCTGCAAGGGGTTGTTGGCTTTCAGCTAAGGACCATGTTGTAAAAAAAAATCTCCTAGAGATATCACCCACAAAATGGTGGGTTAACATGTCTCATATCAACTCATTACATCGACGACCCGATCAGTTGCATGTACAAAGTGGGATCCATCATCTCACTCTTAGAAGCATTTAGCTTCCTCAAGTTGGCAATCATAGGTGTCGACATCAACCTGCAATCCTCCATCCCAAATCTCTTCAAGATATCAATCGCAAACTTGCCCTACAATGAGAGTATAAGTTGACATATGGCCCTTTACAAAGAAGACATGTCCATGCTTTATTGACACGTTACATAACTCTAATGACACTTATCCTCCTAACTCTGGAACATTACAAATCCATAAAAAATGAAACATGATGAAATTTACATGGGAGCATGTACAAAAAAGAGAAAACACTTTCCCACTGTATGATTTTTACTCTAAGGAAAAACTCAAAGGAAAAAGATTAAGGACACCTTTATATTTACACAGTAATTTGTTTAAATAAAAGTAAAATGATATTATTCCAGTGTTCCATGAAGATGCGTCCCCCAACGTGGGGGGCTCTCCCCACATTTCCCATGTTAGTTTTTGTAGCATCAGATAGGTGTTTGTGAAAATTCTATCACTGCAGCAACTGATTTACTTTTCCTACATATTTCATCATAAGTTATTCACTTCAACAAACATTAAAATAAATATTGCTACAGATTGTTGGGTGTGGAGCATGATTATTTAGAGATCTTTGTTTTCAACCGGATGTATACCCCAGGAAGATTGTACACCCCTCCACGCGGGAGAGGGTGCAGGGGGGACTTGTCCCCCCCCCCACCGGCGGGCGTTTGGGGGGACCCATCCCCCCCCCCCGCTACGGGGTCCAGGGGCCAGCGGTCCCCCAACGAGGGTTTCAGGAGCAGCGCCCCGAAGCTAAAAAGTTAAAAACAGATGTAAACTTTCCTTACAAAAGTATAGTAATTTCTAGTCAATGTGGGTCGTTCATTAGGCAGATGATCTGACGGTAGAATTTGTGTTTAGTTTAGGGTTTTTTTCCCTAGAAGGCAACCGCTCTCTTTGTATGAGGGCATTGTATTGAGGCTGTGTAATAGATGTGTATTCTCTGAGCGAGAAACAGAGAGGTGAGACTGTGAGAGAAAACAGAGGATATTAGAGTGGATCTGTTGTAGGTTGTGTCTCTTCATTTTGCTGGATAATAGAAAGGAAGGACTGGCTGTTCGAGGTGGACGTAGCCCAAACTAGGTGAACCACATATATCTGTGTCTCTTTGGTTTTATGTGTTTGTGTTTTTCCGCATATTATATGTCTTGCATTTCTCTGTCATATATATAATTTTTCTAACACAGATATCACACTGTAATACAGAACCAAACATATGCACACATTGACACAGTTATTTTGGACTAATGTCCCCGAAAAAACCCAATGTGGGAAAACCGATGAAGCAAGGGAAGATTTTATTATTCAGCGATTTTCTTGTACAACAGGGTGCCAAACTGGCTTACCCACAAATAGACAAACTTCCAACACTTTTCTAAACCCAGCGTAGGCCCTTCTGACCTCTGCTACGACCTGAAACCCTTTGCGTCAGCCTCAAACCCTCTGCATCAACCTACTAAAGCTCTATGCAATCTCTTTGGGCTTCTACGCCACTCCTGCAGCCTCTGCGTGGATGAAGCAGGCCCTTCTGGCTTTGTGCAGTCTCTATTGCCTCTGCGTGGCTTCCTCTCGCTCTCGTCTGCCTCTTCTGCACTGATCTTCCGTCTCCCTATTCCGTACTTGTTGCCTCCTAACTGCTCTCCAAACCACTGGTTCAATTTCTTAGCAAACCCCGCTCTAGAAATTGAATTGACTAGTCTCCCTCGGTATATTCTCCAAGTGCCCCTCAAGCCTCCTCTTATACTTTTTCTGTTGACATCTCAACAGTCGAGATTAAGTCCCTAATCAATGGCTAAGATTAGATCTCGCTTGATCCATGTTTTTTGGACCATTCTAACACAGATTCATATTAATACACATTAATATTTTATTTGCCCTAAGTTTAGACTTAGGGACTCCATTAAAAATATTAATTATTTTAATATCTCCTGATCTGTTTAGAATCTGCCCAAACCCTTTCTGGGTATTGGAGATCTTATGTGCCCCAATCTCTCCACCAAATTTCGTGGCTAGAGCACATCCGATGCTACCCCAAATCAACACACTCTTAGCGAGCATTGTGCTCTAGCAATACTCCTCACTGAGTATTACTCTGATCATCCAGCATCGGTACCTATGCTGATGATAGGCCTTCCTGCCCAACATCCTCTACACTGTTGCCTCCTACATTGATGCCCATGACTCTGCTACTGCCACCGCTGCATCTATACACAACTCCTTATGCATCTGTGTTGCTGCTAGTCCTTTCTCCCAACACTGCAACTCCCTCTGCATCTATGTTGTTGTTGGTACTTTCTCCCAAAACTGCATCTGCATTGCAACTCCCTCTTCATTCGTGTTGCTAACACACTATTTCTGAAAGGTGTTCTTTACCATCCCCATATTTTCCCTAAAGTAGTCAAATTCTGACTTTCCAAGGGCCTTGGTGAGGATATCTGCCACTTGTTCCCCTGTAGGAGTGTAGCTCAATTGTACAGCTCCTCGTTGGACACAATCTCTGACAAAGTGACACCGGATATCAATATGCTTCGACCTATCATGAAATACTGGATTCTCAGAGACTTTGATGCAACTCTGATTATCACACATGATCCTGGTCGCCTCCATATTTCTTCTGAATAGGTTTACCAACAGTTTCCTAAGCCATATGGCCTCACACGAAGCTATGCTTGCTGCCATATATTCTGCCTCAGACGAACTCAGAGCCACGGACTTTTGTTTCCTACTGCACTAGGAGGTTATTCCTGATCCAATGTTGAAACAGTACCCAGAGGTACTTTTCCGATCCACTGAACTTCCTGCCCAATCTGCATCAGTAAATCCACTCAACCTGATATCCTTCCCCTTGTTGTACAAGAGCCCATAATCAACTGTTCCCTGTAAATACCTGAGAACGTGCTTGGCTGCTGCCCAATGAGCCCTCTTTGGTTCCACCATGAACTGACTGAGGGTGTTGACAGCGTAGCAAATATCTGGCCTAGTATTGACTAGATACATCAGGGACCCTATGAGCTGTCAGCATAGGGTGGGATTGACATCCTTGTCTTCTGATGCATCAATCTTCTTCTAGTTGGTGATCATTGGCATAGCCATAGGTCTACAGTCTCCCATCCCAAACCTTTTCAGGGTTTCTGTATCAAACCTTCCTTGCCCAAGGAAGATTTCTCATTTCTGCTGCCAAACTTCCAACCCAAGGAAATAGTGAATTCGTCCCAAATCCTTCATATCGAACTCTGTGGCTAGATTCTTCTTACAGTCTTCAATGGGTCTGGATGATCCTGTCAGGAAGAGATCATCCACATATAATACTAAGATAAGCGGCTCGCTCTCTACGACCAGATAGTAGAGATCCAGATCCACATCACTCTTGACAAACCCCATCTTTTGCAAGTAGCCATCTATTCGACCATCCCATGCTCTTGGTGCCTGCTTCAGCCCATACAAGGCTTCCTTCAGTTTGCATACATGAGACTTCTTCTCATGAGTTTCAAAGCCCTCTGGTTGTTCAATGTATACATCTTCTTCTATTACCCCGTTCAGAAATGTCGTCTTGACATCCATCTGATGGATCTCCTATCCCATCTGGGTTGCAAGAGATATCACAGTCCTAATAGATGTATACCTGGCTACTGGGGCGAAGGAGATCCCTTGGTACTAAGATCCAAGGGTAACATCCAAAAGAGGTCTACGGGACAGAACCACAAACCTAGCCCACTCATTCCGCCAAATCCCCCCATTAATCCATGCCCAGAAGTGTCCATGATAAGCAAACTACAATACTCAATTACCAAATGACAAGGCATACCTTTAGGTTCGAGAGGCCCACCTTCAAACATATGATGATGATATATGGGTGAGGGACCACATGGTTGGCTCAGGTGGCAGAGAAATGGCACAATGAGCTAGTTGGTGGCTGCAAGGGGTTGTTGGCTTTCGGCTAAGGACCATGTTGTACAAAAAATCTCCTAGAGATATCACCCACAAAATGGTGGGTAACAGGTCTCATATCAACTAGATACATCAACGACCCGATCAGTTGCATGTACGAAGTGGGATCCATCAACTCACTCTTAGAAGCATTTAGCTTCCTCAAGTTGGCAATCATAGGTGTCAACATCAACCTGCAATCCTCTGTCCCAAATCTCTTCAAGATATCAATCGCATACTTGCACTACAATGAGAGTATAAGTTGACACATGGCCCTTTACAAAGAAGACATGTCCATGCTTTATTGACACCTTACATAACTCCAATGACACTTATCCTCCTAACACTGGAACATTACAAATCCATAAAAAACGAAACATGATGAGATTTACATGGGAGCATGTACAAAAAAGAGAAAACACATTCTCATTGTATGATTTTTACTCTAAGAAAAAACTCAAAGGAAAAAGATTAAGAACACCTTTATATTTACATAGTAATTTGTTTAAATAAAAGTAAAATGATATTATTCCAGTGTTCCATGGGGATGCGTCCCCCAAGGTGGGGGGCGCTCCCTACGTTTCCCATGTTAGTTTTTGTAGCATTAGATAGGTGTTTGTGAAAATTCTATCACTACAGCAACTGATTTACTTTTCCTACTTATTTCATCATAAGTTATTCATGAAATTACTTCAACAAACATTAAAATAAATATTACTGCAAATATCACACTATAATACAGAAACAAACATATGCACACATTGACACAGTTATTTTGGACTAATGTCCCTGGAAAAACCCAATGTGGGAAAACCGGTGCAGCAAGGGAGGATTTAATTATTCAGCAACTTTCTTGTACAACAGGGTGCCAAACTAGCTTACCCACAGATAGACAAACTTCCAACACTTTTCAGAATTTCTGTATCAAACCTTCCTTGCCCAAGGAAGATTTGTCATTTCTGCTGCCAAACTTCCAACCCAAGGAAATAGTGAATTCGTCCCAAATCCTTCATATCGAACTCTGCGGCTAGATTCTTCTTACAGTCTTCAATGGGTCTGGATGATCCTGCCAGGAAGAGATCATCCACATATAATACTAAGATAAGTGGCTCGCTCTCTACGACCAGATAGTAGAGATCCAGATCCGCATCACTCTTGACAAACCCCATCTTTTGCAAGTAGCCATCTATTCGACCATCCCACGCTCTTGGTGCCTGCTTCAGCCCATACAAGACTTCCTTCAGTTTGCATACATGAGACTTCTTCTCATGAGTTTCAAAGCCCTCTGGTTGTTCAATGTATACATCTTCTTCTATTACCCCGTTCAGAAATGTCGTCTTGACATCCATCTGATGGATCTCCTATCCCATCTGGGTTGCAAGAGATATCACAGTCCTAATAGATGTATACCTGGCTACTGGGGCGAAGGAGATCCCTTGGTACTAAGATCCAAGGGTAACATCCAAAAGAGGTCTACGGGACAAAAGCACAAACCTAGCCCACTCATTCCGCCAAATCCCCCCATTAATCCATGCCCAGAAGTGTCCATGATAAGCAAACTACAATACTCAATTACCAAATGACAAGGCATACCTTTAGGTTCGAGAGGCCCACCTTCAAACATATGATGATGATGATATATGGGTGAGGGACCACATGGTTGGCTCAGGTGGCAGAGAAATGGCACAATGAGCTAGTTGGTGGCTACAAGGGGTTGTTGGCTTTCGACTAAGGACCATGTTGTAAAAAAAATCTCCTAGAGATATCACCCACAAAATGGTGGGTAATAGGTCTCATATCAACTAGATACATCAACGACCTGATCAGTTGCATGTACAAAGTGGGATCCATCAACTCACTCTTAGAAGCATTTAGCTTCATCAAGTTGGCAATCATAGGTGTCAACATCAACCTGCAATCCTCCGTCCCAAATCTCTTCAAGATATCAATCGCATACTTGCACTACAATGAGAGTATAAGTTGACACATGGCCCTTTACAAAGAAGACATGTCCATGCTTTATTGACACCTTACATAACTCCAATGACACTTATCCTCCTAACACTGGAACATTACAAATCCATAAAAAACGAAACATGATGAGATTTACATGGGAGCATGTACAAAAAAGAGAAAACACATTCCCATTGTTTGATTTTTACTCTAAGAAAAAACTCAAAGGAAAAAGATTAAGAACACCTTTATATTTACATAGTAATTTGTTTAAATAAAAGTAAAATGATATTATTCCAGTGTTCCATGGGGATGCGTCCCCCAAGGTGGGGGGTGCTCCCTACGTTTCCCATGTTAGTTTTTGTAGCATTAGATAGGTGTTTGTGAAAATTCTATCACTACAGCAACTGATTTACTTTTCCTACTTATTTCATCATAAGTTATTCATGAAATTACTTCAACAAACATTAAAATAAATATTGCTGCAAATATCACACTGTAATACAGAAACAAACATATGCACACATTGACACAGTTATTTTGGACTAATGTCCCTGGAAAAACCCAATGTGGGAAAACTGGTGCAACAAGGGAGGATTTAATTATTCAACAACTTTCTTGTACAACAGGGTGCCAAACTAGCTTACCCACAGATAGACAAACTTCCAACACTTTTCTAAACCCAGCGTAGACCCTTCTGACCTCTGCTACAGCCTAAAACCCTCTGCATCAGCCTGAAACCCTCTGGGTCAACCTACTGAAGCTCTGCGCAGTCTCTTTAGGCTTTTGCGTCACTCCTGCAACCTTTGCGTGGATGACGCAAGCCCTTCTAGATCTGCGTAGTCTCTACTGCCTCTGCGTGGCTTCCTCTTGCTCTATGTCTGCCTCTTCTGCGCTGATCTCCTGTCTCTCTATCCCATACTTGATGCCTCCTAACTGCTCTCCAGACCACTGGTTCAATTTCTCAGCAAACCCCGCTCTAGAAATTGAACTGACTGGTCTCCCTCAGTATATTCTCCAAGTGCCCCTCAAGCCTCCTCTTATACTTTTTCTGTTAACATCTCAACGATCGAGATTAAGTCCCTAATCAATGGCTAAGATTAGATCTCGCTTGATCCATGTCTTTTGGACCATTCTAACACAGATTCATATTAATACACATTAATATTTTATTTTCCCTATGTTTAGACTTAGGGACTCCATGAAAAATATTAATTATTTTATTATCTCCCGATCTGTTTAGAATCTATCCAAACCCTTTCTGGGTATTGGAGATCGTATGTGCCCCAACCTCTCCACCAAATTTCGTGGCTAGAGCACATCCGATGCTACCCCAAATCAACACACTCTTAGCGAGGACTGTGCTCTAGCAATACTCCTCACTGAATATTACTCTGATCATCCGGCATCGGTACCTGTGTTGATGATAGGCCTTCCTGCCCAACATCCTCTACACTGTTGCCTCCTGCACTGCTGCCCATGACTCTGCTACTGCCACTGCTACATCTATACGACAGCTCCCTATGCATCTGTGCTGCTGCTGGTCCTTTCTCCCAACACTGCATCCGCACTGCAACTCCCTCTGCATCTATGTTGTTGTTGGTCCTTTCTCCCAACACTGCATCTGCACTGCAACTCCCTCTTCATTTGTGTTGCTAACACACTATTTCTGAAAGGGGTTCTTTACCATCCCCATCTTTTCCCTAAAGTAGTCAAATTTTGACTTTCCAAGGGCCTTGGTGAGGATATCTGCCACTTGTTCCCCTGTAGGAGTGTAGCTCAACTGTACAGCTCCTCGTTGGACACAATCTCTGACAAAGTGACACCGGATATCAATATGCTTCGACCTATCATGAAATACTGGATTCTCAGAGAGTTTGATGCAACTCTGATTATCACACATGATCCTGGTCGCCTCCATATTTCTTCTGAATAGGTTTACCAACAGTTTTCTAAGCCATATGGCCTCACACGAAGCTGTGCTTGCTGCCATATATTTTGCCTTAGACGAACACAGAGCCACGGACTTCTGTTTCCTACTGCACCAGGAGGTTATTCCTGATCCAATGTTGAAACAATAACCAAAGGTACTTTTCCGATCCACTGAACTTCCTGCCCAATCTGCATCAGTAAATCCACTCAACCTAATATCCTTCCCCTTGTTATACAAGAGCCCATAATCAATTGTTCCCTGTAAATACCTGAGAACGTGCTTGGCTGCTGCCCAGTGAGCCCTCTTTGGTTCCACCATGAACTGACTGAGGGTGTTGACAGCGTAGCAAATATCTAGCCTGGTATTGACTAGACACATCAGGGACCCTATGAGTTGTCGGCATAGGGTGGGATCGACATTCTTGTCTTCTAATGCATCAATATTCTTCGAGTTGGTGATCATAGGCATAGCCATAGGTCTACAGTCTCCCATCCCAAACCTTTTCAGGATTTCTGTAGCATACCTTCCTTGCCCAAGGAAGATTTCTCCTTTCTGTTGCCAAACTTCCAACCCTAGCAAATAGTGCATTCATCCCAGATCCTTCATATCGAACTCTGTGGCTAGATTCTTCTTACAATCTTCAATGAGTCTGGATGATCCTATCAGGAAGAGATCATCCACATATAATACTAAGATAAGTGGCTCGCTCTCTACGACCAGATAGTAGAGATTCAGATCCGCATCACTCTTGATAAACCCCATCTTCTGCAAGTAGCCATCTATTCGCCATACCACGCTCTTGGTGCCTGCTTTAGCCCATACAAGGCTTTCTTTAGTCTACATATATGAGACTTCTTCTCATGAGTTTCAAAGCCCTCTGGTTGTTCAATGTATACTTCTTCTTCTATTACCCCATTCAGAAATGTCGTCTTGACATCCATCTGATGGATCTCCCATCCCATCTGGGCTGCAAGAGATATCACGATCCTAATAGATGTATAGCTGGCTACCAGGGCGAAGGAGATCCCATAGTACTAATATCCAAGGGTAACATCCAAAAGAGGTCTACGAGACAGAAGCACAAACCTAGCCCACTCTTTCCGCCAAATCCCCCCATTAATCCATGCCCAAAATTGTCCATGATAAGCAAACTACAATACTCAATTACCAAATGACAAGGCATACCTTTAGGTTCAAGAGGCCCACCTTCAAACATATGATCATGATAGATGGGTGAGGAACCACATGGTTGGCTCAGGTGGCGGAGAAATGGCACAATGAAGGTGGCTGCAAGGGGTTGTTGGCTTTCGGCTAAGGACCATGTTGTAAAAAAAATCTCCTAGAGATATCACCCACAAAATGGTGGGTAACAGGTCTCATATCAACTAGATACATCAACGACCCGATCAGTTGCATGTACGAAGTGGGATCCGTCAACTCACTCTTAGAAGCATTTAGCTTCCCCAAGTTGACAATCATAGGTGTCGACATCAACCTGCAATCCTCCATCCCAAATCTCTTCAAGATATCAATCGCATACTTGCACTACAATGAGAGTATAAGTTGACATATGGTCCTTTACAAAGAAGACATGTCCATGCTTTATTGACACATTACATAAGTCCAGTGACACTTATCCTCCTAACTCTGGAACATTACAAATCCATAAAAAATGAAACATGATGAGATTTACATGGGAGCATGTACAAAAAAGAGAAAACACATTCCCATTGTATGATTTTTACTCTAAGAAAGAACTCAAAGGAAAAAGATTAAGAACACCTTTATATTTACATAGTAATTTGTTTAAATAAAAGTAAAATGATATTATTCCAGTGTTCCATGGGGATGCGTCCCCCAAGGTGGGGGGCGCTCCCCATATTTCCCATGTTAGTTTTTGTAGCATCAGATAGGTATTTGTGAAAATTCTATCACTGCAGCAACTGATTTACTTTTCCTACTTATTTCATCATAAGTTATTCATGAAATTACTTCAACAAACATTAAAATAAATATTGTTGCAGATATCACACTGTAATACAGAAACAAACATATGCACACATTGACACAGTTATTTTGGACTAATGTCCCCAGAAAAACCCAATGTGGGAAAACCAGTGCAGCAAGGGAGGATTTTATTATTCAGCACTTTTCTAAACCTAGCGTAGGCCCTTCTCACCTCTGCTACAGCCTGAAACCCTCTGCATCAACCTACTGAAGCTCTGCGCAGTCTCTTTGGGCTTCTGCGTCACTCATGTTGCCTCTGCATGGATCACGCAGGCCCTTTTGGCTCTGCGCAGTCTCTCCTGCCTCTCCGTGGCTTCCTCTCGCTCTATGTCTGCCTCTTCTGCGCTGATCTCCCGTCTCTCTATTCCGTACTTGTTGCCTCCTAACTGCTCTCCAAACCACTGGTTCAATTTCTCAACAAACCCCGCTCTAAAAATTGCACTGACTGGTCTCCCTCAGTATATTCTCCAAGTGCCCCTCAAGCCTCCTCTTATACTTTTTTCTGTTGACATCTCAACGATCGAGATTAATTCCCTAATCAACGGCTAAAATTAGATCTCGCTTGATCCATGTCTTTTGGACCATTCTAACACAGATTCATATTAATACACATTAATATTTTATTTTCCCAAACTTAGGGACTCCATTAAAAATATTAATTATTTTAATATCTCCTTATTTGTTTAGAATCTGCCCAAACCCTTTTTGGGTATTGGAGATCTTATGTGCCCCAACCTCTCCACCAAATTTCGTGGCTAGAGCACATCCGATGCTACCCCAAATCAACACACTCTTAGCGAGGACTGTGCTCTAGCAATACTCCTCACTGAATATTACTCTGATCATCCGGCATCGGTACCTGTGTTGATGATAGGCCTTCCTGCCCAACATCCTCTACATTGTTGCGTCCTGCACTGCTGCCCATGACTCTGCTACTGCCACTGCTGCATCTATATGACAGCTCCCTATGCATCTGTGGTGCTACTGGTCCTTTATCCCAACACTGCATCCGCACTGCAACTCCCTCCGCATCTGTGTTGTTGTTGGTCCTTTCTCCCAACACTGCATTTGCACTGCAACTCCCTCTTCATTCATGTTGCTAACACACTATTTCTGAAAGGGGTTCTTTACCATCCCCATATTTTCCCTGAAGTAGTCAAATTTTGACTTTCCAAGGGCCTTGGTGAGCATATCTGCCACTTGTTCCCCTGTAGGAGTGTAGCTCAACTGTACAGCTCCTCGTTGGACACAATCTCTGATAAAGTGACACAGGAATATCAATATGCTTTGACCTATCATGAAATACTGGATTCTCAGAGAGTTTGATGCAACTCTGATTATCACACATGATCCTGGTCGCCTCCATATTTCTTCTGAATAGGTTTACCCGTAGTTTTCTAAGCCATATGGCTTCACACGAAGTTGTGCTTGCTGCCATATATTCTACCTCAGACAAACTTAGAGCCACGGACTTCTGTTTCCTACTGCACCAGGAGGTTACTCCTGATCCAATGTTGAAACAGTACCCAGAGGTACTTTTCCAATCCACTGAACTTCCTGCCCAATCTTCATCAGTAAATCCACTCAACCTAATATCCTTCCCCTTGTTGTACAAGAGCCCATAATCAATTGTTCCCTATAAATACCTGAGAACGTGCTTGGCTGCTGCCCAGTAAGCCCTCTTTGGTTCCACCATGAATTAACTGAGGGTGTTGACAACGTAGCAAATATCTGGCCTGGTATTGACTACATACATCAAGGACCCTATGAGTTGTCGATATAGGGTGGGATCGACATCCTTGTCTTTTGATGCATCAATCTTCTTCCAGATCGTGATCATTAGCGTAGCCATAGGTCTACAGTGTCCCATCCGGAACCTTTTCAGGATTTCTGTAGCATACCTTCCTTGCCCAAAGAAGATTTCTCCTTTCTGTTGCCAAACTTCCAACCCCAAGAAATAGTGCATTCGTCCCAGATCCTTCATATCAAACTCTGTGGCTAGATTCTTCTTGCAGTCTTTAATGAGTCTTGATGATCCTGTCAGGAAGAGATCATCCACATATAATACTAAGATAAGTGGCTCGCTCTCTACGACCAGCTAATAGAGATTCAGATCCACATCACTCTTGAAAAACCCCATCTTCTGCAAGTAGCGATCTATTCGACCATACCACACTCTTGGTGCCTGCTTTAGCCCATACAAGGCTTTCTTCAGTCTGCATACATGAGACTTCTTCTCATGACTTTCAAAGCCGTCTGGTTGTTCAATGTATACTTCTTCTTCTATTACCCCGTTCAGAAATGTTGTCTTGACATCCATCTGATGGATCTCCCATCCCATCTGGGCTATAAGAGATATCACGGACCTAATAGATGTATACCTGGCTACTGGGGCGAAGGTTTCCTCATAGTCAATCCCTTCCTTTTGAGCATACCCCTTAGCCACAAACCTACCCTTTTATTTTTCAATACTATCGTCCGCAGCATATTTGATCTTGTAGCTCCATCTTGAACCTACCACAGATCTATCTTGAGGCCTTGAAACCACCTCCCAAACATCATTTACCATTATGGAGTTATACTCCACCATCGCATCTAGCCAGACCTGATGCTGAGCTGCCTCCTTGAAGCTGGCAGGCTCTCCATCCTAAGCTACTAATGCCTGATACCTATCTAGCTGTTTTCACTCCCTTTTACTGTTCCTTGGCTCTCCAATGAAGTTCTTTGCATCACGCAAAATCTGACGAAGTTCCCTCCCGGTTCTTCCTTTGCCAACAAGTGCTTTTGTTCGCTCCTCTTCCTCATCCTGAGAATCTTCCTGATCTGAGGAAGGATTCTTCACTTCCGTTGGTTGAAGAAGCATGACCAACGGATCCTCTTTCAACTGCTCCTTGGAAGGCATTTCGCGAGATCTTCTAAAAGCTCTATCCTCCATGAACTTTACATCTCGTCATACTACTACCTTCTTGTTCCCTGGAAGATAGATCTTGTATGCCTTAGTGTTCTCGCTATATCCTGCCAAATACCCCTTTTCTGCAGTCTGATCCAACTTCTTCCTCTTTTCTTCGGGTATGCGACAATATGCCAAACTCCCAAATATCCTGAAATGACTGACTTCAAGTGTCTTCCCAGTGAAGACTTTCTCTGGAGTAATCTTGCCCAATGCCCGATGAGGAGTCCTGTTCTGAACGTAGACAGTTGTGTTGCATGCTTCTGCCCACAGGAATTTTGGCATATCCTGATCATACAACATGGCCCTAGTTGCTTCTACAATAGTCCTGTTTTTCCTTTCTGCCACCCCAATCTGGATCGTAGGGAGTTTTCCACTCTCTTCTGATGCCCTCCTTAGCGCAATAATCAGTGAAGTCCTTATCGACATATTCTCCACCATTATCTGAGCACAAGACTTTTATTTTCTTACCTATCAGATTCTCCACTAGAGCCTTGAACTCCTTGAATCGACAGAAAATAGATCCAAGTTTTCCTTGAGTGGTCATCAATGAAGGTAAGGAAATACTCAGCACCGCTAAGAGATTTGACGGACATAGGTCCGCATATATCTGAGTGTATCAATCCTAGTACACTCTTGGCCTTGTGGTTGCTCCTAGGAAATGTCGCCTTGGCATACTTTCCTAAAGCGCATCCCCTGCATACATCATCTCATTCCGTACTCAGGTCTGGAACTCCTGTAACAGTGCTCCTGAGAATTCTCAGAGCTCCATGGTGCAAGTGACCCATCCTTCTTGCCATAGTTCGTTCAAGTCTTTGTCCCCATGACTACCTATTAGTGCCATTGGAGATTCTAGTTGTAATCTGTACAACCGATTACTTTTGATCCCGATCTGCACTTTCTTTTTCCAGCTCGGGTGTTTGACGTTTGCCTTTTCCTTGATGAAGTAGACGTCATAGCCCTTGCCTTGTAGTTGTGACACGAAAAGTAAGTTCATCCCCAATCTTGGCACATGCAACGCGTTTGTGGCACGAAACCGCTCTCCCGATTCTGTCTGAAAAACTATGGTACCCCTTCCTACTGGAGTACACTTTGCCTTGTTCCCCATGGTGATCTAAAAGTTCATCTTCTCTTCTCAATATTCTAAGAAACACTCCCTGATTCCCGTCATATGCCACGAGGCTCCACTGTCTATATACCATACTTATGATGATGCAGCACTAGTCATGCACGCCACTTCTTCTTCCAACCTAGAAGCCAACATAGAGAAATCGAAATATCTCTCTCTTGTGTAATCTTCTGAAAATCTGCGTGAGTCCCTTGAGGTGGATGCCTCTGCATCGTGGTCTCAAACCATAATTGATTTTCCCTTTCTGTCTCTGATTACTTGCTCTAATACCATGTGAAAATTCTATCACTGCAGCAACTAATTTAATTTTCCTACTTATTTCATCATAAGTTATTCATGAAATTACTTCAACAAACATTAAAATAAATACTGCTGCAGATATCACACTGTAATACAGAAACAAACATATGCACACGTTGACACAGTTATTTTGGACTAATGTCCCCGGAAAAACCCAATGTGTGAAAGCTGATGCAGCAAGGGAGGATTTTATTATTCAGCAATTTTCTTGTACAACAGGGTGCCAAACTAGCTTACCCACAAATAGACAAACTTCCAGCACTTTTCTAAACCCAGCATAGGCCCTTCTGACCTCTGCTACAACCTAAAACCCTTTGCGTCAGCCTACTGAAGCTTTGCGCAGTCTCTTTGGTCTTCTGCGTCACTCTTGCAGCCTCTGCGTGGATGACGCAGGCCCTTCTGGCTCTGCGCAATCTCTGCTGCCTCTACATGACTTCCTCTCGCTCTGCGTCTGCCTCTTCTGCGCTGATCTCCCATCTCTCTGTTCCGTACTTGCTGCCTCCTGACTGCTCTCCAGACCACTAGTTCAATTTCTCAGCAAACCCCACTCTAGAAATTGAACTGACTGGTCTCCCTCAGTATATTCTCCAAGTTCCCCTCAAGCCTCCTCTTATACTTTTTTTGTTGACATCTCAACGGCCGAGATTAAGTCCCTAATCAACGGCTAAGATTAGCTCTGGCTTGATCCATGTCTTTTGGACCATTCTAACACAGATTCATATTAATACACATTAATATTTTATTTTCCCTAAGTTTAAACTTAGGGACTCCATTAAAAATATTAATTATTTTAATATCTCCTGATCTGTTTAGAATCTGTCCAAACCTTTTCTAGGTATTGGAGATCTTATGTGCCCCAACCTTCCACCAAATTTCGTGGCTAGAGCACATCCGATGCTACCCCAAAGCAACAGTGTTCTAGTCTTGATTTGTGTCGGAGAGGCTAAGAACACGAGATCTCAAAACCCAGAAAGGGTTTCGCAAGATAAGCTTGCGAAATGCCTTAATTGAATTAGTTAACCATCATTTAAATTTTTAAGTCTAACTTAGGAAAATTTGTTAATTAATTAATTAATTAAGGAAATGTGAGAAAGCTCTAGAAACTCACACAGATTGAGTTGAAATGATCTTAGTCATTGATGGAGATCTAATCATGGTCGTTGGTGAGCCAACGAGAGATTATAAGAGCATCTCGATGGGAATGGAGATAGACACATTGATTACACTTGAGCAACAGGTGTGAGACACAGGGAGATTTCGATTTGCAGGAGTATTGATTCAGCTCAGGAGGCAGAGTCCGCTTGAGGGTCAGCAGAAAGTTCGTGGGAGAGAACTTCCGGGAGAAATTCTCTACAGTTTGTTAGTTTTCCAGTAGTTGCACAGAGGCTAGAGAAGCATGCGCCGGGGGGTAAGAAGAGCAGTTCGATTTGACTGTTTCAAAGGGAGATTGGGCTCCAGATTGCCAAGAAGAAATTCCGGAGGAGGCCAGAGTAATTTTCCAAAGACAACAGCTCAGTTTCATCAACATATCTTTTTCCCAGAGTGTCTTCTGCGGAAAAGCAGTTTTCACATCCATTTGATGAAGTGTACATCCCTGGCTAGCAGCTAGATTCACAATAGATCGAATGGTAATATATCAGGCAACAGGTGCAAAAATCTCATCATAGTCTACTCCCTCTTTCTAAGAGAAACCTCTAGCCCCAAATCTAGCTTTATATTTTCCAATACTTCCATCCGCACCATGTTTAATTTTGTACAACCATTTAAAAGTCACAACAAACTTCCCTTTGGGTCTTAGAACTACTTCCCATACATCATTATCTATGATGGACTCATATTTTTTGGCCATAACATCTTTCCATACTTGATCTTTCATTGCTTCTTCAAAAGTGCATGGTTCAGCGTGTGTAATGTTGCTCATGGTTGCAACATATCCCTAGAACCGACATGGTTTCTTGCTTTCTCTAAAGGTTCCTCTAGGGGCAGCATGTCTATCAACATCCTGTAAAGTGTCACGAAGCCATAATGGTCTCTTTCTAGCAGGAAGATCACATGGAGGAGAATCCAGGGGTCCATGGGATCCATGGGTTCATCAGCAAGATCAGGCTCAAGCTCAGGATCTTCTTGTGTATCCAAGGCATCATCTTGTCTTTCAACATTAGCAGGAGGAGAAGTGTCTCTGGCCTTTCCAAGAGCTACATATTCATCATATGTTACAAGACTGCTAAACTCTATAGTTCTTTGACCAAGCACGTATATTCTGTAAGCTTTAGAATTTTCACAATAACCAAAAAACGTACCTTTCTTACCTGAAGCTTCCAACTTGGTCCTTTTTTCCTTTGGCACATGAAAGTAGATAGGGCAACCAAAGATCCTTAAGTGCCCAACCTTGGGTTTTTCACCAGTGAAGACTTCTTCAGGAGTCTTATTGTTTAAGGCTCAATGTGGAGATCTATTTTGGACATAGACAGCAGCGTTAGCAGCTTCTCCCCATAGAACTTTGGTAGCTTTTGATCATGCAACATAGCTTTGACTGCTTCCATGATAGTTTTGTTCCTTCTTTCAACCACACCATTTTGTTATGGGTTATATATGGTATGGAGGTCTCTTTCTGTATTCCAACTTCTTTGCAAAATTCATTGAAATCATTTGAAGTGAACTCTCCTCCATTGTCAAATCTGATGATTTTGACCTGCTTTGCAGTTTGTTTTTCTACCAAAGCCTTGAAGTCTTTGAACATGCCAAATGCTTACCCTTTATTTTTCAAAAAGAAAATCCATGTCTTGTGAGAAAAATCATCCACAAAGATTATATAATACAAGTAGCCACCAAGAGAAGTTACAGGCATAGGTCCACATAAATCAGAGTGTATAAGGTGAAGTACCTAATTGGTTTTGCTTTTGCTTGAAGGGAATGGTCCCTTTACATGCTTTCCACTTGCACACCCTTGGCAAACTCCATCATGATCCACTCTAATCTCAAGCATTCCAGAAACCATCTTTCTCACATGAGGCAAAGCTTTATAGTGCAGATGAGCGAACCTTCAGTGCCACAATTCACATTGATGATTACCATCTTGAATCAACATGGATTGGTCTTCCATTGATTTTATAAAGACCTTCAAATCTCGATCTCAGAGTGAAGGCATCACTCATGCTATATCTCATTGGCCAGGTGAGAACTTTTACATTTACGAAAGCAACTCTAATTCCTTTGTCTTCTAAGACAGATATACATACAAGATTCTTTTTCAAACTAGGTACATACAAAACTTCTCGAAGAGATAGTTTTACCTTGGTCCAACTGAAAAGAAACAAAGCCAAATCCATTTATAAGATATGTAGAATTATCTCCAATTATAATTTTCAGATTCGTCTCCCTCTCAACCAGATTTGAGAGAACTTCTTTATAAGTAGTAAAGTATCTTGAAGCACCACTATCAACCAACCAACTATCACAAGAATCTACAGGAGAGGAATTATAAAGAGCAGAAATGAGAAAGTATTGTGATTGTGTTTCAGTTGTATTATTATCATACCTTGGGTTCCTTGAAATCTTGAAAGAGTGGTAGCCCTCTTTATGAACAACAAAAGCTTCTCTTCTTCTTCTATAATCAGATCCAAAGTTGTTACTATGATTGTTGTGATTGGATCTTGGTGCACTTCTATTTTCTGGACAATCACGGTCACAGTGGCCATGCTTATGGCAGTTGTAGCATTGAACTTTTGATAAGTCCATGTTTCATTTATAGGAACTGTGGGATCTGGGAGTAGGCTTTCTTGAAGAGTGATGACCTCTTTTTCCTTTCTGCTTCTTGTCTTAGACAACAGAGGCAGTAAGTTCTCCCCCTACATGTTTGGTAATTCTTCCTCTGACAATCATTATGGCCTCTTCATGACTATACTTTCCCAATAGCTTAATCAAATGTGGGACACTTATCATTGTTGTTGATGGTAGTAATAAAAGTTTCCCAAGTTGGAGAAAGACCTCCAAGCGTAATCAACACTAGCTCTTTATCAGATACAATTTCACCAGCAGTTGACAATTGATCCTTGATTTTAGATATCCTCATGAAGTATGCTTGAATGGTCTCTCCTTTGTTCATCTTAATGTCCTTGAGTTGATTCTTCAAAGCAAGGATTTGACTCAAGTTGTTTACTTCATACATTCCAATCAGCTTGTCATACATTTCCTTAAATTTCTTCAACTTGGAGACATAGGTGATGAGATGGTCTCCAAGAGAATCAAAGATAATATTCTTAGCCTTGATTTCTCCCTTCTTGTATCTGGCCTTGACAACAACATTTGAATTTTATGGTGGTTTTGCTACCTCGCCTTCCAAATATTCTAGTACATCATGTTCGAGTAATGTCCAATCTTGCCTTCCATGGACCAAAATTCGAAGCATCATTCAGCTTCTCTTCATTCTTGAAGTAAGAAGAAGACATCTTGATCAAGTCAAATAAATTTCAGCAGCAAGATCTCTTCAAAGGAGTGATAGCTCTTATCTTCTTGGGCTTGTCTTCACCAAAGCTCTGATACCATGTTGAAATTCTAATGTTCTATGTTGTAACAATTACTTATTACAAAACTTCTTTCTGCTACAATATCAGTTAAGCAATTGTAGATAGAACATAAACCAAATGCATAATAGAAGACAGCCAAAAACAAAATGAGACACAAAGAATTTAGGTCCAATGACCAGGTCAAAACCCCACAAAGGGAAAACCCAACTAGATTCTTCTTATATTAGATATTAATTGTTCAGCAGAGATACAAAGTACAATGAGAGATCAAGAGGATGAGTAAGTTCACCCAAATTTGAACAAGATGAAGCATAAAGATCACTGGTAGCAACAGAAGATGAAAACACTGAATCAACCTTCCCTTCAACTAGATCAACATTGAAACACTGAATCAACCTTGGCTCACCAAAACTTGTTCTTACTCTCCAAGACTGTGTCTCACAATCTTCTTCAAGTCTCTCCAACTCTCTCTCTCAAGTTCGAATTCTTCTTTCACAATGCACAAGTAGTAAGGTGAGATGATATGAGACGCATATATAGGTGCAATGAATTCATGCCATAAAGGAGGTACAACTCGCATGCCATGAGGTAGGTGCAACACACGCCTTTTTGGGAAGAGTAACTTATGCCATTATGGAGAGGCAACGCATGCCTTTTTATGAAGAGTAACTTATGCCATTATGGAGAGGAAATGCATGTCTTTTTGAGAAGAGTAACTTATGCCATTATGGAGAGGAAATGCATGCCTTTTTGGGAAGAGTAACTTATGCCACTATGGAGAGTCATCAATTTAGGAGAGAAATATATGACTTAAATGATGAGTGTAACATATACATTAATGAGTGTGTAAGAGAGAGTGTAACGTAGTGCTATGTGAGTCATCAAGGATAGAGGTGCTAAGTGATTGAGTGTCATGAAGGAAAGGGGACTTGAATTTCCTTTTGATAAAATCATAGTATCATAAAGAATAATAATAATAATAATAATTATGATTAAGTCGAAATTGAACTATTAGATTGATTAATGATAAATTAAGTGATTTTCCATCAACTATACTTGATTACCAATTGATGTAAGGTGATTTACTATTTTTGGAAAGTCATACTTGAGATGCTAGACATGACTCTCTAATTTTAGAAGGTCGCTCCAGAATTGTCAGAAATGAGTTTTTGTCTAAGGAAATTCATCCCTGAGCTACCGATTTTCAACAACTCTAACTCTCCACTAGATTAGAGCACAATGTTGGGAGGCATACATATTGACACCAACACCATAGCCTCTCAAGGCACATACTCCATCTGGATGTTCACTAGGTATGTCCTTCCAAGACTATTCTTATTTTGGATTCCCAACCCTCAAAGAATATCGGTCCTCTTCGACTACTCTTATCTTGGATACCCTATCAGATCCTCAAAGAGTATCGGTCCACGGTACTACTTACTATCTTGGATTCCCAATCCTCAAGGAGTACAGGTCCCAAATGCTTATCCAATACTCCATTCTCCCTACCAATGCCTTCACTAAACTTACGGCTATTAGTCCTAGCCTAGTGCATGACGCATGGAGAATACGATGTCCACCATCACTCCCTCTCAACCAAGGAGGAGATCCTTACTCCCTCTCAACTAGGGAGACATAGCCACAAGCTTTAGCTTGTCTCATACTTCATCAATATATCAACTACTTGTTCTTTCGTGGAGATATAGTTGTAGTTGTAGGGCTCTTTTCTCGCATTACATCATACTTGGGCTTCAACCTTTCTGGATATCAAACATTTCACACTCTATTTTCATGACAGGGTTTCTCGGCTCCTAACAACATCACATCATATCAAACTTCAACCTTTCTAGATATTGACCCTCTTTATGCAACTTTATCATCAATTTATCTATCATCTTCAAGGAGCCAAACTTCCTCACAGTTGCTAGCACATGCCTTCTTTCTTCATGACAAAGTTGCGCCTCATATTTTTCAATGAGTCATATCAAATTTTCAAATATCAATTCTGCCCTTATGCTCTTCCAAGCCATCAATAGTGCTATCCACATAATCCATAATCAAGCCAAGCAATTGTAGGTACATCAATATCATCCAACAAATTATCTCAATTACTATCTTTCCAACCTCTGTATATACTACAATATGTCCTTCCAAGGAGCCAAACTATATTCCATCATTATCGGAGTTGTCGAATCACGGTAGCCTCTAGTCAAGGTGCGGAATTCTTCTACTACTTGCTCCCTCTAAGATCAACATTCCTTTGCATTGTCTCTCTCATATTGGAATATATTTCTGCTTCATGCTCTTCAGCTTTCAATCATCAATCAATGTGGACGAACCAATCAACAAGCTTCAATATTGTATCCATCAGGGTCTTTATAGCTCCCTCTTTCCATCTGAGGTAAATAGACTTTTTGCCATCTAATAGTCTTCTTTGATGCATACATCAAACTGCTCCTTCCTTCACAGTCTTCATGCTATGACATATTCCTTTTAGTCGAGCTTTAGATAGAACACTCCTTGACCTATAACCTTGGTTAAAAGACTTATGAAAGAACAGGGAGATAGAATATCAAGACAGTAGCATTAGTAATAAGAAGATGTTAAATACTTATCTCTTAAGGAAGATTGACTCCCTCTTAATCTTGGACCCTTTTTAATCAAACCTTGTCTTCACATCAGCTTGATATAATACTTATCATTCTTAAGGACTAGGTTCCTTCCTTTCACAACAGAAATAATCAGTTAGGGTTTCTATTTCTAGGTTTTCTCCTTTTATTCCATACTTTGCTAGGGTTTACAAACCATAGATGCCAAGACTTGTCACTTACAAGCTGTAAAGTTCTACAACCACACGAAAGAGTTAGTTGCAAAACCCTAGATTTTAAGTTCTTCAAGATCAGTAACGATAAAAATAGCAAATTCTATGCAAACCCTAGAAACTTCATTGACAAGTCTTCTACACTAGAGATTTCATTATTTGACCATAGAACCTAGTCCTAAAATGTAGAAGAATACTTTAAGTACTGTGACAGACTTTAACATATCTTCTAAAATTTCAAAAGAGCATAAGATCAATAACTATGATCTAGAAGACTTTATTAATGTACAATAACGTGTACCTCTTTTAACCTTACCTTATCCCTTCTTGCAAATATCTAGCCCTTTAATATTTCTTCGGTTGTCATTTACCAGCTTTTAACAAAAGATGCTTCAATACCTCACCCACAGAAATTTCTTTGTCTTGGCTTCTTCAAGTTTTGTAGACAGGTTGTCTTTTTCAACTAGTAATAGTAGATTGAATCTCGATCTTATTGGATCTTGTTCAATTACCTCAACTCCTTTGGACCATATTAGCCACTGTAACTTCAGATTTCAGACTACTGTACTTTTTCAGATTCTTGGGATTATGATCAGCCTAGTATTTTCGGCATGTACATCATACTAAGATCTCTTGTCACTGTTACTCATCAATGTCATTGTTCACTGCTATATCAAAGCTCACTGCCACCAGCTATATTATGATCATTGATATGCTAAGCTTAGATCATCAACTCACTGCCATCATTGTCACATCGTTCCTGAGATCACTGTATTAATGTATCATTGTTACGCAACTCAATCATGTTATCTTTGTTATATAGATCACCGTATTATGTAGAAGTTACTATCCAAATGTTACTAATATCACATGCGAGCAAAAGTGATGTAATGCCACTGTAATATATATACATCGAGCCTCAGTGACATGCTGTACATTTATGCAATCCACTGTATATTATATGCTGCATTATATGAGCCTTATCATGCAGAATATTACAAAGTCTTGGTTCCCTTTCTCAGCCTTTCGCTCCTTTCGTCCTACAGGCATACCACTTCAAAACTCGTATATAATCATAGTGCCAGTCTAAAGCTCATTGAGAAGTGTCATAGAATTGATCAAAAACAGTGCTTATGTATGTTAGAAGGTTCCAAAATAGTTTGGATGCATGTCTCTCAGAAGAAATATTATAGGTTGTGATTCATGTTGCAGACAAGTAATGCCAAATTATATCAGGATAAGAACTTGCATAGGAACTGAAGTAGTGATGTCTCAGGTATCTTTGTAGAAGGAATATGCCATCGATAGTACCTCAGAGAGAGCTTGAATATCTGCTTCAAAAACTCCTTTGGACCTTCTTAGTAGTATTTCGCATACCATCAAAATATTTGTCTTGCATTTTGTCAAAGAAGGTGTCACAGATAACTTGTTACCTTAATGAAGTATCATAGGCCTTGACTCACATAAGTACTGATGTAATGTTTCAAAGAGCTCAAAATGTCTTAGAAGATTTAACCCCTGAGATGATAAGGTCTCGGCCTTATAGAGAAGATCTTCTTGAATTCGGTCCCAACCATATTAGCATTCTCTTAAGTAGCATATCATAGACTCAGGAACAGATCTTTGGATATCATGTTTTCCATAGACGCTCACAGGGATAACTTCAGATGCCTTTTACAGATAGCTAAGGAACAGAACTTCAGATGCCTTCCACATATACTAAGGAACAGAAATCACAGATTTTTCCCTCATATCTTCTCAGGAAACTTGCACATGCCAACAAGACGTGATCTTCAAACTGCCTTCCATAAACCTTTACTCTGATACCATGTTGAGAAATCAATGATCTTGTAGATTAGGGTTGATTCCTCTTACTTGATAATTACTTGTGAGTATATTGTTGGCTTTTATTACTTAATTATGTCTTTCTTCTTTCATCAAGCAATTACCAAAATAAAACATGAAGATCACAAGAAATAGAGAACACAAGATGTAGGCTTCTCCAAGCCAGGTCCAAAACCCCACAAGGGGGAAAACCCAGAAAGCTTCTTCTTCTTATAGAATCAGATCAAAATGAGACATCCAAGACCCAAGACCACGACAGTCCTCCACAAATGCCCCAAGTCAACCCTCCATTCTGCCCATTAGATGCCATTATATTGTGCATTTAGAAAGTTCTCAAACTGTCCTTAAGGAGCCAAATATACATCTTCAACAGAAGCATGAACTTTGTCCATTATTCCAACCTAATATAGAGATAACATCATAGTCCCTTTTCATCAACAAAGCCTCCGAAACTCAGATATACCAGCCTCATAATTCGGCCCTATGTGCCTCAGAGTTTCGGACCTGTGTGCCATCAGATTCTCGGATCTGTGTGCCTCGGAGCGTGTATCATAGAACTCGGATAGACTAGACTTCTTCTGCTTTATAACTCGGACTATTGCCTCAGAACTTCGAACTATTTCACTTCAAAAGACCATCGAACTTGATTGCCAAATGATGTAAGATAGATGCCAATATATACTTGTTTCCACAAGCGAAAGGACACGTCCTTTAAGGAGGCTGAAATGAACTCTGGGAGGGCCGACTTTGGTCTTTGTGGAGACAATTTTACATTTTTGACTCAACAGAAATTTCCTTCTTTTTCTTACAAAGAGTCCAACTGGACTTTGACTCAATTATATGTTCTTCTTGACTCAAATGACCCTAAGAGCATGAAGAACATGCTTTGACTAGGAAAATCAAAATAATAATATTCTTTTTCTTTGCTTTTTGCTTTTCAATGAAAAATACAATGATACAAGTACAATGATAATTATGAAGACCGAACCTAGTTACATTTTCCAACACATAGCAAGCATTGGCACATGTCAATACTAGTGCCAAGGAAAACACCCGCAATCCAAAGGAAAACACACAAACATGAAGAAATCTAATGCGAAGAAAATGGGCGATAACACAAACAAAAATCACAACAACCCCAATGAGGCAAGAAGGCTACATGAAAAAGAAACCAATGGCCAACTAAGGGAAGGGACAAACGGAAAAAATAATGAATGGAAGAAACTAATAACCTATAGGAGAAAACCCTAAAAAAATATCAAGGACAAACATTATTAAGACCCGCCATTTGTGCTCAACCCATTACCCGGGGCTTATTGATATTTGACCAATCGAACTGTTAACTCTGATTCCTTAGTAAAAGGAACAATGAGGAATGGGGTATATACAAAGAAGCTCGAAAGGAAAAGGTAACTATGGAGACCACCTTAAAAAAAGATGGGGAATAGGTCACACATCCAACTAGATTGCAACCCTCAAATGGGGATGTTAAAGATAGCAATCACCATGCCCAAAGTCTCCAACAACCCTTGATTGGTGATGGAAAAGGTTGATTATGAGGTGATCACAACCACAACAAATCCATCTAAGAGACAAGAATAAACTTCCTTTTTTCCTACCAAGTGTTACACAAAAACTATCAAGAGTTAAAAGGAGAGGATAAACACAAATATCAGCGAATCCTCTAGCTACAGCATCCCTTGAGCAACATGTTGCAACTCACTCGCATCACATTCTCAACAGCTTTGAAACAACCAAGAAGTTCAAGGCCAGAGGGAATTCACCAACAAATCAAGTGCACAATGACTACACCAAGACAAGAAGGTCCATTGAAAGCATGGAAAAAATCAAAGAACACAACCCCAAGAACTGCAGCAATCTTGGATAGGTGAAGCAAAGCATATTTACAACACAGTCAAAGATTTATGGATATTGGAGGAAGACAATCAAGGTATTCTTAACCAAATTACAAGTGCGGTAGAAACTCAAAAATCACATCTACCATATCATTGATTTGATTTAGAAACTCCACAAGCAAAACCTAGAATGGCACAAGGCCAATGATTCTGAAACGAACAAGAGGAGGTTATAGGGAAGGGTTGACAAATTCAATACTCACATATGAGATGCATCAGAATAGTGTTGAGAAATCAATAAGCTTGTAGATAAGGATTGATTTCTCTGTCATGATAATTATTTGTGAATGTTTGTTGACTTTGTCAAATTTTATGTTCTTATTCATCAAGCAATTACCAAAAGTACAAAACATGAAGATCACAAGAGACAAAGAACACAAATATGTAGGCTCCAAGCCAGGGCAAAAACCCCAAAAGGGGGAAAACCCAAGAAAAATTATCTTATTATAGAATCGGATCAAAGTGAGATATCCAAGGCCCAAGACCAAGACCAAGACTACCACAGAGACCCAAGTGAGCCCTCCTCCAAGTTATCTTCATCAAAACAATGTCAACAAAAGTCAATACTAGTCAATACTCTGAATTTTGGTCCATCCCTGAAAATTCAGCCTCCCTGAAATCTCGGGCACTGAAATTTTGACCCTGTAACAACCTCAGAAAATTGCAAAATAATCTCGCACATGTGAACAGAAATTAGGGAAAAAATCAATTTGTTTTTCTCTCTCCTTTTTCCTTCTTCTCTCTCCTTAGACTTCGTTGATTTTTCTTCTCTCTTGCACAGAAATCGAGTGATTGGTTGCCAAAATGTGGAGCACAGTTGCCAATATATAGTTGTCCGACCATATGAAGAGACAACACCTTATGGGATGGTCGACTTGGTCTTGTGGTGACAAATTTGACTATTTTGACTCCAAAAAAAAAAAACTTATAAATAGTCCAAATGGGACTTTGACTCATGACAGATTTTCTTACTGACTTGATAAACCCTAGAAGAATGAATAACATGCTTTGACTAGAAAATAATAATAATAATAATTTATTTTTCTTCTTTTTGCTTTTACATGAAATACATATTGATATAAGTACAATGATAATTATGAAGACCGAACCTAGGTACACTTTCAACATCCCTTGAGCAACATCCAAAGGAAAAGGAGGAAAGAAAAAGACGAAAAGTGCATAGAAAACATAGGCACATGTCAATATTAGTGCCAAGGAATAGGAAGAGGATCCACATAGATCTAATGACCCGTAATCCAAAGGAAAACGCCCAAACATGGAGAAATCCAATGCAAAGGAAATGGGTGATAACACAAACAAAAATCATAGCAACCCCAACGACGCGAGAAGGCTAAATGAAAAAAAAAAAACCAATCACCAACTAGGGGAAGGGACAAGTGGTAAAAATAATGAAGGGGAGAAACTAATAACCTATAGGAGAAAGCCCTAAAAAATATCAAGGACAAACATTATTAACAAGAACCACCATTTGTGCTCAACCCATTACCCAGATCTTATTGATATTTGACCAATCGAATTGTAAACTTTGATTCCTTAGTAAAAGGAACAATGAGGAATGGAATCTATACAAATAAGCTCAAAAGGAAAAGGTAACCATGGAGACCACCTTAAAATGGTAATGAAAGAAACAAAAGGTGGGGAATAGATCATACATCTAACTAGACTTCAACCCTCAAATGGGGATGTTAGAGATAGTAATCAACATGCCCAAAGTCTTCAACAAACCTTGATTGACGATGGAAATGTTTCATTATGAGGCGCTCACAACCACAACAAATCCATCTAAGAGACAAGGATACTACCAAGTGTTACACAAACACTATCAAGAGTTACAAGGAGAGGCTCAATACAAAAATCAGTGAATCCTCTTGCTATAGCATCCCTTGAGCAACATCTTGCAACTCACTCATATCACATTCTCAAAACCTTCGAAACAAGCAAGAAGTTCAAGGCCAGAGGGAATCCGCCAACAAATCAAGTCCACAATGGCTACACCAAGACAAGAAGGTCCATTGAAAGTATGGAATTAAATCAAAGAACATAACCTCAAGAACTATAGAAATCTTGGATAGGTGAAGCAAAGCACCTTTACAACACAGTTAAATATTTATGGATATTGGAGGAAGACAATCAAGGTATTGTAAACTAAATTACAAGTGAGGCAAAAACTCAAAAATCACATCTATCAAATCATTAATTTGATTTAGAAACTCCACAAGCAAAACCTAGAATTGCACAAGGCCAATGATTTTGAAAGGAACAAGAGGAGGTTATAGAGAAGGGTTGACGAATTCAATAGTCACATATGAGATGCATCAGAACAAGAAACAAATAATTCATGAAATTCAAGTAGTGTTCGAATTGTTGAATTTTGTAGCTATGGTTGGTCTTCATAATGTATATTTTGGCCCTTGATGTATTTATATTGATTATTGTAAAGCATGTTCTTCGTGCTAGAGTCAAAAGAAAAAATTGTTTTTGAGTCATGTCCATTTGGACTTTTAAAAGAAAAAAAATTGAATTCTCGAAATTGAATTTTTGGCTCCAAAGATAGTCAAGTCGTCCTCTCTCCAAGTCAAGTTCACCCAAACAGAAGACACACCCATTCGACCCAGCAAAACACTATATAAAGACAGTTTGACCTCCTCCACAAGGTAGCAATTCAATCTCTCTCAAGCAAGAATCTTTTGGGCATCCAAGCGAAAGACAAGGAGGACGAAAAAGAAGGATGAATTCATTTATTTCTCTCTCTATCTAGATCGAACGTGTGGAGGATCTCTCTCTCTCCAGTTCGCATGTTTTTTTGGGCAATTCCATTTGCAGGGACAAAATATTATGAGCAATTGTAGGGCCAAAATTTTGTGTTTTTGGGCATTTATTGGGAGGCCGAAATTCGGCCTAGGGTAGAACAGAAGGACGAGTTGCTAGATCAGATTGGAGGCTTGACTTGGAGCGAGTTGACCAAGTTTGACCATAGATTTGTTGAAGGTTAGTTTGACCTAGTTGTTGACTAGAGGTCTAGGTGTGTCTCTTGTTGAAAAAAAGAGTTTCTCTAATGAAAAGGTTGTTGGGTTTTTCCCCTTGAGTGGGTTTTCCCAAGGTAAATTTTGTGCTCTCTTTGTGCATTGTGATCTCTACTATTCTACTACTTTTATATAGTTGAATTTTTGAAGTATAATTGCTTAATGATATACTGCAAAAATTAAAGAAGATCAACATCATTAGAAGTAATTATCAGTTTCCAGAAATATTGTGCTTGTATCTATTACACTTGAAAAATCAAAACGAAATAGAGCCACATTTAAGAATAACCTTAAGGAGAGGCACAACAAAGATCACTTGTCCACAATAAACATTTGCGAGTAGGATTGCCAAGAAATCAAATAAGTTTCGGACAAGTATGGTGTAGAGTTCAGTGGAAAAGCCTTGTTAGGCTATTAAATATATGCAAGTAGAAAACAAGTTAATAGTGACAAGAAAAGGGAAACAAAACTCATGGAAGTCCAAAAGAGCTTGGACAAAATAGCATCTAGGCACCATACTAGAGATAAAAGAACCCAGAAGAGAGTTAGAAAAGTAGATCAAGGAAATAAGGATGACGTGGTTGGGATACTAGGTAGAAAAGTAATCAAACAATACTGGTGAGGACAAGGGGATAAACATTGGAAGCAAACCCAATTTCCAACTAAGTACTCTCCAAATAGGCAACACATCAACCACTTGTAAACTTGTTTTCACATCAATTTTGAATCGGTGAGCAAAGTTTCAAAACTCATAGCGATAAGATTACCAAGCATTCCAAAGTCAAATAGTGTTGGGTATAGATACCATTTACTTGCAATATGGCCCATTAGTTGTAATATACACCTCTTGACCTACTAATCAAAGTTGAACAAATCAAGCAATGAATTTATGTAAGGGAATGGGATAGTAAGCTAGGTACACTTGTTTTTGCTTCAAGAAACAATAGCAATGGGATGGAAGCTTTAGGTACTATTAGTGTTCCAAGGTTGAGGACTATAACAATGATCTATTCTAAGCTCAATACTTCACTATTTTGGGTTTCCTCCTAATATTTTGATTTCCCCACCATAAATCTGGTGTGTTTTTTGGTGTTTTTGGGTGGATAAAATGTGGTCTAATAGTGGTATGTGAATGTTAGCAATGCTTTATGTTTATGCCTATTTATTTTGATCTAATCTTGCTTATAGAGTTTAAGTTATAAGGCATTAGTATCCTTTCTTTTACTATTATCGTGCCTATTTCATGCCTATGTTGTTATCGCATTTGTTAACTTTTATACTATCAATCACACCAATAGTATGACCACTCTTTCCTTCAATAATTTTTAGGTATATCTACTCTAATAGCATTATATTTGCATTTTGTGATAGATTAATAATGAATGGCACTTAATTGGTAAGGTTTGGTTAAAACATTGGTGTGGAATAGAAGTTGATAAGGTAGAAAGCTACAACCTCCATTATCTAAAAGTAAATTCCTAGGAATAGCACAAATATTGGTTCAACCACAAAATACCTCGCTAAAATTATATTGTTATTGCTTTGAATATGAAGAATTTTCTAATATAGGTAAAAGACTACTTACAACCAAAAGATAGTGCAAGAAAGCATAGGATTACTTATATTCAAAGACCAAAGCTAATCCACCACGTGAGAAAGTCTTTTTGGTACAAGATCATTCATGTTGCAAAAAATTTAACTTGTTAAATAAAAAATATTTTGGAATTGTACATGTGCAGAGACAACTATTGGATTGCTATTATTTCCAACAAGCGAAATACTCGCTACCAGATTTTAGAGAACAACCAACTATTCATGATGGCTCATAATTATATATGCATTGCACATGCTTTAATGATCACTTGTTTGATTCTCTAGGATGTTCTAATAGAACATAAGTGAAACAAGTAGTGACCTTTCTATCCAAGGTTAGGGGCTTATTATCTGCCCTAGTATTTCTTTATTTCTCCATGCAATAACCCTAAGAAATTGAATGCAAAGGAAGAAAATCTCAAGAAATGAATTTTGGTAAAGAGATGAGGAAGGAATAACAAACGCACATTTATGGAGAACGTCAATGCAGAGGTGATATCTCCTCCTATTAGAACCTCAAATAACTCTGTTGAAACTAAGACATGGAAGACAAATGAGCAAAATCACAAACAATCAAGATTCAAAACTAGAATCAAAGACTTCAACTCCTTCACAAAGATTTATAATACATGTGGTGCTACTTGTTGACCTTCTCAAGGTGATATAAACCAATTTTTGGGGCACTACTATATGAATTTTGTTTCCCTATGATTGGAACTAGAAGACATCAATGTCGATGGGAAGTATACTTAGTGTCATAAAGCTTATAACAACCATGGCCTTTTGAAGGAACTTGGTGATACTAAGAAACTAAGTACTACTATTGGAGGATAATCTTATATGAATAATGGGACAACTATTGTTGCCTATTATTCTAAAGTGAGCAGTAAGAGTATTTGTCTAGAGAGTAGTTATAGTGAATAACATATTTAAACTCTTTACAAAAGGCCACTTGGTATCAATTTGGACACTTCATAATGAAGAGCCACTTCATAAGATGTTGCGCACAACCAACATGATTGAATTTTAATGACTAGAGTAATGGACATAATTTTGAAAGGCTAAAGAGCCCACTATTTTGCCCATGAAATGACAAAATATTAGTCGAACTATGGAGCTAGAACAACCATGGACAAACTTGGACAGATGAGTAAATCAAATGCTAAATGAAATTCAACAGCAACAATTGGAGGCATAAACCAAGACTTAGAAGCCTATACGAGTAATCCAAATTCCATACATCCTAAGGTCCAACAAAGACATCATAGCAAACATTCTAGAATATGTTTTTGTTGTGGCATGCAAAATGCATGAACAAAAAATAAAGATTTCAAACTCAAGATGTCCAACACACTTCACTATGCAAAATGAGGTTTTAATACCAATCATAAGCAAAATGGATATTTGCACACAAAATCGCAAGATCCACAAGTTAACAAGATAAGCATAGCATAACATAAGGACTTGCTCCAATGCTCTACTAAAACACTAATAAAATATGATATTACTTTGGACCTAAAGGTTGAAGGCAAGTTGGTTAGAGAGACCCTTTATAAATATCGGGATGTATATGCCTTATTGACACCTTAAGTAACTCCAAAGACATAATCATCCTACCTCAAGGGAGTTACCAATCATCAAAGGACAAAATTTGATAAGAGTCACATATGGTTACAAATCCACATGGGCACAAAGACAAAAATTGTCCTTGAGTATGATTTGTAATTTTGTACTATAAGGAAAAACGCGATACAAGACAAAAGATTAAAAACATGGATAATGAGCACAACTAAGGGACTAGTGATCGGGGCATCTATCAGAAGCTGATTTTTATCAGCTCAAGTGGTCGAGAGCCCCTACTCTATAATGGCTAATATTTATTGCCTCCAGTGTATATATCATCCTAAAGACATGTATGGTTGTTTGGGTGTGGGCTATAAGTATAGTTGAAGCATTAGTAGGTAAGTTGGTGCCAAAGTGCTACCATTACGGTTGGTTTCTGGTTGACCAATGTAATCTTTGTACATAATAGTCCTGAGGTTGTAAGCAAGGTCAGTCAATTGCATGAGAAACCAAATCCAATGCCTATCCAGCTCAATGGAGAGTAGACGGAAGATGAGTGTGAGGCCTTACTACAAGGGTGTTTGATCAATTCGAGCACCCTACTATCTATAGTTTTGGGGCAAGGAGAAGAATTTATGTTTGACCTAAAGAGGTGGAAATTACTCTCAATACTTTCACCCTACGGACAAGGTTTCCTTTTAGACCTCTATAAAATCGGTCTACATGCCAATCTATTTAATATGTAATTGGATGTTAAATGAATCTTTGAAAATATTGGAGTTGGGTTTATGGCAAGGCCATTCTCTGCTATGAGAATCAAAGGCTATATGAGAGAAAAGAGATAACCCTCTAATAGTAGAAAGGCTCAACACAAGATGGGGACTTCAGGATGCAGAAAACAAATGGATTAAAGGGTAACTAAGCATTTTGAGAGCAAGAATTGTGTGAAGTGTCAATTCCTAGGAAGTCTGGTAGTTAATCAAAGCCTCGTTATCAAAGCTAAACTTCATAAGTTGGAACTAACTAATGAGATGTGCTTACTTTCCCAAAAGGAATAAGTTATTTAGTCAAGCATGCTTTTTGCAGCTGCGGAGTTGCCCACACTTTTGGGAATATGCTACTCTTTAGTTGGACCTCTTAACAAGAAAGGGGTAATTTCAGGAGACCTATGAATGGTCAAACAACTTGGCAGGGAAATATGGTGCATTGTTTCACCAAGAAGGATCGCAATCCTTTGGAAGAGAAACGCAGAACACTTTTAATAATGACTCGATCAATTTTCACCTTGGAAAATTGAGCACATTCGAAGCTGAAATGGCTGCAAAAACAACAGCTAGGATGAATAGGATGGATCTTTTCAGAAAACCAAAAAATGTAATGTTTATCATGAATAAAAACAAAAGAAATAAAAAAACATGTAAAACCGGCCCATATAACTTGTTTAGTTCTGCTCAGTTATTGGTTATGGTGCTCTCGAAGAAAAGAGCGATGTAGAAGCGTGTAAAAAGTCTATAAAGTAGCCATGTCTGACTCAAAATTCTGTACTCTAGAAGATAGATCCCAAGCATTAAGGTACATGCAAAACCCTGGTTGCAGAAAAAAATAAAGATAGCTTTGTAAATAGCTAAACATGGAATTCATGTGATATATTTTATTGACAGAAATCACTAGGAATCATATTTGATATTGGGTTTTGCATATGATTGTTGTATTGTTAGTTGTGAGGGTAATTCAAGACTTATCCTCAATTTGGCCAAATGTCCAGAACCTGACTTCAGTTGCCTTGCCTCCTTGCATTGTAATAGTGAATTTTTTATTCCACTGGATCGTGGTCTAGCGGTAGACTGATGGGAGTTTACAGGTTCAATTCTCAGTGCACTGTTATATGGACTTTATCTGAAAATCCCCGATAGCTGAAGCAACGCATCCCAGGAATTTTATCCGGCCCGCTCCAGCCAAGATAATAATTGGGTGGTTTCTGTGGTTTAAAAAAAAATCTATATTTGGAGCCCAAATCTCAGTTTTGGGTAGAAACAAAGCTCATTTCAAATCTACCCAATCTTGTGATCTCGGTCCTATAGAAATTTCTCTACATGCCAAATGAACAGTTCTTATCGTAACCATCATACGGTAGAAAGCAACCGAGGGAACCACATATCGCAGACTGCCCTCTATCATTGTAAGTGCGTGTAAAAACAAAATATTCATGTGTCCAACAAATAGGCAATTTCAAAAGGTTCGAGACCTCACCGATAATGGCTGTGCCGCACCAAATACCAGTTCCCACTGTAGACAAAGCACAAATTGAAAAAAAATGTGAATAAAAGGAACAAACGACTTACAAAAACCCAAGAATTTTCATTTTGTGCCTGTGCATCCCAATCAATGTGTCATGTTAGTTACCTGACATCCCGATCAACTTCACTGCCCTGAAGGCATTTGCAGTGGATAATGCGAAGAATATGCCGCTGAGCAGACCCTGAGGTGTCCATATGAACCTCACTCTGACCAACGACACCAGGCTGCTCCCAACTATCCCAACACTGAAAATCAAACCCAATACTTTAGAGGACAATTAATGCGAAATAAGATGGCATGCAATCACAAACAAGCTAGAGATAACCCACGAGGCATAACACTTGGTATAGTGAGTTTGCAATAAATCACCCTATTACAACCTTCTGCGCCACCCCAACCCTTCTCCATGATTGGATGGAGTGGGGTGAGGGGTGAAATAATTTTGCACAACTTTTACACCTACCCCACTCTCACCCTTCATGATGAGGGTGGGGCTGTGAGTGGGGCTGTCCGGGTGAAAGTTGCCCAACTTCATACCATGCCCACTGGAAAACCAAAACCATGCCCAAGATAATCTACAAAGCATGACACTGAAACCTGGGGTAAATTACCATACAGTATAGAGAGCACCACTCTTATGATTACCATTACAGTATAGAGAGCACCCCTGAAAAACATAACAGAGAGAATTACCAGGCCCAGAAAGTGAAGAGCAGAGGATCAACCGCCGCTCTCTTAACAAAATAAATCTTGGAGAACACGGTGAAGGTTCCATTGGCAATCGCAGAGAGAATTGCGAAAAGGATGCCGAAAGCATGAGGCGTTAAAAAGCGATTACTTGTTGCTACGAGCAGTGCCCCTGCCGCTCCTATTGCAAGACCCCTCATAATCCTTAGACGGTTTATCCACACTTTTTTTTATTCTTTGTTCCTAGTGGGTGTGATTATCTTGGAGGTCCTCCATATTTACTCTGGGCGCACAAGCTTGCACTGAACTTGAGACAAGCGACCATGTACCTCCACTTCTAACAAGCTAGCTTTACGTAAACATATTGTCTGCATGAACATGCGTTTTAAGCGCAGTAAATGTCATGGATGCCTGAGTTTTCCTTTCCCGAGGAGACACATGAAACAGTGCCGTATGCCTGTGGCTCGCAGTTGCCTTGATATATGCTGTTTGGTGTATCCTGGAACAAATGCCTTGATATAGTTATCGAATCACAAGAATCAATCTAGAAGCTTGATATAGTTATTGATTCACAAGAATCCATCTAAAAAGTGATATTTTTGCTTCGAGGATTCTCGTGAGAAATGAACCTGGGCAAGTTTTTGTAGATTCGAATTGATTCACCAACTACGACCCAAGTCAACACGTGAGAGTACATTACACTTAGCTTTGCCAAAGTTAAACATGGATACATTCAATGTAACACCTATCCTAATTGGTGTTACACATAGTTGTCCCACATGATTGATAATAGGAAAGGATAAATATGGTTGAACATTTTAAAATGCCGAGCAACATTTTAAGCATGAGCACTATGGATCTTCTCAATAATTACATCACTCACATCACTCTTCGAATAACATGATAATTTGTACCATCATGATTGATACCATAACATGAAAGGATAAATATTGTTGAACATTTTAAAATGATGAGCAATGGTGTCCTTAATAATTACATCACTGTGGACAATAACATGATAATTTGTACTATCACTTGTATAGTGTATGGTTCACTTTTTTGCAAAGTTTCAATTTTATTAATGATGTATATTTTCACTCATTGAGCCAATAAACTTAATACTATTTATATTAAAAAAAAACATACATTATAGGGATAATTATTTAGTGAATGTCATATGAATATTGTAATAATGTTCTTTACTTGAAATTATTATTATAATATGTAGTGTTAATGGGAAAATAATGTCTAACATATGGTGTTATATATATTATATATGTATGTTAGTTGTTTAATTTAGTGGATAAATTAATTTAATATAAAATATTTTTAAATATCAACAAAACAAATATATATAAATAAATAAGAGTTATAAGTTTTGATACATATCACGAAGTTTAATTTCTAACTGTATATAAGTGTTTCATGCAACAACAACAAAAAAGTGTGAGTTTTATAAAAAAGGAAAGTTATTGAACCAAAACGTGTATATGATTTAAGTAAAGATAACACGTTCAAAATAAATAAAAATAATGTATATAACATGAAGTAAAAGGGAACTCACCTATAACCCAACAACAAACTTTGGAGATGAATAACCTTATCGCTCTACATTGATAACACATATTGCATTATAAGTATGCTTGGACTAACCAAAGAAATTCACTATGGGGGAATGCATTTGGAGGACTACAAAAATCTCTAACATTCTACCGCCTAGAAGATAGCCAAAGTGATCACTATACACCATTGAACCTAACGTTGAAATCATCAAAAGAACTATGTTGTGTTTCCTTATGACATGTTGAAGCTAAGACTTATTGCATAAACCATGGTTTCAATCTCCTCCACATCATTAGCTAGATTACATCAACAATGATGAAATAAGGAGAAGAGATTATCATTAAGCATAATATGGTCAACATTGAAATTATGGTACCACAAATATATACCAAGGAAACTTGGAGTGCACCCAAAATGGCAATTGATGGTGGCATGGATAGTATTTAAAGTGAATCATTATTCTCATATTTGAACTTAATTTGCATGTGTGATCTTAGGGATTAAAAAACAATTTGCATAATGGATGCCATAGGTTGTGACTTAAAGGCTACAAGGGCATATCTAAAGACACTAAGGAAGGAATATTAAACAAAAATAACTCATCCCTAAATGATTAGGAGATTATCTCTAACAAAGATGAGAAGGGAGCATAGTTCCCCTATAAAATAGGATCCCCAACCGATCCAAACCAAATTAACCCTCCATATCCTTTTGAAAACTTTATGTAAACCAATAATGAGGAACAAAGAAAACACTATTTGCAAACACTACTCAACAAAGTGGCTCCTTAATGCCCAATGTTATAATATAGATTGGGCTGAGTTATACCATATCTTGTTCAAGTATCAAAATATGCAACAAGTATTATATATCACTTAGGACTAAAGAAGTGGGACACATCCAACCCTATATTTAGAACCTAAGCAATAGATAAGACCTTAAGAAAGACATTAAATCCCTAGAGAGGGTCAATATGTTGCAAAAACATTGAAGGACCCTTGATTCAAAGAAACTTCTGGGTTTCCCTTCAAAAAATATAGACATCCTTGGGGTTTCCTTTGATACTTGTTGACATGTGATTGGTGTAAAAAAATATGTTCCTACCACTTGTCATGCATGCACAATAGTTTTTTCGGTTGGAAAATAGCTAAAAGGTTGCATGTAAGATGGATAGGCACCCTAAGAGGTGTCCCAAACTCTATAAATTCCTAGCTTTGGGGATCCATAATAATATTTTGGAACCCCTAATCCTTCTAAAGAGGGAATCTACTAGCTAATCCTAGAACCATCCACCTAGGTCATTGCTTATGGGGATTGTGAGTGGTACCTACTACATATAATGTAATATCACCCCTTGGATTTCACTACCTTGGGTGTCAATCATGATAACTAGTCTCTTTCTTACCTTCACATTTGTAAAATTTGAATAATGCGTTTAATCTTTGACAATGAAGTTCTCCTTAGGGTTTCACTTCCCATAGATGGACATAATTTGAAAGATCATTATCTCTTATTTGGATTGTTTAAGCCTTAGTTAATGTTATATGTGGGTATATTTATTTTTCCGCATAAAACTAAAATATTGATCAATTAATTAGTTCATTGATTCTATGAACTTTAAATTAACCTTTGCGACCCATATATTTTGATTTATCCTAAGAATTAATTGATTTATTAACCTGATATTTAAATCAGCCCTCCATTTGTTAGTTTCAATTAATCCTAAACATTATTTTGGTTTAGTAAGTTAATCTTTGTACTTTACTAGATCTTAGTCAATTTTTATTGTCATGAGTAGGCTTGCACCTTCATCCATTAAGTTGACCTCTTTGTCCTTGGTAAGATATATTAATTGACACATTGTTAATACCTTACCTTAAGTCTAGAATGATAAATATTTCAAAAAATGCTAACCTAGGGAGCACTCCACAAGGGAACCCCTTATTATTCCTTCACTTGGAAATGGTGGTGATTCCATCATGACTACCCTAACTCTTCTCAACATGACTTTAGGTCTTCTTGTCTAGGTACCTTCTTCCCTGAAACCAATCTATTGAGCACCACTTGACTCTACCAAATGTTATCTTGGTTCCATATCTTACTTCTAAACCTAGTGTAAGTTCGAATTCCACTTATAACCATAATAGTAATCAAGAACCATCCAAAAAGAAGAGGAAAACCAAAATTGAGAATAGAAACAATTGGAGAGAGAGAAATGAACCTAATGTTGGGGTAACCCTACTCAATGTCCAAAACAACCTAGATAGAATTAGAACAACAAAGTTAAGTTTAAGCATCCTTGCACCATTTATAGAGTAGTTGCTTATTACACTTGTGATAATCTCAAGGTCTAAAATCTCTATGCATTGCACTTTCACAATGATGAACTTAGTCAAGCTTCTTCTAGAGAATTTACAACCCCTCCCCCTCAACATGAGTTTATTACTACCATAGTTGGGGCTTTATTAACTTTGAATATGGGCATTGAGGTTTTAATCACCTCAAATGTTTTGGTTGCTCACACCTTGAGTGAACTATGCTTCTAAGACATGTACCTAACTTCCAACTCATAATCATTGATACAAGGGAACACCTATTCCACTTACAATGACCCATCCTCCCCTAATTTGGAAGTATGCATTGGTATGCTTCTAATGTCATAACCTTAGATTGAGATAATATAATCCTATAATGTTTTCCTTCCTCCACCCATTTCTAGGTTAGGGTTATTGTTAAGAACATTTTTGTTCATAGATGTTTAGTGGATGAAGGACCCTATTTCTAGATTACACTTATAGGGAAAACACCTTCCAACAAAGGTTTTTGTAGAACATCCCCCTAAATGATTCCCCTTGTTCATTTATAATGGAGGTTGGTAGCTGAAGGTTTTAGAGGATAAATTTTCATTGATGCACTTTAATTGAATGAATACACTAGTGTACTCAAATATATGATGCATTGATGTGTAAAATAATCAGATAAGGGTGGAAAGTATCAAGGGGGTTGATTTTTTAGCATGGAGGACAAAAAGAAGTAACGTATTCATGTAGTATTGGAAGGCAAACCAACAACTAGGGTGAAGCAATGCTCTCCTTCAAGGTATTTCCCTTGCATTGAATCTATCACTCCATAAACTATTGGTGGCAGGTAACTCAAAAATCATTATCAAGCATATGCATGTTGGATCCTCCCCCTCTAGTCCCAAATTATATTATATTTCAAGTGCATGTGACACAATATTGGTTTCATCCAAGAGGTGGCATCGTTCCATGTGTTAAGGATCAATAATAAGGTGGTGGATGTGTTAAATATGAATGCCACCCACAAGGAGAAAGGGACCTTAATTATAAATTGTTGAAGAACTAATTAATTCATCCCATGAATGAAACCCCATCTGCCATCTCTAGTGCTCATTATTTAGAGAAATTTTGAGTCATGTCACAGCATCAGTAGACACACAATGGTAGTCGCTCTTCATTGTATGCCATCCTTGTTGCATATGGATTCACCCTCCATTGTATTCTAGAATTCAAGGAATTATAAGCCATGTAGGTTGTTAGTGTTGATAAATCACTAGGGAGGAAATTAGGGTTGATTTCTCTTTACTTGATAATTACTTGTGAGTATTTGTTGGCCTTTTATTATTTTTATTATGTCTTCTTCATCAAGAAATTACCAAAACATAAATTTTGAGTCATGTCACAACATCAGTAGACACGCAATGGTAGTCGCTCTTCATTGTATGGCATCATTGTTGCATATGGATTCGCCCTCCATTGTATTCTAACATTCAAGGAATTATACGCTATGTAGGTTGTTAGTGTTGAGAAATCACTAGGGAGGAAATTAGGGTTGATTTCTCTTTACTTGATAATTACTTGTGAGTATTTGTTAGCCTTTTATTATTTTAATTATGTCTTCTTCAACAAGAAATTACCAAAACATAAAATGCATGAATATAACAAGAACACAAAGAACGCAAGATATATGCTCCAAGCTAGGGCAAAACCCCTATAAGGGGAAACCCTGAAAAATTATCTTCTTATAGAATCAGATCAAAGTGAGATATCCAAGACCCAAAGATTAAGACCTCCTCAAGTACCAAGTCTACCCTCCTTCAAACTCTTCCTTCATATTTCAAAGTTCACAAAGTCAATGAAAGTCAAATATGTTCCTACTCAAGATTTGGACCCTGCAACTTCGATTTTTGACCCCTATAACTCAGATCTAAAATTTGGCCTTGCAATTTTCGGTCCTGCAGTTCATACGTTTTCCCCAAAAAATCTCACGTGTGAACAAAAATCATATTTTTCATTTTCTTCTTTGGTTTCTCCTTCCTTGGCCTTCACACTTCTTTTATGATTCTCTTTCTTGGAGATCGAACTTGTTGAGTGAGTGTGCTAATGAGGACAAAGTCTCCTCCTATATATACCCTTTTCGTGTGGTCAAATAGGCATCTCTATGCCAACTTGATCTTGGGGGTTACAATGACTCTTCTAGACTCAAAAATAATATTTTCTTTTGATTATAAATTTCTAAAAAGGGACTTTGACTCGTGACAAAATTTCTTTTAGAATCAAGAAACCATAGAAGAATGAAGAACATGCTTATCTAAAAAAATAATAATAACAATAAATGTTTCTTTTTTTCTTTCAGATTTAACAAGAAATATACATCGATATAAGTACATAGATAATTATGAATACTGGACCTAGTTACAATTTTCAAGACTCCCTCTTAACTACGTAGGTATTCATAATTCTACAGCAAGGTACAAGGATACTCAAATTGAAATATTCTCATAGGAAGAGTCAAATTGATAAGCCATCTTTAAACATCAACACTATAACCAACATTATCAATATCAAGAATATAGCAAGGTCTTGACTTACAAGCTCTAACCCTCCACTAGATTAGAGCACAATGCTAGGAGGAATACACATGGACACCACCATTGCCTCTTAAGGCACATACCCCATCCAGATGTTCACCCATTTGTCCATTTAGGACTATTCTTATCTTGGATTTCTAATCCTAAAAGAATATCGATCCTCTTCGACTACTCTTATCTTGGATTCCATACCACATCCTTAAAGAACATCAGTTTCAAATGCTTATCCAATCCTCCAATCTCCCTACCAGTGCCTTTGCTAATAATTACGGTTGTTAGTTCTGGTCTAGTGCATGAGACATGGAGAATATGGTGTCCCTCATCACTCCTTCTCAACCAAGGAGGAGATGTCTATGAGTCCAAGTTTTTTTCTTAAATAATCCAGCTTCTTATTCAAAAGAGACTTCATTAATATATTTGTGACTTGTTCATCTGTGGAGATGTATTTTAGCTTCACGACTCCATCCTGAACCAAATTTCGAATAAAGTGATACTTATTGTTGATATGATTTGTCCTGGGATGAAAAACTAGGTTCTCTATCAATCTTATGCAACTCTGATTGTCACATTATATGACGATAGGGTCCGATGGTCCTTCAAACAAATCTGTAAGCAGCTTCTTAAGCTAAACAACTTCTCTACCAACTTCACTTTTGCAATACACTGCTTCAAAACTACTTAACACAACTAAATATTGATTCCTTCTCATCCAAGATACCATAGAATATCTCAAGCTAAAACATCCACTTGTATTGCTCCTTCCATCTGTTTCACTACGTCCCTAATCTGAATTTGTAGAGCCCAATAATTGTATCTCATTACCTGCATATTTCAAGCAGTGATGTATGGTCCTAGGAATATATCTCAAAATATGTTTTGATGTTATTCAATGATCATGCCTTGGCTCTATTTGAAATTGACTAAGAACATTTATTGCAAAGCATATATCAGGCCAGGTGTTCACGAGATACGTTAAGGATCAATCATCTTTCAGTAGCATGTAGGATACACAAGGCTTGATTATGAACTTCTTAACTTCTTCAAATTAGTAATCATGAGGGTTGACATCATTTTGTTGTCGATCATGCCAAAATTTTGCAATATCTTGATCACATATTTCCCTTGACCAAGATAGATTTCACTTGGTTTTTGTCATACCTCCAATCCTAAGTAGTAATACATAAGCCCAAGATCCTTATGTCAAATTTGGCTACCAACAGCTTCTTGCATTCTTGAATACGATGTTCTACGTTTGTAACAAGTAAACCATCCACATATATTAGTATGATCATAGGTTCATTTTTAACTGCCTTGATGTAGAGATTAGGGTCTACAAAACTTTTGAAGAAACCAAGTCTTAGAAGATACACATCCATTATTGCATACCATGCTCCAGGGGCTTGATTTAAACAATATAGAACCTTCTCTAATCTGCAGACCCGTGTCTACTTATTGTGGACTTCAAATCCCTCAAGCTACTCAATGTCAACCTCTTCATTAATCGTCCCATCCAAAAATTTGTTTTAAAATCCATTTGATGAATGTTCCATCTCATAGTAACAATCAAAGAGATAAGTGATCTAATGTTAGTATACCTAGATGTTGGAGCAAAAGTTTCTTCATAATCTATTCCTTCCTTTTGAGAAAATCCTCTTGCCACAAATATTGCTTTATACTTGTCAGTGCTTCCATCAACCGCATGCTTGATTTTGTATATCCATTTGGAAGTGACAATGGATTTGTCCTTATATCTAGGAACAATTTCCTAGACATCATTTTTCATTATAGATTGGTACTCTTCCTGCATTACACTCCTCCATTCTTGATGTTTGGTTGCCTGCTCATATGTGGTAGGATCTACTTCAATAAGTTTTGATACATAAGTTGCATATCTTGAATATATTTCAGGATTCTTGCTTTCTCTAAAACTTTCCTTTGTTGTTGCATGTCCTTCCACTTCTTGTAGAGTTGTCCTTAACCAAGCTAGCCTCTTACGAGTTTTTGGAATGATGATCTGTTGCACATGTTCACTTTTTCCTTCAACTTATTCAAGATTAGTAGTAGGTTCTTGAGGATTGTCATGCCTTGATAGTTCTTCAAAGATGATTTCTTCCTCTTCATCATAATCAATAAGAATGTCTTTGGATTTCTTATATGTAATGCTTTGTCAAAGATAACATCTTTTCTTACTTCAATTCTTCGATCTTCCTTGATGTAGATTCTATAAGCTTTTGATGAAGAACTATAACCAACAAAGATGCCTTTCATACCTGCAAGATCCAATTTCTTTCTTTTGTCCTTGGGAATGTGAATGTATACGGGACATCCAAATATTCGAAGATGATCAACACTTGGTTTCTTTCCTATGAAAGCTTCTTTCATGTCATTGAGAATTCTATGAGGGCTTTGATTTTGTATATATACGATTGTTACAATTGCTTCTCCCCATAAGAATTTAGGTAGGTCTTGGTCATGTAGCATGGCTCTAACACATTCTTCAATTGATCGGTTCTTCCTTTCTGCCACACCATTTTGTTGAGGATTGTAGGGAACTATTAGCTCCCTCTTAATTCCCGCTTCCTTGCAAAAAAGCCACAAGTTCCTTGGAAGTGTATTCTCCACCATTATCAGATCTTAAGGTTTTTATCTTCCTTTCTGTCAGATTTTCCACTTCTACCTTGAACTCTTGAAATTTCTCAAATACTTCATCCTTGGATTTGAGAAGATATATCCATGTCTTCCTAGAGTGATCATCAATGAATGTTACATAGTATTGATGACCTCCAAGAGACTTTCTGCCATGGGTCCACAAACATCAAAATGTATGAGATCCAAAATCTCCTTGGATCTAGTGTCACTGCTTGCAAAATGTTTCTTCACATTCTTGCCAAGAGCACATCCCTTACAGACTCCTTCATGTTCTTCCTTCAATTTAGGGATATCAGTAACCATAAGATTCAATGATGTTAATATCTTATAATGAAGGCGACCATACCTTCTATGCCATAACTTGCAGGGGTTAATTTCTAGATGTACTAGATCATGAGGAAGAGGTGTTAGAAGCCTATACAACATCCCCTCATGAATCCCAATAGTCTTAGCATGTTCAATACTAGAACCCTTACCCCATACAATAACTTTTCCATCAACAAAAGAAACCTTATCACCTTTATCTTCTAGGAAATAAATAGAAAGCAATTTTTTCTTCAAACTTGGTACAAAGAGTATATTGTTGAGATGAATGCTTCCATCGATTTCCAACTCCAAAGAAGTAGATCCAATTCCTTTTGCTGAGTAACTTTTCTTGTCTACAAGTTCAAATAAATGAGAAGATATTCCTTTTGATAAGGTTTGGAGTTGACTGCATTCCCCTGTCATATGTCTTGAAGCTCCACTGTCGATTACCCATATATTGTCATCTTCAAAAGTACCTATGAGAGCAGAAAAGAGACCTCCATCCATGAATTCTTTTGATATTTTGGAGATGAACCTGATGAGGCAATTCTTGATAGTTACAAGAAGACACCTAAGAGTCTTGAGACCTTTCTTCATATAGCTTGTCATTGAATAGGGAGAGAGAGATATATGCTTCAAGATAGACTTCCAACAAGAGTGTCAACAAAGATGTGATCTTCAGACTTCCTTCCTTCACCTTAGCTCTGATGCCATGTTGAGAAATCACTAGGGCAACAATTAGGGTTGATTTATATTTGCTTGATAATTACTTGTGAGTATTTGTTGGCCTTTTATTACGTATTATTCATCAAGCAATTACCAAAACATAAAATGCATGAAAAACACAAGAACACAAAGAACACGGGATATAGGCTCCAAGCCAAGGCAAAACCCCTCCAAGGGGAAAACCCAGAAAAATTCTCTTCTTATAGAATCAAATCAAATTGAGATATCCAAGACCCAAAGACCAAGACCAAGACCTCCTCAAGTACCAAGTCAGCCCTCCTTCAAACCCTTCCTTCAGCAAGTCAAAGTTCACAAAGTCAACGAAAGTCAAATGTGCTCCTACTCAAGATTTCGGCCCTGCAACTCAGATTTTCGGCCCCTACAACTTAGATCATAAATTCGGCCCTACAATTTTAAGTCTTGTAGTTCGTACAATTTCCCTAGAAACTCGCATGTGAGAACTAGGTCCAGATAAAAATCATATTTTCCTTTCTTCTTTGGTTTTCTCCTTCTTCCTTGGCCTTCACACTTCTTTTTTGCTTCTCTTGCTTGGAGATCGAACTTGTTGAGTGAGTGTGATAATGAGGATGAAGTCTCCTCCTATGTATACCCTTTTCATGTGGTCAAATAGGCCTCTCTAGGCCGACTTCTTCTGGAAGGGCCGACTTGGTCTTGGGGTCAGGATGACTCTTCTAAACTCAAAAATAATATTTTCTTTTGATTGCAAATTGCCCGAAAGGGACTTTGACTCATGACAAAATTTCTTATAGACTCAACAAATTATAGAAGCATGAGGAACATGCTTATATAGAAAAATAATAATAATTTTCCTTTTCTTTTTCTTCTTTTGCTTTTTACAAGAAATATACATTGATATAAGTACATAGATAATTATGAAGACAAAACCTAGTTACAATTTTCAACAATTAGCCCCTGGACAAAAAATTTGGCTTGTGCTTTGCGATTGAAATTTCATCCTTCGCATGGCTTCAAGGTCGAATAATGTAGGTTCTTGTTTATAGACTACTTAGAAAAGAGGATGCTATGGTGTCAACAACAACAACCCATTGGAGGAAGAATTGTGCTTCTTTTGAATGTGATGTTAGGGACCTTTAAGATAACATTATACAATTACAACTCAATAATCAACGACTCTCAACACAATTGGCCTTTGTGATGGAAACTCTCATTAACCATTGACAACAAATACAATGAGCTAATGATGAAATTGACAGCTTATGTAGCCACCTCAAGGAATTGTAGCAAGCAAGGGCTAAGGGTAACTAATCCTCCTCCTTCTCTATCGCTTCATGTCAATAGTTATCCCCTATTCTACTTGATTTGAATGACGAGGTTACAACCAAATTGGCAGATGTAGCATTTCCAAATCAAGCTCCTCCCTCAAAATAGGTTTATATATATTTTTTGTTTTTAAAAGAATCTTCTATAAATTTTACATGTTCAAGTACTCTAGTCCTCATGCAATGTGGCTAGAACTAAATAACTATGCAATTTTCCCTATAAAACAAGAGAAAAATCTTGTTGTTTCTCTTCTTTTATAGAATCCTTTTTTAATGTAACTGTTGCATTTCCAGATACAATCTTCGATTAATAAAATGTTTCCCAATTGATACTAAACAAATAATAATAATAATAATAACAACAATATTAATAAAATATTTCCAAATAGATGCTAAACAAATAATAATAATAATAACAATAACAAAATGCACTAAATATTGTGATACAATCTCTGTCCAATGTTTTTTAAACATATTAATGTACTAATGTGTTTCAATACACAATGCACCAAATGAGTTAGGCTTTTGCAATATAATATTTGTTTTTATTTCAAAAATTACAAAAATTTACCACTGCACAACCATTTACGACGCACTAGTGCATTACTTCTGTACCACATACTAAATTAGGTTAAGACATTTAAATATAAAATATAGATTTTTATTTTAAAATAATTAAACAACTTAATGGTGTGTTTTATTGTCATGATGTGCAATAGTATGTTGATGGAGCACACCAATTAGGAAGCACTGGTGCATTACTTCTATACAATGCAACGAATTAGGTTAAGATATTTAGTTATGAAATTCAGGTTTTTATATCAAAGAAACTAAAAACCGAATGGCCTATTTTATTTGTCATGAGACACATTGACACATTGCTGCACTAATGGAAGACACCAATGTATGAAGCACTAACGTTTTACTTCTATACAACACACTAAATTAAGCTAACATATTTAATTATTAAATATAAGTCTTTATTTCAAAACAAATAAAAAACTCAATGGTGTAGTTTATTGTCATGAAACATGCCAATGTTCCTAAATAGATAGTGCACCATCAAACAATATTTAAAAAATAATAGTACACTCATAAACATATGAGTGCAGTAGCGCATATGACTTTTGGGCACACCGAAATACGGTAATTTTCTTTTAAACCAAACCCTAATTGTATTTCTACATTTTCTTTAATGCTTCCAACCATACAAGCACGGGTGCTCGCATCCTTGTACAAACTAACCATGGTTGATGCTACTATGTTGTAGAATTCTTTAATTCTTTTGGTTCACTAATGGATTTAGTTCATTTTCAATTTTTCCAAAATAATTTCATGTTTTTATTTTATTTCTACAAGGAAACCATGCCTTGGTTAGTCAAAGGACCCAGTAAAATGTTTCTTACTTTTTCATTTACATTTTTAGTGGATTAAAATTAAGAATTTAGCTTAAATTGTCATATTTTTCATTTTTTTAAATTTGGATAGTGCAATGACTTATGATGCTCTGTGGTCCTGTAACCTCGAGTGTTCTTGATTTTCCCCACTGCTCCCCTTCGTGCTCAGTAACCCTATGGTACTAATTATTCTTGATTCGCCCCCTGTTCCATGCCATGCTCATCAACCCTAAGTGCCTCTTCCTGGTAGGCATCTTTCACACGTCCCTTCCTCTGCTTTTCTACTGATGTGTGCCCCCTTTGATAGCTGGAGTATGGATTGATTTGTTAGTTATTATATCTATGCTCCGGGGAACCTCACCTGGGCCAGGTGGTCAATATGGCCATTCTGACCTTCCCTTGTTAGCTAGATCAGGATATCACAACCTTCAACTCTCTAGTTTCAAATGGCCCCAAGTTCCAAAAAGCCTCCTCCTCACAATTCATCAAGAAGCTAGGTGAGATTCCAAAATTAGAGGTATCTTCCCCTCATGCCAGACTACGTGCTCTTGTTAAGTCCCTATAATACTAGTGTAGCCCCTATATTGTTATTTCTGTGACCTTACATATTATTGTTATGTGGGCCCTAATTATATTTTGACCCTTTAAACTCCTATATATACCAAGGAGGTCTTCTCATTTGAATCATCCAAGAATTATCCATTTATGTGATGTAAAGGGAGGTTTCTCCCTCCAAGTGGCTTATTATAAAGTCATTGATCTATATTTTGTTATCATTTTGCGTTATTTTGATCTAGGTACATAACATTTGATATTAGAGCTCTATATCCTAAGGTTTCGCTGATTCAAACAAATCATTGTGGAATTTTCGGTATAACTTTGTTTTTGTGAAGCTTTAGACCTTGAAATTGCTACCACGTGGAGGTGAAATCTTGATGAACATATTTTTACAATTTCATACCTTGGTCCGCTATATATTTAAATATATGGTACAAGGAAGTTAGGGTTTCTGTATGCTCCAGAATTTTGTTTCAAACAAGTGTCCCGGGGAAATTGTCATAACTTTCCCTTCGAGCATCAAATTTGAATTTCATAAAAAGTGACTAAAAGTGTATGAACTATAGTTTTTAAGGTACTAGTTTTAGAGACAAGGGTTGAAATAGTGGCACGTGGCATCTTGTACAAGTTTTCTCTACTAAAACGGTCCATAATCAAGTCATCGTGGGAGATTTGACATAACTTTATCTTGAAAAATTCTATATAGGTATAACTTGTGGGGTTGGAAAGAAGACATAGAGAGCTACATCATGACACAATTTTAGACCTTGGGTGGCCGAAATAATAGAGATACAATATTTTCAAGGTCATCCATATCAACAAGCTCAAAATCATGCTCTTAAAAAGTGTTTATTTTTAAATTTCAATAACTTTTGTTTGAAAAATGAGTTTGAAGTGATTGAAAGGGAATGGTGAAGAATATATATCATTAATTGGTTCCAAAATGCCTCCAGAAGAAAAAAAAAATAGACACCCATTAAAGCCTTGGAAAGCTCTACTATAACACACGAAGAGGAAGAAATGCAACATGATATATCAAAATTACAAGACCAAGTGCAACAAATTTCACTCTCACAAAGAGCAACCAAAAATGACTATAAGCAATGATGAAGGGCTTAAATGCAAACATAAAAGCAGACATAAAAGGAGGCGTGCATGGTTTAAAAGAGGACATAGAATGTTTAAAAGAAGACATGGAAGGTTTAAAGGAAGGTTTAACAAAGTTATTACAAAAAAGGCTTCCTAATGGTGACAAGGTATTCCATGAAACTCATGATGAGAACAAAAGGAATGTGAATCATGATTTTAGAGACTCTAACTTTGGGTTGAAGACCAACCATATTCCAAAGATCGATATGAGGAAGTTTGATGGCAAGGATTTGGTAACATGGATACTACAGATGGAGCAATTCTTTGATCTACACGATGTGCAACACACACAAAAGGTACACATTGCATCTTTATATTTATAACCCAATCAGTTTGTGTGGTATTGATGGCTTTGTTCTTGTAAATCACTTGTCACTTGGACATTTTTTATGAAGGAATTGATAGTACATTATGAGGATACAAAGAGCAATACCTTATTTATCCAATTGATAAATCTCAAACAAAAGGGTTCAGTTGCAAAGCACATTGATCCAAAGAGTGAATATCAAGGTAATTGATATTCCAAAGGAGCATCTGATTGATGTCTTCCTAGGGACTTTAAAGGATAACATCCAACATGATATTCACCTTTGGGAACCTAAGTCATTGGATAATGCATTCAAGGTGGCAAGAAAAGTTGAAAGAAAAATTATAGCAACAAGGAGGTATACCACTCACAACTATAAAGATGGAAGTGTTATCGGTCCTAGCCTCCCACAACCTATAAGGTTGACACCACAACAACTAGAGGAAATAAGAGATAAAGTTCTATGTTATAGTTGTGATAAGAAATACACTAAAGGTCATAAGTGTGTGAAGAAGGAATTATTTTACATAGATTGTAAAGACGAGGAAGAAAAGGAACAAGAAACATCAAAATAAGAAGATATACACTAGGAACCAACCTTGAGGGTTGAAAAAGAAGAAATAAATTTGACCATGTCTTGGAATGCATTGGTGGGAATTACCACTCCTCAAACTCTCAAGATAGAAGGATATATCAAGAAGAAAAAGGTAATAGTGATGATTGATTCAGGTAGTGCCCATAATTTTATTCAATTTAAGATAACCAAGGGTTTGAATTGCTTTCTATATCCACCATTAGAGTGTCAATTGTTGGTTGCAGATGGAGGAACTATAAATCGCTCAGAGGAGTTCCATAATATCAATCTAACCATGAGGGAATATGCATTGAATAGTACAATGCTTGTTATTCCAACGGGCAGTGTTGATGTTGTATTAGGATTCCAATGGTTGCAATCTTTGGGGATGATAGCTTTTAATTTTCAAGAAATTTTCTTGAATTTTTTTTAGGAAGGAAATTCAATTAAGGGGTATTGCAGGGAAACTTGGTAAGGTAATCATCTCTAATGACATGACAAATATTTTGCATAAGGAACAACGACGGTTAATTGCATAGTTATGGTCACTATATTTTCAAACATCTAAGTCATCCATTTCTCCAAAGAGTCCTTCACAATCATTCCAAGGTATTTGAGACTCCCAAAGGTCTCCCACCTATTCACAATCATGATTACGCTATTCACTTTATTCTAGGAAGTGTTCCTCCAAACATCATACCTTACAGATATCCATATGCCCAGAAAAGTGAAATTGAACATATGGTTGTAGAAATGCTAGAGGTAGGTATAATTCAACCTACCCAAAGTTCTTTCTCTTCTCCAGTAGTATTGGTGCACAAGAAGGTTGGATCATGGCATATGTGTTCGGATGATAGAGAACTCAAAAAGCTCATTATTAAAGATAAATTTCCCATTCATATCATTGAGGAACTGTTGGATGAGCTACATGAAGCAATTTACTTCACCAAGATGGATCTTCGTTCAAGATATCATCAAATTAGAATGAAGATAGAATAAATTTCAAAAACAACATTAAGAACTCATGAAGGTCATTATGAATTTTTGGTCATTCCTTTTGGCCTTACTAATGCACCTTACACATTTCAAGGTTCGATGAATTCTACTTTCAAACCCTTCCTTAGAAATTTTGTGTTAGTATATTTTGATGATATAATAATCCACAACAAGTCTTGGAAAGATCATGTTCAACATGTTGGCAGAGTGCTCAAACTATTAGAGGAGAAATAATTGCATGCAAAACCCTACAAATGTTTCTTTGGGGTACAAGAGGTGGAATATTTGGGTCATATTGTATCTCATGAGGGTGTTAAGGTAGACCCTAACAAAATTAAAGCCATAAAGGAATGGAAAATCCCCACAACCTTAAGGCATATTCGAGGATTTCTCGGGTTGACAAGATTTTCTTTTTGTAGGCTGTGGTTCACGGACGCCCTGGTCAACGGGTGGCACTACGTCCACGAAAATATCTAGGCTGATCAACCCCGAAGGGAATCTAGCCTCGCGGCCCACTAGAAAGGCCTGACCCCAAGGGCTTCAGGGAGGTTGGACCGTGTGACCTTGCGATGGTGAGGCACTGATTTTGACCAACTGAGCTAACCCTTGGGGCTGGGTTGACAAGATATTATCGTAAGTTTGTTAAGAACTATGGGAAAATATCAACACCTCTAATAAAATTATTGAAGCAAGATGCACTTTTTGGACTCCAGAAGTAACTAATGCCTTTGAACATCTTAAAGAGACAATGTGTCGAGCTCTAGTCTTAGCTACACCATATTTCACAAAAACCTTTATTATGGAATGTGATGCCTCAAGAAATGGAATTGGTGATGTTTTTAATGCCATGAGAAATACCCATTGCTTTTGAAATTTGTCTAATAAATGGAAAGAATTTACACAAACCTATTCATGAGAAAGAAATGTTACCAATACTACATGCTTAGAAACAATGGCGCCCTTACCTAATGGGAAGATACTTCAAGGTAAAAATAGATCATGAAGTGTCTTATCATTAGGTAAGGGCGCCATTTCTTTTGAAAATCGTCCAATCAATAGAAAGAATTTACACAAACCTATTCATGAGAAAGAAATGTTATTAATACTACATGCCTAGAAGCAATGGTGCCCTTACCTAATGGGAAGAAACTTCAAGGTAAAAACAGATCTTGATAGTCTTACATACTTCTTGGAAAAATATTATCTTCAAAAGAGCAACAAAAATGGTTCACAAAGATGTTGGGTTATGACTTTGAAATCATCTACAAAAAAGGGAAGCAAAATGTTGTTGCACGTGCACTCTTAAGAAGGGACGAGGATGTGGAGGCATTGATCTCTACCATTTCTATTATCCAAACTGATTGGATGATTGAAGTTAGGGATGAATGGAATAATGACGAAGAAGTGTGGACACTCATTCAAAAGTTGCAGCAAGATCCCAGTGGATCTAATACATTTATTTGGAAAAATGATTCATTGTGGTACAAAGATCGCTTATATCTATATAAGAACTCCCAACTCAAACAAAAGGTTCTTTTGGAATTTCACACCTAAACTATAGGAGGGCACTCGGGATTTTTAAAAACTTACCACAGGGTCAAGAAGGAATTTTTTTGGATGGCCCTAAATTTGATATTCTAAAGTTTGTGGCAGAATGTTTCATTTGTGAATAAAATATATTTGATACAATTAAGACCCCATTTCTTTTACAACCATTAGTCATTCCAAGTCAGTGTTGGGAGGAGGTCTCAATGGATTTTATCACAGGTCTACCGATTTCCAAAGGAAAGAGTGCCATCATGGTGGTAGTTGATAGAATTAGCAAGTATGCACATTTTTGTGCACTATCTCATATTTTCAAAGAGAGTATAGTCGCTACTGCGTATGTGGAAACAATTCAAAAGCTACATGGAAACCCAAATATTATTGTAAGTGACAAAGATCCCGTTTTCACCAAAAAAGTTTGGACAAAATTATTTTCTTATCTTGGTACTCAATTAGTTCATAGCTCATATTATCATCCTCAATCTGATGGGAAAACTGAGATGGTGAACAAATTTTTGAAGGATGTCTTCATTTCTTTGTATCTAATAAACAAACACAATGGTTCAAGTGGTTACTTCTGGAAGAATGGTGGTATAGCACTTCTTTCCATAGTGTAACAAAAATGACACTGTTTATGGCGCTTTATGGATATCATCCATCATCTATCACATTATTTTTAAGAGTCAATTTTAAGGTTCAAGCAGTGGAAGATCGCATCGAGCATCAACAACTAGTTCTCAACCTCTTGAAGGATAACTTGACTCTAGCACAAAATTAAATGAAGCAAGGGGAAAATAAACATTACAGTGAAAGAAGTTTTGACATAGGTGATTGGTTACTTTTATGGCTACAACCATATAAAAAAATGTCCCTCAAGCAAGCTAAGAAATATAATAAATTATCACCCAAGTACTATGGCCCTTATAAGGTGTTGCAAAAGATTGGTACTATGGAAAAATGGGGTTACCTACATCTTTGCGAGTACACCCAATTTTTCATGTTTCATACTTAAAGAAGGTTATAGGTGACATGATCCCAGTTCAAACTATATTTCCAGAACTTGATGAGGAAGGAAAAATCATATTTGAGCCTGAAGCAATCACGAAAACAAGAGTCCAACAACTACATAATCTATCAATTTCAGAGTATCTCATTAAGTGAAAAACTTACCTACTGAAGATTCCACATGGGAGGATGAATATTTTATACAGAAGCATCCATAACTACTTAAGCATTGAGGATGGCACTTTTTTGAAGGATATGGGCATGTTAGGTTCCTATAATACTAGTGTAGCCCCTATATGGTTATTGTTGTGCCTCATAGAAGCCCTGGTTTCTTGCGGCCTTACATTATTATTGTTATGTAGGCCCCGATTATATTTTGACCCTTTAGACTCCTCTATATACCAAGGAGGTATTCTCATTTGAATCATTTAAGGATTTTTCATTTATGTGATGTAAAGGGAGGTTTCCCCGTCAAAGTGTTTTATTATCAAGTTGTCGATCTATCTTTTCTTATATTTCTGTGTTATTTTGATCTAAATACATAACAACTCTCCAACTAGAAAATCGAAGTTTGGTGGGATATTTTATGGGGTTGTGGCCTTCCCCTAAATATGTTCATTAATGGGCGATGAATAACTAGAAACCCTTGATCAAGGGTGAAGTTACCTCCTCCTTCGCGACAAGGGTTTTTTCACCTTTTTCTTTGAAAACAAATATGATCGAGATCTGATATCTAGGAGTGGCTCATACTTCATGGGAATGCAAAGGATTTATTTAGACTATTAGAGCCCTACTTTCAATCTTGACTATGATTTCCCTTCCACAATTCTTGTTTGGGAGAAGTTTCCCTTCCTCCCCTTGCATTGTTGGAATGATGCCACCTTTAGGAGGATTTGTAATGCTCTTGGGAAATATGTCGACTGTGTTGAGCCCCATGATGGTATTTTATCCTGTGCCTAAATATGCATGGACGCAGATTTGGAAAAAGGTTTACCAATTGCAATTAACCTCTACTTGGATATCTGGACTCATCTCCAAGAGGTGGATTACCATCAACTCCCATTCAAATGCAAAATTTGTCAAGACTATGGTCGCTTGCAGTCAGAAATTGTCTAAACAATGGAATATAAGGAAAAGCAAGGTGAATCTAGAGATAAATGGAAATAATTAAAGATAAAGAAAGGCTCCCACAAGTAGTAACCTCCTGAAAATATATAGATCGAGCAAACCCAAGAAATAGGATCTTGTCCCACCTCCCCCAAAATTAAATCTAGCGATAGTGGAGAATGGACGAGAAAATCGGTCAATATTTGAGACACTAGTAATAGGTTTGATGCTCTAAATAATGAAGTAGAAGAGGGGAGACCCCCCATCAAGGCTCTATTAATGTAGATATTCCAAACAATCCTTTGGCCCCTTAAGCACCCGCGGAACCAATGACTGATACAAAATATAGTGAAGAACCTGAAGCCATGCAAGACGAATCCTCGAAAGAGGAAGAAGACTTCCTTTCACCACGAGAAGGTACTATTGGAGCCATATTTTCAAGCTCAAATGACAAAAAATCAGAGCAAAATAAGGTTGTAGATAAGGATCGTTGAACCTTTTGCTTTGGTAGAAAGACAAACAATGAAATTAGAATAGAGCAAACTGAGAAGGAGAAGGAACTTGGACATTAGTCCACTCTAAAAAACATTCAAATCAAATATATGGGAGGCAAGAGAAATACAAGAAGTACTAGCACAAGCCCCTTAAGGGTGCACCCAATCCTAATAGTAAGTAATGATTTTCCTCTCATAGAATTGTAGGGGGTTGGGGTCTGAAAAAACAAGGATGTAAGTAAAATATCTTATTAGAAAAGAAATACCCTTAATTTTTCTACTATAGGAGACCAAGCTGGAAGAACAAGAAATATTAACTTGGCAGCATCATTTGTGGAATACTATCAAAATTATCTCAATCAACGCCATAGGTGCATTTGGAGGTTTATGCACTCTATGGGACTCGATCCATGTTCAACTTTTAAATTCTCTCCAAAATGTGCATTGACTTGCTACCTCTTTTCTAGACCATTTTTTCAATCAGGTATGTTCTATCATCAATATTTACATGTCAGTTCATTTTCGAGAAAAATGAGAATGTTGAGCCTCTTTGTGAGGGCTTAGTGACTTTGAGATCGAAGCTTTTAAAATATTTTGGGGGGGTTTCAATACTACATTGCACAACTGGGAAACATATTTCCTGTTAGAGACCCTTTTCCAAGAGCAAATGGAGGATCTTATTAGTCACTCACTATTGGAAATTAAACCCTCATGCCTCAAGTATACCTGGAATAATAAAAGAGCGGGTCCAAATCATATCGCAGACACGCTAGACTGCTTCCTCATATTTGATGACTTTTCGTGATGCAATATCTCCTTCAAATCTAATATCCTCCCTTGGAATGGTTCTGATCATCACCCTATCATGCTCACCTTGTCCCCACCTATTAATTATTGTCCCATCCATTTTGATTTAGCCCTTTCTGGCTTCAAATCCTTTACTTTCATAATGTGGTCACTCAGCCTTGGCTTTCATGGCTGGAGGGAAACCTTATTCAATTCTGGGAAAGGAAATTAAAATAATAAAGGCACGTATCAAATATTGGGTAAAATGCTCCCTCCCTACCAGACAAGAAGCTATTCAAGAGATAGAATATAAAATCCCTCAACTTCACTCTTCCACGGAAAATGAACTTGTGTCCTCCTAAATGTTGAATGAAGATAGATCCAGGTTTGATAAATATCACTCCTTGTTGAAATAAGAGGAAGAATATTAGAAACTAAAGTCCAAAAGTGTGTGGCTTCAAGTCGGAGATAGAAATACCAAAATTTTCCACAACAGGCTAAAAATTGGGAGAGAAAAAAAACAATTTAGGAAATTAAGTTGAATGGCATCAAGGTGGGAGATTTTCATTAGATCAATGAGGAATCAACAACATATTTCAATAATATTTACACCCAAAGTGACCCCCCCCCCAAAGTATCTAAAGCATATATGCTAGACCATATCCCATAGTTGATTTCTTAAGATATGAATCGACAAATTGCTCTCCTTCCTTCTGAAGAAGAAATTCGCCACATAGTTTTTTCCTTTCATCCAGATAAAGCCCCGGGCACGATGGGTTTTCTACATATTTCTATGAACAATTTTGGGACATAATCAAATGTGACCTTGGTAGAATGATTGGATACTCATTGAAGCAAGGAAGCATAGTAGGTGGGGTAAATTCATCGTTCCTCACATTGGTACCCAAGGAAACCAATCCCTCCTCCTTTAGTAGATTCAAGCCCATCTCCTTGTGCAATGCATCATACAAATTTATTTTTTAAAATACTCACTAAAAGACTTAAAAATATTCTCCCTTCCTATTGAAAATGTAACAAGAAAATCCTAATTTAATTTTTTCCTTGAATTAAATTCGGAATAAAATTGTAATTCCAAATCACAAGACAACTTGTACGAGTTAACTAAGTTAATTTGACTTAGTTGGCTTAGTTAATTCGAGTTGAGGGTCTAACTTGAGTCATGTAGAGTGTCTCCTACATTATAGGAGCCTTGGTTGAGTTTATTTTTAGTTGTAACTAATTAATTTAGTTTAACCGAGTTAATGTGAGTTAAACTAGTTCCAACTTATGGAAGAACTAGTAGGAGGTAAGACAGTGGGGTATTGCTTCATGTGTTCAACTAGTTAACTAATGGTTCACTCTTAAATAACTCATCCATGTCAGATATGAGAGTTACTCAATTGAGATTGGAGTTTAGGGACAATGTACTATCAGTTGTATAATCATCCAAATTGTACAGGTGGTGCATGCAGTCAGAGGAAGGCCTATGAGGATTGCACAATTCATATTAAGGAATTTCCCTAATTAATAGGGGCTAATTCCCAAGGAAACGACACAAGGAAATAGGGACTTGGGTAAGTAGAAATTTGGTTAATTATTGGCATGGGCTTGTTTAGAAAGTTGTGAGACATATAGAGATAGTGCAGAGGTTTCTCAGGCTTGAGCAAAGCATTGTAATCTTCTCATATTTTCTTACTAATGCAATATACAGATAGCAGGGGTTTTTAGCTATGGATTTCCCTAGGAAATCATTGTGTAATGTGTTGATTGAATTCTTTCTCTTGTATGCTTTGTGATTTCGCAATCGTTTAATTGTTTCCGCTGATGAGTAGAGTAGATTCAAGTCTATTGTTTTAGTAAATTACAATTAACAGTTTGAATCTACAAGGAATTTCTACATGGTATCAGAGCATAAATAACTCTAGAAGAGGAGAATATGAGTTTGTATTTTGTAGGTGAAATCGAATTTACAGTATCATTCTTTAGAGCCAACAGGATGTCCTTCTATAGTTTGAGACTTGAATATGCCCTTGAGGGTACTTTGAACTATATTGCTTGAAAGGACAGGATGGAGGTAGTGTTGGAAGATAACTGGTTGAAGGAATTCATAGAAAATTTTATTCCTAAGCCTCCAACAATAGATGCTCAAGATCTGGCAGAGTGGAGGAAATGTGTTGCAAAGGCGAGAAGGATCATGCTAGAAGGAGTTCAAGGTCATATGGTCTCGAACCTCCATGGGAAGGAGACTCCATATGAAATGTGGAAGGCCTTGAAAAACTTGTTTCAGAACAATAGTGACCACCGGAAGCTGGCACTAAAGGACAAGCTCAGGAAAATAAAGATGGCGAAGGGCGACACAATACCAAAGTACTTGACCAAGATCACTCAATGTCAGGATGAGCTTGGAAGTGTTGGTGCTTTTAGAGTCCTATATTCTATAGGATGACTTGATTGTAGCTGTAATTTTTGCATATGATGATATTGTAAATAATATTTCATTCTGCAAATTATTTCCAAGAAAAAAATAGAAAAAGCAAAGAAAAAGGCCTGCAAGTCTAAATGCGCCTTAGGATTCCTTAATTATGATTAGAATAATTTTATTTTATTTTTAGATTAATCGTGTGATTAACCATGATTAGCAGATGTAATAAAGTGCATGGCATTTAATTTAAGGCTACTTAAATTTGTAAATAAAGCGAATACGATAGATAGTATTTGTCATTTGTAAAGCGCATTTCTTTTCAAGGGTTGCAATTTCCCCCGCCCGGATCAACAAAGGGGAATGGTTTCGCCCCCCCCCCCCCCACAAATCCGCTATGTCAGGGGTTGGGGGGGGGGGGGGGGGGGGGGTCCGAACCCTCTTCTACGTGTAACCCCCTCCTTTTTCACACCCCCCCTCACTTTTCTCTCATCGCATGCCCCCCCCCCCCCACTCCCTCCGAAAAGCCTTTCGTCGTTTCCACCTTCATTTATCGCCTGCCACGTAGACCTTCTATCCCCACCTCTCACCAATTCTTATGTGCTTCCACATCATCCCTTACCTCCATGTCACCTCCCATCTCGACGTTATATATCCATTTCATCCCAATCCCTCCAAATCAATAATGAACGTTGAAAATTAAAGTCAGCACTGAGTTGGAAAATGGTCAGTTAAAACTATGTTTTTTCCCGATACAAAACAATAATTTTAAACATGTTTTACAAACAAATGAGAACGAATTTTCAAAAAATGAAAGATATTTATGTTCATAACATCCTCATCTACAAAAAAATCTCTCATTTGTCTAACAACTATTATGGTTTCAGAGATTCGAATGAAGATTTGCAGGCATATTTTCCCGAATTTTCTTGTTTTTAGCCAGTGTTTTCAAATGCGATTTCTGAGCATGTGGAAATGTATTTTCAAAAAAGGAAAGAGGTTTTTATTTATAACATCATCATTTACAAAAACCTCTCTCATTTGTATAACATATATTATGGTTTTGGATATAAAAAGGGATCATTGGACCCTATTTTTCAAAATTTCGAGAGGAAAAAACTCATAGATAGTTAGTGACTTGGATGCCACCTCATCAAATAAGAGTTGCAATCAAATTTGAATTTCTCTTCTTTATCACCAGAAATCCTCAAGGATAGTGCTAGAACTCTTCAAATAGTTTTAGTTGCCTTTATTTGTGTTTTATTTTTACAATCAGTTTAGGATATTTTGAAATGAATCTTGATATTTTAAATCAAGATATTTTGTAATAATTTTTTATAAATACTTCATCATTTGAAGTAAGAGATGTTGGGACTTGGATTAAGAAAGACTACCATTATTTTAAAGCTAATCATTGGATTTAGTGGCCATTTGCATCAATACAAGCAAGTTGTTTCAGGATTCCTGTGGCATATCTATGTCGTGAAGTGCTCCTTACTGTAATTCAATTTTTCTCTATGTTTTTCATATGTATTCAAAGCTGTTTTGTCCTTAAGAAAATTTAGTTTAGAATTTGTTTCAAAGCACTATGTTCTCGCTTAAAGAAAAATCAATGTTTTCTTCTGAAGTTTAAGTATAGAATTCTTAATTGCTCTATATTTAAAGTGAATGTTAAATTGTTCTTCCTTCTACATCTCATAAACTAAAAGGATCCATTAGTATGCCTACCTTGCCTTGTTGCACTCAAGTTTGATTATTTATGAATTTCATCATCTTAAACCCTTCTGACTCCATTTCCAAATTGCCTTTCCTTGATGTTCCAACCAAACCAATTTAAAAACCAAATTCTGAACTTTCATAACTAGCCTAATATCTTAACCAAACAAATATAAATCTAAAAGAGAGATCCCTCTCTGAGTTTAGAAGGGCTAGCTTCTAAACTTAAAAGAGGTTTCGTGGTTACCTCTATAGTTTCTTCACAACCTTGGAAATTACAGAGTGCTAACATTATGGCAACCATACTAGGGAAGAACAGTTTAATCTTTCACAGGAAAGAGTATCAAGTTTTAGATCTGGATGTTGACGGTGGAAAACAGTCAGACATATGAAGGCTGAATCATTCACCTGGTGACTCCAAACAATTTCAAGTTGAGCTAAAGACTCCACTAGTAGTAGAATCCAGAAATCAAGATGAGTTCTCAATCTAGAAGGTATGCACCTATGAATCGAGATCATATTCTAGGATTTCCAAATCGAATGCCTTGCATAGAATGGAAAAATTATTTACCAAAATTCAAGGATCAGGAAAAAGAGGATGCTTATCTTCACTTGATCAAGTTTCACATGCATGTACATAGGCTAAAAAATCATTTTCCTGAAGATTGCCTAATGAAGATGTTCATGGAAACTTTGGAGGGAAATGCAAGATCTTGGTATGAAAATTTGCCTGTTGCTAGTATATGTTCTTTAAAGCATTTTCATACTATTTTTTATGAGGAATACAAAGAAGATTATCCATCTTTGTTGCTGGTTCAAAATTGTTGTGATTATTTTGAAAGTTTTATTCAATATCTGGAAGGTTACTATGAAGATGATCAGTTCATGGACGAAGAGATACTAGAAGCTTTGGATGAAAATCATTTTCAACATCATGAACAGAAAGTAGAAGCTAGTTGTCATAATAATCATGAAAATTCTCAGACATTAGTTTCTTCCTTGGTTGTTGATGAAATAAGACAACATGCTATTGGAAGTCATGTTCCTTCACCTGAATTTGATGAAAGTTTGCAGCTATCTTGCCAGCTTGTGTGTGACCAAGTTAGTGATGAGGGTAGGCAATCAACTCTTTCTACTTTTCATTCATTTTCTGACTCAATCATTAAAAGAGAAGAGGTTATCTCAGATCCTTTTGAAGATCAAGATGAAATTATTGTAGAATTGAATAAAGGGTCCTTTTTAGACAACCCTATTGCACATGATATTGTTGTTATATTTGATCAGATTCAAGAACATTCAGAGTGCTTGCCTATTGTAAATGGAAAGGATGATAAACTGACTGTTGTTTTTTCATTTGAAAATGATCATAAGTTTTATAATGATCACTCTGATAAAATAGAACAAGAAACAATTTTTCTTGGTTCTTTTGAATATCAAAACAACATTTCCATCGAAATACATGAGGATCCATTTTCAAATTTTCCTCAAACATGTCAGGCAGTTGTTTCATCTAAATATGTTCAAGAGTATACAACACATCTTTGCATTGTGGATGATGAGAGTAAAAAACAATTTACTACCATTCTATTCAAAGGGGATCAATTTCAACACATAGACAAACTAGTAGTTTGGAATGAGGTTTTCTTTCCTGCTTTAAATCATCCAAAAGATCTTACATTGCATTTTTTCCATGATCCTTTGGTCAGTTTATTGCAGTCATTAGTGAAGGTAGAATTTTCTTGGTTCATCAATACATGTATTGGATCCAAATGGAAGTTTGAGTTTCTATTCTTTGAGTTTTTATTTTTCTTTGAAGACAATGTGAGTAGGGGGAAATCGAGCAACCACTTGCTTGATTGGCTACATTGGAACTTTTCTATCACTTAATTCAGCAGTTGATATTAGTTATTAGAGTGAGTAGGTGTGATGAATAAGCTCCACTCTTTGAGCATTCTTTTCAGTTTTAGATAACAGTACAACTTTCAGTTTAGTGTGTATTTCAAATTTCAGTGTGCAGAATGGTTTTGTTTTCAGTTTGAAGATTTTTAGTCACAAAGGTTTTATAACATAGCAGGTTGCAGATTTGGGATCAACCCAATGGATTAGGCTACTAGTCTATGGTGTTCTTGGCACCTCCAAGGGAGGATGCCATCCCCATTGGATCCACTGTTAGAGTCCTATATTCTATAGGATGAATTGATTGTAGCTGTAATTTTTGCAGATGTTGATATTGTAAATAATATTTCATTCTGCAAATTATTTTCAAGAAAAAAATAGAAAAAGCAAAGAAAAAGGCTTGCCTGTCTAAATGCGCCTTAAGATTGCTTAGTTATGATTAGAATAATTTTATTTTATTATTAGATTAATCGTGCATGGCATTTAATTTAATGCTACTTAAATTTGTAAATAAAGTGAATACGACAGATAGTATTTGTCGTTTGTAAAAGACATTTCTTTTCAACGGTTGTGATTTCCCTCGCCTGAATCAACAACGGGGGAATGGTTTTAGCCCCCCCGGGTACAAATCCACTATGTCAAGGGGGAAGGGGGGCGTCCGAACCCTCTGCTACGTGTTACCCCCTCCTGTTTTTGGCCCCCCCACCCCCCACCCTCTGAAAAGTCTTTCGTAGTTGACCTTCTCGCCGTTTCCACCTTCATTTACCGCCTACCATGTAGACCTTCTGTCCCCACCTCTCACCAATGCTTATGTGTCTCAACATCATCCCCAGCCTCCATGTCACCTCCTACCTCCACGTTATATATCCATTTCATCCCACTCCCGCCAAATCAATAATGAATGTTGGAAATTAAAGTCAGCACCGAGTTGGAAAATGGTCAGTTAAAACTATGTTTTTTCCCTATACAAAATAGTAATTTAAAACATGGTTTACAAACAACTGAGAACTAATTTTCAAAAACTTAAATATGCTTTTTTTGATAACATCCTAATGTACAAAAACCTCTCTCATTTTTCTAACAACTATTATGGTTTGGGATATTCGAATGAATCTTTGCAAGCATATTTTCCTGAATTTTCCTATTTTTAGCCAGTGTTTTCAAATGCAGTTTCCGAGTAGGTGGAAATGAATTTTAAAAAACGGAAAGATTTTTTTGTTTATGACATCATAATTTACAAAAACCTCTCTCAATTTTCTAACATCTATTATGGTTTAGGATATACAAAGGGATCACTAGACCCTATTTTTCATAATTTTGGGAGGAAAAAGCTCATGGACAGTTAGTGACTTGGATGCCACCTCATCAAATAAGAGTTGCAATAAAATTCGAATTCCTCTTCTTTATCACCAGAAATCCTCAAGGATAGTTCCATAACTCTTCAAATAGTTTTAGTTGTCTTTATTTGTGTTCTATTTTTACAATCAGTTTAGGATATTTTGAAATGAATTTTGATATTTTAAATCAATATATTTTGTAATATTCTTTTATAAATACTTCATCATTTGAAGTAAGAGATGTTGGGAGTTGGATTAAGAAAGACTACCATTATTATAAATATGATCATTGGATTTAGTGGCCATTTGCATTAATACAAGCAAGTTGTTTTAGGATTCCCGTGTCATATCTATGTGGTGAAGTGCTTCTTATTGTAATTTAGTTTTTCTCTCTGTTTTTCATATGTATTCAAATCTATTTTGTCTTTAAGAACATTTAGCTTAGAATTTATTTCAAAGCACTATGTTTTGCCTTAAAGGAAAATCAATGTTTTCTTCTGAAGTTTAAGTATAGAATTATTAATTGCTCTATATTTAAAGTGAATCTTAATTTGTTCTTCCTTCTACATCTCATAAACTACAAGGATCCAGTAGTATGCCTACCTTTCCCTGTTGCACTCAAGCTTGATTATTTTTGCATTTGATCATCTTAAACCCTTCTAACTCCATTTCCCAATGGCATTTCCTTGCTTTTCCAACCAAACCAAATTCTGAACTTTCATAACTAGCCTAATATCCAAACTAAACAAATCTAAATATGAAAGAGAGATCACTCTCTGAGTTTAGAAGGGATAGCTTCTAAACTTAAAAGAGGTTTTGTGGTTACCTTTGTATTTTCTTCACAACCTTGGAAATTACAGAGTGATAATAGGTGTTACAATTTTTGAAGGTGATCTGGTCAGCCTAACACTTCTAGGCCTTCCCAAGAGCTGGCGAAACTACTAGGATTTAGTAAATGGGAGGGAGAATCTACCATAGTGGGAGCGTTTGTGCTCTGACTTGGTGCAAGAAGACATTCAGTGGAACACCAAATATGGGTACTCATCCACAAATGATGACGAGGAGAATTGTACCTTGGATGGAAATGCAAAGAAAGGGGAAGGGAATTCATCCCATTCTAAATTAGATTCCAGTTAGGGAGGAAAGAGGAAGGACTTGTCGAAGATTAGATGTTTTCACTGTCATGAGTTGGGACATTATGCCACGAAGTGTTCACACAAGAAGGCCGACAAGAAGCTCTCATGAGAAGCGAAAGGTGAATCTCTTGCTTCAAAACTTGTCCTTCGATTTCACCCTCATTGCTTGCATGGTGGCATCGGTGATGGGTAGTGTATGGTATCTGGATAGTGGAGCCTCATTACATATGGCCGACAACAAATAATTCTTTAGTGACTTGGAGGAGAAGGACCTCCATATGCACATTGAAATGGGAGATGATGGAAGGTATAGCGCAACCAACATCGATATTGTTACTTTTCAGAGGGAGTTTGGTTCTCCTCTCACATTAAAAGATGTCATGTATGTTCTGGGTTTGAAGAAGAATTTGGTTTCAGTTGCTATGTTGGAGGACCATGGCTACAATGTGATATTTAGCAAAGGAAATGCTTTCCTTCGTCACATAGCCTTAGGACAAGTGAAGTGGATCGGGGTTCGGGTGAAGAACCTCTACAAATTGGATGTAGAAGATTGTGTTGCTTTGAGCACAAAAGTAGAGAAGGTGCAGAGCCAAGACATTAGTGAATTGTGACATAGAATATTGGGTCACTTGCACCACGGAGCTTTGAATATCATGCAACATATTTTTATAGGACTTCCCAAGGGTGCACTAGAGCATAGAGATACATGCAAAGGGTGTACATTGGGGAAGTACATCAAATACACATTTCATGATAGGGACAATCAAGCGCAAGCGATCCTTGAAAGAGTTCACTCAGATGTGTGTGGATCATTCTCGACAGCCTCCACAACCAAGAACTTGTATTATGTAATATTTGTAGATGATTTTTCATGTAAGTGTTGGATTTTATTCATGCAAAAGAAACATCAGACACTCTAAATTTTGTGAATTTAAAATGCTTGTTGAGAAATACACTGACAGTAAACTGAAGGTTCTTAGGAGCGATAATGGTGGAGAATATGTGTCGAATGAATTCAATAAATTTTTTTCATCAGAAAGCATTCGACAAGAGTTAATAGCACCCCATAAACCACAACAGAATGGGGTGGTTGAAAGGAAGAAGGAAATTATTGTGGGAGCAATATGAGCAATGTTACATGTTTAAGGCCTATCGTTGCACTTGTGGGCTAAAGCATGCAACACAACTGTATATGTGAAAAACAAGAGTCCTCATCAAATTCTGAGGATTAGTACACCAAAAGAAGGTTTTTTCAGGTAAGAAACTAGATTTGGCACACTTTAGGATCTTTAGTTCATTAGTTTACTGTCATGTTACCAAGGATGCAAGGAAAAAACTAGAAATGACAATTGAGTTGGGCATATTTGTGGGGTACACTGATACACCTCACAATTATCGGGTGTACCTTCCATCTCATAATATGAAAGTGGTTCGTAATGATGTGAATTTTAATGAAGATAAGGCCATGAGATGTTCCCTTGAGAGGGATCTTCAATTGCATTCAGATGAGGATATTTTAGCTCCAAAGGAAGAACCTTGGGATGATGTGGAGCAGCCACATGCAGAGGAGCAACGAGTCGAAGCACCCACTCATGAAAATATTTCCAGAGATGGAAGGAAGGGCACTAGAGAAGCTGACATATTGATACATGATGCTAGGGAGAATGTGGGAGCACCTGCATCATAGCGCAAGGTGAGGAGGTCACTAGATCGATGCACTGGCTACATGGATTTGATGAGCGAGAGCATAGATATTGAGCCATCCTCATTCGAGGAAGGAGTGTAGAAACTAGTATGGTTTGATGCCATGGTAGAGGAGTATGACTCCATTATCAGAAACAATGTTTGGGAAGTGGTCCCAAGACCAGCAGACAAGTTAGTGATGAGTTCGATATGGATTTACAAGGTAAAGAAAGCAACATATGTGAGTTTGGAGAAACACAAGGCCGGATTTGTGGCCAGAGGGTTCTCTCAAGTGGAGAGAATTGATTATGACGAGACATTTTCTCCAGTAGAAAGGCACTCTTCAATCAAATCTATTCTACCACTTTCAGTGTAGATGGGATTGAAGATACATTAGATGGATGTGAAGAGATCATTCCTCAATGAATTGATTGACAAAGAGGTGTACAATGAGCAACCAAAAGGATTTGAGACCTTCAACAAAGAGTCACATGTGTGCAGACTCAAGCAAGCGATGTATGGAATGAAACAAGCACCTCGTTCTTGGTACACTAGGATTGAAAACTATTTCACCAGGTTGGGCTTCACCAAAAGTGAAGTAGATGCGAACCTTTACCATATTGTGGTTGAAGGTAAATTGTTGATTGTAGTATTATGTGTTGATGATTTAATTCTAACAGGTGATGAGAAGATGGTAAAATATTGCAAAGAGGATCTTACAAGAAAATTCAAGATGAAGGACCTGGGGCTCATGCATTATTTCCTTGGTATGGAAGTATGACAAGGAGATGAGGAACTGTTTGTCTCTTAGGGCAAGTATGCCAATGAGATACTGAAGAAGTTCCACATGGAGAGAAGCAAACCCGTGGAGACTCCTCTAACAGGGAATTGGAGGAAGGAAGTTGCTACTTCAGGTGAAGTAGTGGAGGCTACTATTTATAGGCAGCTTATGGTTTCACTTATGTATTTGGTGAACACACGACCAAAATTATGTTTTACAGTTAACCAACTTAGTCAAAAAATGGTTAAGCCAACCAAACTTTATTGGAAGGCAGCTAAGAATGTGTTGACATACCTCAGAGGCACCACTCAGTTTGGTATTTGGTAGAAACTGACAAAGAGAGTGAAGCTGCAAGGCTTCACAAATGCAGATTGGGCATGGAGTCCATCAAACATAAAAACACATCATGGGGAATCGTCAGTATTACGTCAGCAATAGTTTCTTGGTACAACAGGAAGCATAAATCAATTGCTCTCAGTTTGGTAGAAGCAGAGTACATTGTTGTTAGTCAAGAAACTTGTGAGGCTATTTGGATGAGGAAGATCCTTGTTGGGTTATTTGGTTAGCAGATGGATCCTATAGTGATTTACTATGAAAATCAAAGTTGTATCAAACTCTCTGAGAATCTAGTTTTTCATGATCGATCCAAGCATATCGACATCCGGTATCACCATCTACGAGATTGTGTGTAGAGGAGAATCATGTTGTTGGAGTACATTCCTACAGAGGAATAAGATGCAGACATCTTGACTAAGGCACTATCAAGAGGAAAATTCGAGTTCCATAGAGGCAAGATTGGGGTATATAATAATCCCTTTCTTGTTGAGAGGGAGTGTTGAAAATTCAATAAGAAAATCCTAATTTATTTTTGTCCTTGAATTAAATTAGGAATAAAATTGTAATTCTACATCATAAGAAAACTTGTATGAGTTAACTAAGTTAAATTGACTTAGTTGGCTCAGTTAATTCAAGTTGAGGGTCTAACTTGAGTCATGTAGAGTGTCTCCTGCATTATAGGATCCCTGGTTGAGTTTATTTTGAGTTGTAATTAATTAATTCAGTTTAACTAAGTTAAAGTCATATAAACTAGTTCCAACTGATGGACGAACTAGTAGGAGGTCAGGCAGTGGGATGTTGCTTCATGTGTTCAACTAGTTAACTTATGATTCATTCATAAATAAGTTATGCGTGTCATATTTGAGAGTTACCAGTTGAGATTGGATTTCAGGGACAATGTACTATTAGTTGTATACTCATCTGAATTGTACAAGTGGTGCATGTAGTCACAGGAAGGCCTATGAGGATTGTGCAATTCGTATTGAGGAATTTCCCTAATTAATAGGGGCTAATCCCCAAGGAAACAACACAAGAAAATAGGGACTTGGGCAAGAAAATTTTTTGTTAAGTATTGGCATGGGCTTATCTAGGAAGCTATGAGACAAATAGAGATAGTGCAGAGGTTGCTCAGGCTTGAGAAAAGCATTGTAATCTTCTCATATTTTCTGACTAATGCCATATACAGATAGCAGGGGTTTTTAGCTGTGGATTTCCCTAGGAAATCATTATGTAATGTGTTGATTGAATATTTTCTCTTATATGCTTTGTGATTTTGTGATTTCGCAATCGTTTAATTGTTTCTGCTAACAAGTAGAGTAGATTCAAGTCTATTGTTTTAGTAAATTACAATTAGCAGTTTGAATCTACAAGGAATTTCTACACTTTCATCATTTCAAAGAATCAAGGTGGGTTTGTTCTAGGGAGGAAAATATTTGACAATATCATTCTTATTTAAGAAGCCATACTCTTGAGTAGATCAAGAGGGGACAAGAGCATGGATGTCAAATTATATATGTATAATGCTTTTGACAGAGTCAGACACAACTTTCTTCTCAAAGTTATGGGTAGATTGGGATTTGATAACACTGTTATTTAGTGGGTTTCCATCTGCATTAGCTCCCCTTGGATCGCTCGTATGGTGAATGGCAGAGTCACCTGATTATTCAAAGCTTCACGCTACCTTCGACAAGGGTACCCGTTCTCTATTTTTCTCTATATTTTGGTTGCAAATACTATGAGTTAATGTTTGGAATATGAATGCAGAAATAGTCGCCTTCCAGGTCTTTGCTTCTCTCACGACATCAAAAGTGCCAACCATTCTCAGTTCACAGACGATATTATCCTTGTAAGTTGGGCCTTAATGACAATAGCTAGAAGATTCAAAATGGTACTAGACAACTTCCTGGTAGCCTCCGGGGTTTCAACAAATTCTGCTAAGTCCCATATATTTAATTGAAATATCTCAGCGTGTAAGAGGCTTTAGATTGGGGAGGTTTTCTGCATTCAGTACTATTCATAATTGGATAGATTTTAAATACTTGGGTATCCCAATTTGCCTCAAAACTCATTCTCCCCAGGCATGAAAAAAATTGTTATCTAAGGTAAAAATCAAGCAAGAGCCTTGGGGTGCCATATGGCTCAATTTAGCTGGTCACATTGTTCTTATAAAAGTCGTTTTGTTTTCCATTCCTATGTTCTGATTCTCGATGCTTTTATCACCTCAACATATCCTACTTTACCTTGGGAAAATTATAAGAAAGTTCCTCTGGGAGGGTAGTAAGCCCTCATCCCAAAAATTCCACTTGGTCAATTGGGCCAGTATTCGTGCTCCTAGAGACCATGGAGGTATGGGGATCAGGGATCCTGCCCCGATTATAATATTGAAGTTTGGTGGGCTCAGGTTGTCATTGTCAAATATTTGCAGATTGGCTCTGAGAATAGGTTGGCCCCTCCTCCTCCTTCAAGGCACTGCTCTACTATCTTGAAACTTATCTTAGCCTAAGTGAGCTTGATTAGTGACAATATTAGCTAGATACCAAGGAATGGTACTAGAATTAACCTTTGGACCGATTCTATAATGAGCCATTCCCCTCTTAAAGCATCAAAATATTTGAGTCCTCTTTAGCACTACTTATCTAGTCAAAGGATCTCTTTGTTGGCTCAAATCTCCCAATAGGATAGTTCCAGATTATGGTATGGTTAGAAGCTAGAAATGATTCCAAATAATCTTATTATGCTTGTGGACTATCTTAAGGACAATATGATAGGATGCTCCCCTTAGTATCGATATGTTGAAGATAAAGTGGGCTAGAAATCTAATCTGTATATGGTCAAGGTTGGTTATGAAGAGATTATTTTCTCTATGCGAATCCCCCCTATTATTCTCAATGGAAACAACTGTGGCTGAACAATGCCATCCCAAAATTCAACACCTTCTGTTGGATCCTCATTCATAAGAAAATTTTGACTTTTGAAAATATAAAAAAAGAGGCATCCAAGGTCCTTCGTGGTGGCCCCTCAGTAACCATATTGAAGAATCAGTTCCCCATATTTTATTTTTTTGTCTTTATACATCTCAGATATGGTCTTTAACATTGGTCCCATTTTATCCTATATTGAATTTGACTTCAAATATCTCTGTCTTTATTTCCATTTGGCATAAACAATATGGGGGTTCTTTCTCCAGGAAGACTATTCTCAAATGGATTTGGAACTACCTTCCGAAGTATATTTTCTGGCAGGTCTTGCTACCCCAAAATAACTCCATATTCAAAATTGTGTTATTCCTCCTAGGGCAATGACCCTTAAAGCTCTCTCCTTTTGTGTGGAATATAACATAACTAAATTAAGAGAATGTGATCCTTTCTTAGATCAACAAGAGCACCAGTGGATGGTCTATTTGATTTATCCTTTAGGATAAATTCCTTTTTTTGTTCTCTCGCATCACCATTCTGGAATGACTTGGAAATTTCACCTTTCAAATGCAGACTTTGAAGAGTGGAAGAACTTGCAGAAAAATTGGATCCTCTTCTTTGATGGAGCCTCAAAATAGAATCCTGGGGTGGTAGGAGGGGAAGGGATTCTCTTGAATGTCTAGGAAACCAAGTAGTAAAGTATTCCTTGGGTCTTGGAAAGAGGATGAATAACGGGCTCTTGTTTGGTCTTCAGATAGCTAAAGATAAAGAAATCTCCAAGATAGTCATTTTGGGTGACTCCCTTATCACCATTCAACATTTACACAATGGCTATTTTCCTAGGAATAACCATCTATGTCTTCTTCTCCGATGAATTCTTAGCATATTGGATTTCTTCCCTATTAAGGCCTTCTACCACATCCTTCAAAGTTAAAACAAGGATGTTAGTGACCAAGCAAATCACGCATGTCTTCTAGATGCAAGACAATTTGTCATTAATGATAACTCTGGATGGAAAACTATCCCCTGGTGAACACCAGTAAGTCCTTAATCATTGTTTCATCTTTGATATTCATGAGTTTGGGAGCATAGAAAACTATTTTGAAGGGGTCATTAAGTTTCTCTCCCATAAGTTCATTCCCCCATTTAACAATTTGTATAATAGTTTAATGGTTTGGTGGAATAGGTTCATGGCCATTATTGAAGTGGAAGGCCATAGGTATGTAAACCATGCACCTCTCCATCCTTGCATATGGCGAAATTGGTAGCTAGGAAACTTTTCATTTATTCTTATACCCTCGTGCTCGGCTCATTAAAGGCTGCAAGGGAGAGATTGTTAATGGAGTTCATGGATGATATGATCTTTGTGGCATGTGAGTTCTCTGGTCCCAAAATTTTACTCATGGTGGGCGATAATGAGGTAATTAAGCTGGAATCTTGCTTCTAGTGTCTATATGTGAGCTCAGTTTACTGCTGTGGACGTCGGGGTATTCTTCAACTTTGCAAAGTCTATAGAGGTCCAGTGAAATTTGGTATTAAAGAGAGACTCAAGCTCTGTGTTGTGAAAGGTACCTAGCTCAACAATCTTAGGTTCATTGTTCTGGGACCTTTCTTGTAAAATTTTGTCAATTATCCTTTCTGCTTTCTGGCGTGGAGTTGGGAGTTGCCTTCCTTTGGCTCGATGGAGGATCCTCATGCGGTTCTAGTGGCCAATTATAATCTCCTTCTCATTTTCTCAGTCGTCCTCTTAGTTGCATTCAACGCCCCTCCGCATCTCTATGTGCTATCAACCCTACTCTCACCAGACAAAGTTGATTTTGTCGGATGGAAGTTGTCGCGGGTGATTTTTCATACCAATTTGGGCACATTGATGTTTCGAAGGTACCAAATTATTAGTCTAATAGTAAATTTTAAAATTGTTCTCCGTCTTGTACTGCTTTCGACACTCTGTTGGATTTGCTTCTACTTTTCTTCTTATATAAAGAGTCCTTTTCTCTTCCCTAAGTATGGTCCTCCTTCATTCCCGATCATCCCTAATTTTTTCCCTCGAATTCCTTCTTCTGGCCTAATTGTTGTTCGGTAACTAGCACCTATTCCTTTTTCCTAGATGCAATGGAGAGTCAAGGTATAACCCTAAGAAATATAGCTACAATAGTGCATGCAGCCGGTGCCCACACCTCTTGTGAATATCCATGTTGAAAGTAGCGACCTCTGTAGCAGATTCTCCAACAATCTACTATTATTATGTTCATGGTTGGTGATGTAAAGACTTCAAACTCAAGTGAATCGTCAGGGAGATGAGATTGATTTCCTCTGTGGTCACTTAGCCAAGATTCAAATCCAGAGGAATGAAGGAGATCAATGTAACATTGTGAGCAACTCCCTTGGAGGCCAGTCTGATAAAATGTCAATTGATCCCCCTGTCTCATGATCTCATTCCGCAAAGTTGTATTTTTGTTAAGTCAGTTCTACCATGTGTATAGTTGTTGCAAAGTTAGCATAATGTATATCAGAAATAGTCTTCTTGTTGAATATTTTGGTACTTCTATTTTTGTCCTCCACTGAAGAACCTACTTCTTAGTCTCCAATGAAACATCTCCAATGAATTTTGTTGTGACTAGGGACATAGAAAAAATACTCACTTTTGTCAAAAAAATAAAATAAAATTGGATAGTGCATTAAAATTATTTTTCTAACACCACACTGATGTGGTGCATTTTTTAAATTTATAGGATGTGCCATTAACGGTCCATCCTATATAGTTATAGGATGCATCATATCCAGGACAATGGTTGATCAAGAAAGCACCAAAAGCCATGGGAAAATGAAAGGGTTGTATGAGACCTATTGTTGTGCTTGGTAAATAGAAACATTGTTGGCAATATTTCACAATATCGTAAACACATTATTGAAACCTTTTATAATATTTTAGTGCTCTATGAAACGTGCAAAGGCATTGCTAGTGGTGTTTTTGTACATACCAAGCCTGGTTTAAATTGAACAAATTCATGTGCTTTTTGGTGTATTTGTAAGTTTTAAGTATCACTATTATCAATGTGTTGTGTGAATTTGAAGGCACAAATAAACATATAAATAAATAAATTCCATGTTTTTAGGTGCTCTTTATAATATTGAGAAGCACCATTAGCAAAGCTTCCTGATATTATAAATGTATTCTTGAGGCATTATATTTTAAAATATACTTGAAAATCTAGGGAAAGTATGGAGGCACCATTATCGGTACCTTCATAGATATTGATTACACCATTAACATATGCAAATTGAAAAATTTCCCATATTACTAGGGTGGTTTAGATTATGCGAGTGTACCATTTTGTGGTGCATCAGAGCATAGAAAATACATCAATAGCCATTAACACCCTTGCACGAATGGCACACTAATAATAATAACAAAACCATAACCACTTTAATAGTGTGGTATGTTTTTATAACAAGCATTGTTTACAATGCATGTTCCATGTCGGTGCCTTACATGCGATGTGTCTATGGTTTTAAGGTACATTGGTATGTTTTACATAATTTCTTTTGATAAAGAAATAATTTTAATAAGTAAATATGGGCATTTAATTTACACACACACACACACACACACATATGTTCCTAATTAAATTTGAATGTGAATTAGAGTTACTGACAATAAGGATAATAATAGTGGTAGGTCAACCCGTACAACTTTGTATAGGAGTGGGAGGCTTGACAGAGGAAGAAGGATATATAATTTTTCCCTATTCTAACATAGACTTGTGTCCATTTAAGAAATGTTGGCCTCCTTGTGTCTTATGTGGAGACTACATCCTTGAAGGGGGGCACACACTTTGATGTAGTTGATCCATCACTTAGATCATGGTAGACAAGAATTCGAGGTCAATCCCATTCTATGGTACTATTTCATTGAGGAGGATACTTATTTCATTACTAGGTTGTCTTGGAGAGAGGGAGGATTTTTCTCAGTTCCTCGATCTTTTTCCTGACATTGTGAAAGAGATTCAATTGGCATATGTGCATAAATATATCAATGTAAACATCACTAAACTTAGTGACTTCTAGGTTGGTGGGAGCTAGTTGCATTTACATGCATTCGATGCAAAGGAGGATAGGTGCCTGCATCTTATGGTCATGAAACTAACACATTATACCTCTAATGGATAGTTGATTAGTTTCTCCCTGATGCACTATGTAGATACTTTAGTTCAAAGGCTCATATTGGTCAGGTGGTATGCCATATTTTAGTGAAATTTTCATTTTGATTTGCGCCAATATCATGATATGTTTGATGGGAGGATGGTCCTCTAGTTTGCTAAGAGTTATTTATTTTATCAACATTCGAGTCCCTCCCTCCTAAATTGATGATCGATGTGTGTATGTGCATGTGGAGGAAAATGTTGCCTAGGAGGGACTAGCTAGAGTTCCTGAGTAGGCTAGTGAGTTCAGATGTTCTAAATTTGTTATCTAGTGAGGATCATCATGTCCTTGATCATGTACAATACTCATACAAGGGATGGATTAGCGAGCATATGTGACCATTCTATTTAGCCAAGTGAAGCCACCAATTGCTCTAGGTAATATTATCATTTTCATTGATTAATTTGCATATTTTTAATCTTATTTTTTAGTGCATATTTAATTTATTGTAACATTTTCTTTAAATTGTCTTAATATTGTTGTCTATTATTTTGTAGATATTGGCATGTATCTTGGGGAGGTGCCTTGCCAAAAAAATGAGGAGATCGCTAAGGTTGATGAGCTTCCTTAATTGTTTATTATTATTATTATTATATTTTCACCGATCATTTACATATTTTTTATTTTATTTTATCTTATTTAATGCATGTTTACTTTATTGTAACATTTTCTTAAAATTGTCTTAACACTACTTTCTACTATTTTGTAGATTTTTGCACATTATTGGAGGTGTCTCCCCAACAAGATGACGAGATGGCTAAGGCTGACCAGTTCCTTAATTGTCTACTATTATCATTATGTTGCCATTAATCATTTTCCAATTATTGTAACATTTTCCTTAGATTGTCTTAATATTAATGTTTACTATTTTGTGGATACTGGCATGTATCTTGGGAAGGTGCCTTTCCAACAAGGTGATGAGATGACTAAGGTGTATGAGTTTCCTTAATTGTAAATACTTGGCATGATACATAAGATAAATTATTGATTTCATCAAGAGATTATTGATAAAAAATGTGCATTGATGGCTCACCACAGAGTGATCGTCACATGAGCTAGGGAGACCTCATGGGACCATGAACTTCTAATGATATGGGAAACCCTTCCATGTGATATGACATTGTTGACACCTGACATTGTCGGAATACTCAACCTACTATAGAGGTTGAGGGCTCATTAGTGATCCTTTTTAAATTTATTTTTTTGAGGACAATGATCCTCCACCTCCACCTACCCTTCCATGAGTAGAGTGACCACTATCTCCTCCATAAATAGACTAACTACCATTTTCTTCACGAGTAGATTGATCACCATCTCTGACTCCAACATTATATTGAACACCATCTCTAGCACTGGCGCCAAATTAACCACAATCTTCTCCTTTAGCAATTGATAGAGCACCGTCTCCTTTAGTAGTTGTTTGACTAGCTACAATGCCCATTACACTTGCTATTGATGCTACAAATGCTATGGTAGAATCATGCGATATAATTTAATAGTGAATTGATATATTAGATGCTACATTCTATATTATTATCTTGTGGAAGTATTGATGCCTCTGACTCTAGTGGCAAAGGTAATGATGCCTTTGGCTATAGTGGTGGACCTAACTAATAACAATCATTGACACATATATAATTAATTGTTACGATTTATATTTTACATGTATTTTATAGTTATATTTGACATATATATTTATCTTCATGTTGATATTAATATTGTTTTATTCATAAAATATATTGTGTATATGTTAATTAGTTATATTATTAATGATTTATTTGTTTTAAATTAAATTTAAGATGTATCACTCATTTACTTTCAACATATTGTAGTTGAGTATTTGAGACATGTGTGTATTATCATTAATATATATTATGTCTTTTCACATCATATTGATGTTGATATTGTTTGACTTATGAAACGTATTGTGCATGTTAACAATTAATATTATAAATGATTTGCGCATTTTGAAATCAAATTTAAATATAGAATTCATTTAAATTTGAGATGTCATATAATGTTCAACTGTGATTATAGTCATTTTATTTTTTTGTGACCAACATAGATCCATCTTAACTCTAGATCCGCCAAGGACCGAGAAGGATCAAATCTCTATAGATGAAAACCTCTTTCTGAGTGCAAAACTTGAGGAAGGGTTGCACCTTGAGAGATTTGATTCCTCTCGGCTTTTGGTAAATCTAGAGTTAAAATGAATCTATGTTAGTTTTAAACAACATAGTAATAAAATGTTTTAAATAGAAGATTTTTTTTTTTCCACTTGTTTTATATAATATATACATAGTTGACATTGAAATATTTTATTTATGATTTACATTAAGATGTTAATACATGCCCCCTCATATTATGAAATTGAAAACATATATCCATCGGATATACTCTCTCTCTCTCTCTCTATATATATATATATATGCGTGTGTGTGTGTTGGGGGGGGGGGGGTGCATACATTGAATTATTTTTATTATTAATATTTTTTAAAATGTTACATATCATTTCTCTATATATAGCACCTATTAATCGAAAAATAATTCTCTCACTCTTTCTCTCTCTTAAAATATTTTACTCAACATGAATATGGAAATATTTGATTTATAATGTACATCAAACTTTTCTTTGTTATTAATATTTTTTAAATCCTATCTATCAACTCCATAGTAATAATGAAATACATTAGGCATCTTAAGAATGAAATAAATCACACATCTACATCTTCCTAGCAATGGAAAGTGAAAATATACGATTTTTTTTTTTTTTATTATTATTATTATTATTTTTAATTCCTTAATTTTTCTATATATAAAATTGATATAAAATTATGTTATTTAATGCCGACATTGAAATATTTTACTTATAGTTTACAATAATAAAAAAATTGTTAATATATTTTTTCTTTTCAATATTACATGTAAACTTAACATAAAATGAATTACACCTCATGAAATTTCAATAATATTATTTTATGTCAACCCCATATTAAGTAGTGAAAAAATTACATATCCACTCACGCTAAAAAGAAATTCTTTTTAATACTTTATCTCTTTATATAAAGTTGATGTAAAATTAAGTGGAAATTGAAGTATTTTGTTTATGTCCGACATTAATTTTTTTTTTGCTACTTTTAATTTGTTAATGTAAGTATCATTTTATTGTTTTTATATATAATATTACGTGACAACATCTCCCCCATATTGGACTTAGGGCACTTCTCGATGTAATAAATATAACATCATGCGACAACATTTTCCCATATTGAATTGCAGAGTGGCTCTCAGTGCAATAATAGTTTAATTTAATAACAATATATAATGTTTAACCATTTTTCAAGGTGAATTATTTGTTGTGCAAGAACATACAACAAGTTGATTAAACATGTTTACAAACTTTTGATTAAATGATTCAACCAATGATTTTTTTATTTTTTTTGTAAGTCAAATTTCTATTCATAGTTTCAAAAGGAAATACATTAGAGGAAAAACACAGGTAGTCTCACCCCGACCAGACTTGTTGATTATTGATGAAAGCATATGACAATGAAACAAAAAACCAAAGAGAGACACAATCCACAATTTCAAAGGCCAAAGGCCCAGTAAATGGAAAAAACATATAAAACACTTGTATCCATGCTAGTCGTGAGAGGTGATGGAAGATGGGTTGTTTGGAGTTGTACCAAGAGGTGTTGGAGGACGAAAGGAGCATTGGACATGCTCCTCGAAATGGGCCATACAGGCCTCCAGTTTCTTGACCTTCTTTGATAGAAAATTATGGTTGTACCAGACCACCACAATATGCTCCTAGGTATGACATTGGAAATAATGTATTTTGTTTAGAGTTGCTATCAATTTGGTGTGCTCCCCCTATCTAAACTGCTCTGAATTCTCCAGACGATCCAGAATTGATTGAACCACATCTCGATAGTGCTCCATGCAACTGTCTTTTCGTTGACCGCAACCACCTTAGTGCACCGACGCACGACGCCCGGAACCACCACGACGAGCTGAACCCCCTCACCGTAGAACATGGAGAGCGAGGCGACCTCGACTCCCTTTTGAGCCCTCGTGTTTTCCACCTCAAGCTGGTGACCCCGTGCATCTCGAACGCCTCGAGCGGCCACCACCTTTGCCTCGTGAAGCATGCACGACTCGAACCCTTTGCACTTAGACCTTCCGGACTCCCTCCACCACTGCCAGACACTAGCTCGAGATGAGGCCGAGACCGCCCTGAGCTAGGAACCAACCGTATGCTTGAAACCCAGACACCACCTAAGTGAGATGAAGACCACCCTTCAAATAACTCCCAAGCAATCCATGCAAGGGTTAAGACCACCAGCTTCGGCTAAATCTCCACTCCCTCCAGCGCTGGGCACCCACAACTTACAATGCTATTTCCCACCTCGAACTAGCAGCATACACGCCCCCTGAAGAAGCAACTCCTCACAATTATAGTAAACCAAAACCCACTACAGGCTCGCCAATGGCATCACCCCATAGCTTAGGACGCTGTGAACTGGTTGGGGAGGTGCACTTCAATAATCTAGCTTCACCAAAGGAAAATTCACAACTAACCCATATTGAAACCACACCAAACACACAAGAAGCCACAACAAACCACCCTTGTCAGATGCACATACACCACGTTCCTTGCAAACTCGCTTTTTCTAAGCCCAATTCGGCAATTGACAACTACCCACACCCACCAACAGGGGCCGAACCTTCTACGACAATTTCGACCTTTCGGCCGACCCGGAGCACCTCTGCAACACCCTCCTCTTCTCCCAACATTCCACACATAGGTTCCAAAACTATGTCCGCTGAATAATGACCATTGAACACTCCTGCCACCCTCTATAACATTAATGTGCTCACCACCCTCCGCAAGACCCAACGTGACTTGAGGTTTCCCATGCCAATATTTACTGTCTCTCATACTCAAGGTAATATGGGAGGGACGTGAGGCCAACTTGCCATCCTGTAGCCATGTGCTTACCATAGGGGCCCACACATTTCATCAAGAACATCCTCCTCTCTGTTCCTCATCCCCATCGGGGACAATCAATGATTATTTGATTTTAATAATATTTTAAATTAATTTTCGAATTGCACTATCTATTTATTCTTAATTTTGATAAAAAAATAAATTTATTATCACTAAATACAAAATAATTATTCCTCTAATTTTATATAATGATAATATTTTTTTAACAAGAACCAAGAATATCAATTATATTAAAAGAAACTAAGCTAAATCTCAATTTAGATATATGATTTACATAAGCAAGTTGAAACCAATGGACATGGTAGGAACAAAGTATGTATCAATGACCATCTAAATAATTCTAATTTTGAAGCTTTTGAACAAAATGCTACAATATCTACAATATTCCACTTGTACATTTTCCAATACTGACCTAACAAAAACCAAAATTTACAAAGCATCAAAATGTTACATTAAATCACAAGGAATTATTCCTCTGCTTTGATTTTGGTGTCTCCTGATTAACCATTAAGGAAGGGGAACACACCCCTTTTGCCACTGCCACCAAAGTTCACCTTGATTTAGCCTCAACCCCAAATTAGCCATGTGATCAGCCTTGGATTTGTTTGATCTAAGAGAATGGAGACATTTCTTCTTGGGGATAGACTGATACAACTGATAAATTTGCTTGAAAATTTGACTTAACTTTGTATATGAGGGGAGATATCTTGAATATAAATGGTGAATTATATTCAAGGAATCACCAAAAACAACCACCTCATGAATTCCCAGATTCACAACTTGCTCAAACCTTGTTTTAAGGCATAAGCTTCAACAATGTTGTTGGAAGTGTGACCTAAACCCCTGCTCATGCCACCCTTGTATATAATGATAACATTATGCATATTAAATTTGCAAAAATAATTCCTATTATAACAAGTTTTTTAGTAATGATTTTTTAGAGTTATTAATTTCACATCTACACTTAAACATTAAAATAGTAAATTTGAAACTTTAAAATTCTTACAAGTAGTAAAAATAAATTTATCGATTTACCATATATTAATACTATAAATGATTTGTCAAATTTCACTATCATGATTAGACTTTGAGGATTTTGTTTTGTAATGCGTCCAAGGTTTAAAACTTGTCGTAGTTAAGGGGAGTCACCAAAAAAGATCTAGCCATGTTAAGGGTTAGCATGCCCCAGGCTAGCTGTGTTCCCCAAGTGACTTTGACACCTTAGATGCCCTTGGGCCATGGTTTCTTAGGCAATAGGCTAGTTTTGAAGGCAAGTCATGGAAATCGTAACAAAGAAGAACAAAACTTTAAAATTGTTTATTTTCATTCTTTAATCTTGAATCTCAACAATCATTCGATTTACCATATAATAATAATTTTAATGTTGATCATTATGCTTTCACATTTAATCTCAAAATAATAGTTCATGTTAGGTACATGCAAAGTGACAATGCACCCTTACATTTGGTTTTGGAACCTTTGTCTTGAAAATTGCAAATGACATAGTAGGAAACTTATTATTATGTTGGGTTCTAGTTCTCAATATTGTTTTATTGTGTCAATCAGGGTGATCATTTGATAGAGGTCAGATTCATTGGAATTTTGACTAGTTGTCTTACAATAAATACCAAACATGGTGACACTTTACTTGCATTTGGTGTTTCCCACACTCAATGTCAATGATTACTTGTTGTTTTATTAAAGAAAAGTTTTGCCACCTAACATAATGTTCCTTATCTTGCTTATTGAAATAGATTCCCAAGTGATGTTGAAATTAAACTTATGAATTGAACTAAGCCTTGCAAAAATTCATGGCATTGTGGATTGTCTAGATTAAGGTTGTGATGGACATTGTCCTTAATTTAAAAGTTTGTTATTTTGTAATTTTGGTCATAATCACAACTACGTGGGTGTTATAAATATGTTGGTTATATTGGATAAATATGTTCTTGGTGTTAAAGAGTTTTTATTTATTCATTATATAATTGTATTGGTTATATTTAATAAATATGTGGGTTGTTTTTTTGAGTTAAAGGGTTTTTGAAGTATGTTGAAAGTTTGATTGACATCAATGATACAAGAACAACACTTCACCACTTTACCTTTGGTAAAGATGTACAACTTTTATATATAAAAAATGTGTCTGATCTTTATTAATGATGTTTTCTTAAGTTATCAAAATTTTTAACATATGTAATAATCAAAATTATAATATTAAATCCCCTAGATTTGGGTGTTCGACGGGTGGTTGCCATGATCCCCCAGCCCAAACGACGGTGCCCCCCACCTGGCACGGGTCTCCCTCCAAGTGTCATCAATGAGTCATAAAACGCCCTCTTCCAAAACTCTGGCCCCATACCCCAGCCCTACTCTCCTGCCTGGCAAATCTGGTGATAAAACTCTAAGAGACATGGCCTCCTGATAGTTCCCCTGACTATTTTACTTAAGGCTTCCTCTGCTTTCTTTGACTCCCGATCTACTTCCTCTGACCTTTTTCATCCTACCACGAATCACAACATAGGCCGCGGGCGATGTCTCGACAGAGGGACAGGTTGTGGACGCCTCCCCACCACCTTTGATGAAGCCTTAGTTGCAACTCTTTTCGACCATGGCATATCAGTTCACATTCAACATCAAGTACTTGTTATCAAGGAGGAAGAGACTCACAGAGGTCAGCCAACGCTCTGGGTTCTCCACAATCTCCTTGCTCGCTAGCTCAACGAGAGGGAGTAGGAGAAACCGAGGGCCACATGGTGGATAACTGAGCTCTATCCCTTTCATAACCACTCTTCCACCTCCTTAAACGTCTGTCCAAGGATCTTAAAATTGAATTCCCCCCAAACGTTCCATCCACGTCCTCTCCTACCCCTTCACCCTTGCACTTCCCTCTTGTTGGTTCGCCATCGCCGCTTGTCAACCGAGGTCTGATGACCCCTCCCCCTCCTTTGCATGTTCCTTCACCTCCGGTTGATGACACTCTCCCCTCCTCACCTCCCCATCCCAGTCCATATGGGTGTTACATTCTTAAAGAAATTCTGGTAGACTTCGGCAACACATAGGCTCAAGGTAGTGATTAGGTGCATGGCGGCTTCAAAATGGCATCAATGCAATGCCAACGCAGTCCCTCCACCAACAAGTGTTAACCTCTCTGACTCCATCACGTGCCACAGGTCGGTAAATCTTGGCTTGGTTTGGTTAACTGACAATTGGTACAAAGCCATAATTTTGGTTTGGTTCATAGGCATTTAGTATAGAGCCGCTAGGCTCACTGTTTCAAATTTTGTTCATTGCCAATTTTGGTTCTTTGGAAAGTGGCACAAAGCTGCTAGGCTCACTATTTTACATTTTGATCACTGTCAACTCACAAATGTAACCTGTTTCAAAGACTTGGGCCCTGGTTTCCCCTTCTACGAACAAATATTTTTTAGGTTTTCTCTCTGGTTTCCTCACACAAAGACAAAAGATGCTCTCAAAATTGTAAACTATGTATTTATGCCATATTAATATAATGTAAATATAGCTTAAAAAAATAATTACAATATTAAATAAATTCATCAATACCAATTAATAAAAACAAAAAAACTAATCTTAAGAAATTTATTCACTTTAACTATTAATAATAATTTAAATAAAAAAAACAAAAACATTAAATTAAATATGAGGAAAAAATATTTCTCATTAATCTCTTCATTGAAACTAAAAACTTCTCTTTCAAAAAGCATATACATACAATTAATTAAAACTTATTAATGAGTTTCATGTGATTGGTTATAAAAACAATAATTCTACAACCATTACTATAATGTGGATTTTAGTCCTTTGATAATTTTAATTATGCATTTATCGATTTTATCAAAATATTTAACATATATAATCATAATAATTATAATACTAAATAAAATCATCTAATAATCATTAATAACCATTATAATATTAAACTAATCCTAAAAAGTTTATTCACATAAAATATTAATAATAAATTAAAAAAAAACATTAAATTCATTTAAAAGATAACATGAGAAAAAATTCTTCCCGACAATCTCTTTATTGAAATTAAAAACATCTTTTTTAAAAAGCATAGCCACACCATTAATTAAAACTTATTATTTTAATGAGTTTCATGTGGTTAGTTATAAAAACAATAAGTCTACAACTATGGTGATTATAATGCAGATTATGGTTTATTGATAACTTTAATTATGTATTCATCGATGTGAATAAAATGTTGTATGGTCCATTAAATGTGGATTACATTTCAAGGAAAATTTAACACTTAGGCGCTTTCTTTTAAATTTTTAGAAATAAATTAAGATATCAAGTCAAAACCCTTTAAGACTAGTAATTTTTGCTTTTTTCACATGTCGTTGGATCAAGCGTGTCAAAGGTTAATTAACAAGCAAAATCTGCGAATTGTGATGGAAGGAATCACCATATTTAACTTAGGATATCATTAGACTTTTCATTCAAAGATAAGACTTAAAGTTTTCATTGTAAAATGAAGCGCTTATCGCAATCGCATATCGGCTTTCTTAAAAGACGCAACTAAAAAGCATGTCGTAATATGCGAAATGTGATATTGCGGTAGAGCGAGCCAATACTTATCGCATCACGACACTTTACTTAAAAGCCAATCTTATGAATTGCGAGAGTTTGCGAAGTGCGATAGAACCCGGACCCGATAAAAACAAATATTATAAGTTAAGTCTGACACTTAGTGAAAAGCACTTTATGAAGTAATTAGTCATTTAGGCAAACTATGCTCTAAACAATAAAGAATATGCCGCTCATCTCGCATCCCGCAGAATTCTAAAAAACGCACAATAGAAAATGCGATAATGTGATTTGAGATATTGTGATAATCTTATCGCAATCGCAAAATCGACATTCTCTCAGTTTAAACTCGCCACCTTAAAGTTTTTCCCTTCCCATTTGTGATGCGGGGACCTTAGTGGGTATCTAATAAGTTTAATGACATTTATGTTAAAGAGAGGCTCGACGTGATACAATATCTTTCCATCTGCATTTTGAATAAAAGCTCCTTTCTTGTCATCTTTTTGAGGTTAACTGTATCATTTAATTCTCACTATCATTCTCGCATGTGTTTATCTGATAACTTCAATTTGCTCCATTTCATGAAACCTCCGCAGAAAACATCGTTAGAAAAAATGGCGAAGAAGGGAAAGGCGACTGCATCTGAGAAATCAGACATGGTACCGCTTTTCTTTGACACCACATGTAGTAAGGACGGAGGAACCATAACATGGGAGGCCATGTATAACTTGTTAGAAGAGAGCAGCCCAAGCCATTGGTAACAAAGGCCACTGCTGATGCTCAAGAGCCATCTAACGCCTCCTATTTCGAAACAACATGTTCATTCTTGCACCAAATAGCTGTGAGACCAAAGATAATACCATACACGGATATGGTCAAATGGGTAATTGACGAGGTAGACATCTCAGACAAAACCTTCAAGAATAAAAGGCAAGAGGTCATGGGGTCTTTCTCAGCAGACAACCTACGACTAATGTACCAGTTACCAGAGCCTCAAAATCTCTACAACAAACAATTCCTTGAGCAATTCACCAAAGAAAATGAGGACCCGTCAGATGTCACGCAGACCTGGAGATCAAGTGGAGGCAAACTCAAACAAGATAAAATTGGTATGTACTCAATGGCATCCATTTCTCCCCCTCATAGTTTCGCAACAACAATGATATGTAGGTTATTCGATAGACCCGATAGCACCAAATTTTCCATAGAATGGCTCCTGTTAATAGATGCAACAGTTAATGCAACGATTATGAACTGGGCTCAAATTTTATCAAACAATTTGGCAAAGACCATTGTGGAATATAGAAGGAAAAGAAGTCACTCTTTAAGGATTTCCCCCCTTTCTTTATGAGTGCTTTTGTTATGGATGCAATTTGTTTTAGTTCTCAGTTTCCAAATATGGGATGGAAATGGACTGTACAAAACCCGCTTCCCATCCACATATACCATAAAATTTTGTGGGAATCCCAATTCCACCTCCATTTTTATAAAATTTGTCAAGGTGCTATGCTGCATATTCATAAAGCAATTTTTGATAAAATAGCCCCTAGGTTTTCTCAAGAGGCCGAAGTAGATATCTTGCCAATAGCCAGATGGTTTGGGGAAGAGACATTCACCTACATTAGAGTTTTTGGGAGCATTGCTTCTCCGCATGTCCTCCCATATTATGTCCCCGACAAACTTTTGGCTAGAGAAATAGCCTACCAGACTGCAGGAGAAGGTGGCTTAACCAGAGGACTGAAAGAACAGAAGAAAGCCATTTGGCCGACCTTCCCAGTACAATGTGGTGCTTTTGCACTACACGATTATGGACATGCATTGAAGGAAGCCAAGATTATTATGTCTTTGAAATTAGCTACAGTTCCAGGAAGTTAATACGACCCAAATGACACTATTAAGGAATTTTCTACTATGGTAAAAGTCAAACAATTCACCCACGAAGAGGATGCCTTTGATGACCTCTTCCTACAAGCAGAAACATTTTCACAAGTTTTGCATATGGAATCACTACTTTTGACCCCAAAATATATTAATGATTGAACCAATAAGGGATCCAACTCCTAGCGTAAGCTTGGAGGGAAGTTCCAAAGAAAATTCTAGAGAAGAGACCCAAGAAAAGTCGATCCATGAGCCAGATAACTCAGAGCGATAATCTCAAAATGGGGGAGGAAACACAAATAAAGAGTATGAGAAAGACACAACTAAGAGTACAGAGGAGACGACCGAGCAGGCCTTGGCAAAGAAAAAAGCATAGGTTGCTTCTACTTCAACTTAGTCAGGAAAAGCTCCAATCATTGACCTGGAACAGGAATGGGAGCAGTTCGATAAAAATATTTGTACATAAACAAATCCTGAGCAAACATTTGAACTGCAAACTCCCAAGCAAACCCAACATAAAGAAAATCCATACATAATAGGGAAGGGAGCTATAGGTACCCAAGACAATGAGATTATTCTTGCTACTCCTACTTCCGAAATTGTCTTAAAAATTGAAGAAATACCCCCATTAGATATATTCTACAGTCCCACTAATCCAGGTGGATATTGATGGCCACTTGCCAAGTCCACCTGGACCCCCACCATTGTTTCTCTCAGCATTTTCAGTTTCCTTAATTGTAGCACAACTTACTATTTTTAGCAGTTTTTCGAGTCTTGAACTTTTGGAGCCGTTTTGAGGCCCTAAACGACGTTTTTTGGGAAATCTGGGGGCAACATGGGTACATGGATTGATGTTGACATTCTAAAAGTGGTAGTGCTCGGATAGATCTTTCTAACGAGCTATTGTACGCGTCAAACAGAGATCGTATGCCAAAGTTACGACCCCGGGAAGTTGATGTACCAGTTTACCGAAACGGGGCCCACAGTTTGGTGTTTCATCTCCTAGGGTTAGGTTTTGGAATGTTAAGGGTTTTCCATTGTTTCTCAACAATAAATAGGCCTTCGAGCCTCATTGTAACACAGTTCAGAGGCATGTAGCCACCACATCTCTTCTCAGAGATAAGCTACCATCGCCCTAGCTGGTTTATTTCCATTTCTGGTTGTAAGCATATTTCAGTGTTTTCCATTAATGAAATGAAGTATTATTTCCGCTGCATCTTTGTGTATATGGTTATCTCTGTAATTTGTTGCTTTCCTGTTTAAATCCGGATTAGTGGTATCAGAGCGGTCTGCTTTTTCTCTGTTTTTCTTTGCATGTCCCCAACAAGGTCGGGATATAAGGAGTTAGGGCTTGAACTGGTTGAACCTTTGCAAGACCAGCCTCGCAAATCTCGACGGCCTCCCATGGCGGATGAGAAGAAAGACGAGGGGGCAGGAGATCCCATCAAAATATTGCTCGAAGAAGCCCTCGAGCGACAACGAAACGCGATGATGGACAACTTTGCCCAGATCCTTCAGCGGCTACCCAGAAGTGACGCATCGGCTTCCAACAGCTACTCTGGAAACGCCACACCCTTTAAGGTACAAGTTAATTTTGAAATCCCCATATTCGAGGGTCAGATAGACGCAGATGCCGTAAATAAATGGTTAAATATGCTAGAGGGTTATTTTTCTGTTCATGAATTTTCGAGTTGGGAAAATATTGTTTTCGCTCTTCTCAAAGAAGCCCCCCACGTCAAGGACTGGTGGGAAACCTACTGCGAGCAGAAGGATGAAATTACTGGCTCACTATTTTCAGCCGCACCCACCTGGAATTCATTTCGGGATGCCATCAAGGAGCGGTACTACCCTGTCGGAAGCTATGAGGATGAATACATAAAGTGGACCACGTTGCGGCAGGGAAGGGACCAAGACGTGCCAGAGTTCACCAATCTTTTCCATACCCTTCGCACAAAGTTGGGTATCAAGGATTCAGAGCAACATTTGATACTCAAATACCGTGCCTGCCTGCACAAGTACATCCAGGAAGAAATACAATTCCTGAACATCTCCTCGCTCGGCGCAGCATACCGATATGCCGTCAAGGTCGAGCAGAAGTTTAAACAAAAGAAGCGAGACTTTGGATCTGCGAATCCAAAGCAGGGGAAAGGTGCCCCTAAACCACAGAAAAAAGGACAAAGCCAAGGCGGGGCAACCCAAGACAACCAGTGAAGCTTCAAGCAAAGAACAACGCCGCGAAGCCGAAAAAGGACACTGGAAAATGGTGTGAGTTCCATAAGAGATCCACTCACAACACAAGTGAGTGTCGGGCCAAGCAGTCACTGGTGGCTGAGCTAAAGGTTTCAGAATTAGATGCATGTTCTGACTCTGAGTCAGAACCCGATAAGGGGAATGAAAAAGGGAAACAGATCATTGATGCGGATCCCAACGCCACTGTTGCTACCGCCAAGATCCAGAAAAATGAACCCGAAGATCCAGAGGAGGAGGAGCGTCTCTTCCAGTCCCAAACGTGGGTCAAGGGCTCCCCGATACAGTTCATTGTTGATAGCGGGAGTCAAAAGAACCTCATTTCGGCAGAGGTCGTGAAGCGGTTGGGCTTACCGACCACAACACATCCACAACCATACACCATTGGGTGGCTTCACCAAGGGCGAGATCTTCACGTGAGCCAGCAGTGTCGCCTTCCATACAACATCAAGCCCTTCACGGATGAGGTATTGTGTGACATTGCTCCCCTTGAAGTTTTGATATATTATTAGGACAGCCATACTTGTGGAAGCGACATGCTGTGTATGAATCAAGGCCCCGTGCTGTTATTATTACATTGGGAAATAAGTTGTACAGGATACCAGAGGTAGCACCACCTACCGCCATCTCTTTGATTACTGCAAAACAATGCAGTAAGATCATTTCCAAAACCAGGAAATTTGTTTTCCTGATGATACGCCCTCAAGGAAAGAAGAAGACGGTGGCCGCGGCCTCCGGACGGGGTCCCTCTGCACAACAACTACAGATGGACAAGGTTGTGGAGGAGTACGAGGACATCTTCACCTCCCCTGCAGGGGTTCCTCTGCACTGTCAGGTCAAGCACTCCATCGATCTGACCCCAGGTGCGCCGCTACCCAATGGACCAATTTATCGGCGCTCCGTTCTGGAGAACAATGAAATCAAGAGGCAGATTCAGGAGCTCCTGCAGAAAGGTCACATCCGTCCGAGTTCATTGCCTTGTGGGAGCATGATCGTGTTGGTACAGAAGAAGGATGGGACGTGGAGACTCTGTATTGACTATCGGGCGCTGAACAAGATCACTATCCGTAATAGGTACCTGATCCCGCGGATCGATGACCTCCTGGACCAACTAAAGGGGGCGAAATATTTTAGCAAGATCGATCTGAAGTCAGGATATCACCAGGTACCAATCGAACCCTCTGATGTGTGGAAGACTGCCTTCAAATCCAAGGAGGACCTTTTTGAATGGTTGGTTATGCCTTTTGGATTGACGAATGCTCCTACAACCTTCATGAGGCTAATGGATGACATCTTGCGGCCATTCACCAACTCCTTTGTAGTAGTATACTTGGATGACATTCTGATCTTCAGCCAGAGTTGGGAAGAGCACCTGCATCACATCCGACAGGTTCTCCAAACACTGCGGCAACACAAGCTATGTGCCAATTTGGAGAAATGCACTTTTGGCATGACCCAGGTTCAGTATCTGGGATACATCATTGATGAATAGGGGGTGCATGTCAATCCAGCCAAGATCCAAGTCATTCGGGATTGGCTCCCTCCAACCACTCTAATAGAGCTCCGCAGCTTTCTAGGTCTTGCCAACTTCTACCGCAGGTTCGTGTTGGGGTTTTCTCATATTACTTGGCCCTTGAGTCAAGTCACCAAGGGAGGGGCGAAAGCAAAATTATTTTGGTCTAAATCTCAACAGAAGGCATTCATGGAGTTGAAGGATCACCTCTGCACAACACCAGTGCTCGCGTTACCAGATTTACAACAACCATTTGAGGTCGAGACAGATGCCTCTGACTATGCTATTGGGGCAGTCCTTACTCAACATGGACAGCCAGTGGCATATCACAGTGAAACACTTTTAGACAAAGTCCGGAAGTACCCCACTTATGATAAAGAGATGTATTCCATTGTACAGGCCTGCCGAAAATGGAAGCATTACATTTTGGGGAAGGAAATGGTCATCCACACAAACCACCGACCCCTGCAGTTCATACAGACCCAAGGGAAATTGCAGAATGATGGCCATCAGAAGTGGTCTGCATACCTGCAACAGTTCCACTTGAATATCAAGTATAAGAAGGGCAACACCAATAGTGTTGCAGATTGCCTCAGTCGACCATCGATCATGGTGTTAACCACCATGCTCAACTCTTGTGTGCACGAGACTTCTGATTGGCCACTTCTCTACAAAAGTGACCCATAATTCAGCCACACATACCAGACACTCTTGGAGGGTTAGCATGTTCCAGATTTTCACCTCCAGGATGCCCTGTTATGCCACCTGGGTCACCTTTGTGTTCCTTCAAGCGAGCGTGCCAAGATGATTTGGGAAGCACATTACAATCGGGCTGTTGGGCATTTCGGGGTCGAGAAAATAGTGGCAGTACTGCAAAATTATTTCTATTGGCCGAATCTTCGACAGGATGTTGGGAAGTACATCAGATCATGTACTGCCTGTGCCATTGCCAAATGGACCATTAAGAAGCACGACCTCTATACCCCGTTTCCTACCCCTAGTCGACCTTGGGAATCCATCTCCATGGATTACATGTCAGGCCTTCCTTCCACTAAGCATGGAAATGACTGTGTTTTTTTGGTTGTCGACAGGTTCTCGAAGATGGCCATTATGGTGGCCTGCAAGAAGAATATCAAAACAGAAGCCACTGCTAAACTCTTCTTTGAACGAGTGTGGGTGCACCTTGGGATCCCACAGTCTATCATCTCAGATCGGGACAGTCAGTTTCTCAGCACATTTTGGTCCAGTCTCTCGTCAATGCTGGACACCAAACTCACGAAGTCCACAGCCTTCCATCCTCAAACTGATAGCCAGATAGAGGTTGTCAATAGGATGATTGTGCACATTCTGCGCATGTATAACTCAAAGCATCCACGCACATGGGACGAGAGCCTCCCCTATGTTCAGCACAGCTACAACCGAGCTCTTCACAGCTCCACTGGCCATAGCCCTTTTCAGGTGGGTTTGGGATTCCAGCCACTATGCCCCATTGATGTGGCCATGCCACTTGCAGCTACTCACATAAATTCAGCTCATGTCCAGTCCGAAACAGATAAGGCCACCAGCTTCATTAAGTGCATCCAACATATTCGCCAGCGGGTCCATGACATTCTTGAGAAATCAAATGCCAAGTACAAGCAGCAACATGATCAACATCGGATGCCACACAAGTTTCAGGTGGGCGACAAAGTCTGGTTGCATTTGCAAAAGGAACGCCTTACTGGAGCCTATCAGAAATTGAGACCACTCCGATATGGTCCTTACACCATTACTAAGGCTATGGGAGACAATGCATTTGAGCTAAACATTCCCCCATTCCTTGGCCTGCACCCAGTGTTCAATGTGGACCGCCTTCGGCCATACTTTCCACCATTGCTAGACACATCCGACATTGCAGAACAGCTCAAACCCACAGAATTAAATCCAGATTGCATGGAACAAGCTACAACTGATCGGATCATGGACTCACAGATCAAGAACACTTGCTAACAGAATATCCAACTGTATCGAGTTGTCAAAGCAGGACAACTCCTTCAGCAGGGCAAGTGGCTCACCAGGGAACAAGTTCAGCAAAAGTTTCCTCATCTCATGGAGGAGCTCAACGCAATGGGGACCATTGCTTCCTAAGGGGGGAGGAATGATCCAGGTGGATATTGGTGGCCACCTGCCAAGTCCACCTGGACCCCCACCATTGTTTCTCTCAGCATTTTCAGTTTCTTTAATTTTAGCACAACTTACTATTTTTAGCAGTTTTTCGGGTCCTGAACTTCTGGAGCCGTTTTGAGGCCCTAAACGACGTTTTTTGGGAAATCTGGGGGCAACATGGGTCCATGGACCGATGTTGCCCTTCCCAAAGTGGTAGTGCTCGGATAGATCTTTCTAACGAGCTATTGTACGCGTCAAATGGAGATCGTATGCCAAAGTTACAACCTCGGGAAGTTGATGTACCAATTTACCCAAACGGGGCCCACAGTTTGGCGTTTCATCTCCTAGGGTTAGGTTTTGGAATGTTAAGGGTTTTCCATTGTTTCTCAACAATAAATAGGCCTTCGAGCCTCATTGTAACACAGTTCAGAGGCATGTAGCCACCACATCTCTTCTTAGAGATAAGCTACCATCGCCCTAGCTGGTTTATTTCCATTTCTGGTTGTAAGCATATTTCAGTATTTTCCATTAATGAAATGAAGTATTATTTCCGTTGCATCTTTGTGTATATGGTTATCTCTGTAATTTGTTGCGTTCCTGTTTAAATCTGGATCACCCACCCACAAGGCTTTAGTGAAAAGACAAAGGAAGAAAAGGAAACTGGACACAATTGCTGTTACGACTACAGAAAATGAACTAATGGCTATTGTGTGGAGGACATGCTATCGACCCATCAGACAATCTCACAAAGTTGGCACAGTTCGCAGGAGCTTATGCCACAATCACCATCGACAAGGCAACAGAAGTTCGAATGTTGTTGAAAGAAAAAGAATAGAAAATTTTGTTGCTAGAACAACAATTAGCCCAAGAAAAAACTAATCAGCAAGCAGAATTATAGGTAGCCCAACTTCAAAGAGAATTCAAGCAGATGAGGATACATCACTAGGCTAGCTTAGCAGAAAAGGATTCACAAATACAAGCCATGATAGATAAATTCAAATACAACCCGCAAATTGATGAATTCATTAAAGAAGAAGTCAACCTCAATTCCCTATTAATGCAACAAGAGGAAGTATTATGCCAAAATATTTCACAAATAAATCCTTATTGCGAAAGAAATGATAAATTGACGAACCAAATAATTGATATGAGGCTTGAGTACGATGAAATCCACAAAAGGGTTTCTGAATTTATCACCTGGCAAGAATCAGAGGAAGGAAGAAAGGTTGACCTACCAAAGTTGGAGGAGTCTCACAAAGATATTCTGTTTACGGATTGGGATTCTCGGTTGAAACAGGAAGAAAGGGCAACAATGATAGCAACAGGAGCAACAAGCAGCATAATAGAGGCCATAAATGAAAACCTTCATGGTGCCAATCTTGTCAAAGAGTGTGTACCAGGGTTTCTACCAAATGTCAAGCAACTAGAGAAGCAATGGAAACAAACAACGTAGGAAAAGGAAGAGGCTATTAAACAACTAACCAGCCTGAATTGGGAGGCATACTAGTAGTTTCTAGTAAAACCACACAGCCAGTGGATGACTCTAAGGTGTTTAACAACCTCTACACAAAAAATGGTGCCAGCATTGACAAATGCCATATTTGTTGGGTAGTTAAAATCTACAATCAGCCAGCCGCCTTAGCTCAAGCCAATGACTGATATTTGCGACCTTAGAGATCAAGTTCAAAGGAGCTAGTCATCAATTTATTTTTACTTTTAGTTTTATTTTTGCTCATTCCGAGGAAGGTTGTTTGAAACCTCCTCAACTATTTTTGTAATAATCTATTTTGAGACATATAGTTTAGTATTTAAACCCCTCTCATGCATTTAGAGAGGGGTCCATAAATTTTATCAAAAAAACTTTTCAAAACATTACACTTCTGTACTTTTGAGGAGGTTTTGATGAAATGAATGGAACAAGATCTATTTTTCTTTAAATATCTAGCATGCTCTACTGAAATGCACTTTTGTACTCTTAGAATGTGTTGGATTGAATGAGATTGGGTCAATATTGCTGAAGCACATGAGCAAGACTTATCATATATGGTACTTTTATCGTATGATTATGTTTTATTTATGTATTAAGCAATAATTCTTCTTTCAATTGTTTTGTATATGAAAGTCAGAATTATAGTTTCGCATTATTGCACTTTTGTATGATGTTAGCTCTGATTCCGTTTTGAATACATGAATGATTTTTATATGCGATATATTTCTCTCAATTGTTTTGGACTCTCAATTGTTTTGTCTAACTATTTATCCAAAATAATTATCGTTAAACGATTTAATTTCTTTTGGCAGTTGAATGATCTTTATTACCAATTGTTGTAAGACATCATTGTAGATCGCATATCGTATTTTATTCCCGGGTATATTTATAGTTAGATAATGTTAGATTAAAGATATATGCATGTGTTTAGTAGTTAGATTAGATTACACTTATCTTAGTCATTTCCAGTTACATCCTTTATTATTCCATCAACATTATCAAATCAAATTTTTCTGGGAAACTAGTTCAATTATCCCGAGTCAGAGTCACTATACCCAACGAGAAAAAAACTGATTTCAAAATTTGGACCAGGTGGTTTTCCCCATATGGTCGCAACGATTTTCAAGGCTTCAAAATTTAAAAAATAATATGAGAAAATACTCTTCTCATCAATCTCTTTATTGAAATTAAAAACCATCTTTTTAAAAAATCATAGCCACACCATTAATTAAAACTTATTATTTTAATGAGTTTCATGTGGTTAGTTATAAAAACAATAAGTCTATTCAACCATGATGATTATAACGTAGATTATGGTCTATTGATAATTTTAATGATGCATTCATCGATATGAATAAAATGTCGTATGGTCCATTAAATGTGGATTATGGTCCATTGATTTTTTTGAGAGAAGAACTATAAAGTCCACTTTAACCTATAAGACATATAATTTAACACGTAAAGCGATAACATTAGCCATAGGAATGATGATAAAGAATGACTTTAATATGACTTCATCAAATTTTTTATACCAAACATCTCTAACACATCAAATTTTTTATACAAAACATCTTTAGAGTGTCAAGTATGCATCAAACACTTCTTGACTATTTTATATATTTGTACACATAAGATAAGTTTGTATATAGTTCATTACTTATTAGATGATACTATATAAAAAAATGCTTATACAAATAAAAACGCTTGTATTAATTTAATGTTGGATGCACTCTGAATTGAAAAATGATTTAATCGTTTTTATTAATTTAACGTTGGATGCACTGTGAAATGAAAAATAATTTAATGCTCATAACTTTTCATCAAATGTATGTTTATTGTCTTTATTTTTCTCTAAGCTTTTTTAGTGAGATCATAGCCACACTCTTCTTTGAAAATCTTTTTAAGTACATAATATTCCCTTTTCTTCTTTTATATATACATTTTAAATTCCTACATATACATCAAATTTACTCACTCATAAATATAATATAATTTAAATTAATATTCTTTTTTTAAACTGAAACGGTTATGTTTTATTTATGAGAAAAATCAGGTTGGGCCAAGCCAATCAACCATTTACAGAGAGCAGAAATTTCATTACATCATCCTCAAGGGATTAATGCCTTAATCGGGGTCTCAGCATTTATGCTTAGCATTCCAGTATCCAGCGTACATCCTATGTTTGCCAAGCTGTCCGCTACCTTGTTTGAGCTCCGGAGAATATGGAAAAATTGTGTCGAGGGAATTTCTTGCAAGATTCTCTTCAATCTTATTAGCTGCTTGTTTAGCCCCAGATCCTTTAGATCTTTCTCAGTGTTGAGAGCTTTTATCAGAACTTCCGAATCTCCAAAGACTAGGATTTCTCTTATGTCTTTCTCTCTAACCAATTGGCAGGCTTTCAATAAGCCAAGGATTTCAGCTTGGTTGTTGGTTTTCTGTCCGAGCCCCCAGCTGAACCTGTCTTCTTTGATCCCATTCGGAAAATAGATCACTCCTCTAGCACCTGCTTTTCCTGGGTTACCTTTAGAAGCGCCATCGAAGAAAATTGTGCACTTACCCATGGTTCTCCACCATTGTTGGAAGCTATCATCCGGATCCCGAATTTGCCATCTTTCCTTTTGAGTTGGATGGGAGAGAATTTGGTTTCTGTCTCTGCAGGAAAAAGCTTCCAGCCACGACCTTTCTTCATTTAGGAGAGTTTTATCCTCTTTAAAGGGGAATTGATTTAAGGTTTCGATTAGGAGGCCCTTTGCTCTTGCAGCCACCTTATCTGGGGTCCACTCAGTGTTGTTAAAAATGAGATCATTCCTGGCGAGCCACAACTTCCAACAAACATACTTTGGAATTGCTATCCACACTCGATACCAGAGAGTCTTGCTGCTGATTCTATAATGATAGCTGTCCTTCCACGAAGAGAACAGAGAGACTATCGAGGTCTGTGGAGGAAAGGGAAGATTTAGGCCTTGAAGAAAGAAAAACCATGCCTTCTTCGTGAACTCGCACTCGACAAACAAGTGATCTGTGGTTTCCAAAGCGCATTTACAGTGAATGCAGCGATGGGGGCCTGCGATGTTCCTTTTGTTCAAGTTCTCGCCAGTCAGAATTTTCATGTGCATTACTGTCCAGAAGAAAAAGTTAATTTTTGGGATGCTGAAGCTATCCCAAACCTGTTTCCAAAAGGAAGCTGGGTGTATTGAATCCTTCCTAGATTGCATCTGGAAGTATCCTTGGGCAGCTGAATAAGCCCCAAATCTGCCCCATCCCCAAGAGTCATTCTCATCTTTGTGGACCGGAGCGAAATCAGTGATAGCTTCAATAAGAGTTTCAAACTGCAATTTCAAGCAATCTGGAATTCTTGGGAACTTCCAGCTCTGCCAATTCCCATTGTTATCCCAGTCCGAGATATCTTCTAACTTCTGAATTCCTTTCTCGATAAGCCAGGCTCTTATCTCATCCATTTCTTTTACTTCTGCTAAAGGAGGGTGACCCATTATTCTATCGCTCCATAGCTTAGTGTTTCTGCCATTTCCAGGTATGCGATAAAGGAAGGTTCTGAAAAATTCAATTCCTCGACTACACAAGGTCCAAGCCAAGGAACCTTTTGGCGTTTTCTCTGTGTTGAAATGCTTCAATGATTGGTTATTAAGATATTTAAGTTTAATAATCTGACTAACCGGATGGTTGGGTTCTGTATGAAGCTGCCACAAAATTTTACAACCCATCGCTATGTTTGCATGCGTGGGTTCTCTGATCTGCAACCCTCCTTCCACGAGGGGTCTTTTCACCGTTTCCCAATTGACGAGGTGAAACCTTTTGTTATTTCCTCTTCCTCCGTTCCACAAAAATTCCCACATTAACCTTGTTATCTGATCTGTAATTGCTTTAGGTGCCAGCATGAGAGAGGCCTGGAATGTGGGCAGCGCCGATAGCACTGATTTAATTAGAACTAATTTGCCTGCTGTTGTGAGCCAATATCCTCCCCAGACTGCGATTTTTTTTTGAATTTGGCTATGATTTCCTCCCACAGGTTATTCCTGTTAGAGCCCAGCGTTAATGGGAGTCCTAAGTATTTTATTTTCTCCCAGGATGCAAACCCAGCGAAGCCAAGAAGGTTTGCAATTCTGTCTATAGTATCTTGCTCTGTATTCCAACCATATACAACGCTTTTCCTTTCATTTATCAGAGCACCAGAGATACTGCAAAATTTATTGAGAATGACTTTGAAAGAATTTTCCATTCGAAGAGATGCTCCTCCGAGCATTAAGGAATCATCTGCGAACAGAGCATGATTCACAGGATCCACTCCTTTTACTATTCGAATCCCAGGAATGCTGCCAACATATTTTTCGTAAGATAACCTTCTGCTCAGAGTATCTGCCATCAGAATGTAGAGGAAAGGGGACAATGGGCATCCTTGCCTCAGACCCCTGGTTGCTTGAAAGTAATTGGCTGGCCTTCCATTTACTAGTGGCGCGATCCATACCTTCCCTGTGCAAGCTTTGATAAGATTTATGAACTCCTGGCTGAAACCAAAGGAGTGAAGAACCCTGTACAAGAAAAAATGATTAACTCTGTCAAAAGCATTAGACATGTCCAGTTTAATCAGCATACCTTGTTCTTTTCGAGAATGGCTGGAGTGCAGAGCCTCTTGGACTTGAATTACATTGTCCAAGATGTGCCTTCCTTTCACGAACCCTCCTTGAGCAGGAGAAATAAGTTTTTGCAGCAGTGGTTTGATTCGATTAGCCAGCAGCTTAGCCAGAATCTTGTAGGAGGCATTGCAGAGCGAAATCGGTCTATATCTTTCAAAGGACCCAGGATTCACTTCCTTGGGGATCAGAGCGAGAAATGTGGAGTTGATTCCTCCTCCAACCTTAGCTTTTCTCATAAAGCCTTGAATCATTCTCAGAAGGTCTGTTTTTATTATATCCCAGCAAAGTCTGTAGAAATGAATTGAAAAACCATCTGGCCCTGGTGCTTTATCTGGCTCCATGGACCACACTATTTTTGAGATTTCCTCTTCCGAGAAAGGTTTCAACAGGGTGTTGTTATCTTCTGTATTAACCAGAATCGGGATGTGTGCGAGAAAATCATTTATATCCTCATCACACCCATCCCCTTCTACGCTGAGTAATTTTTGAAAATGACTACTTGCTGCTTCTTTAATCTGCTCAGTCCCTCTGCACATTTGCCCACTAGAAGTGGCAATTTCTGCAATATGATTGCACGAGAGACGGGCTCTGTATTGTCTATGAAAATAGGTTGTGTTTCTATCTCCAGCTTTTAACCACAAGCTGCGAGATTTGATTCACCAATATTCTGTGTCTCTCTGAAAGAAGCTATATGATCTCCTTTGAGCAGTTTTTTCTTTGTCTAACTCCGAAGAGGAGACTTCTATCTTTTCCATATCAAATTGAAAATCTGCCAGCTGTTGGACAACTTCCTTCCTCTGGCTGGTTGGAGTTTTTATCGCCTTTTTTATCCAATCTTTCAAGGCATACTTCACATTTTTTAGCTTTTGCTCCCATACGAAGCTTGGGGATCCTGTAACTTCTTTATACCAGGCTGTTTGGACTATTTCAAGGAACCCATCTCTTTCAGCCCAGAGAGGGCTGAATCTGAAAGGAAGAGGTCCTAAGTCTTCTTCCTCTTTCAAAGCGAGGAGGATTGGCTTATGGTCCGAGGTTAACTTTGGTAGAATTTTGGAAAAGACTATTCTTCTGTCCAAAAAGATTGAGCTGTGAATGAAAAATCTATCTAACCTGGCTGAAATGTGATTCTCCCCTGTTCTATTGTTAGTCCAAGTGAATTCTCCTCTCACAGGTTTAAAATCAACCAGATCCCATTGTTGGGCAAGATTTTCCACAAAAGAGAGCATGGAGTCTCTAGTATAAATTCCACCTCTTTTTTCTTTTGGGTCCATTATGATATTCAGATCTCCTCCTATGACAATATTCTTTGGGCTGTGGAGATCTAAAAACTCCGACAGGGACTTCCAACACTCTCTCTTTTCAGCATAGTTTACTGGGACATACATATTGAATAATGCTAGACTGAGATTACTTGTGGTGTGTTGAAGTTCAGTGAAGATCCAATGTTGTGTTTCATGGGATCTTTCTAGAGAGAAGGTTTTTCCAGACCAAAGGGTTCCTATTCCTCCAGCCGTGCCCCTGGCACTAACTGCCTTCCCATTATCGAATTTCCATTTTGAACTGCTTGTATGAAGAAGGGAATCCCCTTCTATTTTGGTCTCTTGGAGCATGAGAATGTCTATAGATTCCATTTTCAAAAGATATTTTATTGCTTCTGCCTTTCCAGGATTCCCCAAACCCCTGCAGTTCCAAGAGACCAGTTGCATTACTTACTACTCGTTGGAGTGGGACCACCTCCCTTGGCCAGCCTGGTTCTAGTATTCCTCCCCAAAGACATCTCAATGGTGGCTTGACTCCCTAGGGTTTTTAGCCTTTCTGCTTCTTCTTCTCTAGTTTCCTTGAGGGTTTTCCTTCCAGTTCTTTTCGAAGGCCTCTCAAAGGTCTCATCCTCCGATGAGCCTGAATTTTCTGTGGTCTTTTTTTTTTATGATTTCTGCATAAGAAGGAGAGGGATTATTGCCTAGGACCGAACTTGAGGGGATTGTTTCAACATTACCTGATTCCGGAGAGGTGGTGTCATTTGGCTGGAGGAACCCTTCCCGATCTTCTTCTGGAGATTCTGGAGGAGTTTTGAGAGGATCAAAGGAATTTTTGCCCGCCTCAGTGTTGTTAGGTTCCTTGCTCCCTGAATCTGCAGGATTTCCATTGCTTTGCCCTGATTTTTTCCCAGTCTCTTTGCCTTTTGATTTGTTGTTCTACCTATTGTTTTCTGGTTCCTTGACTTGATTCCATTGTTCTCCTTTCTCTTTCTCTGTTACTTCCTCGTTCTTTTTCTTGCAATACCTTGCAAAGTGCCCATACTCGTGGCAATGTTGGCATTTGAAGGGAAGCTGCTCGTAGTCAAGCTCTTGGATGTGAGTCCAATCAGCAATAGTAAGTTTGATGGCCTCAGGTAAACCAACTTCCAGATCAACTTCTACACATATTCTGGCGCGGGAGTATTGATCTTTTCTCGCCGCTTGATCTTCGCATTTACCAAGGGCGTTGCCTATGTATTGCAACGACCTCTGATTCCAATAATGGAGGGGGAGATGAGGTAGTCACACCCACACTGGAATAGCTGTGGGTACATCCTGAGCCAGATCAAAATATAGAGACCATTTGTTCAAATAGAGGCCCTTGGGCCCGTAAAATATGGCCCATTCCTGAAGATCAGACTTCTGTCCTCAGCGTTGTCAAATACAAACACAAAGAAACCTTTCCCAACAAAATGACTTTTGATTCCTTCCGAAACCAGCGGGATCCAGTTTCGATTTACCCAATCTTCTACCACTTTTGGGGATGGCCAGAGCCCTGTGAACTGACCAATGAGTCCCCTCTCTGCTAGATTCAGAGCCGATCTGCATGTTTCTTCTACCGGCAGAACCACCATAGGTATACTGTCCAATTTTTTAACAAATTTCTGCTGGGCTCCAGTAATCGGCCTTTTTCCAGCTGCTGCAACAAGTTTCTTGAAAGCTTCTACTTCAGGAGGCGAGGGAGGAGGGATCTCAGAGCCGCCTCCTGGATCCATTGCGGCTGAGCTCCACTCTTGGCTGTATGCTTGCACGGGCTAGGGCAGACCATGCGCTCTCAAGCAAAAAGGAACTATACTTTCCTTAAATTAATATTTTTTAATAATTAAGAATGTTACTTTATAAATAAACATTTTGGAAAAGGGCATGGCATTATGAATTATAAAAATTTTCAAATTTTAAAATGTGCATTATAAGATTATCAAAACTGAAAAATAATCTTTATTATTATTATTTTTTTAATTATATATTTCAAATTAATTTAATTTATTTTCAACATAATTGTTGTAAATATCATAAAATGACACATCCATAATATAAATCATAAAATGCATAAAATACATAATTGGAAAATTATATATAACCATAATAAAATGACACATTCATAATATAAATCATGAAATAGAACATGTACATGTCGCTCTTCATTGCCATCACCTTGAATATCTTTCTCATTCAACATTATAATATTGTTGCTCTCAAAGATATGTTTTGATCCCATATTATGTTTTAGTGACAACCACCAATTGCAATTTAACACACCTAGGTAAAAAAAACACATGGTCTTGTTTTAGTAAAACGTAAGGCTCTTTCTTATCACACACCATTTTAGAGATGATATATATTTTCCCATTATCTTAATCTTCCTTAACATTACTCTAGTTAAAGATATTCCACCACTTACACTTAAAAAGAACACATTGGAAAGATGGTAAGTCCACTTGCATGATCTCTTGTATCTTTTTTATGTAACTTAGCTTCCTCTCTATTGTTTTTTGATAACAATAGCTAACATAACTATATTGGTCAAACTTGACTTCCACTGCATAGTCTAGAGTGACACATCCATAATCAACATCCTTAATGTAAAAATGATGCCCTTGTGCCCACATAGGTGAGAAAAAATGTACCTATAAAAATGCGAATGAAGGATAGTGTCATATGTCTAATAACATAAGCATTAATAAAAACACATTGATGTTATAATTTAAATGTGCATTGTAAATTTAATAATGTACATAGGGAGATTATTATAGAATTGTTGCACTTGATCTCTAAGTTTAGTGTACCCTATTCACTCCATGGGTAATGACTTATACATGTTGTTATCACTTAGATTTTCTCCAAGCAAATCTAAACTAACTATGAGTAATTAGCCTATAGTCGCTATTAATTGCTCCTATGTTTGGATTGATACTTTTCCAGTCATAGTGGGGTATCCCTAGTGGCCACAAGTTGTCAACAACTTAGGAAATATGTGTAGTTAGCATAAGTGATCAACACATAAAATACTTGGTTTTCATAATTTTTCATAATTTGTTTCAGTGATATTTTTACCTTGTTTATTTAATCGAATTTAATTTTTAGGTTCATTCATGCAGAATGCACAAATTCACAATGAAAAGACTTTTTAATGAAAAGACTTTTTAATTTGTATCCCGACCTAATTGGAAATTTGTGGAATTAATTGAATCAGATATCGAATACATCCAAATCTAGAACAAACCTTAACAATTGCCATTATAATCATCCAGATATTGGATGTCAACACCATGTATTTGTATATGAAAGAAACTTAATATACCACCATTAAATCTTACGAGTTTCTCAGATACTTCAAATTAACATGCGACTTAATATGCAATTGGTTAGGTATGTTGATGTGGATGCTAATGTGGATGGGTTTCTTGTGTTTTCACTTTAGGATTATATATCTAGATCCAGAACCAACCCAACCTTTAATATTTTATTCTCTCTGGATGTTGGATGCTAGATAACTCAATTTCAATGAACATGCATCTAAATATGAGAAGTTAGTTTATTGTAATTCAATTGATTATTTTGGATGCTCGATGCAATAACCATAAAAAAACATGTAATCTAGATCTAGGAAATGAATTATCGTAACACTTTTGAATTTCATAGATACTAGATATCACGCACTATACATTTGTATCCAAATCCAGAAGGATAACAAATGTGCACTATTGTTTTCGAATATTTGAGGGCATGGAGTATGATGTTTTATTCAAGTCATCTTGATACTCAGATATATCCAAATTTTTGGTACACATCTAGAGCTTGCTAACGTCAGTTTTCAGGGATATGTTATGTCGTTTTCTAAACTACTCAGGGCCGGATCTATGTGGCACTTAGGCTATCCTACGTGGCAATGTTGTGGTGTACATGTTAACATGGAATTCAAAGGGAAGGGGTTTTTGTATACAGATAAGATATATGATCAAAGTTAGCACAACGCTAGTTTTGCTATCAACTATATCATATGTTAGGTCACACACAAAAGATATAATGTATATAAAGTATTATAAATACCCCTTGTTTTTATTTCACCTAGCCAGGTCACACACAAAAGATATAATGTTGATAAAGTATTATAAACCCCTTGTTTTTATTTCACCTAGCCAATGTGGTATAAATATCTATGGTTATGACAACATTAGATAACCTGATTAGGAAGTTACCTTTTGTAAATTGTAGATTACATATCCTATATTTTCTGGAGATTAAACTAGACCAAATACATTTTTTAATAGAATAAATCATAGAAATGAATTAGATATTGATTGTTAGTTGCAAATATAAATATTTGATAGTATATTTGAAAATTATTTATGACCAAGTCTATTGGACTCTTTGTTTATTTGAATTTATTAATCTATAGGTGGTAAAAATAATCCCAAGGATCTGGTATAGGTAGAGTGGGAAAATGAAGGAAGAATTGGAGAAATAAAGATTAAGACATTTGCTCATGGACAATAAGGAATAATGTACATTCAACATCCTAAAGCAAACACAATCACATATGCAATAATATTTTTTTTCCTTTTATATAATAAGAAAGTCTTTTATTAGATAAGGAAATGATTTGTATCATTATTATTGACTAAGACTAATAATTAAAGGATTTTTCAAATGATTTTTTTTCTAAATTATTGAAAACATTATAAAAAATTCTCAAGAATTTAAATGTAAATAATTAGTGTTAGATTAATAAAAAAATCAACCTTTTCAAGGTGGGGGGGGGGGGGACTTTGTATTGTAAACTAGTGTGGACAATAAAATTTGAAGGACATATTTTTATTGTAGAGTTGATTCCGAGAACTTGCAATTGTTTAGGTTACATTCATGTAAGTATGTTGAATGCCTATCTTTCACATTAATATATGAATTATTTTTTTTGTTAAAAAATTTATTCAATATATATTAATAAGCTACAAGAGTATTTAAAATATTATTAATGAATAACTAATTATTCATAAATGCCAATGGGGGAAACTCAATTGGTGATTTCCATGTTAAGACGTATTATGTAAACCATGAGATTCAAGGTTCAAATCCCCTGTGGATTAAGCCAACAAAAAAAACTATTTATCTATAAATAATAAAACGTATACTTCAGCTTAAGTATTTGTTGAATTTTGTAAATTATTTCCTATAATTCAATACTTAATCTTTTGCTTGTGTCTGAAACATATAAAATCACTCATATGTATGTATATATAATTTAGTAATAGATTTAGATTACATTTAATCTTCTTTGGATCAATATTATACCTTATCCAAATTTCTCTTTTGGTGGCAACTAGGCCCACGTACCAGTGGATATCACCATACCAAACGAGAGTGATTCTGATTGGGACTTGCCATCATATGATACCCCCTTATTAGCATTGGTAGGATTTTTCCAATCATCGACAATTTTGGCACGAGAAGGAGGGCCAATGATTTTGAATATCAGGTAAGGATTCACGTATACCTAATTCCTAGAAATCATATCATACACCACCTCAAATAGTGCTAGTGACTAAAGATTATGAATAAATTCAAGAATCTTCACAACCTTCTAGATCAATCATATAAGGGCCTTTGATGCAGTTTCTTAAGACACAAGAGCTTGAAACCCATAGTAATCCTCTTATAACTTCTCAACCTTAACTTATTAATACAAGTGTAGGTTCAAAATTGTGGTTATTCAATCCTACATTAGCCAAGTCACAACTATCAATAATTATTACAAGAGTTCAAATAAAAGAACTTGGTCGGTATCATATTGAATTCAATATTACACAAAAATGTATAATTATGAGAAAAGAAATATCAGGTGAGTCTCATGTGTTTTCAAAAGTTGAATTAGGTGCTCATTTATCTAAAATTTTAAAGGTAAAGTTGAATTGAGTGAACTATTCCTAGAATTTATCTAGTAGAAAAGGTAAACCACCATATCCACCTAAGAGTCCACCAAATTATCCATGACGTTCCCTAAGAAACCATTAGAAGGAAATCCGCATTACACTCCTAGAGTTCCACCACCACCTAGTCTAAGAAACATCACTAATCAGCCAAGGAGACATTGGTTTACACCTGATCAATGGCTTTAGTAAGACCATTACACTATTTGCCAAAACATCTCAAAATGTTTTTGCAAAAAATACAAATATCAAAGAAACTCCAGAGGATCATATAAGTAAATTTATGTTAGCTATCAATTTAATGGGTGTTCAACATGAAGATCTTGTGCGCAAACTTTCTCCTATTACATTTGAAGGTAAAACTTCTACATGGAAATTTGCACTTCCCTAAGGTTCAATTACTAGCTAGAAAGAATTTAAAAATTCCTTTCTTAAAACATTTGGTGAAGATAAAACACCAACTACTCTAGTTTTAGAATTGTCCATTATCAAGATGAATTCAAAATATGAGCTTAAGGATTTCATTAAGAGATTCTTGACTTTATTAAATAAAATACCCGAAGATTCAAAACCAACTACCAATGTACTATTAGAATTTTATATTGTTGCTCCACCATCATTAATTGCCACATTTGTAAAGAGAACAAGAAAAAATAAGTTTAGCTAATACTTTTGAAGAAAACCCAATAATAGAACAAGAAATGCATAGTATCGCTAGTAAGTCTACAATAGATGAGAAAAACATTTTGCTAGTGGAAAGAAAACCACCACAACAACTAAACCGGTTGATGAGAAAAAAGACACAATAATTTTGGACAATTTACCAAAGAATCATTAAAAAGCTTTCTAATGATATAATTCATCTTAAAAAGAGCTTAGGAGAAGGTACTTATTCTAGGATACCATGGGGACCTCCTTTTAGAAGGAATATTCCATTGTTTCCAACTCAAAAACCTTTTGTTGAAGAAATTCAGCTCAAGGAATTTGCTCAAGAGAATTTCTATAGAGTTCTATAATGATTCAAAAAGAAGTTGACCAGAAATTGTAAATGTGTTTAAACTTTTCAATGAGAGGGATGAAGGAGAAGCAAATCAACTTAAAAACTAGGAAGAAGAGAACAAAGGGATTATTGAGCCACCAAGTAATGTTATTTGGGACATTTCTAGGGGTGTAATTGATGAAGACAAGGATGAGATTGAAGAAATTTGCATTGCTCAAACAATAATATTTCAAGGACCCCCAATCTAATTCAGGGTCTCCTTTAACTTCCTATCAAATGAAGAAAACTTCTTCTAGTAATCAAGTTCAAATGTAGGTAAATCTAACATAGTTTTTGATAAACTAGAATATGATTTGGTTAAGGACATGAAGAAGACGAGGGAAAACATTTCATTATACAAATTATCTAGATTAACAAAACAAAATGATAAATTGCTCCAGGATTTAGGGAATAATAGCTCTGAAAATAATTCATCTATTGAGACAAGGATAAGGAGATAATGCCTCTCTTCGCAACAAAATCAACCAAATCTAAATGCGAGAATAATAAGAGTAAAATATTTTTCAAACAACCACCTTTTTTATTACATTTGAAATTTATAATAGAGACATACATAATTATCTAGTGGATGTGGGGACATCTTTAAATGCCATGCAACCATATTCAGTAGGAAATTGAATTTTAAGCCCAAGAGAACCACTACACAAATTACACAAATTGTGCAATTGGATTTTTCAAATGTTAAATTGTTAGGGGAATTGAATGATATGTTAATTAGAATTTATTCTAATGCAAAGGTTCATGCAAAGGTTCATCAGGTCATAGACATTATAGTTGTCGACATTCCCGAATCATATAGTCTGTTTCTCAATAGAGACATATATGAAAAACTTAATGGTTATTTTCTAATATATTAGTCACACTTATGGTTGCCATTTAATATCTAGCCAAATAAAATTAAAGTTAAACAAGAAAGGCACATGAATCATACCAAGAATGACTTAAACCATACTAATGAGCATATATTGTTCTCACATTCCACACTTTAGCAATTACTATTTTGATTCATTTTTTGGAAATTTCATTGTTGAACCATCACCTTTGCAAATTCGTGTGAAAAATATAAAGGTCCTTTACACTACTCAGATTGTTGTAAATAATTATATAAATTGAGGCATTAGTTGTACAAATTTAGCCTAAAGACAATGTAAGCTCAAATGTAAATAAAAAATTGTGGGTTTTATTTTTTGATGGCTACAAATCAAGTGAGGGTGCACGTGTTGGATGCATCCTTAAAGATCCAAAATGAAACAAATATATGATATCTTGTAGGTTGTAGTTTTAGTGTGCATACAAAGTAGCTAAGTACGAGGCACATATTCAAGGTCTAAAAGAAGTTATTGATTTAAATATAAAGCAATTAAAAGTCATCGGTGATTTTGAATTTGTCATCAAACAAGTAAAAGAAAATTACATTGTATTTTGTATATCTTATTTTTTTTATTATCAAAATGAGACATGGAATTTAATTTCCAATTTTTATGCATTTAATATAATTTATGTACTTCAAGTTCAAAATTTAGATGTTGATATTCTTTTCAATATTGCATTTAAATTGATTCCTTAAGATAGATTCTTTGTTGAATTGATTTAAAGGCCTACAATATTCGATAACATTACAAATTGGAGGGAGGGTGTTTGATGATGATGGCTAAATAATTTAATTCCTTACACTAGAAGACACTTTTAAGGGGTCAATCATTGATAAAATCAACATAATTTAGAAATTAATAAAACGACTCTAGAGATAGAACCAAATGCATAAAACATTATTAAAAAATACGTGGTTTGCATAGAGAAGTTTACAATCTTCAAGACAAGTTTAAGGGAACAACAAATTGGAAAATCAATAGCTTATCCATGCAATAAGAGGTGATTAATCTTGGTACCGATCAAAATCTATAGAATAGCAATCCATGAATTGGGTGCACACCTATAGAAAGAGTTGCATTCATTCGTTTGTTTAAAAAATATAAATATATAGTTTCTTGAGCATATTTTGATTTTAAAACTTATGACACAAAAATGATCTTGCATGTCATTCCACTAAAAAATGATGTAAAACCTGTTCAATAAAAGCTAATGAAAATTCATCTAACAATGGAACAATAGATCATAAAAGAATTGAATAAATTGTTGGAAGCCAAGCTAATTTTCCTAGTTCGACATTCTCAATGGGTGTCAAGTATAGCACATGTTAAGAAGAAGAATAATGAAATTAGGATTTGCACCAATTTATAAAATCTTTACAAAGAATTAGATAAAGGAAATTATATTGTTTGACCTATTGAACAAATTCTACAATGTGTCTTAGGCTAAAAAAATGTTATGGATGTATTTTATGGTTATAATTAGGTTCTTGTTTCACACGCTAATTGATTGAAAACTACATTTAGGATGAAATCGAGAAAATATGCTCATATAAAAATGTCAATTGGTTTAATTAGGTGTAACATTTCAAAGAGCAATGGACATTTGTTTTAAAGGTTTGGTAAATAAACGGGAAGTTTTTTCCAAAGGAAAAATCGTAATCTTTCATTATATAGAAAAATTACATATAATAGATGCCCAAGGCATATGCATAACTGTTGGCCCATGGCCAGTAATAGATACATATCAGTAGATAATCTATGGTGATTGCCATTTCCTGTAGATAGAAGTTCAAAAAACATACAAAAATCACCTCGTAGAGGTGTTCAGTCTGATGAGCCATATATATATGTACATAGATATTGTTAAAAAAAGGACAACTGATATATAAATAAAACACAAAGTAGAAATAGAATTTTAGGGCTTGTCCACCCTATGATATGCATGATCTATATATGGGAGGTGATAGGATTGGTATTATTCAACACCGTCCTACTCTTGGATCATCCACAGGCCTTAGGGTAGTATTGTGGCCTCCTTGGAAATCCTGTCAGCGCTTTCGTTATATTCCCTGTAAATATGTTGACATGAAATTGTGTTAAAATTTTCTTTGAAGGTGACAACTTCGTCCAATATATTTCTAAGTGAGTGAGCATGATAATGATTTGTATTGTTGAACCAGTTTATAGTGATTTTAGAGTCCCTGCAAATATGAATGGATGTGCAGAGTCATGTGCTAATGCAAAATGCAGTAAGTGTTTGAGGGTGATAAGTTCAACGAAGTTGTTTGTCCCCTCCCCCAAACCAAGCTGAACTTTATATGAGTGTTGTTATGATATATGTAAAATAAAACTGCCCCCACAGCCATGGGCTTGGGTAGTGCCATCGAAAATGACCATGGGTTGGATTTGTTGATCGGTCCTGGGGAGAGAGTGCGTCGAGTGGGGGGATGGACGACCTCTGGGATTTACTGGTATGATGCCACTTTCCTCGCAATGATAGGTGACCAACATGCCATAACTTCATTGAATATAATATCAATTCGGGTAAGCCAAATAGTCCAACACAAGAGGAGGGGTAAGCATAGTTTTTTAGTGCCATGGTGTGCTGCAAACCAAGAGTTCCAAACTTGAGTGATAGCGGGTCCCTGCCACCTTTCCTGGATGGAAAGAGGTTGTACAATTGCTTGCCATAGCTGAGTAACTATAGGGAAGTGTAGGAACAAATGCTCATTTGTTTCAGAGTCCTATTTACACATAACACACTAGTGCGACCCATAGATAGATCTGTGGATAAGGAATTCTCCCGTGGGTGTTTTGTTGCTAAGTACACTCAACATAAACAGACGGGCCCGGGGAGGTGCTTTCAATTTCCATAGGTGGCGCCACCATTCCTGTACTACCACTAGTTTGCGATCCAAGAAGAGAGAGAGGTAGCTAATTTTCGGGGTGTATTTTCCATGTTCAATAGGTGTACAAACAAGTTCATTTGGTCCTTCTTTAATACGAACATGCGCCTCAGACAGAGCAGTTAAGTATCCTCCCCAAGATTGATGCCACTGTACAGGGATGCCAAAATTGTGAGCTGACAACCATACTTGCTCGAAAACCATGTTGTGTTCCATGTTTGCTATTTGTGCAACCACCTTGATGTCCCTTTGATGTAGGTGGTGTATCAGGTTAGGAGGGAGCTGATATCTATTGCCTCCCCCAATCCATGGATCCATACCAATGTGTAGTTGATTGCCATCATTTATTCTCCAAGCCAGGCCAGCTCTGATAAAAGGCATAGTTTGCAGAATTGCCTTCCAAACAATAGAAATGCCAGTACACAGCCAAACTGGCAATCAGACCCAATCCATGAGTTGCTGTGGCTAGACATATTTGTGGTATGTGACAGTGGTCCAAAGATTCTATGTTGTGAGGAGATTCCAACCCATATTTGCTGCTAAATCTTGTGCAAAGATAGCCAGATCCTTGAATCCCCATCTGCCCCATTTTTTTGGTAAAGAAATTTTTTTCCAACTAACCCAAGCAAATATTTTTCCTTCTTTTTGTCCATTCTAGAGGTATCTGCAACATATCCTTTGGATACGAGTAAGAATTCCCTGAGGGATCCAGGCCAGTGACATCCAGTACACAGGTGTGGCTTCAGGAACAGATTTGATGAGGACAAGGTGCCCGGCTCTGGAAAGGAATCTATGGTTCCAATTTTTCAGTCTCTTCTCTATTTTGATCACCAACCAGATCCAATCTGCAATCCGGTAGCTATGTGGTTTGATCCAAAACCCCAAATATTTTAGGTCATTTGCTAGAGGGTGAAGTTGATAAGGGAAGAAATGATGGGAAGCTTTGTCTTCCTAAGTGGAGGTATGTGACAGAGTGATAGTGGACTTGGCTTGATTAGTAACCATGCCAGTGGCATGTGCAAAGAGTGTTAAGATTTCATGGAAAGTGGTGGAGTCCCGGATGCTTCCATCAAGAAAGATAAGGACATCGTCGACAAAAAGGAGGTGAGTGAGATAACAGAGATCGCTCATTTTCAGTCCTTTTAGTCTACCTTCCCTTTTTGCTGTAGCAATGAGCCTGCTGAGGCCCTCCATCACAATCAGGAAGAGAAGGGGAGATAGAGGGCATCCTTGTCGAAGTCCCCGTTCCACATGAAAGAAATGTGAGGCTGATCCATTTATGAGGACACTGAAGGATGCCGAGGAGATGCAGCACATGATCCAATCCATGAATGTTGATGGGAAACCCAGGTGGATAAGTATCATCTTTATATAGAGCCAACTGACTCGGTCGAATGCCTTTGCAAGATCGATCTTTAGGATAATACCTTTCAAATTTTTGACTTTGATAGAGTGTAAAGCCTCCTGAGCCGTTCCAATGGCCTCGTGGATCTGTCGGTCTTGTAGGAAAGAAAATTTCTCAGGGGAAATATGGTGGGAGAGGATGGGGTAGAGCCTATTTGCGATGATCTTGGCAATGATTTTATACAGGAAATTGTAGAGAGAGATTGGGCGGAAGTCATTGAATGATGATGGGGAGTCAGATTTAGGGATCAAGGCAATAAAAGTAGAGTTTATGGCGTCATACATTTTGCCTGTGATCCTGCATTCTTCGACTACTTTGAGGAGATCTTGTCCTATAAGCTCATAAAAAGCCAGATAGAATTCAATAGACCATCCGTCCGGTCTAGGGATTTTATCTTTTTTAAACCATTTCAGTGTCCCTTCAAGTTCTGCAGAGGAGACTGGGGCAGTTAACTCTTATGTTGTGTCCATATCAACAAAACTAGGGAAATGTCCTGCCAAACGAATTATTTCTGCAAGATTTGTAGCTGGTGGTGCTTTGTAGAGTTGTTGAAAGTGAGAGTTCCCTAGATGTGAAAGATGGCTGAATGTATTAGCAATACCTCCGTCATGCGTGGGCATATTCCAGATAGTGTTTGAGACTTTTCGCCCCTTGGCATAATTCTGAAAGAACTTTGTATTCTCATCTCTGGCTTTTAGCTAGGTCGCTCTGCTCTTGAGGCGCCATGACTCCTCCCTTTCCTTCAGGATTTTGGATCGTTGATTTTCCAATTCAATAAGGTGGGTCTTTGCTTATGCAGATATGAAGCCCCTATTCCGGTCGTCCAATAGAACAACCAATGATGACTCGATTGTGGCGAGGGTGTTGTCATCCTTTAAGGTTTTTTCCTTTGCCCATTGTATAGATAATCTCTTGAGTTGAGAGAGGTTGTAGTAGAATCCTTCAGCCAGGGTGCGTCCCCTTGTGGGAGGGTTTTCCAGCCAAAAATCAATGATTAATTTGGAATAGGTCGGGTCCAGTAGCTAGGTTGAGTTGAATTTGTATGGTGCCTTGGGCTTTTTTGGAGGACCTGTGATTTCCAAGAAGATAGGGGAGTGATCAGAGATACCTCCAGATCCGACCCATTGTCTGTAGAGGGATAATTTCTGTAACAACGGGATCTTGATTAAAAATCTGTCCAATCTTCTGGCTAAAGCCACCTCCCCAACTCTCCTGTTTCTCCATGTGGGCAATGGTTTATTCATGGGGATATCAGTCAAATGGGCGAGTTCCAAAAGTGCTTCCATGGTATCAGAGAGTGGGTCAACCTGTGTAGAAGAGCCCCAGGACTCGCCATATCCTATGGAAAAATTTAGATCTCCTCCAATGATGAGGTTTTCCAGCGAGGTGATGGAGAGGTTTAAGAGCCGATTCTAGAAAGCCTCTCTCCCTTGGCAGGGCCCATATACATTGATGACTCGAAGGTCCATACCAAGGTTAGCAGAGAATACGTCTATCCCAATGAAACCCACTCCTCCCCAAGTAGACTTAAAGTTGATGGAACAAGGGTTATATCCCAGAGCCAAACCACCAGATCTCCCGGTTGCATCTAGGGAGAGGAAGGTCCAACCAGGTTTCAGAGATCCCAGGATACAGGTAATGTGATCCACCTCACCTAGGGTTTCTTGTAGGAATATGATGTCAACAAGCTCAGATTTGAAAAGTCTACAGAGGGCTAGCTTTTTGGGTGAGCTAGCCATGCCCCTACAATTGAAAGATAGCCACTTCATGGAGGTAACTGGTCATGGGTGTTCAAAGCTCTAAGAACCCGGTCCAAGGATGTTTGTCTTCTAGAGACCACCTTGGCCCCTGCCTGTAGGATGGCTTTCGAGAGGAAGGATTTTCGGTCGTGAGAGGGTTTGAGGGGTAGCGAAGGGGTGGATAGGCCCAATCCAGAGTGGGATGGGGAGGATTCAGATGAGAGGGAGTGGGGCCGCAGATTGTATGAGTGGGGGGGTTTGATGATGCAGAGGATGGGGGGGAGGACCAGAGGGGGCTTCCAGAGGGAAAGATGGGGAGGTTGTAGAGAAAATAGGCTGATGGGGAATCAGGGGGCAGGGGATGGGAGGGAGGATGGCAGTTTGATCTAATACTGATGCATTGTGCAGATGGAGTGCAGAACATGCAATAGTAGAAGAAAAAACAGGGTGGGATAGAAGTGGATTACCCAAGGTGCATGTAGCCTCTGCTGCTGCCCTAGATCGAGTCATCGACGGAGATGGTGGATGAGGGGAGTTTGTTATGAAACCAGCTCATAAAAAGATAGAAAAGATAGATCAACACCTTAGAATTCAACCTCTTTGAGGGGGCAACCTCCTTTACATTACACAAATGAATGATTGTTTGATGATTCAAATGACAAAACCTCCTTTCTATATATAGGAGTCTAAGGAGTCACAATATAACCCAGCTGACCGAATAATAATAATAATAATATAAAGGCACAAAAATAACAATAGAAGGATTCTATGGGGCATAGTAATAACAATATGGGGACAATAGGGGCACAACAATATTAATAAGGGATACAACTACAATAGTAATGGGGTAATCACTAGTATTATAGGGACCTAACATGCCCCTCTCCTTCAAAAAAGTGTTGTCCTCAACGCTTGAGTAGTTCTGGATGCTTCTGTATAAAATTCTCATCCTCCCATGTGGAATCTTCAGCGGATAAGTTATTCCACTTGATGAGATACTCCAAAATTGATCGATTTCATAGCTGTCGAGTTCTTGTTTCTGTGACTGCTTCCGGTTCCAATATAATTTTTCCTTCCTTGTCAATTTTTGGCAATATTGTTTGAACTGGGAGCTTGTCGCCTATAACCTTCTTTAAACATGAAACATGGAAAACTGGGTGCACTCTAGAAGCTGCAGGAAGCTCCAATTTGTATGCCATAGTACCAATCTTTTGCAACACCTTGTACGGACCATAATACTTTGGTGATAATTTATTATCCTTCTTAGCTTACTTGAGGGACATTTGTTTATATGGTTGTAGCCGTAGGAATACCCAATCACCTACATCAAAACTTCTTTCGCTGCGATGCTGATCTGCCTATTGTTTCATTCTATTCTGCGCCAACACGAGGTTATCCTTTAAGAGTTGGAGGACTTGTTGTTGATGCTCGATGTGATGTTCCACTGCTTGAAGCTTATAATTTTCTCTTAAATATGATTTGATGGATGTTGGCTAATATCATAAAGTGCCATAAATGGGGTCATTTTTGTTGCTGTATGGAAGGAAGTGTTATACCACCATTCAACCAGAGGCAACCATTTGACCCATTGTGTCTGTTTAAATCAACAAAGAAGGAATTCCATAAGAATCTTTAAATCAACAAAGAAGGAATTCCATAATAGGAATTCCGATTTAAGTGTGCAATTCCATAAGAATCTTTTGTTTTAGCTAGGAATTCTTACAGAGGTATAAGCGATCTTTGTACCATAACGAATCATTTTGCCAGCTAAATGTATCAGACATACTGGAATCTTGTTGTAACTTTTGAATAAGTGCCCACACTTCTTCATCATTCTTCCATTCCTCCCTTGCTTCGTTTATCCAATCTGGTTGGATAATAGAAATGGCGCACAACAATGCTTCCACATCCTCATCCTTTCTTGAGAGTGCATCTGCCACCACATTTTGCTTCCCTCTTTTGTAGATGATTTCAAAGTCATAACCCAACATCTTCGTGACCCACTTTTGTTGCTCTTCAGAGGATAATCTTTGTTCTAAAAAGTATTTAAGGCTATCATGATCCGTTTTTACCTTGAAGTGTCTTCCCATTATGTAGGGTCGCCATTTCTTAAGTGCGTGTAGTATTGCCAACATTTCCTTCTCATAAATAGCTTTATGTAAAAACTTTCCCTTGATTGGACGACTTTCAAAAGCAATGGGTCTTTCATATTGCATTAAAACAACACCAATTCCATTTCCTGAAGCATCACATTCCACAACAAAGGTTTTTGTGAAATCCGGTGTAGCTAAGACCGATGCTTGGCACATTGCCTCTTTAAGATGTTTGAAGGCCTTTGTTGCTTCTGGAGTCCATGAAAATGCATCTTTCTTCAATAATGTTGTTAAAGGTGCTGCTATTCTCCCATAATTCTTAACAAACTTGTGATAATACCCTGTCAACCCGAGAAATCCTCGTAGATGCTTTATGGATGTGGGGATTTTCCATTCCTTAATGGCTTTAATTTTGCTAGGGTCTACCTTAACTCCTTCATGAGATACAATATGACCCAGATATTCCACCTCTTGTACTCAAGAGAAACATTTCGATCTTTTTTCATATAATTGTTTCTCCTCAAATAGTTGTAGCACCCTGTCAACATGTTCAACATGATCCTTCCAAGACTTGCTGTAGATTAGTATATCATAAAAAAATACTAACACAAATTTTATAAGGAAGGTTTTGAAAATGGAATTCATCAAACCTTGAAATGTAGAAGGTGCATTGGTAAGGCCAAAAGGCATGACCAAAAATTCATAATGACCCTCATGAGTTCTAAATGTTGTTTTCAGAATGTCTTCAGTCTTCATTCTGATTTGATGATATCCTGAATGAAGATCCAACTTAGTGAAGTAAATTGATCCATGCAATTCATCCAGTAATTCATCAATGACAGGAATGGGAAACTTATCTTTAATAGTGAGCTTGTTGAGCTCCCTATAATCCAGACATATGCGCCATGATCCATTCTTCTTATGCACCAATACTACTGGAGCAGACAAATAACTTTGACTAGGTTGAATTATACCAACCTCTAGCATTTCTGCAACCATACATTCAATTTCACTCTTTTGAGCATAGGGATATCTATACGGCTTGATGTTTGGAGGGACACTTCCTGGAATCAAATGAATAGCATGATCATGATCACGAATAGGTGGGAGACCTTTGGGAATCTCAAATACCTTGGAATAATTGTCCAAGACTTTTTGGAGATCTGGAGAAATAGATGATTTCGATGTGGAAACATCTAGTGAACATAATTGTGAAATTACACCTCTTTGTTCCTTTTTTAGAAGCTTTGTCATACCGTTAGAGCTAATTATCTCTCCCGGTTTCCCTGCAATACCCCTTAATTCAACTTCCTTTCCTTCCATAGAAAATTTCATGAAAAGTTCTTGAAAATTAAAAGCTATTGTACCCAAGGATTGTAGCCATTGGACTCCTAGTACAACATAAGCACCTCCCATTGGAATGGAAAGCATTGGGCTAGTCAATACATATTCTCCCATGGATAGCTTGATATTATGGCACTTTCCAAAGAAATTTATCATTCCTCCATTTGCAACCATCACTTGACACTCTAGTGCTGGATATAGGAAGCAATTTAATTCTTTTGCTATCTTACAATGAATAAAATTGTGGGTACTTCCTGAATCAATCAACACTATTACCTTTTTCTTCTTGATTTGTCCTTCTATCTTGATGGTATGAGGAGTGGTAATTCTAGCCAATGCATTACAAGATATGGTCAGATTCATTTCTTTTTTATCTAGGCTTTTTACTGGGAGTATATCCTCTTCTTTTGACCTTTCTTGCTCCTTTTCTTCTTCCTCTTCACAATCTATGTAGAATAATTTCTTCTCAGCACACTTATGACCTTTAGTGTATTTGCTATCACAACTGTAACAAAGCCCTTTTTCTCTTTTTTCTTCCAATTGTTGTGGTTTCAAGCTTATAGGTTGTGGAAGACTAGGGGAAACAACAATTCCATATTTATAGTTGTGAGTGGTATGCTTCCTGGTTTCCATAATTTTGCTTTCCATTTTTCTTGCTAACCTGAATGCCTTCTCTAATGAATCAGATTCCCAAAGGCGGACATCATGTTGGATATTATCCTTTAAGGTCCCTATGAACACATCAATCCTATGTTCCTCTGGAATATTTTTTACCCTTATGTTCAATTTTTGGAACTCCTCAATGTGCTCCATTATTGAACCCTTCTGTTTGAGACTTATCAATTGGCTAAAAAAAATGTTGCTTTTTATATCCTCATAATGTGCTGTCAATTCTTCCGTAAAAATTGCCCGAGTGATAGTTTGTTTACGAGAGCAAAGCCATTGATACCATACAAACTGATTTGGTTCCAAATATAAAGTTGCAATACGTACCTTTTGTGTGTTTTGCACATTATTGAGATCGAAAAATTGCTCCATCTGTAATATCCATGTTGCGGGATCCTTGCCATCAAACTTCCTCATATCGATTTTTGGAATATGGTGGGTCTTTGATCCAACATCAGAGTCAATGAATCATGATTAACATTTCTTTTGTTCGCATCATGAGTGTCCTTTACTACCCTTTCACCATTAGTAAGTATTTCTTGTAGAAAATTTGTCAAAACTGTCTTCAAATCTGCCATGCCGGTCTTCAAATATGTCTTCAAATCTATCTTCAAATCGTCCATCTTAGCTTCCACGCCCTTTATCTTAGATTCCACGCCATTTATGTTAGCTTCTGTTAGCTTTTGTGAGAGTGACATTTGTTGCACTTGGTCTTGTAATTTTGATATATCATGTAGCATTTCTTCCTCTTCTTCATGAGTCATGCTAGAGCTTTCAGGTTGCTTACTAGGTGTTTGCATTTTCTTTCCCCGAGGCATTAGTTACTGATCATAATTCTCTACTATGCCCTTTGAGTTCCTTCAAAATAATTCTTCAAACCAAGCTTAAGCAAAAATTTAAAAAATCTACACACCTTTTTTGACTTTGTAGGAGCTCGATATTACCTCTGATGTATCTCTGTAATTTCAGATCATCCAGTTATGAAATTACGACCTACAGTAGCCCTCTGTGTCCTCTTTCCAATGCCACCAGTCTGATCCAAATTAGATTCTCTAAGGAAGAGTTATGCCAAATCTCCCACAGTGACCTGATTATAGACTAGTTCAGTAGAGTGAACTTGTACGACGTGCCACGTGTCCTTGTTTCAACCTTTGGCTCTGAAAAATATAAACAAGAAACTATAGTCTGTCCTCTTTTTGTACCTTACAAAATTTCAATCCGATGCTGAGAGAGAAAGTTATGACGATTTTCACCAGGTCACCTGTTTGGAATGTAATTTAGGAGTCTGTAAAAATACCAAATTCCCCAGATCATATCTCTGCAAATATAGTGCGAAAATATCTGAAGTTCAGATCTGAGGTTCAGTGCGATTTCGTCTCAAATGGGTTTTTTTTTTTGCTTCTGAAACATTGCCGAAAAAAAGTTATAGTGCAAATTCCACGATGACCTATTTGGCGTAGCGAAACTCTAGAATACAAAGCTCTGATACCAAATGTTATGAAACCAGCTCAGAAAAAGATAGAAAAGATAGATAAATGCCTTAGAATTTAGCCTCTTCTATGGGGCAACCTCCTTTACATTACACAAATGAATGATTCTTTGATGATTCAAATGAAAAAACCTCCTTTCTATATATAGGAGTCTAAGGAGTCACAATATAACCTAGCCAACCTAACAATAATAATATAAAGGCACAAAAATACTAATAGAGGGATTCTATGGGGCACAGTAATAACAATATGGGGACAATAGGGGCACAACAATATTAATAAGGGATACAAATACAATAGTAATGGGGTAATCACTAGTATTATAGGGACCTAACAGAGTTGAGAGGAGCCTGCTGAGTTGTGGTATCCTTTCCGAACGAAGGAAATGCTACTAGTGGAGTCTTCTCAGGGGTGGCTGCAGTAGTCTTGCCCATCCCTCCATCTGTTCCCACTGGCGAGTCAGGAGCCTTTCAAACCAGGGGGCATTCTTTGAAAAGATGCCTGACTTTGTGACAACGACGACATCTGAACGACACACCCTCGTAGTCTAGGATTTGGATCCTTGTGAAGTTCCGCCACTGCAAGGTTATTTTCTCCTCCAAGCCTTCCCGAGTATCCAAGTGCACCAGGATGCGGGCTAGAGTACGGTTCTTTGACTGAATGAAAGATTTATCATAGTCCAGGTATGTGCCTAGAGTATTCCCAATACACACAAATACCTCTTTAGACTAGTATTGAAGGGGCAATCCCGACAATCTTACCCAAAGCGGGCTAGCTCCAATCTACTCTCTTTCTGGATCGAAGAGTGGACGCCACTGTTTTAGCACGAATGAGGCCATTTCTATGTGCCAATACCTTGCCAGCGCCATATTTGTGTATTCTTCTAGGGTGAAGTGGAGCGTGAACCATCTGCAGGGTAGGGTCTACACCTCGGGTAGTTCTTTAAATATTTTATCCCAAATCTCTTTTACACATAGCCCAAGACGCTTCGCCGAATAGGTTCTCCCTCAAACCCTTCCCACCAGTACTTTTCCTGCCGTGTCTGCTACTTCCCCCATGGTGAGTCCTTCCCCAAATTTGATGGTGAAGTCTTTCCTGGAGGCCTTGACGCACTTGGTTTTCCTTTTCCCAGTTCTCGATGCGTTTGGGTGGTCCTGCAATGGATCCAAAGGACTCAGATTCTCCTGTTGTGTTTGTTGAGTCGCGGTCCTTACCCTGATGACGGGGGTTTCAAAGCACCCAGATGGAGGGGTCGAAGAGACCACCGCCGCGGAGCCGTTGGGAGGGTTGTGACCCTGGGACAGAGGTTCTGGATCCACAAGAATGTCGAGGCCTAGGGAGGGGGAAGGATTTTTTGGGAAGAGGTGATCCATAAGAGGTGTGGGGTCAAAATATGGGGACGAATGCGAGTAGGCAGCCAGGAGATTTAGGGTCCCGGGAGAGAGCGGGGGGAAATCGAAGGCTGGGGAATTGATGGATATGGTAGCAATATGGAGAGTAGATGTAGATAGCTCGGGGAGGGAGACAACTGGAGATGGGTTCAAACACAATGGAGTAGTAGATGAAACTAGGGCTGGTGTAGGGTTTGGGCACGAGAAAATAGCTTGATCCGGGTAAGGGTCCGATGGCTAGTCGACCGTTTCGAGGTACATGTCTTCCATCTGGTAGCTGGGAAAGGAGATCGTAACTATCAGATTGTGGAAGCAGGTGCTCAGACGGAGGGCAGCTGGTGGTAGAGGGAGCCAATGATGGTTAGCAGGAGGTTTACAACGTTTGTAGTTAACCGTAATCAAAGACGTAGCTAGGGTAAAGCGCCTAGAGCACTCGTTCAATATAAATGGGAAGTTGTATATATAGATGATGTAATTGTATTATGAAAGGATAGTGAAAGATCATTTGCATGATCCCAAACAAATATTTGATTAATATTGAAGATATGGAGTCTCACTCAATCTAAAGAAAAATATTTTTGCAGTAAATGAAGGTAAGATTTTGTGTTCTACTCTATCAAAGTTTGGTATCATGATTGAACATGAAAGAACTAAAATTGTTTCTCAAAATTTTTTCCCACATAATAAAAAATCAGTGTAGTCATTTATGGGAAAGGTTGGTTTTGTTAGAAGGTTTGTCCCGAGTCTTATAAGAAAGAGTTAAACCACTTAAGGACGTGATTAAAAGTAATGCTTTGTTTAAATATAGTCATAATGGGAATGGATACTTTGATTCTATTAAACAGACTATGGCACAAGATCTCGCATTGATGAGTCTTTATTTTTATTAAACAGTTTATTTTATATACTTTTATTGTTGACTCATCATTTAGTATAATTCTAACTTACAAATCAGAGGGTAATGAGTTTCTCATTTCATTCATGAGTTCAAGGCTACAAGGTGTTAAATTAAACTATCCTGAGGTAGACAAACAAGAATTCATTATCTTTAAGTCAATGAAACATTTCAGACCATATCTTTTGGAAACACGTGCAAAAGTCATTGTTCCACATCATTCTTTCCACCACTTATTAGTCCAAAATAAATTGGGAGATATAAGGGTGAATTGAATGACTACACTCAAATAATACAGTATGAAAATCAAGACTACAAATATTATTTGAGGACAAGGACTTTACAAGATTGCAGTTGAATCTAAAGGCCCATAAGCATATTAAGAACTAGGTTGGGAAAACAAGGCTAAAGTAAGTATTAAATAAATATTATTTTTGTCCATTTCAACTAATTATTGTTACAATGAATGAAAGTCCTATTTGACTCACAGTACCACTTTGGATCAAAAGAAGAAAAGAGCCTTAAGATTAAAATATGCTTAATATGAGCTTACCAAAGGAGTGTTGTTTAGAAAACTATGATGGTGATTTTTTAATATGCCTAGATAAGGTAAATGCTAATAAATTCCTTGTTGAACATCATAATGGACTAGTAGGAAGACACTTTGGAGGTGACATTATAGCCCACAAAATATTGCATGTTGGTTACTACTGGCCATTGTTGCTTAAGGATGCTCACAATTTCTCAAGAAAGAGTAAAATATGTCAGACATTTGTTGGATAAGAAAAGAAGCCTGCATTTTCATTGCAACAAAGTACAAAAAATAGTCCATTTGAAAAGTAGGGACTTGACATTATTGGAGAAATAATTTCAACCTCATCTCAACAACACAAGTACATCCTCCCTACTACATATTACTTTACGAGGTGGACAAACACTCTCATGTTAAAGACTGTAAATGAAAATCAATTTATCTCTTTCCTTAAGAAAAATATCATTACCAAATTTGGAATTCTTAGTTCACTTATTTTTGGCAGTGCTTATCGTTTTTATTCCTTGAAACTAACTGAATTTTTTGTAGAAAAAGGAATCAAAATAAAATATTCTACGAATTATTACCCACAAGGTAATGGCTTAGTAAAATAAATGCAAAAATAAAAAATTGAATAACTAAGAAACTTGTTGATGAAAATATGAAAATTGGCATAAAGCTATTGAAAATGCTCTATTGGCATACATAGTTACACCAAAAGAAATATTAGGAAATTCACCTATTTTCATTGTTTATGACAAGGAAGCTATCCTACCTAATAATATTTTTTTACTCTCTTTGTAGTTAGCCCAATCATTCTGAGAGGATCTAATCCAGATTGGATCATTATGTTCTTTGTCATCCATCTTGAAGCTTTCAAAGTGGAAAAAGAGGAGGAATTATCTCACAGGACCATTTTTATCAGTGGGTCCTAGTTTGGCGAACTAGGATATGTAACCTTTCAAAAGAAGTTTGAGGTATCAAATGGAATTTTTTTGGGGGTGAAACTTTGTTTGTTAAATGAAACACCCCTGTGTTATTCTAAACATAGATACATTTCCAACAACACAAGAATCACCTCATTTAGAGTCTGTATGAAAAATAAATGCCACCCAAAAGTTAACCTTCTTATTCTGATCGCCATGATTTGAGGGGATGCCATGTCAACCCCCATTATTCATGGAAAATGGGTTATCCATGTGATCATGATGAGGAAGCCTCTAGAAGAGTCAATATTGTAACTCTAGTTAAGAGTTTAAGGAGTCAAACTTAACCACTAGTTGGCTATTCGGTTGTGTTATAATTGGGCCTGTAGGAGAAAAAGGGGTTCCATTCTATTCTAGTGCATTTTGTTCCATAGACAAGGAGAGTGGCCAAGAATTGATAGGGAGAGAGGAAACAAAGAGGGTTTGTGCACTATAACATCCCACAAGCCACATGCCTCACTTCTTTATACTTTCATACATTCTCCATTTAGGGAAAGAGAGCAGGGAAACCTCACCTTCTAGCTAGGTTTGCTCCCGAAATATTTCCCAGGTTATATATTGCATTAATTTGTGGTTTGTGAGTTTTATTTCACTTTTTTTATATTTTATGAATTTTTTGCTTATTTCATGCATAAGAATAACACAATAATTGATGAATCCAGAAGTCTACGGATAATTAATCCTCATAGTGTAGATTTTGGATTTTAAGTAGAATTTCATCATATATGTTGTAAGGAATTATTCATTGGAATATCCACAATAGTTGATGGATTGAGATTAATATCCCATAGTTCCAAAAAGATTGAAAATCTTGTAAAACTATAAGAAAAACAAGGAAAAAATGAAGAATAAATCTAATTTACACCCCCTATTGGGGTGACATTCCAAGGTGATTCGAGGATGTGCAAGAGGTTTTAAATGGTAGACAAGAGTGGGAGGGGATGAAGCCACCACCATCACCCCAATCAATCAAGGGGGGAGGAGTGGTTGTCCCACCATCAATCTATCCTCTCGTTGTATATGCTCTCACCTCACACAATTGTGAAGAAAGAATCATCTAATGTTGGAGTCATCTGACCAATCCATTATTCTCGAGGCTCTGATGTCAATCAATATGGATTTTTTATCCCTAAATCTTATTTATGTAGAGGAAATCTATAAAATAACTCCAGTGTCTAGTATTATTAATAACCTTTATGGGAAATTCCATCTTAGTGTAACTATTTATATCTTTGTTGAGGGGGATGGCCATGGTCCTCTTGACTTGGTCAGACCCACCCCATATTTTCTTTGGCCTATCTTAGAATTTCCATGTTTCATTCATCCCTTGGTACACTCAGTTAGTATGACCTCCAGTGTCTTCCTTTAGAGTGGGTGGTGTTTTGAAGTTAAAGGGGGTATGAATTTGGGTGATGGGCTTGGAAGTTGTTTCGAGAGTGCTCTACACTACTCTCAATCTACCATCTCACATGTTAATAGAGGTATATAAATATCTTGTTTGCTCATTGATGTTCTTTGTCTTTATGGTTCCTAGTTTGATTGGTTCCTCCCATTAGTAAAAAATTGTGAGGACATTCTATTAGTCAAGGACGTTGTTTACATAGTTCAAAGGTATTCTCAGAAAGAAAATTTTCATTGGTTGCATTAGTTTATATGTCATATTATTTAGTTTTTTGTTTCTATGGGTTGGTGAACTATTTTGTTTCTTAGATGATTTGTCCTTTCTCTCTCCTGACAACGTCTCCTTATAGGTTTTCCTTCATCCCTGCTCACTAGCTCCTTACTCTCCTTATCACCTTTAGCATTCTCCTAGTCAGCCTACCTCCATGCCGAGATAGAGAGTGAGGAGTCATAGAGGCTCCTCCTATTGGGTGGAATGGTCCACCCATGCTTGCCTTTATGCCCCACAATATTTCCAGGCGTTATCTTTTTTTTTTCCACTGGAAAAATCAGTAATTTTCATTAATATTAGAAAATTACATATAGTAGATGCCTTGGCATTGCTGTGTTGATCATACAAAATTCACCTCACAGGGTGTTGTATCAGAGAGTAATACAAAATTGTGCTGGGTACATACATTAGTCTGGCTGTTCAAGCCTATTCGCGTCCACAAAAGGATCCTTTTCCATACAAAATAGCCATAGTTATATACAGTTCCATCATGTCAAAAAATACTATCCATTACTGTCAGCTATCGGGACTGTTGTCCCTCTGTTCTCTCTGATCTATGTATGGCCTGTGGTAAAATCTGTGTTCTTCGGTTCCATTCTGCTCCACAATTAGCCATTCGCCTCTGGGAAGTGTCGAGGCCTCTTTGGATAATTTGTCAGCCTCGCTGTTATGTTCTCTGTAAATGTGTAAACAAGAGAAATGATTAAAAGCTGCTTTGAGAGTGAGAGCATCATGTAATATATTGCTGAGTGTGTGTGTATGACATGTAGTGACATTATTGATCCAGTTAACGACCACCATTGAATCCCCAAAAATGTTGATATTTGAATGCTGATGTGTTAAAGCAAAATGCAATAGATTCCGGATGGCAGAAAGCTCAACATAATTATTTGATCCTCTTCCGAATCCCATTGTTACATGGTATCTGTGATTTTCATTTATATGCAGAACGAAACCCCCTCCACACCCCGCTTGGTTTGCTGCCCCGTCGAAAAAAGCCCACGGGGTCGATTTGTCTATATTGGGCATGGGCTGAATGGTTCTGGGTCGAGGTGGAGGCGGGTCGGGTAGTTCTTGGTACGCAGCGATGATGGTGGCTTCAACCCGGTTCCAAGATACAGTGAGATCCTCGAAAATAGCACGATTCCGCGCAAGCCAGGTATACCAAGTTGCTACGAGGGGGAGATTTAGAAGTTTGGAGCCCGGGTGACTGAGTGTCCATGCGGTCCAAGCACCCAATAGATCATCCCCAGTCCAGTTCCCTGCAATGCCCAATTGAGTGTGAATGTTGGTCCATAGGGTGTGGACAGCAGGGCAGAGTAGAAATATGTGATCCGAGTTCTCTGATGCGGCCTTACAGAATATACACCAGGAAGGTCCATAGATGGATCTGCGGGTAAGATATTCGCCTGTGGGGACGATACCTTTGAGGGCGCACCAGAAAAATAGTCTGGAGCGAGGTGGTGCCTTAAGATTCCAAATGATATGCCACCACGAATGAATTGGATCAGGTATTCTGTGGGAGATGAGCGCTCTGTACCCATACTTTGGAGCGTATAAACCATGATCCACAATGCACCAAATGAGTTCGTCCGGACCTTGTTTGATGTGAATGTGGGATTCCGATAATGCAGCAATATAGTGATTCCATTCCTGATGCCATTGTAGTGGGAGATCCAGTTGCTGGGCCGATTTCCATGCTTGGGAGAATATGTCTGTGCGAAGCTGATCAACGATATGAGCAAAATGCTGAATGTCTCGGTTATGTAGATGTGTAATAAGATCCTGGTTGAGGATGTGTCTGACCCCACAGTTGAGCCATGGATCCAGGCCAATCCTGCCCGTCAAGCCATCATTGATTCGCCATACAAGATTATCTCGAATGAGGGGAAGGGAATGAATCAAGGCCTTCCAGACTGATGAGCACCCCTTCGATGACCAAGTTGGTAATCGAGCCCAATCCAGAATATTCTGGGGCCATATATATTTATGGTAGGATACCTGTGTCCATAGGCTTTGGCTGGTTAGTAAGGTCCATCCCATCTTGGCAGCTAGTGCCATGGCGAAATCAGGAAGGTCTTTGAGGCCCCATCCACCCCATTTTTTGGGCAGAGAAATTTTCTTCCAGCTAATCCATGCAAAGATTCTTTTATCCTGACTCCCATTCCAAAGGTATCGATTGCACAGCTGCTGTAGTCGCCCTAGGATATTCCTCGGTATCCACGCTAGTGCCATCCAGAAGACCGGGGTAGCCTCTAACACAGATTTAATGAGCACCAATCTGCCAGCCCTAGAGAGATATCTGAAGCTCCAGCCTGTAAGTCTTTTTTCCAGTTTGGCAACCAACCAGACCCAATCTGCTATCCTTTGGCAAGTAGGCTTCAGATTGAACCCCAGGTATTTGAGACCTCTATCCAGAGGGTGGACAGTGTAGGGGAATACCTGAAGGGCTATCCGGGATTCCTGTACTGAAGTACGAGTGCAAGTGATGGTAGATTTCAACTGATTTGGCAGCATACCTGTAGCTGCAGAGAAAAGATGCAGGATCTTTGAGAAGGTCCGAGAGTCTCGAACACTGCCATCAAGTAGAATAAGAACATCGTCCACAAAGAGCAGATGTGTGAGAGTGCATAGGTCGGATATGCGGAGGCCCCCTACATCTCCAGCCCGTTTAGCAGAATCCATGAGGCGGCTGAGACCTTCCATGACCAAGAGGAAGAGAAGGGGTGATAGGGGGCAGCCCTGTCTCAAACCCCTTTCAGAGTGGAAAAAAGGGGAGGCCGAGCCATTAATGAGGATACTGAAGGAAGGGGAGGATATACAGGCCATGATCCAAGTGATGAAGGCGTGAGGAAAGCCCAGGTGGATGAGAATCATTTTTATATAGAGCCAGCTGACTCGGTCGAAGGCTTTTGAGAGGTCTATTTTGAGAAGAATGGCTTTCAGATGCCTTGACCAGATGGAGTGCATAGCTTCTTGGGCGAGTCCAATGGCCTCGTGAATCTGCCTAGATTCAAGGAAAGCAAATTGCTGCGGGGCAATGGATCGGGAGAGGATAGGTCTAAGACGGTTTGCAATGGTCTTAGATATGATTTTATAGAGGCAGTTACACAAGGAGATGGGCCTGTAGTCATCGAAGGATGCCGGGGAATCCGATTTAGGGATTAGTGCAATGAAAGTAGAATTGATGGCATGATAGATAGAACCCGTAGTCCTGCTCTCCTCGACCACCCCCAGCAGATCCTGTCCCAGTACATCAAAGAAGGCTAAGTAAAATTCAATGGTCCATCCATCCGGGCCAGGGCTCTTGTCTTTTTTGAACCATTTCAGCACTCCTTCCAGTTCCTCTGCCGAGACCGGGTCATTAAGAGCCTCCACATCTTCTTCCTCCACGAATCTCGGGAAGTGATTTGCCACATTAATGATATCAAGTAGGTTAACTTCCCGAGGGCACTTGTATAGATTCCTGAAATGAGTGGTGCCCAGGTGAGCGAGCTTGTTAAAATTATCTGCGATATCGCCATCCGGGGAGGGGAGCTTCCAGATAGTATTTGAAACTTTCCTGCACTTTGCAAAGTTATGAAAGAACTTCGTGTTTTCATCCCCAGCTTGGATCCATAAAGCCCTACTCCTTAGTCTAATGGATTCCTCTCTCTCTTTGAGGATATTTGCTTTTTGATTCTCCAAATCAATTAGCCTGCATTTGTCTGCAGCTGTTATGAATCCCAATCCTCTTTCGTCGGTGAGAGAGCTTATTTCAGCTTCAATTTGGGTAAGCTGAGCCGAATCACGGTCCTGTTTCTCCTTTGCCCACATAATTGATATATGTTTTATTTCAGAGAGATTCCTGCAGAACCCTTTGGCGAGGGATTCTGTGTCATTGATAGGGTGAGAGGACCAGTAATCCGATATCATCTTGACATATGATGGATCCTTCAGCCAGGTATGATTAAATTTGAAAGGTACCTTAGGTTTCTTGAAAGGACCCTGAATCTCTAGGTATATAGGAGTGTGATTCGATAATCCCCCCAAGCCAACCCATTGTCTGAAGAGATGCAAGCGCTGTTGGAGAGTCCCCTTCATAAGAAATCTGTCAAGTCTGCGAGCAAGTGCAGCATCCCCAACCCGCCGATTCCTCCATGTAGGGAGAATTCGCTGCATGGGTATATCCATAAAATTTGTTTGCTCAAGCAGATTGGTCATATAATCAGTAATGGTGTCAAATTGAGCATCCAAACCCCATGACTCCCTGAAACCCAGAGAGAAATTAAGGTCTCCTCCAATGATAACCTGGTCTTCATTCATCATAGAGAGGTGTAGTAGTTGCTGCCAGAACGATTCTCTCTGGGAGCATGGAGCATATACATTGACAATTCTGAGATTCATGCCGAGTTCAGCAGAGAAAATGTCAAGCCCAATGAACCCCGCTCCTCCCCAGGTCGAGTCCATCTTAATGGAACGAGGGTTGATACCAATGGCCATACCTCCAGATCGTTCAACGGCATCAATGGCAGAGTAGCTCCAGCCAGGGGTCAAGGCTTGCATGACCCGAGTTATCTGGTCTGCAGAACAGAGGGTCTCTTGGAGCATGATGATATCGATAGGTTCAGAATCAATGAGCCGCTTCATGGCTACTTTCTTGGAGGAACTAGCCAGTCCTCTGCAGTTAAAGGATAGGCACTTCATGGGGGAACACCTCTCGGGGTGTGTCCTGCTCTAAGGACCCCGTCAATGGTCGATTGCCGGCCAGAAACAACCTCTGCCCCGGCTTGTTTTATAGCCTTTGAGAGATGGGATTTTCTCCCTTTGGTATTCAATGAACCCCCCTCAGGTATCACAATGCCCAATCCCGAATGTCTGTCTGTTGGCTCTTTGGCAGGATTCCTTGACCGGAGAAAATATGAATGAGGTGGGGAGGACTCCAAGGGGAGCGGGGAGGAACTAGCCGCAGGGGGAGGATGTGGATATGATGGGATCATAGTTGCAGATAAGTGGGGAAGAATTTAAATGCGCAGTGAATCATGGAAGTCCGTGAGGAGGATCCAATATCATGCATAACATTAAAAGAAGAAAGCAAGGATGGGTTAAGAGAACCCGAGATCGTACCCGCTTCTGCTGCCGAGCGTGCCCTGGTCTTTGGTGGAGAGGGCCGCCAAAGTCCTGGATCGACCGCGGGAGATGAAGTCGGTGGGGGTAGGCCCGCAGAGGGAGGACGAGAGGTAATGGGGGATGCTGTCCTGGTAGGAGCCGGGGTTCCTCTTGGAGTATCTTCTGCTTTCTTGTTGAGTGGGCAGTCCTTCGCAAGGTGTCCCACTTTGTGGCATCGTATGCATCGGAAGGGAACTCCTTCATAGTCCAATAGCTGCACTCTGATACACCTCCCCCAATGTAGAGTGATCTGTTCCTCAAGTCCTTCACGGGTGTCTAGGTGGACCAGAATCCGCGCAAGTGTTCGGTTCCCAGATTCAACATATGTGTGATCGTAGTCCAGATACGTCCCCAGGGCATTTCAAATCCTAATGAAAACTTCTTCTGCCCAAAACGGTAATGGTAGTCCTGGTAGGCGAACCCAAATTGGTCCGGCTCCGAGCTGTTCCTGTTCTGGATCGAAGAGGGGGCTCCAGCGCTTGAGGAGGACCGGGGCCATTTCAATATGCCAGTATCTGCCCAAAACCAAATTTGTTTGACTTTCCTTGGAGAATTGAAGGGAAAACCATCCTCTGGGGAGGACATGGAACACAGGTAGATCGAAAAGAACTCCACCCCAGATCTCCTGTACCCATTGCTTAAGCCGCTTCACCGAATATGTCCTTCCCCTGACGTGCCCTACCAACACAGTGTTCACAATGTCCATGTATTCACCGAGAGGCTTCGATTCGTCGAATTTGATGGAGATGTCCCTCGCTTTAGCCCTAACACACTTGGCGTTCTTTTTGCAGGTGCGGGGAGTTGACGGATGGTCTACTAGAGGATTTGTAATGCCATCCAGGGATGGGGGTTTTGCAGGGCGAGCAATGACAGCAGCTGTTTCAAAGCATCCGGAGGGACGGACTCCCGAAACAGAGGGATGAGATGCAGGGGGAACCGACGGCGGGGGGGAGGGCACCGAAAGGAGGGGAGGAGACAGCGGATCAAAAGAGGGCGAAGGAGGCGTATGGGTAGCCAAGAAATGCAGTGAGCTCGGTGAGAGCGGGGGAACCTCAAAAGGCGGAGATTCGATAGGGTAAGTGCCTGCAGAGGTAGGAATGGCTCGATGAGCGGCAAGCGAGATGGAGGGCGGGTGCTGCGGCAGATCCGGAGTAGTTGAAGATGAGGACGGTGCAAATTGTGAGTGAGAGGCGAAGCTAGGGTTTCCGAAAATTGACTTGTTCGGCGAAGGATCTGCCGAGTAATCCACCGCTTCTAGCTCCATGTCAGCCATAACTGTCTCTTGAGTGGCGACCGAAAACGACTGGTGGAGAATCCAATGGAGATGCTGCTGCAGTAATGTCCCAGGTCTGTGACCGCGACGGTAACCGATCGAGAAAGAATGTCAAACCCTAGCCGCGACGAACTGCAGTCGACAGCGAGAAAAAACCCTTAGCCTAACCCTTTACGCGTGCGCGCCATCCTCTCCTGATTCGCCAAATTACTATGTAATGTCTCATTCCACCATATCATTTCCAGACATTATCAACACACAACCCTACTCCAATTCAGTTGGGTATCGACCATCTAGATGAGGATGTCCATGATGATCATGAATAATGTACACTAAAGGAAATTCTCACCTTGATGGCTGATTGGGTGTCAAACTCAAGTCACCTAGGGGCACCAAAATCAATATCTATGCATAATTGAATTATATTGGAATATGAAATCCTTGCTCAACAAGGTCTTGTTGGAACACAATGAGGCAAAAAGGGAAATCCTTACGCAAATCAATGAATTTCAATTGGAGCACCCCAACATGGGGCTTGAATGTAGAGATATGTCCCTCTACCTTGCTAGGGACCCCTACAGAATCTATAGATGTTTCTACATCCTCCTGAGTTCTCTTCATGGATTGTTGTTTGGCTACTTTTTCTTTCGTGAAGGTCATTTACAAGTTATTTGTTAAGCTTAGTTATCCTTGTTTTTTGTTAGGCTATAGATAGATACTATGTATTGTGATATGGATATCGTAATCCTGGACAACCATTGTTATCACATACATTCTTTGTTTGTACTATTTTGGACTAAATATTTGTTCTTCCATCGTTAGTCTAGATTCCCTAGTGACAAACCAGAACATGAGAACTAGACAACCATATATATTTAATGATAAATTAATGGAAACTTCTTATCTTACAAAAAAATAAATTACATCAATAAGTCATTAAAAAATGATTAGATAAAACTATAGTTAATAAGAAGGATTTTAATGTTGGATATTAGTTCTAGAATGGGATAAAGCCCATCGGGTGAAACGCAAACATACCAAATTTCAACACCTTTGGCTTGGCCCATTTCAAATATCTGAAAATGTTGATCCTTCAACATACATTATGAAATCATTGGAGGGGCACTTAGAAGTCCTTGTCGTAAATAGCCAAAGCTTAAAGAGATATTTTTCATAATGCTTTATTTTTACATAATAATTTAATTTTATACATATTTAATTTTTTGATATTTTATTTAAATTTCTTTGCAAGCTTTTCAATTTTTTTAGTTTTGTTGCTAATTTACATAATATTCCTATTGTTTGTAAAAATATCATTGCTTATAATTTGTTTTAACATAAAATAGTTTTGGTGCATGATTGACAACAATATTCTAACCTTAGATAATTAAGGATGATTTATCTGCGATATCACTATTATAGTCTAAAACTTCAATTAAAACTATATAGTGAATCTTCATATTTTATTAATACTCATTTTTTAAAGTTTACTTCCATAAAAAAATGATTCATATTTTACCTCTTACAACCAATTTATTGATTTAAAATAGTAAAACCATTTTTTATGGACCAAGTGTCTTAAAAATGATAAGAAGCCAATAATTACAATTCACTTTTAGGGGAAACCTCGTTCTACAATGAATACAATCTGAGACTAGATTTGATGCCCCGCGACTATGCCTCCTTGGTAGATATAGGAGACAAGGGTTACAATTATAATGAAGGGGTACCATTAAAGGTTTTGATTGACATAAAAATATAACAATATAACTATAATAACTTAATATCTAGGGCTTAATAAGGTTTTTTGGGTTAACATGGGGTTTATCTAGGGCTTAACTTGCTCCTCAAAACAAGTGTTATCCTCAACACTAGACTAATTGTGGGTGATTTTTCATGAACAACTCATTTTCCCACGTTGCCTCTTCCATTTTATGAGGTACTCAGTAATTGCTTGATTTCTCAGCTACTTAATCCTTGTTTCTAAGATTATTTTTGGTTCTAGTATGCTTTTTCTTTCTTCATTAATATTTTGTAAAATAGTTTGGATTGGGATCTTGTCATTGATTAAATTCTTAAAAAAAACATGGAATATTGGATGTACACATGAAGATGGAGGAAACTCCAATTTGCAGGCCATAATTCCAACCCTCCGCAACACCTTATAGGGGTCGCAATACCTTGGTCCTAATTTATTGTCCTTCTTTTGTTGCTTGAAGGGAATTTGTTTATATGGTTGTAAGTCTCATAACTACCCAATCCCATACTTCAAATTCCCTTTCACTATAATGTTGATATGCTCATTATTTAATTCTATTTCATGCTATAACCAAGTTGTCCTTCAATAGTTTGAGAACCTCCTGTTAGCGCCTTATGTTGTCCTCCACTTCTTGATCCTTTACAGTCCCTTTCAAGGGTGATGTGATGGATGGAGGATGATATCCATAAAGTGCCATTAATGGGGACATTTTTATGAAGTATGGAAAGATGTGGTGTACCAACATTCTGCCAAAGGAACTCACTTGACCCATTGTGTCTATTTATCACATGCAAAACAAGGAAAAATATCTTTCTAGACACTTATTCGCATATTGGTTTTCCCATCATATTGAGGATGGTAAGATGAGTTGTGAGCCTATTTAGTACGCAAACAAGAAAATGATATAGTCCAAAATTTTCTAATGAAAATTAGATCTCTGCCACTTATAATAATATTTGGGATTCCATGTAGCTTTTTTACTGTTTTCAAGAATGTTTGTGCCATTATACTTGCTTTAAAAGGACGAGAAAGAGAGAAAAGAATGGCCATACCTTTTTAGTCAATCTACCACTACCATAATGATATTATTTCCATTTGATTTGGGTAAAACTATAATAAAATCCATTGAAACTTCTTCCCAACATTGGCTTGGTATGGCTAATGGTTGTAAGAGCCTTGGTTCTTGATTGTCTTCTCCTAATTCCATTGGCATACCACACATTTAGCCACAAAATTTTGCACATTTGACTTAATACCTTACCCAAATAAATCTTCCTTGATATTATGGTATGTTTTCAAGAACCTTGAATGTTCCCCTACAAGATAAGTGTGTAATTCCAAAAAGGACTTGTCTTTCAATTGAGAATTTTTACATAAGTATAAGTGATATTGATACTACAACAAATCATTCTTCCACATAAAATTTTCTATTGCATCGGGGTCCTCTTATAGTTATTGAGTGATATTACATAATTTCTCATCTTACTTCAATTTTATCATTGCTTCTTTCCACCCAATCAAATTGTGAAATAGAAATAACACATAGGAAACCCTTTGTGTCTTCCTCTTTCCTTGAGAGTGCATCTACTAGAATATTTTGTTTTTCCCTTTTGAATATAATTTGAAAGTCATAACCTAGCATCTTTGTAGACAATTTTTGTTTCTCTTCTAAATATAGTATTTGTTCCAATAATTACTTCAAACTATCATGATTTTTTTTACTTTGAAGTGTCTTCCTATTAGGGATGGACATCATTTCTTAAGTGCATGTAGTATGGCCAATATTTATTTTTCATAGATGGGTATGAAAAATTTCTTTCCTTTAAGTTGGTTAGTTTCAAAGGCAAGGGCCCTACCTTTTTACATCAACATTGCATCAATGCGATGGCCTGTGGCTTCACACTCCACATTGAAGGTTTTTGTGAAGTCAGGTGTGCCCAGGATGGGAGTTATACACATAGCCTCTTTAATTTTTTCAAAAGCTTTGGTTGCTTCTTGATCAAAGAAAATTCTTTATTCTTTGATAATATTGTGAGAAGTGTTGTTATTTGACCACAATTTTTGACAAATTTGTGGTAATATCCAGTCATTCCTATAAATTCTCTTATTTCTCTCATGGTTTTGGGATTGGACATTCCATCATAGCTTTAATTTACTTACGGTCCACATTGATACCCTCATGAGATACAATATGAAAATTTGACCCAAATATTTCGCTTATTAAACCCCAAAGACACACTTGAAATGATTTTAATATAGTTGTTTCTCTTCCAATAGTGTTAAGGCCCTGTCAACATGTTTTCCTTTCTCTTCCAAATATTTTCTATTGATTAGTATGTCATAAAAAATACTAACACAAAATTTAAGGGTTTCAAAATAGAATTCATAAAGCTTTGAAATGTTGAAGGTGCATTAGTAAGTCAAATTGGCATAACTAAAAAATCATAATGAACTTCAAGTCTTATAAATGCTATTTTGGGAATGTCTTCTTGCCTCATTCTGATTCAATGGTATCCTTGATGGAGATCCAACTTAGTTAAGAAAACTTCTCCATGCAATTAATCTAATAATTCATCATGATAGGAATAACAAACTTATGTTTGATTTTTCATTTTCTCGAGATGTTCATAATAAGGACACAAACATCATGAACCATCCATTTTTATAACCATCACCACTGGCGAAGAGAAATCACTTTCACTAGGTTGAATGATGTTAGCCTCTAAAATTTCCTTAACCACATGCTCAAACTCACTCGTCTATGCATATCAATATTTGTAAGGCCTGATGTTAGGCAATACACTTATAGGTTTCAAATGAATAGCATGGTCATGATCTTGAGTAGGTAGAAGGCCCTTATGCATCTCTCCAAATACCTTATAATGCTTTTTTTAGCTTTTTGGAGATCCACTAGAGCATGTTTGAACATCTAATGAACATATTGTGCAATTACACCATGGTATCCATTTTTTAACATTTTTGTCATCCTATTAGAGTTTATCACTTTAGAGGGTTTCTCTTGGATACCTTTAAGCTCAATTTCCTCCCCTTATAAGGAAAAATTCATTACAATATCTGGAAAATGAAGGGCCATTGTTTCTAGTGATTCTAATCATTAGACCCTTAATACAACATCAACACCACTCACTTAGATTGAAATCATACGATGATCCAATAAACAATCCCCCAGATTTAGTTTAGTAATATGACACTTCCTTGAATAATTTATGGTACCTTCATTTTCAATCATTACTTGAATTATGGTGTTGGATACACAAAGCAATTTAGAAGTTTTTCCAATTTGTAATTGATGACTTTATGGGTACTACATGAATCAATCAACACTATTACCTTTTTATTTTTGATATATCCTTGTATATTACGGGTTTTTTGAGTACTAATCCTAATGAATGCATGACATGATATTGTTGGAGTAACCTCTTCTAGCTCAAAATCTCATGACTATTCCAATTCATGATATTCTTCCTCTTCAGAGTTAATGTGAAATAATTTCTTCTCACGAAATTTATTCCCATTATTGTAATTGTTGTTGCAATCAATACATAGTCTCTTTTCTCTTCATTTATCCATTTGATGAGGTATCAACATTGTTGGTTTGGGGGAGGGATAAAGTTTCTCTCTATATTTTTATTGAGGAATTTCTTGTAGTCATCTTTTTACTTTAAATTTTCCTTTCTAGATTGAAAGCATTGGAGAAATTTTGAGGTCTAAAATGAGCCTAAAAACAAAAATGTACAACCAAAATCAACTTTATAAGAACCAATGGATTCAAGATGATGATTTCAACCATGGGGGATGATTCACCATTTTTGGAGTAAAAAGTAAAATATTAAAAAATAAAAAATAAAAAAACTACTTTTTCAACTTATCTCCCTACGGTTTTACTCAAATTTTGAGCGAAAGAACTAGTTGGATGCCGAATTTAATTCCCCATCCAAGGAGTACCCATATTGCATACTTTTGATGGACCTTGCTACACAAAAAATGAGAAATACATGAATCTAATCTTTTTCTTTTTTCCCTCTAAAATTTGACGATGTAACCTAATCTTATTTTATTATTTCCACTATTATTTTAAAATATTCCTTATGAGTCCCATTTTAGACCTTAAAATTTCTCTATTGGATGCTCTAGGTATTTAAGTTTAAAGATATGCGCCTCACATTGAATGGTTTTATTTAAAGTTCCTATAAATAAGTCTAACACATTATCCTCTAAAATGTTCTTCAGCTTGAGAGAATTTTTGGAATTGTTGAATGTGCTTTATAATTGGACCTTTTTGTCGAATATTTATGAATTTATTAAGGAATTTTTTTCTTGTTATATCCCCATAATGTGCTATCAATTACTCTGTAAGAATTGACCAAGATACAATAGAATCCTTTTTCCTTCCACAAAGCCGTTGATACCATCCAAATTGATCTTGATCTAAATACATGAGTTCCATATGTACCTCTTGTAAGGTTGCTACTTTGTGTAAATCAAATATTTCTCCATTTGGAATATCCATATCATAGGATCCTTACCATCAAACTTGTTCATATTGATGTTTGGAATGAAGTAGTTCACTGATGTTGTCTTGAAGCCCTAATGATGTGGATCTTAGATTGAAAATTCATCATTATGGTTCTATGATTCAATAGTTATTCTCACCAATTGTGATAAAATACTCCCTATGTGTGATTGAGATTCAACACCATTTTTCTCCTTATGTCCATGATTTCCTTGGATCTCCATATTCATTTTAGGGAGATTTTGTAATAGTGTGATTTGCAATTTTTTATTTCTTCCTTATTTTGAGTCATAGAATTTTGTATTTCTTCCCTTGTTTTCCTTCATCCTTTTGTTCCATCCGTGAAAACTAACTTTCCAACTTGGATATCTGGTACTAAACATATTCCATTGATTCATGAGTCATGGATGATCTTTCTGGAGGCTTAAGTGGTGAAGTAAGCACCCTTAGGATCCATGTGAGTAAATAATAATGTTTCTTATTTTCCCCTCTTTATCAAGAATTTTGAATCACCAAAATAAATCTTCTAATTAAAAGTTATGCTAATTGTAAGTTATGTACCTTTAAAAACCCTAATTTGTAGACTATTTGGATGACTGACTTTAGTCCTAATATGTCTCTAACATTTGATCCCTTTTGAATCCAAAATTTTGGCTTGTAGTACTTTGATATGTATTCTTTGTGATTCCACAGTTTTGGCCAAAATTTGATATGCCAAATAAAATTTAAGCAAGCTTTCCAAAAACTTGATGATTGTTTTTGTCTCTTTTAAAAAGTGAACTTGTATACAATTTGACATGTCCATTTTTTTGGATATGATTCTAAAATTTTTACTTGTAGTAGATTGGTATGGCTCCTCAAATCTCTAAAAATATCATAGTCTAAAACTTAGCTGGGATAAAGTTGCAGCAAAAATTCCAAGATCACTCCTTTGAAACTGATTTTAGGACTATTCACAAACTCTAACTTCCATAGGGAATATCTCCCAAATTGTAGTGACTCAAAATCTAAGAATTTTATAAGCTATACATCAGAATATCCCATTATTTTCTTACAAACCAAAGTACCTCAGAGAAAATATTATAGAAAAATTCCAAAGTCACTTGTTTGAAAATGATTTCAAGGTCATTCACAAACCCTGACTTCCATAGGGTATATCTCCAAAATTATATTGAACTAGAATCTAAAATTTTGATTATATGTAAAATTTCATAGCCTATATCTTCCTAGAAAAAACAATTAGATCGAAAATTCCATGATCACTCATTTGAGACTAATTTTAGGACCGTTCACAATTCTAACTTCTATAAGGCATACCTAAAAAATTATAGTGAAAAAGGATCTCAAATTTTTGTTATATGTACTTTGATATCTCTCCTTAATGAACACAAAATCACTCTAAAGCTCCCCACAAAAAGTTTAAAATGGAAATTCCACATTGACTTGTTTAAAGCAACAAAACTTTAAGATCATATATCTAATACATATTGTTATGAACCATCATACCAAATATAGGAAATCTAATAATTACAATCTACTTCAAGGGGAAAACCTCTTTTTACAATGATTACAACATATACGACAAATTTTATGACCTAAGGAGAAATATCCTTGGCGTGTGTGTGTGTCTATATATATATAACAAGAGTTAAAATTATAATGAAAGGGTATAATGAAAGGTTCTAGCCAACATAACAATATAGTAATAGAAATGTAATAACTCAACATATAGGGATTAATAATGGGGTTTTGGGTTAACACAGGGTTTGTTTAGGACTTAACAAAAATATAAAGAATGAGTAGAAATGAAAAGAGCCTTTAGACTAACTTTTTATACCTCAAGTTGTTTAATAATAAAAGTGACTCTTGTATCATGCCACTTCATATCACCCATTCTTTACATACAAACCAATAGGGTGAAAGAAATTATGCGATAAGTATGAAGTTGAAAGCACTCAAAGTATTGTGAGAAGTACAATCAAACCATTGAAGTTATGGATGCTCGCTAGAAACACGACCATGCTTATATGATACCAAGGAAACTTTGTTGGGGCACTGGAAATTTGTTGGTAGTGAAACAATGCCAAGACATAGGGAGATGATGAACACAAGTATGTAAACATTAATGAGTAGAAATATTTTAACATTTGACTTATTTCATAGCTGGTTTTAGTAAAATTCAGAGTTGAATTAATACAATAAGCTCTATGAGAATAATATTGAGTTATGAGTATTTAGAATTTCAAGATTATCATTTATAAGTATTGGGTGTAACAGAATCTTGTAAATCTTCCAAACATTTTGAATTAAATACTAATATTTAATATCTCATATGACATGTTATTCCATATTATTACTGGTAGATATAATTGGCTCTTCCAATACTTCACTAATTGTCGTATTCCATACAAAACCCCCCATTATTATATAAATTATTCATAAAGTAATGGGGACCCTTCTAATTTTTTTTGTCTTATGAGTTTATTCTTTAAGCCTGATTTTGGACTATTTGTGAAAGATTTATTTTTAGTTTAAATTTGTTTGTCGAGATTTTCTTTAATAGTGTATGATAGGTTGTTTAAGGTTTTAATAGATTTAAGAAAATGCTTGATGATGATTTCCAACTGAGGGCCACTTGAATTGTATTTATAAGCATTGGAGGAGGGACAATTTGTCCTCTAGATCGACTTGAAAAAATGTCACATTGTGGGTTTCATACCTAAAAATACACTTTCCCTTGTCTGAATCCAATCTTCAAAGGTCACAATTGGTCCTCTCAGAAAGAGGAATCTAGTCCAATGGTTGGAATTTTTCACTTAGCTACCAAATTAACACTCCCTATCAGCTAGGGAGAAATTCCAACTAGAACATGTAATCATCACAAGTATCTTGTCATCAAGTCATGTCCCATCTCTACTCAACTCTATCTGCTGAAAAATTCTCAAATATAAATAAGAAGAATCATCGGGGCCCTACAGCTACCATACTCTAGGGACAATGAAGAAGGTCCTATGGGAAAATATCATCTCATGTCTATGACAATGGGGAAGGTCCAATGGGACACTCTCACCCCAAGTCATCTCATCGAGCAATAAGCAAGACACAACTTACCAAGCAAGGATCACAACCATCCCATTATGAACATGAGTGAGATACCACTTGCTATATAAGAGGTAAGGATCACATCCATCCTATTTCCTAATGATATTACCAGCAACGACCCTAAAGAGTCATGTGGTAGAACGCTTGCATGATAATCTGATCTTAGGTGAGATACCCAACTTACCAAAGGTAATGATCACACACTCCCAAGCCTCCTCAACCCATTGGCTAGATGGGGAGGGATAATCCTAACAAGCCCAACTTGTGGGTATGATGTCGACTGGGGTATACTTTGCATAGACCAAGTTAGGGGGAGATGCCTGAATTGTCAAAATGGAAAAGGATCACACACACCCTATGGGTGAAAAATAGGAGAGATACCATATTTTCCAGGGATCCATCAACCCCAGGAGCCCTCAATGCTTCATTCCCTCGTTGGGGAGCTCAACCAAGTGGGAAGAGCTATGATTAATGTTCTTGATCAGAGATGCCCCTTATCGGGAGGGATCACATCTATCATTCCAAGTTTCTCTCCGAAGACCAAGAACTTCCCTTTCGGAAAAGCCTTGGTGAGAATATATGCAATCTGTTGATTTTTCAATATGTGATGGAGTCTAATGGATCCTCTATGCACCATGTATTGAATGTAATGGTATCTACTCTCTATGTGCTTGAAATTTTTATGAAATACAAGATTCTCTATCAATCAGATTCCACTCTTGTTGTCATAATATATCTTTGTAGTGTCCAGAACATGCTGAAACAACTCTCCAAATTAGATCTTCCTCAACCAAACTACTTCACAGCTAGCCATGCTAGCAGAAATATACTATACATCGACAATACTCAAAGCTACGGACTTATGTTTCCTTCTCATCCAAGATATCATGCTATATCCAAAGCAAAAAAAACAACCAAAAGTGCTCTTCCTATCAACAACATTTCCTGCCTAGTAAACAATGGTATATCCATGTAGATGAACATCTTTGGCAGAATATCTACTACTAAGGGTGATAGTCCCATGCAAGTATCTCAAACTGTGTTTGGAAGCAACCTAATGTGCATGGATAGGCTCAGTCATGAATTGACTCAACGTGTTCATTGCATAGCATATGTCCGGACGAGTGTTCATTAAGAACATCAGAGCCCCAATATAGTGTCTATACTTAGATGGATTCACCAAATCATTCTTGCAACTTCTCCACATAGCTTCTTGAAATTCTATCGGTGTGGCTAAGGACTCGCATTCTTTCATTCCAAATGTTTCCAACAACTTCACGACATATTTTCCTTGTGAAAGGAAGATCTCATTGGGCCTTTGCCATACCTCGAGGCTTAGAAAGAATTGCATGAGTCCAAGGTCCTTCATATTGAATTCAGAGGCTAGCTCCCTCTTACGCTCGATCATACGGGGTTCTCTACCTGTCAAAAATAGATCGTCAACATATAAAACCAAAATCAATGGCATACCTTGGACCACTTTGAAGTATAGGTTGGGGTTGACGCTACTTCTTGTGACTCCAAGCTTCATCATGTAACTATCTAAGCAGGTGTACCATACTCTTGGGACTTGATTCAATCCATACAATTCCTTTTGTAAACATGTGTCTTTCGGTCCTTTACTATAAATCCGTATGACTGCTCAACACATACCTCTTCCTATAACATGCCATGAAGAATTATTGTCTTCACATCCATCTGATTAAGGGTCTATCCTTGAATTGCAGCAAGGGAAACTATCAAATGAATGGTAGTATACCAGGCCACATGAGAAAAGATATCATCATAGCCTTCTCCATCTTTTTATGAGAATCATATGACCAAAAACCTTAAATTTTATTTCTCAATGCTTCCATCAACTCCATGCTTGATTTTTAATAGCCATTTTGAGGTTACGATATATTTTCCTTCTGGTCTTGTCATAACATCACATATATCATTTTTCATAATGGATTCGTATTCTTTGGCCATAATATCCTTCCAAACCTGTTTTTTTTCTACTTCTTCAAATATGGAGGGCTAATCCTAGATCATAGTGCTTATAATTGTAAAATACTCTTGATATTTGCATGGATTCTTACTTTCTCTAAAGGTCCTCTTGGAAGGAATAAATCTTTCAACATCCTGTAAAGTATTGTGAAGCCATAATGGTCTCTTATTGGTAGGGGCATTACTTAGAGGAGAGTCCAAGGGGTCCATAGGCTCCATAAGATCATCAACAATGTCTTTCTCAGATTCCGACACATAAGGAACTTCTAATATGTCCATATCATCATATTTCTTCTTCAGAGGAGGAGGAAGATCTATAACTTTCCCTAGGGAAAAATATTCATTAAAGGTCACATCCTAGTTAGATTTGATTGTCCTTTGACCAGAAATATATATTCTAAATGCTTAAGAATTTTCACAATAACCAACAAATGTACCTTTCTTTCCAATGGATTCCAACTTGTTCCTCTTATCCTTTTGTTGGGAATAAAACTGGGGGGGAGGGGGGTGCTGAACCAGTGTTAACACATCAATAACTTTTTCATTTCATAATCAGATCTATATACACTACTTCAGTGAAGGGAACTCGCGTGTGCACACAACTATTCTTAAGGCAACCAACGCATATCCAGTGAACTTATGATTCAGTTAATTCATCATATATTGATATTTAATCAGTGCATCATTAATTTATTAACCATTAAAAAGTAACCATGTGCAGTAATAGCAGAATAAACCATCACACATAAGCAACACACATGAACACCAATATTTAAGGTGGAAACCCAATGTGGGAGAAAAACCACTTGCTGTTGTCATCTTTGTCTTCTTTTAATATAATAAAAACATGTTTACAATCTTGTACTGGTGCAAGTTCATACCAATACGCAGGCACCCACCTGCATAATGCTACACCGTTCTCTCGTTCTCTAGCTGCTACTAGAAGGGAACTCTAACCCCCTGGATCTTGTACTGGTCGATATGTTTACCAGTACGTAGGCACCGGCCTACAGAAGGATACTACCTTCACTCGTTCTCCAATTGCTACTGGAATGGAGCTCCAACCCCCTGGCTCTTGTACTAGCCGATATCTTTATTAGTACGTAGGCGCTGGCCTACAAAAGGCTACTAGCTTCACTCTTTCTCCAGGGACCACATTTCATGAATTTTTAGACTAGATACTCCTGGTACAAAAAACACAATATGAAGGCCACATTTCACCCAATTTTCATATTGGACCCATTAGTAACATTGAAGCTCAAAATCGATCACCACCGTAATACAACCAATCACTACAATCCATCAACATTGAAGCAAATCACAATCAATCAATCTGAACAATTAGATCACTGTTACTAGAACATAGAGTTGAACCTAGAACTTTGCATCAACAACCAGAACCAATTGCAACTTCAAACATCATATTTCAGAATGTATAGGCTACTTAGAAGTGTCGAACCTGCATGTATATGTGCCTTCACCAAGGTGAACCAACGTATATATCTGTAGATAAATACTTATAACTTTGCATCTATTCCAAACTTCACATATATTCAGATCATAGCATATAAAGGATAAAACATGTGTTAGCAATCCGATCTAGACTATCCATTATCAGACCACATAATGATATTTCATTTCAGGTCTTATGATCCTGATCCATCATTATATCAAATCCATCATCAACCACTTAGGTGCATACTTAGTTCAAATCAAGAAAAGCACCAGAAACCCATAACATGCATATTTTCTTTTGATATAACTCTTCATAAGATATTAATTACTTGCACTCTTAGCCCTTTTATCTTCTCCTTCTTATATAGTTAGATCCTTTTCAAAACCTCAGACCAAAACCATAGTTATGCTGTTGGTATTCTTTGATGGTATCAATATTCTTTTTCGCACTCATACCATGGGTCAATACCATGGTAGGAACCACTTGTATTCATTAACCTTAATTTTCCATCCCATACACGCTTTTCCTACTGTGAAAGTGCATGCATACATATATGCCCTTTTTGTTCTGTGTACCCACTTATATATACGACTTTGACTAGGTGAACCAACATATACTTCTTAAAACATTCTCTTTCTTCAATCTCGTAAGTCTGATATGTAATCCTTTGTTGTTGACCAATTGCACTGTGAACTTCCATCATACATCATATATGTGAGTTGTCATCAAGGACAACACCTATATCATAATGCCAACAATCTCCCCCTTTGGACTTGATGGAAACCATATTGGTGTTTATTACGTCAAGATATATAACCTGTTAGATATATCAAACAACACCAAGATACTCTCCCCCTTTGAAATCAAGGGAAAAGGGCAGACCAAGATATTATCCCCCTTAGAGATGCACTATGTTGTCCATGCTCCCCCTAAGCACATGTAGACTTTGCAGAGATATTTTTCAAAATAATAACATGAATTTATAACTAAAAATATGTGAGTATGACTTGCCTATCACCAATGACTCATACATACATCAATCACCCAACCAAGTGGGGATATACCAAATGTTCATACATGACTGAAAATTTGCAATTATTACATCATCCTTCCCATGCATAGTGGGGTTACAAATTACATCATAGGTCTTTACATGACCTTTACATCAAATGATATACATGACATTTATAACAAGGACCAATGATCTAAACAAGACCATGATAGTCATCAACAACTATCATACACCATATATGATCTGCACCATAAGCATTTGTCAACAACATCAAGATCAACAACTTGTATATGTCCATCATCAAAAGAGTCATCTGAATCAAAACAACTATGTGGATCAAGCAATATAAGTATCATCATGTACCAAGGTCTTCTAATATAATGCCAACAATGCATTATTAGAAGCATATGCTCCCCCTGAACCTGTGCCAACTGTTCACTGTCAGATCTGATCATTGCATTTGTCAATAAGAATCATCAAGGCATCATCATCAACCAGTTATTCATCAAGTCATCAAAAAATTGTGAGGGCCAAAATCACTTCTACATATCATCAATAGACTGTAATCATCATCAATCAGAATAGAAAAGATAATTGATAATTGATTGAACCAAATCAGACCCCTTTTCCTGAGTCTGTCCCACTGCTTCTTCATCAAACCAACATATACGCGACTTTGTAGCTTCTAACTCGCGTATATACGCAACTTGTTTTCATAATAACTACGTATGAGAATTGGAATACTGAAGTTTCACACTTTCAGCTCCCCCTTAGTCTGGTATGTCTGTATACTATACTATGCCACATATTTCTGGCTGTAATTCCTTCTTCTTCCATACCTTCGAGTGTGATGATGTGATCCAAGTCCGGGTGTGACAAAGGACCCTTCCAAGACTTTTTACTTTCGTGATATGTTAAGTTTCATTTTTAAAAGAACATAAATGAATACATCTGCATGCTGAAAAGAAAAGGAACATGACAATCATCAGCGCATGAAAACGTAAGCCGTTGATAATGGAGTTCGTCAAGGAGGGACTACGTCTCCGGGGCCTCGGTGTCAAGATGGTGTAAGCCACTACATTAAGTGCTGTCAATAGTGGTGATGTACATAAGAGGTGATGTCGCTATCATACAAGGAAAATTCCCTCACGCAGGAGTGGCTCCAATAGATGTTTCGTTATAGGAACTCTCAGTCAAAAAACTCCCATCAGTATGACACACAAATCATGCATGATGATCATCCCGCCAACATGGCATAAAAGGGATCTCAATGCAAACACACATGGAGAAAACATGAGTATCCCATGAACATGACGACAAAGGGATCTCAAACAAAACATGATGAATCATGACAACAAGTACATCACACAACTGATTTCACATCACATCAAGCAAGAATCATGAGACAAGTAAGAAACAGGATCCCACATCAAACATCAAACATGGATCTGTGCAACACAATGCATAGGAAAAGAAGTACATGAACCAGGGAAAATTTTAAGAACCCCCCCTAAATTTATAAATATAATAAATGGGCGGATCTCCATGGTATATAGGAAAAATGGAAGGCGGTTTTATCAATAATATAATATGTATATATAATTTTTTGGCGAATCTCTCACCAGGCATGGCGAATATTTTACTCAATTATAAAATCTTGTAAGATCTTGGCGAGTCTTTCACTAAATAATAAAACTTTGTAAAGTCCTAGTGAATCTTAGCATAGGCTACATGCTGATTTAATTCCCCCATTTAAATAGGCTACATTCCAGGTGAATACCTTGGGTCAATACCATGTGCCATTTTGGTGAATACCATGGGTCAATACCATGTGCCATTTTTATTTTATTAATTCTAATATTAGGGTTAATAATGGTTTTTTGCATGGTATTAATAACAATCTAGTCCATGGTATTTGTCCCATAGTATTTTGGCCATAGGTTTCACCTAAATATAACCCATTTTTTGAGTGTTCGTAAATATAAGGTGACTTATGGAGTAAATATAAAAAAATGTTTTATTTGTTTACCATACCTCTCGTTTATTTATATTTTTATTAATTTACCATACCTCTTTTACAAATATGGTATTTGGCCCATAGGATTCACTTAAATAAAACCTCTTTCTTGAGCCTTCATAAATAGAAACGAGGGTTATGGACTAAATATAAAAAGAGGTTTTATTTATTTATGATACGTCTAGTTTATTTATATTTTTATTTATTTACCATACCTTTTGAGTAAGTATAAAAAGACGTTTTATTTATTTCCCATACCTCCACTTTACTTATATTTTTATTTGTTTACACCCTTACATGTATATAAGGTGACTTATGGAGTAAATATAAAAAATGTTTTATTTATTTACCATACACCATACCTCCACTTTACTTATATTTTTATTTGTTTACACCCTTACATGTATATAAGGTGACTTACAGAGTAAATATAAAAAATGTTTTATTTATTTACCATACCTCTCATTTATTTATATTTTATTAATTTACCATACCTCTTTTATAAATATGGCATTTGGCCCATAGGATTCACTTAAATAAAACCTATTCTTGAAAATGGGCAAATGGATTCACTTAAATAAAACCTATTCTTTGAAAATGGGCGAATGGAAGGTTGTAAGTCCTAATTTCAAGGGCTAAATTTACCTTTTTTACCCTCTCCCTTAAAATAAGGTGGGCTATTTGAGGTGATTTGTAAAAATGTACTATGATACAAAATATTCGCCCACTAAAAATTTAAAAACCCTTAATTTCGCCAAAGGGCGAACATTCGCCCCTAAAATTATCCTTGACATGAACACACTGCATATACCTCACAACAAGGGGCCATCTGAAGGAAAGGATGTCAAGCTGCTGAAGCTAGCGAGACCATCCATCTTGCTGCATCGAATCTCATGGAAAGACTGCTCGCATGTTGAATGCTGACACTTGCACTCCACATAGAAAAGTGGCTAAAAAATGAAATGAGCAAATGGAAAATTTGAACACACCATCAGATTTGTGGCGTCGAATAGCGAAAAATCAATTGTCAAATTTATGAATTTTGAGAAAATGAAAATCTGGGGCTCAAGGAATCCTTTAGATTCCTCAAAGATTCCCTCCTTTGGGTCCTCTGCAAATTGGTTGCTTAGATCAGGAAACTGACTGTGCCATTGGGTTCGTGTTGCTGAGAGATGTAAGATTGACATAAAATTTTTCCAATTTGGACACTGCAAAAATTTCACCCTCCTGGAAATTTCACTTAATCATGGTTCCACTTGCAGTAAATTAATTAAAAATTACCTCGGTTTCCGTGCACACTCCTTAGATCCTCCATGCTGCCCTACACTAAGCAAATTCTCAGTGTATATGTAAAAAGTTAGGTGGAATTTACCAAGACTTGTTCGTTGGCCCAATGGTAAAAATAGGCTATTAGAAACATGGGGTCAGGGGATCAAATCCTGCCCATGCCAAACTTGGCTCTTGTTTTTATTTTTATTATAAAATAGGCGCACGGTTTTGTAATGGTGGCATGTGGTTTCGTTAATTGTTATAACTGTTGTGTTATGTCTCATGGCGTTGTTGGTTGTATTAATTAAATGGTGGAGTTTTGGTGTGTGGATTGTATCAACGTGGGACCGCCGCGTGGGCAGGGCCGATGGATTCGGCTGTGGGTTCAACTCCCACCGGCCTCGTTCTATGTTTAAACATATATATTTAATATGTATGGTTATAATAGAGAGGCGTGGGGTGGTGGGGGTGGTGGCCCACCACCTCCTTTATATATATATATTTAATTTTTAATAATAAGGAGGCCTTTTTGAAAATTTCAAAATTTGATGGAAGGAGTCAAATTAAACAGGCCACAAATTCACCTGGAATCTGGCTGGTTTTAGCCGGATTTCGTCCACCGGAAAACCTCCAAATTGTGTCTCCATTAAGCCTACCTAGTCAGCAAAGGTCAACCAAACTTTGACTGCTTCTAACTTTCACATACAGACTCGGTTTGACGAACCATTCACACCACCACGATCTCTGGTAATGGTTCAAAAGCATTATGATCACTTTGATTTTTGAGCTTCCATAAGCCCTCTATCTTGTGGGTGTCTCTGGAGCCACCTAGATCAATCCTCCACATTGAGGAGCTTTTGGTCCTCCAAAAGCATGAAAAATAATCTGCAACTTCTCTGTACCTTGTGTGCATCACAAGCGTCCTGAAAGGTCTCGCTTCCATCTCCTCCACCTTTGTTCTTTAGAGCCTTAAGCGATGAGCCAACACCTGCAATCTTTGCAACCTATAGTACATTGTTTCTAAAAATTATATGCTTGAATCTCATGACAAACTAATGACCCAAGCATCCCATACTTGCCACGAGTTTATAACACATACTCAATGGTCAAGTTTACATCAAGATGGACACAATACCCTAGCTACGAAAACAAGGCCAACATATCATTGTTGCTCCAATAAATGATGGAAAACACATCATCACTGCAACACATGATTTACAAATATAAGTGATGGGTGTGAGATTTTGGGGTTTAATCAAAATCCCTTTCCCTTAATAAATCAAATATGAGGCCTATGGGTTATGGCCCACAAAGCCTTATTAGAAGCGCACTAAGGCTATAGCCTTTAACCATGGACTTACATTCAACTATCGGGAGCATACATATGGCGTTTAAGCCTTAAACCTCGCAGCCACAACACTTTACACAATACACGGGAAACATATAAAAGTCTCGCTTCGGAACACATACTGGACATGAAAATTTATAAACCCGCCTCAATAACTATCGGCGGGTCCGCTGCTTAAGTGTTGCTCTTCAAACTTTGATCCACCCAATCACCCGATCAATGACAAGGCAGAGCTCCAATCACCGATTATTAGTACAACCCCCGATCGCTGATATGCTTATCAGTGATTTCGCTTATCGGCCGTCGGCACCTCCATCGCACTATCCGCCAGTCCTCCGCCTTTGCGATATGCGATTAGATCTGGACCGCTGATCTTCTTTCCGATCCGACGGTCCATGTTTAATCGGATGATTGCTGTTGCTAATCCCTAAGGCTTGAGGCCACCTTCCCTTTGTAAAACAATTGACCGATGCGATGAAGGGAAATCATCTGGACCGTTGATCCATGTGATCAAACGGTTGTTGTGCATTCTCGCCACTTCCTCATCTCAGTGTTCCACCATTTGAAGGATTTTTGTGTTAAACGCATGTTTTTGTCGGATCTATCAAGCATGCATAAGTTTCGTAAATACCTCTGGATCACCATCACACCTGATGGTTGATCAACATGCATACAAAACTGGGATTTAAACCATCAACGCGTATATACATAAGAGAATTGGAAAGAGAACAAATATGCAGATACGTAGGAAATCCATAGACACATGAAGGCACAATTTCAACACTTAAGCACATGTATGTATTATTATATACAGAACAATTAGAAGCTAAGGCATTTCAACCTTAGAGACAAGTTCCCACTCGACTACATTGTGAACACACTGTTCTCACAGTCTTCTATCTATTTTTCTCTCTCTATATCTCCCCCCTTGAACACACAAGTTCACACACACACACACACATACACACACACACACACACACACACAGATATATATATATATATATATCTCTCTCTCTCTCTCTCTCTCTCTCTATATATATATATATAAAAGAAGTGTTGGATTGGATCACTATGAAGGATCCGATCAACCCTCTACAAAAATCCCTTAAAGTTCTCATTACATGCATGCATACAACACATGGCGGATAACAATAGTAACAAGTCTTTGAGAGACTTATCTAATCCATCCTTTAAATCTCTTTTAAAACATATTTTCCCCTATTTTGCTCCATGGTCCATGCCGTCCTCTCTTCTCTGCTTGGATTCCTCCCATTGTCTAAGGGTGCTGGATGCTCCTGCATCAGAGTTTCGAGGCACAAAAATTTATGACCTCCTGATCATATGCTTCTCCTTGTCCTTAGCAATTATACCCACTGTTTCAATCCTTTAGTGGAACTACCTTCATGGTCTTTTGTGAGCTGCAACCAAGCCTCTGCAACAGCAAGTCCTTCCTGCTGCCTCTTACCTCACCAAGCTCTCCTATGGACTTGGTATTTTGGCAAGTTTTATGGTTCTTCTCCTCGAACCTCTTGCTGACTTAACAATTCTACCCAACACTCCTTTTGTTGGAATTGTTATCTCTAAGACAATTCTACCCATAATCGCAACTATGGAGCTACCTCAACAACTTCTACCCAACCACAGTTGGAAGTTGTTCTTAGCTTCTCTTGAGAACTCCTTGGTCTTAGGCTATTGCTGCAATCTTCTCACCTTTCACTGTCGTTTCCTGTGCGACAGTAAGACCACAAGCTCTCCAGCTTTATCAACTGTATCTCCTGCTCCTTCTTATTTCTCTCTGGAATCCTTCTCCTCGCAGGAAACTTTACCTACTCTGATACCAAATGATGGGCGTGAGATTTTGGGGTTTAATCAAAATCCCTTTCCCTTAATAAATCAAATTTGAGGCTTGTGGGTTATGGCCCCCAAAGCCTTATCGAAAGCGCACTAAGACTATAGCCTCTAACCATGGACTTACATTCAACTATCGGGAGCATACATATGGCATTTAAGCCTTAAACCTCGTGGCAACAACACTTTACACAATACACGGGAAACATATAAAAGCCCCGCTCCGAAACACATATTGGACATGAAAATTTATAAACCCGCCTCAATAACTATCGGTGGGTCAGTCGCTTAAGTGCTGCTCTTCAAACTCCGATCCACCCAATCGCTCGATCGTTGACAAGGCAGAGCTCCGATCGCCGATTAATATAACCCCCAATCGCCAATATGCTTATCGGGGATATCGCTTATCATCCGTTGACACCTCCATCGCATTGTCTGCTAGTCCCTTGCCTTTGTGATATGTGATTAGATCTCGATTGGCGATCTTCTTCCCGATCCGACGGTCCACGTTTAATCGAATGATCGTTGTCGCTAATCCATAAGGCTTGAGGTCACCGTCCCTTTGTAAAACAAACCGCCGATGCGATGAATCGAAATCATCTGGACTGTTGATCCATGTGATCAAACGGTTGCTGTGCATTCTCGCCACTTTGTCCTTATCTCAGTATTTTGCCATTTGAAGTATTTTTGCGTTAAACGTAGGTTTCCATCGGATCTGTCAAGCATGCATAAGTTCCATAAATACCTCTAGATCGCCATCACACCTGATAGTTGATCAACATGCATACAAAACTGGGATTTAAACCATCAGCATGTTAAGAGAATTGGAAAGAGAACACATACACAGATATGCAGGAAATCCAAAAACACATGAAGGCACATTTTCAACACTTAACCAAATGTATGTATTATTATATACAGAATAGTTAGAAACTAAGGCATTTGAGCCTTAGAGACAAGTTCCCACTTGAATACATTGTGAACGCACTGTTCTCACAGTCTTCTATCTATTGTTCTCTCTCTATATCTCCCCCCTTGAACACACAAGTTCACAAATATATATATATATATATATATATATATATATATATATATATATATATATATAGAAGAAGTGTTGGATCAGATCACTATGAAGGATCTGATCAACCCTCTACAAAAAGCCCTTAAAGCTCTCATTACATGCATGCATACAACACATGGCGGATAACAATAGTAACAAGTCTTCGAGAGACTTATCCAATCCATCCTTTAAATCTATTTTAAAATAGATTTTCCCCTGTTTTTCTCCATGGTCCACGCTTTCCTCTCTTCTTTGCTTGGATTCCTCCCTTTGTCTAAGGGCGCTGGATGCTCTCACATCAATAAGGCCAAACACTATTGTTTTGAAAAGTGATGGAAACACAACATCACTTTCAGAGTTTATAATCCAACACAAAATAAGACAAAATATCATTGTTGCTAAACAAGTGATGGAAAACACATCATCACTTTTACATTTTAAAATGCAACAAATGATTTACAAAAGCATGATCGTGACAAGCTAACATATCTAGAAACCACTTTTCACTTAAAGATGTGAATGGGTCATCCCCCTGTGGTGGTTTTGCTTGTCAAACAATTGTTTCACCTGGTTCATGCACCGACACTTTGTCTTTAAGGCGCTGCTCTGGATGGAGCCTCCAACAAGTGGCTCTTTGATGGCCATTTCTATCACAATGACTGCAATACATCTTCTTCCTCCAGATTTTCTTAACCTGTTTCTTTACATGCTGTTGAGAGGGTCTTTCATGCCTCATCCTTTTGTGTGTTGCCATTCTTTTCCAACACCTAGAAAATGTATGGTTATGTAATCCACAAAAAGTACATGTTTTTCGATGCCATGTTTTACGTTCATCATTAAAAACATGATTATAATTGAAATGAACATTCGAAAATCAAAACTGGTTATACCTTTCCTTGCCATCTCTGGTGTAAATATGGTGATGAGAGCTTGCCTCAGCTCTTTCCCTGTAATGGAAACTGCCATGGGATGATGGGGATGTGTTCCCATCATTCTCTTTCCTTGATGATTTCGACGATGTCTCGGAAGAATCTGACACCTTTGATTATCCTCCCTTGGTGTATCTCAAGCCTGCAAGTTGAGGTCTCTGCACAACCTCCAATGGTTGAATTATGCCTTGGTTATTAACACCAAGTTATTTTTCCTCCTCGTGCCTCGTCCTGGTAAGGAGCCTCATGTTTGTCCCTGTAATTGGGATCTCCAAATATCCAACATAAATCATACTATGTGAAGATGAAACCGAAAGGAAATCAACCTCTTTTACCTCCTCTGTCGATTTGGAAAGAACTGATGAGAGCTGCTCATGATCTATTGTTGGTGCTTCTCTAGTTTTCTTGGTGAATTCCCCAACTTCCTTTCTGACATACCCAAGTCCTGCCTGATGGGGTAATTCTTCTACTTTGATGGGGTTGACAATGCCTTGGCCATTAATGCCCAAACCTTTTCCTTCATACCCCATTTTCTTCAACAATTTGGAGCGAAATCATCATCAGGAAACATACATGAATTTGGAGAACTACTTTTTACCTCACATGGGTCATGCTACAACTTTTCCAAGGCCTCATCCTATGCTTGCAGCTATCGTAGAAAACTATGTTTCTCCTCTTTCTCTTCATGCAGAAGCATCTTCAATTCAGCATTATCTATTTGAAGACTTTGGTTGTTGTGCTTAAGTTCTTCCAGGGCCTCTTCTGTGGCTTGCAACTGAAGTTGCAATCGCTCCTTTTCCTTTTCCTCTGTCTCTTTTTGTAGAGTTTCATACATTATTTCCACCCTTTTGGAAATTTTGAGCATGGTCTTATACATGGATTTTTCATCCTCTGTCGTTGCATGTTCCATTTTTCACGCTGCAATTCACATCCACGCAAAGACTGCTATGATACCACTTGATCTAGGTTCGGGTGTGACAAAGGACCCTTCCAAGACCTTTTACTTTCGTGATGTGTTAAATTTATTTTTTAAAAGAACATAAATGAATACAACTACATGCTGTAAAGAAGAGGAACATGATAATCATCAGCACATGAAAACATAAGCCATTGATAATGGACTTTTTCAAGGAGGGACTACGTCTCCGAGCCCTGGTGTCAAGATGGTGTAGGCCGCTGCATTAAGTGCTGTCAATAGTGGTGATGTACATAAGAGGTGATGTCGCTATCATACAAGGAAAATTCCCTCACGCAAGAGTGGCTCCAATAGATGTTCCGCTATAGGAACTCTCAGTAAAAAAAATCCTATCAGTATGACACAAAACTCATGCATGATGATCATCCCGCCAACATGGCATAAAAAGGATCTCAATGAAAACATACATTGCGACAACATGAGTATCCCATCAACATGACGACAAAGGGATCTCAAACAAAACATGACGAATCATGACAACAAGGACATCACACAGCTGATTCCGCATCACATCAAGCAAGAATCATAAGACAAGTAAGAAACAAGATCCCACATCAAACATCAAACAGGGATCTGTGTAGCACAATGCATAGCAAAAGAAGTATATGAACACACTGCATATACCTCATATCCAGGGGCCATCTGAAGGAAAGAATGTCAAGCTACTGAAGCTGGCTGGACCATCCATTTCGCTGCGTCGAATCTCATGGAATGATTTCTCTCATGTTGAATGCTGACACCTGCACTCCACTTAGAAAAGTGGCCAAAAAATGAAATGATCAAATGGAAAATCTAAACACACTATCAGATTTGTGGTGTTGAATAGTGAAAAATTGACTATCAAATTTCTGAATTCTAAGAAAATGAAAATCTGGGGCTCAAGGAATCTTTTAGATTCCCCCTAGATTCCTCAAAGATTCCCTCCGTCGGGTCCTCTGCAAATCGACTCCTTAGATCAGGAAACTAACCGCACCATCGGGTTCGTGTCACTGAGAGGTGTAAGATCGACATAAAATTTGTCCAATTTGGACACTGCAAAAATTTCACCCTCTTGGAAATTTCGCTCAATCATGGTTCCACCTACAATAAATTAATTAAAAATTGCCTCGGTTTCCGTGCGTGCTCCTCTGATCCTCCATGTTGCCCTGCACTAAGCAAATTCTCGGTTTATATGTAAAAAGTTAGGTAGAATTTACCAATACTTGCTCGTTGTCCCAATGGTAAATATGCTATAAGAAACATGGGGTCGGGGGATCAAATCCTGCCCATGCCAAACTTGGTTCTTGTTTTTATTTTTATTATAAAATAAGCACGCGGTTTTGTAATGGTGGCATGTGGTGTTGTTAATTGTTATAACCGTTGTGTTATGTCACATGGCGTTGTTGGTTGTATTAATTAAATGGCAGAGTTTTGGTGTGTGGATTGTATCAACGTGGGACCGCCGCGTGGGCGGGGCTGGTGGATTCGGCCATGGGTTCAACTCCCACCAGCCTCGTTCTATGTTTAAACATATATATTTAATACATATGTTAATAATAGAGAGGCGTGGGGTGGGTTCAACTCCCACCGGCCTCGTCCTATGTTTAAACATATATATTTAATATGTATGGTTATCATAGAGAGGCGTGGGGTGGTGCGGGTGGTGGCCCACCACCTCCTTTTTTTATATATATATATATATTTTATTTTTTAATAATAAGGAGGCCTTTTTGAAAATTTCAAAATTTGACAGAAGGAGTCAAATTAAGCAGGCCACAAATTCACCCTGAATTTGACTGCAGTTGGACGGATTCTATCCGCCGAAAAACTTCCCAATTGTGTCTCTGTTAAGCCTGCCCAATCAGCAAAAGTGAACCAAACTTCGTCTGCTTATAACTTTGCATATAGACTCGGTTTGATGAACCATTCACATCACCGCGATCAGGACGACGAGATCTATGCTCTGGCCCTGGTTCTAAAGAATTTCAATCACTTTGATTTTGGATCTTCCATAAGCCCTCTTTGTCCTGTGGGTGTTGTTTAGTCAATTTAGTGTGTCCTAAATTGCTACATAAGTTATCAATCTGGGAGTCATAAACTGATGAAGTGTAGTGCACTGTATGTGCTAGACAACCCTTTTCTTACCTCACTGTTTTCAGTTTTATCTTGTTTTGGGGTTTTGTTCTTGTTGGTCTCCCAAAGCGTTCTAATGCAATGGAAATCCTAATCTGTTGTTAAAGCAAAAGTTTAAGAATACTTTTAAAGATCAAGTGTGGATGTAGAGTTGAAGACAAGGTTTAAACTTCTTATGACAATTTCCAAACTTTGAACTTAAGAGATCTTAAAACATGCTGTCTATAAAATCAAAACTTGAATAAGAGTGTAAACATATAGCTACATAAACCAAACTAAAAATGAAGTACTGAAAATGTGGTTACTATATCCGCTGTCCATCCTAATTGCAAAATTGAAATCTAATAAACTGCTGTACTCAAAACCAAAAAGTAAAGAAACTGGAAACTAGTCAATGATTTCATCCATAATCTCAATATTTCATCAATTAACTTCTAAAACGGGGTTAAGCTAAAGACTCTGGAAATATCATCATATGGCATGAAAAGAATGACATCTAAATTATCTAATTTGCACACTAATGAAATCAAAGCCAATTACTTCATCTATAATCACAATATTTTGTCAATTAACTTCTAAAATGGGGTTAAGCTAAAGACTCCGGAAATATCATCATATAGCATGAAAGAACTGACATCTGAACTATCTACTTGCATTGTAATGAAAGCAAAATAAATCACTTCACCTATAATCACAATAGCTAGCCAATTAACTTCTAAAATGGTGTTAAGCTAAAGGCTCCGGAGATATCATCATATAGCATGAAGAACCGATATCTAAACTATCTTGAATAGTAAACAAATCTCACTAAATAAAGGCATAAGCAACTGAAATTGAAAACTAAAGTTCAGCAAAGGAAGCAAGTCTCAAATCACCACTTTATGCAAAAACTACACTAAGAAGCTTGAGCATAACCAGACTTAAAGACCTGTTCTAAAGTGCACCTATCCGCATTAGTAAGATATGTGACAACCTGCAAATACATGTACAAAGTTAGAACGATTATGATCATAAGAAAAACATGAGAAATGTACAACTCGAATGAGAGAAAATATACATGAAAAACTATACAAAATTAAAAGAAGAACCTCAGCTACGTAGGGTCCCTTTGCACAACTTTGGATTAACACATTGTTACTTCAAATCACGCTCAAAACAACCATGTGAAAAATAGAGTTTTATATTATGAAACAAAGTAATATGTCTCTCGGTTACACAACAACAAAATAACGCTATAACAACAGTATCAAGAAGTAACTATCTGCGTTGCAAATTCTTATATTTATAGAGAAAATGGATAACTGTATCTCAAAGGAATTTCTTTAGCAATAGACACGTGAACAGGTCAAAATCCGAGGATTCAGCATCTCGGTTGCCATGAGTAGTAAATCTATGCGAGGTGTATGTTGGATTGCGTTATCGAGATGGCATGCGGGTGGAAAAAATGGATCCACGAGTTTAGGAACGGATTCGGGCTTCTTTTACGTGCAGGAACAGAGTCCTAGTTGAAGTAGAAATATCTGTTGACCACCCTTTGACCGGGACCTTTTCTTCCAAATTTGACTAAGTAAATAGGACCTCATCCATGTGTGGATCATTCCTGAGCTACACATGTGTCTCATTCCTCCTACTGACACTTGTAACCTACAGAATAATGAAAATGGCTGCGGAATTGCGAGTTAGCTACGGAAAGTGGCTACATTCCATAACTGATAAACAAAACCTAGATCAAATAGCACACACAATGATATAATTTGAAAATCACTCAAATACACTCCTGAAATAATTATGTAACAACTTTTGATAGCTTAGGATGCACTAACATGGGAAAATAGAAGAGAAAGGGTTGAAGAAAATGCTGGGAAGAGAGGTAATTTTGGGGCTCAACATACCCCCACTGTGAAGATGTTGCATGTCCTCGTGCTACCAAAATTGTAACTATCCTCCCTTCAATTCATCTACTCTGAATCTTCTGCTAAGACATCCAACCTTTTCTTCTTCTTTCTTGCTGTCACTATCATCCTGGGATTCATCATAAGACATCTGTACTTGATATTGATGAGGGCTCTACTCAACCTCCTTTTCTTCTTCTTCAGTTTTCTATTTTTCTTGTGCCATAATCCTAAATGCAGCATGGTATTGTCATGGATAATTTTGTCCAATTTGTTTTTCTCTTTTAATGTTTCATTCTCCTTTTGGATATGCTTGTTTAGGACTTCCAGCTCATAAATTTCTTGCTTCAATGACTGAATCAAGGTTTCCTGAGTTGTACCTGGCTGATTAGATGAAGTTCCTTGCTCTGCTGTAGTTTTTTACTGTTCCAATGATTCAATGAAATCATACATCTACTACTAAGTTTGATCAATTTCTAGAGTTGTCTTCCTTGGACTAGTTTCAAAATTTAACTGAGGAGAAGGAGAATACTGTGGACTTTGAGTTTCACCTCCCAGGTGTATGAATTGAGCTCCTTTGATTTGCATTTTTTTCAATTTTCCCTTTAATCTAGAGCTTCTTCTTAGACCTTGTGAGCTTATGTCTCCCTTTTCTATGCTCTGTTTCTCCTTTCCTTTTTGTTTTTCCTTAGTTGGATGTTCTTTAAGATGAATTAATCTCTCAGAAAGCACTTACTTTTCTTCTGAAGAAGGCTCAGGAGTCTGGTAAATGTCTTCAATTTTCTTCTTTCCTTTCTGTTTTTCTTTTTTCTTAATTTTAGTCAATGTTTCAGAAGGCAATTCTTCTTCACTGGTTTCCTTGGTCACACTAGTAGGATTATCTTGGATTGTTAAAGTTGCTCTTTTCCTCCTACTATTCCTTGCTGAACTCCCCTCAGGCACTTCAGGAGGGTCTTGGAAGAAGTTCCTAACTAGGAATTTTTCCCATGTATCTTCCCCTTCTTTCAAATGATTCTCAACCAAGATCTTAATAAGGCCATGATGGTAGAGATGAGGTTCCGAATCATCTATATTCTTTTGCACAGTAGTAGACATTTTTCTCAAACTACTCAACAAGAAATAAGGAAGGTTGATAGTTTCATTCTCCAAGAAATTCATTAATAATCTGATATGATACATGTACATGGAGCCATACTTGCCCTCGCATGTAATGAATTTCTAGATGATCAATAGCAGAATAGTCCATTTATCTTTTAAGGTTGAAATAGGAACTCCTTGTTTAAATATTGATACGCCCATAACTGGATTACGAAGAGTGACCCTCTAGACCATTTCATCGAAGTCCTTGTTCTTAAACCATCTCTCCCCTTCTTGTGGAAGCTCTGTGGCTGCTGCAATTGATGACTCTGTCACTGGAAATTTGATGTCCCCAATTTCAACTTCTACATCATTAAAAGATCTTGCAAACGTTTTTGTAACGTCCTTGTTATGACCCTTGAACTTCTTAATAAATTGTAACCATCTTTCCTTCTTCAATGTGCTCTTAAGCTGTGGGCATCCTTCCATGAATTTAACCCCTTCAGGCTCTGTTCTCACTATAAGACCCATTCTTCCTTCTTACTGTGAAGACACCTCTGTAAATGACAGTTTTATAGCAGAACAGTTATGCGAGTGGAAAATGGAAGAGGGTCGTGGAGAAAATCAGTGATTACAAAATGGGAAGAATGCTAAGCATGAAATGAGAGTGGTTTACGGAGCAGAAGTTTGTGTAAACAAACAATGAATCAAGGATTGTAGAACCTGGTGTGAAAGCGTGGAGGCAGAGTGTCACTCGTAAAATTTACGAAACTGAACGGAGTTTGAGTTCATAAAAGGCTGCATAGTGAAATGTCAGTGGGTTCATAAAAAGGTTGCGGAGTGGAATTTTAGTGGAAGAGAGCCGTATTCAATCAACTCACATCTGCATGATTAGCCGTTTTACCAAGTGTAATGAGGATGTGCGACTAAGTACGAGTTAAACTTGGAAATGGGTTATGAGACCGTTAGGATTGAGGCGGAGGATATGGTGGAGTTAAGGCAGCCATCAAGTCAAATCATTACACGTTATGGAGCTGTGATTTACAAACTATACAAATTATGCATTTGAAATGCCATTTGAAAATGGTTGTCCATACCTCGGAATCATACTTTTTTTGTTTTTTTTAACTTTTAATTGGCTGCCTTTGTAGGTGCCTTTCAGGTGCTGGTGTCTTGAAAGATCTTCTCCTTCCATACCTGCATCTTGCTTTTATTATTATTTGTTTAATCACTTGACTGTCATTGCAGAGTAACAGAGGATTAGCTGTGGAATCAACAATCAGCTGTGGAATTAGAATTCAGCTGCGGAATCAGAATTCAGTTGTGGAAACTGACATAGTGAATAACATTTGACTTGGCGAATGGATGGAAATGAAAAATGACTATATGGATGATACATGGAAATGTGAATATGAAGAGAAACTGAAAGAAATTTTATTGATGGAATGTGGTGGCGAGATGGAGCGAAATGAAATGGAATGGAATGAAACAAACTATGAGTGAAATGAGAGAGATTTTTTTTGGAAAATAGCGTTAGAATCTTCTGCTTTTTGCCCTGTATTTTCTGTATAAGACTACCAATCAGTGATTGGTTTTCAGGCTTATACATTTTTTATTATTTTAAATGATGATGAAAAATAACAAAGACTAGGCTGGTGGAGAAGAAGAATGATTCTTCTTCACTAGCCTCATTGCAAATTTATCTTGAAGGTTTTGATAAACTCCTCCTTTGAGAGTGGCTTATGATAGATCTTCAATATATGACCATTCACAATGAGAGAAGTTTGATGCTCATCAATGGTTTTGATTCTTATTGCTCCATTACTAAAAACTTTTTCAATCTCATATGGCCTAAGCCAATGAGTCTGAAATTTACCTTGAAAACCTTTGAACTTTGAATCAAATAGCAATGGCCAATTTCCTTCTTGAACCTTTTTGTCTTTGATGTATTTTTCATGCCACTTAGCTCTCTGCTGCTAAACTAGATCAGTTCTTTGAAAGGCTTCTTGTCTGATCTCGTCTAGTTCATTCAACTGCTCCAGTCTATGCTTTTGAGCTTCTAATAGATGCATTCCCAACTGAACTGCCATCTTGAAGGTTTTAAGATGGAACTCAATGGGGAGCAGAACTTCCTTCCCATAAACAAGTTTATAGGGAGTGTGTCCCGTTGTGTTCCTCCATGTAGTTCTGTAGGCCCATAAGGCTTCAGGAAGCCTTTCTGCCCAATCTCTTCTATGTAGATGCATAGTCTTGGTAATGATTCCTTCAATTACTTTATTTGTGGACTCCACTTGACCATTTGCTTGCGAATGATAAGGAGTGGATTTCCTATGCTTGACCTTGTACTCTTCCATAAGCTTCTCCATCATTCTCGATGTGAAAATTTCCTCATAAAGAAAATTAACTACTGTATTTTCTGTAGCAGAAAATAATGCTTTGGCTTCTACCCATTTAGTGACATAATCAATACATACTAATATACACTTTTTCAGCTTGGATGGAGGATTAATAGGTCTAATAAAGTTTAAGCCCATTTTTCAAAGGGTTCGATGAGTACCTGAGGTTGTAATGGCATCTCATTTGAGGGGGTAGGTTTTCCTACCCTTTGGCAACTGTCACACCTTTTGACATATTGTTTTGCATCTTTGAAGAGGGACGACCAATAATATCTTAAAAAAAGGATTTTATAAGCTATCCTCTTGTCAGCAAAGTTTCCGCCGCACGGTTCATCATGACATGCTTTGAGAATATCAGGCATTTCATCTTCCCCGACACATCTTCTGATCACGAAGTCTAGCCCTGTTTTAAACAATTCGTTAGAAATCCATGAATATCTTGAACTATCCTGAATAATATTTCTTCTTTCACTAGGAAATAAACGTGGAGGTAGTTTCCCTGTAACCAAATAGTTATCCATATCTGCAAACCAAGGAGTTTTAGTAGTTACTGCAAATAAGTATTCATCAGGAAACTTATCCTCTACAGGAGAGTCCTATTTGATATTCTGAACCCTAGACAAGAAATCAACAACTGTGTTTTGTTTCCCTGGTTTATCTAACATAGTAATATTGAATTTCTGTAAAAGTAGGAGCCATCTTGTAACTCTGCCATTAGTAATAGGTTTGTTCATCAGATATCTAATTGCAAAATGATCAGTATGAATAAAAGTTTCATAGCCTGTTATATAATGTCTGAACTTATTAATTGTATGAACAACAACTAAGAATTCTTTTTCAGTTATAGTATAATTTAACTTAGTGGGAGTCAAAAGTTTTACTAGTATAGTAAATGGCATAAGGAACCAAGTCTTTTTGTCCTAGTACAACTACTAGAGCTGTATGTGAAGCATCTGTAGAAATATGGAAAGGAAGTTTTCAATTTGGTCCTCTCAAGATAGGTGCTTAAGATATTCTTGTTTTCAAAGCTTCAAATGCTGATTGGCAATCAAGACTCCACTTGAATTCATAGTCTTTTGTAAGTAGTTTGAAGAGTGGAGATGCTATTTTGGTAAAGTTTTCTATAAATCTTCTATAATATCCAGTAAATCCTAGAAAACTTCTAACATCTTTTTGACAACTTGGAATAGGTAACTTGGAGATGACTTCAACTTTGTATTTGTCTACTTTATGTTGTGTGTGGAGCATGATTATTCAGAGGCCTTTTGTTTCAGCTGTATGTATACCCTAGGAAGTTTGTACACCCCTCCATGCGAGGGGGACTTGTCCCCTCCGTGGGGGTCTGGGGGCCAGTGCCCCCGAAGCCAAAAACAGATGTAAAATTGCCTTGTAAAAGTATAGTAATTTCTAGTCAATTTGGGCTGTTCATTAGGTGAATGATCTGACGGTAGAACTTATGTTTAGCTTAGGGTTTTTTTCCCTAGAAGGAAACCCCTCTCTTTGTATGAGGGCATTGTATTTGAGGCTGTGATATAGATGTGTATTCTCTGAGCGGGAAACAGAGAGGTGAGACTGTGAGAGAAAACAAAGGATATTACAACAGATTTGCTGTAGGTTGTGTCTCTTTATTTTGCTGGATAATAGAAAGGAAGGACTGGCTGTTCGGGGTGGACGTAACCCAAACTGGGTGAACCACGTATATCTGTGTCTCTCTTATTTTATGCGTTTTCTGTGTTCATATTTCTATAATATTTTATGTGTTCCATTGCTATGTAATATATAATTTTCTAACAACGGGTATCAGAGCCGAAGGTCTATTTGGCTGATAAACTCGCAGGAAAGAAGGTTTCCTCGTTCGAGTGGGAGCAATGGCGGAAGATGGTAAGTTTAGGGCTGAGAAATTTAACGGCCAAAACTTCTTGCTATGGAAGATGCAGATGGAAGATTATCTGTATCAGAAAGATCTGTACCTACCATTGAGCGGAAAAACAAAGAAGCCGATGGCTATGACAGATGAAGAATGGAACCTTCTCGATAGAAAGGCACTCGGAACAATATAGTTGTGCCTCGCTGTGTCAGTCGCCTTCAACATTTCGTAGGAAACAACGACAAAGAGTTTGATTCAGGCGTTGTCGAAACTATATGAAAAACCCTTGGCTACAAATAAGGTATTTCTTATGAAATGATTATTTAATATGAAGATGTCGGAAGGTGGATCTGTTGCAGATCATTTAAATGATTTTAATATAGTTACAAGTCAGTTAAGTTTTGTAGGGGTAAACTTTGAAGATGAAGTTAAAGCTCTGTTATTCTTGTGCTCATTGCCAGAAAGTTGGAATGGTTTAGTAATGGCCATTAGTAACTCTGTCTTTGGATCTAGTACTTTAAAGTTTGATGATGTTGTTGGTGCTATCCTTAGCGAGGAAATGCGACGGAAAAGCTCCGATGAGACATCGGGTAATGCTTTGAGTGCAAAGTCTAGGGGAAGAAAAATGGAAAGAGGAAAGAGCTCAGGATATCGCATTAAATCAAGGAAAGGCAGATCCAAGTCCAGATCGGGGATAGTGTGCTAGAAATGCGGAAAGAAAGGACACCTAAAGAAAGACTGTAGATCTCGGAAGGGAAAAGAAGGAGATGAACAACAAGAAAACAATCATGAAGCAAATGTGACAGATGAGGTGTTACAATATGCTTTGATTATTTCTTTCAAAAATATTACTGATTCCTGGGTGGTAGATTCAGGGGCCTCATTCCATGCCACACCTGATACGAAATGCTTTCATGACTATGTTTAAGGAGATTTTGGACAAGTTCGTTTGGGTGATGATAAACCCTGTAAAATTGTTGGAATGGGTAAGGTTCTTGTAAAACAGCAGAATGGAAACCAATGGCTACTAAAGGAGGTAAGGCATGTTCGAGATCTAAAGAAAAATCTGATTTCAACAGGGCAGTTAGGTGGTGAAGGTTGTGTGACAACTTTCACAGATAAAGCTTGGAAGGTCACCAAAGGAGCCCTGGTAATAGCAAAAGGAGAAAAGGTTGGTACATTGTATTTATGAAATGGTATTTCTAACTCTGTTAATGCTTTAACTTCCAAAGGAGTAGATGCAACATTATGGCATCATAGGCTCAGACACATGAGTGAAAAGGGGATGAAGATTCTTCACTCAAGGAATTTGTTGCCGGGTTTGAAGAATGTTGATTTGGACTTTTATGAAAATTGCATTTATGGAAAACATAAGAGAGTTAGATTTTTCAGAGTTGGGAAAGAAAAGAAGAGCGAAGAATTAGAGCTTGTGCATACAGATGTATGGGGACCTGCTCAGGTATCATTGCTTGGTGCCTCTCGTTATTATGTTACCTTTATTGATGATGCAACTAGAAAAACTTGGATTTATTGTATTAAGAATAAATCTGATGTATTTGATACTTTCAAGAAATGGAAAGCTTTGGTTGAGATTAAGACAGGAAAGAAATTGAAGTGTCTTAGATTAGAAAATGGAGGTGAATATTGCAGCAAAGGGTTTGATAGGTATTGTTCAGAGCATGGAATTTGCAAAGAGAAGACAGTTCCAAGAACACCACAAGAAAATGTTGTGTCAGAAAGGATGAACAGAACAATCATGGAGCGTGCAAGGTGCATGAGATTGCATGCAGGATTGGCTTTACAGTTTTGGGAAGATGCTGTAGATATTGATGTTTATCTAATAAACAGAGGGCCTTCAAGTTCCTTGGATGGTATGGTTCCAGAGGAGGCATGGACAGGTAAAAAGGTAAACTACTCCTTTTTAAAGCCTTTTGGTTGTGAGGCATTTGTCCATATTGATAAAGAAAATAGAACAAAGCTTGAGGCAAAGTCAAATAAATGTACCTTTATTGGATATGGTGTTAATGATTTTGGTTATCGCTTATATGATTACAAAAATCACAAAATCATTAGGAGAAAAGATGTAATATTCAATGAAAAGGTCTTGTATAAGAATCAGTTGCAGGAAAAGAAGCAAGAAAAAGAAAACAAGGAATATGCAGTTCTTGACAAAATCACTGAAAAGTAAAGGTGCTTGAAAATAATAATAATCAACAACCACAACAACAACAACCACTACAACAGAAACAGGCACCCCAAACACCTGAAAGTGGTGTTATAAGATCTACTAAGATAAGTAAACCCCCTGAATGATACTCTCCTTCATTATATTATTTATTGTTGACTGGTTCTGGTGAACCCGAATGTTATGAAGAAGCAATGCAGGTTGAAAGCAGGAAGAAGTGGGAGGCAGCCATGGAAGAAGAGATGGACTCCTTAATGCATAACTAGACTTGGGACTTAGTCAGGTTGCCTGCAGGAAAAACTACATTGAAGAATAAATAGGTTTACAGGTTGAAGGAAGAAGATGGAGGAAAACAGAGGTACAAAGCTAGACTTGTGGTGAAGGGGTTTCCACAGAAAAAAGGTATTGATTTTGATGAAATATTTTCTCCTGTTGTTAAAATGACTTCAATCAGAACTATTTTAAGTCTAATAGCAGCTGAAGATTTGCATCTTGAGTAGTTAGATGTAAAGACAACCTTTCTCCATGGGGATTTGGAGGAAGAGATATATATGTAGCAGCCAGAAGGATATGAGGTGAAAGGGAAGGAGAAACTAGTGTGCAGGTTGAAGAAGAGCTTGTATGGCTTAAAACAGGCTCCAAGGCAATGGTATCTAAAATTTGACAAGTTTATGTCTGAACAAGGTTATACTAGATGTCACTCTGATCATTGTGTTTATCTGAAAAAGAAAAATGATGTCAGCTATATTATATTGTTATTATATGTAGATGACATGCTTGTTGCAGGGTCTAACATGCAGGAAATAAATGTGCTCAAAAGAAAATTGGAAAATTCATTTGCAATGAAGGATTTGGGAGCTGCAAAACAAATCCTTGGTATGAGAATCACTAGAGACAGGAAAAATCGCAAATTAACATTGTCTCAGAATGAGTACATACAAAAGGTGTTGAAAAGATTTAATATGCACAATGCAAAACCAGTTAGTACACCTTTTGCTAGCCATTTCAAACTTAGTAAGGAAATGTGCCCAAAGACCCAAGAATACATGGATTATATGTCTAAAGTTCCATATGCATCAATAGTTGGAAGCTTAATGTATGCAATGGTCTGCACAAGGCCTGATATTGCACATGCAATGGGAGTTGTAAGCAGATACATGAACAATCCAGGAAAGGAACATTGGATGGCAGTGAAATGGATTCTCAGTATTTGAAAGGTACCACAAATCAAGCATTATGATTTGGCGGTTCAAACATTTCTCTACAGGGATATGTTGATGCAGATATGGCAGGTGACAGAGATAACAGGAGGAGCACTATAGGATATGTATTTACTGTTGGTGGAACAAATGTTAGTTGGGTTTCAAAAATCCAAAGTGTTGTTGGGCTTTCAACAACAAAAGTAGAATATGTTGCTGCTATAGAGGCTAGTAAAGAAATGATTTGGTTACAAAGGTTTATGGGTGAACTGGGTAAGGAGCATGATATGGGCACGTTATACAGTGATAGCCAAAGTGCCATTCATCTTGCAAAGAACTCAGCATTTCATTTGAGGACTAAACACATACAACTCAAGTACCATTTCATACGATCAGTGTTGGAAGATGGAGAGTTGAAGATGGAAAAGATACACACCAGCCGGAATCCTGCAGACATGCTAACAAAAGTTGTAACCAGGGAGAAACTGAGAACATGCTTAGTTTCAATTGGTCTTCAAGGATGACGATGAAGATGAGAAACAACCAGGTCCAAAGAGGAGTCATTGTCCAGCAAATGAAGTAGCGGTGGAGTTGCTACAATCATTCTCCAAGTGGGAGATTGTTGTGTGTGGAGCATGATTGTTCAGAGGTCCTTTGTTTCAGCTAGATGTATACCCTAGGAAGTTTGTACACCCCTCCACGCAGGGGTTCAGGGCAGCGCCCCCGAAGCCAAAAATAGATGTAAAACTGCCTTGTAAAAGTATAGTAATTTCTAGTCAATCTGGGAAGTTCATTAGGCGAATGATCTGACGGTAGAACTTATGTTTAGTTTAGGGTTTTTTGCCCTAGAAGGAAAACCCTCTCTCTGTATGAGGGCATTGTATTTGAGGCTGTGATATAGATGTGTATTCTTTGAGCGAGAAATAGAGAGGTGAGACTGTGAGAGAAAACAGAGGATATTAAAACGGATTTGCTGTAGGTTGTGTCTCTTCATTTTGTTGGATAATAGAAAGGAAGGGCTGGCTGTTCGGGGTGGACGTAACCCAAACTGGGTGAATCACGTATATCTGTGTCCCTCTTGTTTTATGTGTTTTCTGTGTTTATATTTCTGTAATATTTTATGTGTTCCATTGCTCCGTAATATATAATTTTCTAACACTTTAATCCCATCCCTTGAAATATGATGTCCCAAAACAATACCTTTAGTAAACATCATAAAGCATTTTTCATGGCTTAATGAAAGATTTGTTTCTTTACATCTTATAAGGACTTTTTCCAAATTTTCCAAGGCTTCTTCAAATGTATTACCATAGACTATAAAATCATCCATATATAACTCTACAAAATCATGGATTAGATCAAAAAAAATTCCTAGTACTGCTCTTTGGAATGTTGCAGGTGCATTACATAATCCAAAAGGAAGCGCTCGGTAGGCAAAAGTTCCGCATGGACAAGTAAATGTGGTTTTATCCTGATCTTCAGGTGTTACCTGAATTTTATTATAACCACTAAAACCATCCAAAAATGAAAAGTACTTTTTGCCTACTAATGTATCTAATACTTGATCGATAAAGGGAAAAGGAAAATGATCCTTCAAGGTTGCTTTACTCAATTACCTATAGTCAATGTACACCCTCCATTTACCATTCTTTTTGGTCACAATCACCAAGGGAGAAAGCCATCAACTATCTGAGATTGGGTAAATGAAGTTCAATTGAGTAATTTTTGGAGCCCTTCTTTCACAATCTCCCTAAGATTTGGATTCATCCTTCTCTGAGGATGTCTGATTGGTCTACTGTTTTCCTCAATATAGATATGATGGATGCAAGTCCTAGGGTCAATACCTTTCATATCAGTATACTCCCATGCAAATGCAGTAGAATGTTTTTGTAAGATTTTGGTTAGGTCTTCTTGTTGTAACTTTTCCAAGTTTTTGTTGATATTCAATGTTTTACCTGGAAAAATTTCAACTGTAGAATTGCCAAACTCTTCCATAGAGTAGAGAGACATTTTCCTTGATGACAAGTGTTCAATATCAGAATCTAACTAAAATTGTGTGTGATCATATTCTGAAGATGTTTCAAAATTTTCTAATGTGTTCAGGATTTGCCTATCCTGACTAACTTCAGAGAGAGTAAAGACAAGTTGTATAGCATCTTCATCATTGATCCATTCATTGTCTCCTACTTCTGTAATTGCTTTTGCTGGAGGATACAAAGTAAATTTCTTTGTTGAAATACCATCAGAAATGTACATGTCACTAGATCTACAACAAATAAAAGCATCAGCTGTGGCAAGCCAAGGTCTTCCTAAGATGAGTGGGTGTCCTACTAGATTATTCTTGGGAGTCAAAATCATGAAATCCACCGGATATTCCCAAGAATATAAGGAGACCGAAATATCTTCTAGTACACCATCTGGTTTGATTACTGATCTATCTGCAAGTTGCAGTAAGGTAGGTGTGAAAAGAAGATTAGGAAGTTTAAGCTGTCCCATAGTCTCTCTACTCATAATGTTTAGAATAGCCCCTAAGTCAATCAATGTATTTGGAATTTCTATTCCATTTATATGTATCTTGACAATTGGACTGCCAGAATCCACATATTTCTGCATGGTAATCTTTCCCATCATGATATCTGCTATTTTTCCTACCAGGTGGATTCTTTTTGTGTCTTGATTTCCTACCTGGTCTTTTGATACTCAACTCCTTTATTGTTTTTTCTAGAATAGGAATCTCTCTAATGGCTTGTAGCAAGGGAATCTTGATACAAACATTCTTTAATTCATCTAGGAGATCATAGTCAGGCAACAAGATTTGTTTTTCCACCCCCTTGTCAATTCGTAATCTCTCAAGAAAAGGAGGTGTGGATGTAGATACAGGTTACTTAACTATAGGAGTTGTGGGGGTTGACTCTCTTTGAATGGTTAGGTTTTGAAGGGATGCTTCTTCAAAAATTTTATTGACTTTCAGAGAATCCTCCTTAGAAGCATCTTTGTTATGAAACCAGCTCAAGAAAAGATAGAAAAGAAAGATCAACGCCTTAGAATTCAGCCTCTTCGAGGGGGCAACCTCCTTTACATTACATAAATGAACAATTCTTGGATGATACAAATGACAAAACCTCCTTTCTATATAGGAGTCTAAGGAGTCACAATATAATCCAGCCGACCTAACAATAATAATATAAAGCCACAAAATAACAATAGAGGGATTCTATGGGGCACAGAAATAACAATATGGGGGTAATAGGGGCACAACAATATAAATAAGGGGTATAACTACAATAGTAATGGGGTAATCACTAGTATTATAGGGACCCAACATGCCCCTCTCCTTCAAAAAAGTGTTGTCCTCAACGCTTGAGCAGTTCTGGATACTTCTGCATAAAATTCTCATCCTCCCATGTGGAATCTTCAGCGGATAAGTTCTTCCACTTGATAAGATACTCTGAAATTGATCGATTTCGTAGCTGTCGAGTTCTTGTTTCTGTGACTGCTTCCGGTTCCAATATAATTTTTCCTTCCTCGTCAAGTTCTGGCAATATTGTTTGAACTGGGAGCTTGTCGCCTATAACCTTCTTTAAACATGAAACATGGAAAACTGGGTGCAATCGAGAAGCTGCAGGAAGCTCCAATTTGTATGCCATAGTACCAATCTTTTGCAACACCTTGTACGGACCATAATACTTTGGTGATAATTTATTATCCTTCTTAGCTTGCTTTAGGGACATTTGCTTATATGGTTGTAGCCGTAGGAATACCCAATCACCTACATCAAAACTTCTTTCACTGCGATGTTGATCTGCCTGTTGTTTCATTCTATTTTGTGCCAACACGAGGTTATCCTTTAAGAGTTGGAGGACTTGTTGTTGATGTTCGATGTGATGTTCCACTGCCTGAACCTTAGAATTTTCTCTTAAATATGATGTGATGGATGGTGGTTGATACCCATAAAGTGCCATAAATGGGGTCATTTTTGTTGCTGTATGGAAGGAAGTGTTATACCACCATTCAGCCAGAGGCAACCATTTGACCCATTGTGTCTGTTTATCAGATACAAAGCAACGAAGATATCCTTCCAAACATTTGTTTACTATCTCAGTTTGCCCATCAGATTGAGGATGATAAGATGAGCTATGAGCTAACTGAGTACCAAGACAAGAAAATAATTCTGTCCAAAAATTTCCAGTGAAAATGGGATCTCTGTCACTTACAATAATCTTTGGGTTTCCATGTAGCTTTTGAACTGTTTCCATAAATGCAGTAGAAACTGTACTGGCTTTAAATGGATGTGATAATGCACAAAAGTGTGCATACTTGGTAAGTCTGTCAACTACCACCATGATGACACTCTTTCCCTCAGACTTGGGTAAACCTGTGATAAAATCCATTGAAACCTCCTCCCAACGTTGGCTTGGAATGGATAAAGGTTGTAATAGACCCGGTGTCTTAATTGTTTCAACTTTATTTTGTTGGCAAACCAAACATTCCGCCACAAACTTTTGAATATCTGATTTAAGGCCATCCCAAAAAAATTCCTTCTTAACCCTGTGGTAAGTTTTTAAAAATCCTGAGTGCCCTCCTAAGGGAGAAGTGTGCAATTCCATAAGAATCTTTTGTTTTAGCTGGGAATTCTTACAGAGGTATAAGCGATCTTTGTACCATAACGAATCATTTTGCCAGCTAAATGTATCAGAAGTACTGGAATCTTGTTGTAGCTTTCGAATAAGTGCCCACACTTCTTCGTCATTCTTCCATTCCTCCTTTGCTTCGTTTATCCAATCTGGTTGGATAATAGAAATGGCACACAACAATGCTTCCACATCCTCATCCTTTCTTGAGAGTGCATCTGCCACCACATTTTGCTTCCCTTTTTTGTAGATGATTTCAAAGTCATAACCCAACATCTTTGTGACCCACTTTTGTTGCTCTTCAGAGGATAATCTTTGTTCTAAAAAGTATTTAAGGCTATCATGATCCGTTTTTACCTTGAAGTGTCTTCCCATTAGGTAGGGTCGCCATTTCTTAAGTGCATGGAGTATTGCCAACATTTCCTTCTCATAAATAGCTTTGCTTAAAAACTTTCCCTTGATTGGACGACTTTCAAAAGCAATGGGTCTTTCATCTTGCATTAGAACAACACCAATTCCATTTCCTGAAGCATCACATTCCACAATAAAGGTTTTTGTGAAGTCCGGTGTAGCTAAGACCGGTGCTTGGCACATTGCCTCTTTAAGATGTTCAAAGGCCTTTGTTGCTTCCGGAGTCCATGAAAATGAATCTTTCTTCAATAATGTTGTTAGAGGTGCTGCTATTCTCCCATAATTCTTAACAAACTTGCGATAATACCCTGTCAACCCAAGAAATCCTCGCAGATGCTTTATGGATGTGGGGATTTTCCATTCCTTAATGGCTTTAATTTTGCTAGGGTCTACCTTAACTCCTTCATGAGATACAATATGACCCAAATATTCCACCTCCTGGACTCCAAAGAAACATTTGGATCTTTTTGCATATAATTGTTTCTCCTCCAATAGTTGTAGCACCTTGTCAACATGTTCAACATGATCCTTCCAAGACTTGCTGTAGATTAGTATATCATCAAAAAATACTAACACAAATTTTCTAAGGAATGGTTTGAAAATTGAATTCATCAAACCTTGAAATGTTGAAGGTGCATTGGTAAGGCCAAAAGGCATGACCAAAAATTCATAATGACCCTCATGAGTTCTAAATGCCGTTTTCGGAATGTCTTCAATCTTCATTCTGATTTGATGATATCCCGAACGAAGATCCAACTTGGTGAAGTAAATTGATCCATGCAATTCATCCAGTAATTCATCAATGACAGGAATGGGGAACTTATCTTTAATAGTGAGCTTGTTGAGCTCCCTATAATCTGGACACATGCGCCATGATCCATCCTTCTTGTGCACCAATACTACTGGAGCTGAGAAAGAACTTTGACTCGGTTGAATTATACCAGCCTCTAGCATTTCTGCAACCATACGTTCAATTTCACTTTTTTGGACATAGGGATATCTGTACGGCCTGATGTTTGGAGGAACACTTCCTGGAATCAGATGAATAGCATGATCATGATCACGCATAGGTGGGAGACCTTTGGGAGTCTCAAATACCTTGGAATGATTGTCCAGGACTTTTTGGAGATCTGGAGAAATAGATGATTCCAATGTGGAAACATCTAGCGAACATAATTGTGCAATTACACCTCTTTGCTCCTTTTTTAGAAGCTTTGTCATGCCATTAGAGCTGATTATCTTTCCTGGTTTCCCTGCAATACCCCTTAATTCAACTTCCTTTCCTTCCATAGAAAATTTCATGAAAAGTTCTTGAAAATTAAAAGCTATTGTACCCAAGGATTGTAGCCATTGGACTCCTAGTACAACATCAGCACCTCCCATTGGAATGGAAAGCATTGGGCTAGTCAATACATATTCTCCCATGGATAGCTTGATATTATGGCACTTTCCAGAACAATTTATTGTTCCTCCATTTGCAATCATCACTTGACACTCTGGTGCTGGATATAGGAAGCAATTCAATTCTTTTGCTACCCTACAATGAATAAAATTGTGGGTGCTTCCTGAATCAATCAACACTATTACCTTTTTCTTCTTGATTTGTCCTTCTATCTTGATGGTTTGAGGAGTGGTAATTCCCGCCAATGCATTACAAGATATGGTCGGATTTATTTGTTCTTCATCTAGGCTTTGTTCCTGGAATATATCCTCTTCTTTTGACCTTTCTTGCTCCTTTTCTTCTTCCTCTTCACAATCTATGTAGAATAATTTCTTCTCAGCACACTTATGACCTTTTGTGTATTTGCTATCACAATTGTAACAAAGCCCTTTTGCTCTTTTTTCTTCCAATTGTTGTGGTGTCAACCTTGTAGGTTGTGGAAGACTATGGGCAACAACACTTCCGTCTTTATAGTTGTGAATGGTATGCTTCCTAGTTGCCATAATTTTGCTTTCCATTTTTCTTGCTAACCTGAATGCCTTCTCTAATGAATCAGGTTCCCAAAGGCGAACATCATGTTGGATATTATCCTTTAAAGACCCTATGAACACATCAATCCTATGCTCCTCTGGAATATCTTTTACCCTTATGTTCAATTTTTGGAACTCCTCAATGTGCTCCATTATTGAACCCTTTTGTTTGAGACTTATCAATTGGCTAAAAAAAGTGTTGCTTTTTGTATCCTCATAATGTGCTATCAATTCTTCCGTAAAAATTGCCCAAGTGATAAATTGTTTACGAGAACAAAGCCATTGATACCATACAAACTGATTTGGTTCCAAATATAAAGTTGCCATACGTACCTTTTGTGTGTTTTGCACATTATTGAGATCGAAGAATTGCTCCATCTGTAATATCCATGTGGCGGGATCCTTGCCATCAAACTTCCTCATATCGATTTTTGGAATATGGTGATTCTTCAATCCAACATTAGCGTCTATGGAATCATGATTAACATTTCTTTTGTTCTCATCATGAGTTTCCTTTACTACCCTTTCACCCTTAGTGACCATTTCTTGTAGCAACTTATTCATATTTATCTTCAATTCGTCCATGTCTGTCTTCAAATCTATCTTCAAATCATCCATCTTAGCTTCCACGTCAATCATCTTAGCTTCTACGCCTTTCTTTAAACAGTCCATCTTAGCTTCTACACCTTTCTTTAAACCATCCATCTTAGCTTCTACATCTTTCTTTAAACCATCCATCTTAGATTCTGTTCTTTTTTGTGCAAGGGACAGTTGTTGCACTTGGTCTTGTAATTTTGATATATCATGTTGCATTTCTTCCTCTTCTTCATGAGTCATGCTAGAGCTTTCAGGTTCCTTACTAGGTGTTTGCATTTTCTTTCCTCGGGACATCAGTTACCGATAATAATGCTCTACTATGCCCTTTGAAATCCTTCAAAATAAATTTTCAAACCAAGCTTAAGCAAAAATTTAAGAAAATCTACACACCTTTTTTCACTTTGTAGGAGCTCGATATTGCCTCTGATGTATCTCTGTACTTTCCAATCATGTAGTTCTGAATTTGTGATCTGTAGTAGCCCTCTGTGTCCTCTTTCCAATGCCACAAGTCTGACCCAAATTGGATTCTCCAAGGAAGAGTTATGTGAAATCTCCCACAGTGACTTGCTTTTAGACTAGTTCAGTAGAGCGAACTTGTACGACTTGCCACGAGTCACTGTTTCAACCTTTGGATCTGGAACTCGCATAAAAGAAACTACAGTCCGTACTATTTCTGTAGCTTTTTACGAAATTTCAATCCGATCCCCAGAGAGAAAGTTATGACGATTTTCCCTCGGTCACCTGTTTTGAATGTAATTCAGGAGTCTGTAAAAAGACCAACTTCCTCAGAGCATATCTCCGCAAATATCACGCGAAAATATTTGAAATTTGGAACCAAATTTCAGCGCGATTTCTTCTCAAATGGGTTTTTTTTGAAACTTCTGAAACGTCACAGAAAAAAAGTTATAGTGAAAATTCCACGATGACCTGTTTGGAGCAACGAAACCCTAGAATCCAAAGCTCTGATACCAAATGTTATGAAACCAGCTCAAGAAAAGATAGAAAAGAAAGATCAACGCCTTAGAATTCAGCCTCTTCGAGGGGGAAACCTCCTTTACATTACATAAATGAACAATTCTTGGATGATACAAATGAAAAAACCTCCTTTCTATATAGGAGTCTAAGGAGTGACAATATAATCCATCCGACCTAATAATAATAATATAAAGCCACAAAAATAACAATAGAGGGATTCTATGGGGCACAGAAATAACAATATGAGGGTAATAGGGGCACAACAATATAAATAAGGGCTATAACTACAATAGTAATGGGGTAATCACTAGTATTATAGGGACCCAACAATCTTGCTCTTGAATATCTATAGAAGGTTTTTCCTTTTCTAAAATCCTACCAGATTTAAGTTGAACATCATTAAGATCTAGAGGAACAATCATGTAGGTAGGAAATGGTTGTCCTTCTACCATGTAAGCATTCTGAGGGTTTTTTTATTGGGATTTGGTAATGGTTGGGCTGGTAGTTGATTTGGCTTCTGTTGAAATGGAAGCAAGAGTTGAGGATTTTGATTTTGTTGAGGAGGTTGTTGTTGTGGAAGTGGCAATGAAAGTTGTGGGCTTTGATTTGGAAGTTGTGGATTTTGTTGTTGGTTCTGTGGAGGAGGATAGCCTTGATCAGATGTAGGATATTGATAATATTGAGCAAATCTCCCATAAGGATTTTTTACACCTTGTGCCCATGATTGAGAGTGACACTGATTTTGAGGTTGAGGCCAATGTTGTTGCCAAGAGTTCCAATTTGGTGGGGGCTGAAAATTCATTGGATTGTTAAATCCATGATTTTTTTGCCCTTGCCAAGGTCTTCTTGAAACAAAGAAAAAAGATTCTATAGAATTTGGGTCCTCCTGAAAGACAACTTTAAGCCCTGGGATTGAAGGAAAATCCTTGGTCTCAATGACTTTCTAAGCAAATCATACATGTTTCTACAACTTTTGCATCTAAGTGACATTCTCTTAGAGCATGTTTCTTTCGACATTTTGGGCAAAAGATGGCTAAGGCATCAGCTTCTGTTTTCTACATGTTTTGAATTTTGAGGGTGTCTAGCTGTTCACTAAGGCCCCCTAGAATGTTAGTTTTGAACTCATCAAGCATATTTCCAGTTTCTGCCCTACTTACTGTCCCAGTTGTAGATTTGTTTGCTCTAATAAGAGAAGTATCTCTAGGCCCTTTTCCAGTTTTATATTTTCCCCTCGAGAGATGGACACATAGTTCTGCGATGTCACTTAGTGGAAGTTGAGAGATGTCTCCCTTCCCCATCATGTTTAAAATATCTATCCATTCATCTCTAATGGCTTTCAATAAAAGGGATTTCAAGGTTTCCTCATCTAAATTATTCATTTTTGCTCTTTTTAAGTTGTATTGGAATATCTCAAGCAGACCCTCTAAATTATCATCTTCTTTTTGCATCATTTTGAATACCTCATCCTTATGATTGGTAGGCATGCAATAATCCAGGTATCTATCCAAAAATGTCTGCCTCATATCATTCCAAGTCCTAATAGATTGAGTGACTAATCCCATAAACCATTTAAGAGCAACCCCTTTCAATGTTGAAGGGAACAATTTCAGTTTTTGAGAGTCTTTTAAATAGTCATAGGTTCGGCATAAGACTTCAAACTCAAATAGAAATGTTTCAGGATCCTCACTTCGCAATCCATAAAAGTTTGGGAGGACAGATGGTGAAATGTTTTTCATTTTTGTATGGGTTTCCTCATCTACTATAGGGAATCCGAATGAGCTATCTCCTTCCCTATTTCCTCCATTTTTACCTCTACCTCCTTCATTGTTTCCTCTTCCTCTACCTCTACCCCTTCCTCTAAATAGTGAAAATTCTCCATCTTGCTCTTCTTCTTCCATGATAGTTTCCTCGGAATCTTCTGGCTCTTCTATTAATGGCCGATGAGAGAGAGTTTCTACCTCCTCTTTTTCTCTAGGTAATTCTACTTCTTCCATTGCAATAGGCTCTCCTATGGAGGTGAAGAAGGGTTCTACTCCTAGGTCAGATTTAGTAGATGGTGTGGGAGAACCTTCTAATTCAGTTGCTAGCCCTTGAATTCCAGGAATCCTAAGGCTAGGAGTATGAGTCTGAGATGGAGGTGTATCTTGTCTACTCCTTGAAGTAGTTGGAGTTGTAAAAATCAAACTTTTGCCCCTAGCTATAAACCTTCCCCTAGAATTTATTTCTCTATGCATGTCATTTTTTATTTTTTATTTTTGATGATTTTAATTGGGCTAATAATCCTTTTTCTGATCTTCCAGATCACACTAGGTGCAAGAAGAGAGCAAACTCAAGATTTTAATTTTTTTAATTTTTAATTTTAATTTAACTTAATTTAATTTAATTATATATATATATATATATATATATATATATATATATATATATATTGATCCTCCAGATCACACTAGGTGCAAGAGGATAGCATACTTTAAGAAATTATTAATTTCTCCCCCTTTTTTTTAATGTAAGAGATAGGCTACCTAGTTACACTTCCCCAGCAACGACGCCAAAATGTTTAGTCAATTTAGTGTGTCCTAAATTGTTACATAAGTTATCAATCCGAGAGTCGTAAACTGATGAAGTGTAGTGCACTGTATGTGCTAGACAACCCTTTTCTTACCTCACTGTTTTCTGTTTTATCTTGTTTTGGAGTTTTGTTCTTGTTGGTATCCTAAAGTGTTCTAATGAAATGGAAATCCTAATCTGCTATTAAAGCAAAATTTGAAGAATGCTTTTAAAGATCAAGTGTGGAAGTAGAGTTGAAGACAAAGTTTATGCTTCTTATGACAATTTCCAAACTTTGAACTTAAGAGATCTTAAAACATGCTGTCTATAAAATCAGAACTTGAATAAGAGTGTAAACATATAGCTACATAAACCAAACTAAAATGAAGTACTGAAAATGAGGTTACTATCTCTGCTGTCCATCCTAATTGCAGAATTGAAATCTAATAAATTGTTGTACTCAAAACCAAAAAGTAAATAAACTGGAAACTAATCAATGATTTCATCCATAATCACAATATTTCGTCAATTAACTTTTAAAACAGGGTTAGGCTAAAGACTCCGGAAATATCATCATATGGCATGAAAAGAATGACATCTAAATTATCTAATTTGAACACTAATGAAATCAAATCCAATTACTCCATTTATAATTACAATATTTCGTCAATTAACTTCTAAAACGGGGTTAAGCTAAAGACTCCAGAAATATCATCATATCGCATGAAAGAACTGGCATCTAAATTATCTACTTGCATACTAATGAAAGCAAAATCAATTACTTCACCTATAATCACAATAGCTCACAAATTAACTTCTAAAACGGGGTTAAGCTAAAGGCTCTGGAGATATCATCATATAGCATGAAGAAATAATATCTAAACTATCTTGAACAGTAAACAAATCTCACTAAATAAAGGCATAAACAACTGAAATTGAAAACTAAAGTTCAACAGAGGAAGCAAGTCTCAAATCACCACTTGATGCAAAAACTACACTAAGAAGCTCGAGCATAACCAGACTTAAAGACCTATTCTAAAGTGCACCTATCCGCGTTAGTAAGAAATGTGACAAGCTGCAAAGACATGTACAAAGTTAGAACGATTATGATCATAAGCAAAACATGAGAAATGTACAACTCAAATGAGAGAAGATATACATGAAAAAATATACAAAAACAAAAGAAGAACCTCAGCTACGTAGGGTCCCTTTGCACAACTTTGGATTAACATGTTACTTCAAACCACGCTCAAACAACCATGTGAAACACAGAGTTTTATATTATGAAACAGAGTAATATGTCTCTCGGTTACACAATAGAAAAATAACACTATAACAACAGTATCAAGAAGTAACTATCTGCGTTGCAAACACTTATATTTATAGAGAAAATGGATAACTGTATCTCAAAGGAATTTCTTCAGCAATAGACACGTGAACAGGTCAAAATCCGAGGATTCAGCCTCTCGGTTGCCATGAGCAGTAAATCTATGCGATGTGGATGGTGGATTGTGTTATGGAGATAGTTTTCAGGTGGAAAAAATAGACCCATGAGTTCAGGAATGGCTTCGGGCTTCTTTTACGTGCAGGAACAGAGTCCTAGTTGATGTAGAACTCTCTGTTGACCGGGACCTTTCCTTCTGAATTTGTCTAAGTAAATAGGACCTCATCCATGTGTGGATCATTCCTCAATTGCCCATGTGTCCCATTCCTCCCACTAACCCCTGTAACCTACAGAACAATGAAAATGGCTGCAGAATTGAGAGTTAGTTGCGGAAAGTGGCTACATTCAGTAGCTGATAAACAAAACCTAGATCAAATAGCACACACAATGATATAATTTGAAAATCACTCAAATAATCTCTTGAAATCAACATGTGACAACTTTTGATAGCTTAGGATGCACTGACATGGGAAAATAGAAGAGAAAGGGTTGAAGAAAATGCTGGGAAGAGAGGTAATTTTGGGGCTCAACGTACCCCCACTATGAAGATGTTGCATGTCCTCATGCAACCAAAATTGTAACTATCCTCCCTTCAATTCATCTTCTTTGAAAGTTCTGCTAAGACATCCAACCCTTTCTTCTTCTTTCTTGCTGTCACTGTCATCCTGGGCTTCATCTTAAGACACCCGTACTTGATATTGATGAGGGCTATACTCAACCTCCTATTCTTCTTCTTCAGTTTTCTATTTTTCTTGTGCCATAATCCTAAATGCTACATGGTATTGTCATGGATAATTTTTTCCAATTTGTTTTGCTCTTTTAATGTTTCATTCTCCTTTTGGATATGCCTGTTTAGGACTTCCAGCTCATAAATTTCTTGCTTCAATGACTGAATCAAGATTTCCTAAGTTGTACCTGGCTGATTAGATGAAGTTCCTTGCTCTACTATAGTTTTCTGTTGTTCCAATGATTCAATGAAATCATACATCTGCTGCTGAGTTTGATCAATTTTTGGAGTTGTCTTCCTTGGACTAGTTTCAAAATCTAACTAAGGAGAAGGAGAATACTGTGGACTTTGAGTTTCACCTCCCAGGTCTATTAATTGAGCTCCTTTGATTTGTGTTTTCTTCAATTTGCCCTTTAATCTAGAGCTTCTTCTGAGACCTTGTGAGCTTATGTCTCCCTTTCTATGCTCTGTTTCTCCTTTCCTTTTTGTTTTGCCTTAGTTGACTGTTCTTTAAGATGAATTAATATCTTAGAAAGCACTTGCTTTTCTTCTGAAGAAGGCTCAGGAGTCTGGTAAATTTCTTCAATTTCCTCTTTCCTTTCTGTTTTGCATGTTTCTTAATTTCAGTCAATGTTTCAGAAGGCAATTCTTCTTCACTGGTTTCCTTGGTCACACTAGTAGGAGTATCTTGGATTGTTAAAGTTGTTCTTTTCCTCGTACTGTTCTTTGCTGAACTCCCCTCAGGCACTTCAGGAGGGTCTTGGAAGAAGTTCCTAACTAGGAATTTTTCCCATGTATCTTCCCCTTCTTTCAAATGATTCTCAACCAGGATCTTAATAAGGCCATGATGGTAGAGATGAGGTTCCACATCATCTATATTATTTTGCACAGTAGTAGGCATTTTTCTCAAACTACTCAACAAGAAATAAGGAAGGTTGATAGTTTCATTCTCTAAGAAATTCATTAATAATCTGATATGATACATGTACATGGAGCCATACCTGTCCTCGCATGTAATGAATTTCTGGATGATCAACAACAGACTAGTCCATTTATCATTTAAGGTTGAAATAGGAATTCCTCATTTAAATATTGATACGTCCATACCTGGATTACGAAGAATGACCCTCCAGACCTTTTCATCAAAGTCCTTGTTCTTAAACCATCTCTCCCCTTCTCGTGGACACTCTGTGGTTGCTACAATTGATGACTTTGTCACTAGAAATTTGATGTCCTCTTTTGCAAATTCTACACCATTGAAAGATCTTGCAAACGTTTTTGTAACCTCCTTATTATGACCGTTGAACGTCTTAATAAATTGTAACCATCTTGCCTTCTTCAATGTGATCTTAAGCTGTGGGTATCCTTCCATGAATTTAACCCCTTCGGGCTTTGTTCTCACTATAAGACCCATTCTTTCTTCTCACTATGAAGACACCTCTGTAAATGACAGTTTTACGGGAGCAGAACAGTTATGTGAGCGGAAAATAGAAGAGGGTCGTGGAGAAAATCGGTGATTATGAAATGGGAAGAATGCCGAGCATGAAATGAGAGTGGGTTTACGGAGCAGAAGTCTGTGTAAACAAACAATGAACCGAGGATTGTAAAACCTAGTGTGAAAGCATGGAGGCAGAGTGTCACTCGTAAAATTTATGAAATTGAACGGAGTTTGAGTTCATAAAAGGCTGCGGAGTGAAACGTCATTGGGTTCATAAAAAGGCTGCAGAGTGGAACATCACTGGAAGAGAGCTGTATTCAATCAGCTCACGTCTTCATGATTAGCTGTTTTACCAAGTGTAATGAGGATGTACGACTAAGTACGAGTTAAACTTGGAAATGGATTATGAGACCGTTAGGATTGATGCGAAGGATATGGTGGAGTTAAGGTAGCCATCAAGTCAAATCATTACATGTTATGGAGCTGTGATTTACAAACTATACAAATTATGCGTTTGAAATGCTATTTGAAAATGGTTTTGTCCATACCTTGGAATCATACCTCTTTTGTTTTGATAACTTTTAATTGGCTGCCTCTGTAGGTGCTTTTCAGGTGCTGGTGTCTTCAAAGATCTTCTCCTTCCATACTTGCATCTTGCTTTTATTATTATTTGGCTAATCACTTGACTGCCACTGCAGAGTAACAGAGGATTAGCTGCAGAATAAAAAATCAGCCGCGGAATCAGAATTCAGCTGCAAAATCAGAATTCTGCTGTGTAAAATGACATAGTGAATAACATTTGATTTGAAGAATGGATGGAAATGAAAAATGATTGTATAGATGATACATGGAAAGGTGAATATGAAGAGAAACTAAAAGAAATTTTATTGATGGAATGTGGTGGAAAGATGGAGCGAAATGAAATGGAATGGAATGAAACAAGCTATGAGTGAAATGAGAGAGATTTTTTTTGGAAAATATAGGGCATTATAATCTTCTAATTTTCGCCCCGTATTTTCTGTATAAGACTGCCAATCAGTGATTGGTTTTTAGGCTTATACATTTTTTTTAGATGATGATGAAAAAAACAAAGACTAGGCTGGTGGAGAATAATGATTCTTCTTCACCAGCCTCATTGCAGATTTATCTTGAAAGGTTTTGATAAACTTCTCCTTTGAGAGTGGCTTATGATAGATCTTCAATCTATGACCATTCACAATGAGAGGAGTTTGATGCTCATCAATTGTTTTGATTCTTACTACTCCATTACTAAAAACATTTTCAATCTCATATGGCCCAAGCCAATGAGTCTGAAATTTTCCTTGAAAATCTTTGAACTTTGAATCAAATAGCAATGCCCAATCTCCTTCTTGAAACTTTTTTTCCTTGATGTATTTTTCATGCCACTTAGCTCTCTGCGGCTGAACTAGATCAGTTCTTTGAACTGCTTCTTGTTTGATCTCATCTAGTTCATTCAACTGCTCCAATCTATGCTTTTGAGCTTCTGATAGATCCATTCCCAACTGAATTGCCATCTTGAAGGTTTTAACTTGGAACTCAATGGGGAGCATAATTTCCTTCCCATAAACAAGTTCATAGGGAGTGTGTCCCATTGTGTTCCTCCATGTAGTTCTGTAGGCCCATAAGGCTTCAGGAAGCCTTTTTGTCCAATCTCTTCTGTGTAGATGCATAACCTTGGTAATGATTCCTTTAATTACTTTATTTGTGGACTCCACTTGACCATGTGCTTGCAGATGAGGAGTGGATTTCCCATGCTTGACCTTGTACTCTTCCATAAGCTTCTCCATCATTCTGGATGTGAATTGAATTCCTTGATCTGTCACAATTTCCGTTGGAAAACCAAAGCGAGTAAAAATATCCTCATAAAGAAAATTAACTACTATATTTTCAGTAGCAAAAAATAATGCTTTGGCTTCTACCCATTTAGTGACATAATCAATACATACCAATATATACTCTTTCTGCCTGGATGGAGGATTAATAGGTCCAATAAAGTCTAAAGCCCATTTTTCAAAGGGTTCGATGAGTACCTAAGGTTGTAATGGCATCTCATTCGAGGGGGTAGGTTTTCCTACCCTTTGGCAGCTGTCACACCTTTTGACATATTATTTTGCATCTTTGAAGAGGGATGACCAATAATATCCTAAAGAAAGGATATCATAAGTTGTCCTCTTGTCAAAAAAGTGTCCACCGCATGGTTCATCATGACATGCTTTGAGAATATCAGGCATTTCATATTCCCTTACACATCTTCTGATCACAAAGTCTGGCCCTGTTTTAAAAAATTCGTTAGAAATCCATGATTATCTTGAACTATCCTGAATACTCTTTCTTCTTTCACTAGGAAATAAATGTGGAGGTAGTTTTCCTCTAACCAAATAGTTAGCCATATCTGCAAACCAAGGAGTTTTAGTAGTTACTGCAAATAAGTATTCATCAAGAAACTTATCCTCTACAGGAGAGTCCTCTTTGATATTCCGAACTCTAGACAAGAAATCAGCAACTGTGTTTTGTTTCCCTGGTCTATCTAACACAATAATATTGAATTCCTATAAAAGTAGGAGCCATCTTGTAACTATGCCATTAGCAATAGGTTTTTTCATCAGATATCTAATTGTAGAATGATCATTATGAATAAAAGTTTCATAGCCTGTTATATAATGTCTGAACTTATTAATTGTATGAAAAACAACTAAGAACTCTTTTTTAGTCACAATATAATTTAACTCAGTGGGAGTCAAATTTTTACTGGTATAGTAAATGGCATAAGGAACCAAGTCTATTTGTCCCAGTACAACTCCTAGAGCTTTATGTGAAGCATCTATAGAAACATGGAAAGGATGTTTCCAATTTGGTCCTCTCAAGATAGGTGCTTCAGATATTCTTGTTTTCAAAGCTTCAAATGCTGATTGGCAATCAGGACTCCACTTGAATTCACAGTCTTTTGTTAGTAGTTTGAAGAGTGGAGATGCTATTTTGGTAAAGTTTTCTATAAATCTTCTATAATATCCAATAAATCCTAGAAAACTTCTAACATCTTTTTGACAACTTGGAATAGGTAACTTGGAGATGACTTCAACTTTGGATTTGTCTACTTTAATCCCATCCCCTGAAATATGATGTCCCAAAACAATACCTTCAGCAAACATCATAAAGCATTTTTCATGGCTTAATGAAAGGTTTGTTTCTTTGCATCTTATAAGGAATTTTTCCAAATTTTCCAAAGATTCTTCAAATGTATTACCATAGACTGTAAAATCATCCATATATACCTCTACAGAATCATGGATTAGATAAAAAAAAATTCCTAGTACTGCTCTTTGGAATGTTGCAGGTGCATTACATAATCCAAAAGGAAGCACTCGGTAGGCAAAAGTTCCCCATGGACAAGTAAATGTGGTTTTATCCTGATCTTCAGGTGCTACCTAAATTTGATTATAACCACTGAAACCATCCAAAAATGAAAATTACTTTTTTCCTGCTAATGTATCTAATACTTGATCGATAAAGGGCAAAGGAAAGTGATCCTTCAAGGTTGCTTTATTCAATTCCCTATAGTCAATGCACACCCTCCATTTACCATTCTTTTTGGGCACTATCACCAAGGGAGAAAGCCATCGGCTATCTGAGATTGGGTAAATGAAGTTCACATTGAGTAATTTTTGGAGCTCTTCTTTCAAAATATCCCTAAGATTTGGATTTATCCTTCTCTGAGGTTGTCTAATTGGTCTACTATTTTCCTCAATATAGATATGATGGATGCAAGTCTTAGGGTCAATACCTTTCATATCAGTATACTCCCATGCAAATGCAGTAGAATGTTTTTGTAAGATTTTGGTTAGCTCTTCTTGTTGTAACTTTTCCAAGTTTTTGTTGATATTCAATGTTTTACTTGGAAAAATTTCAACTGTAGAACTGCCAAACTCTTCCATAGAGTAGAGAGACATTTTCCTTGATGACAAGTATTCAATATCAGAATCTAATTGAAATTGTGTGTGATCATATTCTGAAGATGTTTCAAAATTTTCTAATGTGTTCAGGATTTGACTATCCTCACTAACTTCAGAGAGAGTAAAGACAAGTTGTATAGCATCTTCATCATCGACCCATTCATTGTCTCCTACTTCTATAATTGCTTTTGCTGGAGGATACAAAGTAAATTTCTTTGTTGAACTACCATCAGAAATGTACATGTCACAAGATCTACAACTAATAAAAGCATCAGCTGTGGCTAGCCAAGGTCTTCCTAAGGTGAGTGGGTGTCCTCCTAGATTATTCTTGGGAGTCAAAATCATGAAATCCACTGAATATTCCCAAGAATCTAAGGAGACTGAAATATCTTCTAGTACACCATCTGGTTTGATTACTGAGCTATCTGCAAGTTGCAGTAAGGTAGGTGTGAAAAGAAGATTAGGAAGTTTAAGCTGTTCCATACTCTGTCTACTCATAATGTTTATAGTAGCCCCTAAGTCAATCAATGTATTTGGGATTTCTATTCCATTTATATGTATCTTGACAATTGTACTGCCTGGATCCACATATTTTTGCATGGTAATCTTTCCCATCATGATATCTGCTATTTTTCCTACCAGGTGGATTCTTTTTGTGTCTCTTGATTTCCTACCTGGTGTTTTGATACTCAACTCCTTTATTGTTTTTTCTAGAATATGAATCTCTCTAATGGCTTGTATGCAATGGAATCTTGATACAAACATTCTTTAATTCATCTAGGAAATCATAGCCAGGCAACAAGATTTGTTTTTCCACTCCCTTGTCAATTTGTAATCTCTCAGTAAAAGGAGGTGTGGATGTAGATACAAGTTGCTCAAATATAGGAGTTGTGGGGGTTGACTCTTTTTGAATGGTTGGGTTTTTAAGGGATGCTTCTTCAAAACTTTTATTGACTTGCAGAGAATCCTCCTCAGAAGCATCTTGCTCTTGAATATCTATAGAAGGTTTTTCCTTTTCTAAAATCCTACTAGATGTAAGTTGAACATCATTAAGATCTAGAGGAACAATCATGTAGGTAGGAAATGGTTGTCCTTCTACCATGTAAGCAATCTGAGGGTTTTTGTTATTGGGATTTGGTAATGGTTGGGCTAGTAGTTGATTTGGCTTCTGTTGAAATGGAAGCAAGAGTTGAGGATTTTGATTTTGTTGAGGAGGTTGTTGTTGTGGAAGTGGCAATGAAAGTTGTGGGCTTTGATTTGGAAGTTGTGGATTTTGTTTTTGGTTTTGTGAAGGTGGAAAACCCTGATAAGATGGAGGATATTGATAATATTGAGCAAATCTCCCATAAGGATTTTGTACCCCTTGTGCCCATGATTGAGATTGATACTGATTTTGAGGTTGAGGCCAAGGTTGTTGCCAAGAATTCCAATTTGGTGGGGGCTGAAAATTCATTGGATTGTTAAATCCTTGATTTTGTTGCCCTTGCCAAGGTCTTCTTGAAACAAAGCAAAGAGATTCTACAGAATTTGGGTCCTCCTGAAAGACAACTTTAAGCCCTGGGATTGAAGGACAATCCTTGGTCTCATGACTTTCTGAGCAAATCATACATGTTTCTACAACTTTTGCATCTAAGGGACATTCTCTTAGAGCATGTTTCTTTCTACATTTTGGGCAAAAGATGGCTAAGGCACCAGCTTCTACTTTCTACTTGTTTTGAATTTTGAGGGTGTCTAGCTGTTCACTAAGGTTCCCTAGAATATTAGTTTTGAACTCATCAAGCATATTACCAATTTATACCCTACTTACTTTCCTAGTTGTAGATTTGTTTGCTCTAATAAGAGAAGGATCTCTAGGCCCTTTTCCAATTTTAGATTTTCCCCTTGAGAGATGGACACATAGTTCTGCTATGTCACGTAGTGGAAGTTGAGAGATGTCTCCCTTCCCCATCATGTTTAAAATATCTATCCATTCATCTCTAATGGCTTTCAATAAAAGGGCTTTCAAGGTTTCCTCATCTAAATTATTCATTTTTTCTCTTTTTAAGTTGTATTGGAATCTCTCAAGCAAACCCTTTGAATTCTCACCTTCTTTTTGCATCATTTTGAATACCTCATCCTTATGATTGGTAGGCATGCAATAATCCAGGTATCTATCCAAAAATGCATGCCTCATATCATTCCAAGTCCTAATAGATTGAGTGACTAATCCCATAAACCATTTCAGACCAATCCCTTTCAATGTTGAAGGGAAGAATTTGAGTTTTTGAGAGTCTTCTAAATAGTCATAGGTTCGGCATAAGACTTCAAACTCAAATAGAAATGTTTCAAGATCCTCACTTCGCAATCCATAAAAGTTTGGGAGGATAGATGGTGAAATGTTTTTCATTGTTGTATGGGTTTCCTCATCTACTATAGGGAATTTGAATGAGCTATCTCCTTCCCTATTTCCTCCATTGTTACTTCTACCTCCTCCATTGTTACCTCTACCACCTCCATTATTTCCTCTTCCTCTACCTCTACCCCTTCCTCCACATAGTGAAAATTCTCCATCTTGCTCTTCTTCTGCCATGATAGTTTCCTTAGAATCTTCTAGCTCTTCTATTAATGGCTGATGAGAGAGAGTTTCTACCTCCTCTTCTTCTCTAGGTAATTCTACTTCTTCCATTGCAATAGGCTCTCCTATGGAGGTGAAGAAGGGTTCTTCTCCTAGGTCAGATTTAGTAGATGGTGTGGGAGAACCTTCTAATTCAATTGCTGCCCCTTGAATTCGAGGAATCCTAAGTCTAGGAGTATGAGTCTAGGATGGAGGTGTATCTAGTCTATTCCTTGAAGTAGTTGGAGTTGTAAAAATCGAACTTTTGCCCCTAGCTATAAACCTTCCCCTAGAATCTCTTTCTCTATGCATGTCATTTTTTTTTTTAAATTTTTGATGATTTTAATTGGGCTAATAATCCTTTTTCTGATCTTCCAGATCACACTAGGTGCAAGAAGAGAGCATACTCAAGAAATTATTGAACTAATAATTTATTTTATTTTTTTATTTTATTTTATTTTTATTTTTTTAATTTTTTAATTTTATTTATTTTTTTCGTGATCTTCCAGATCATACTAGGTGCAAGAGGAGAGCATACTTCAAGAAATTATTAATTTCTCCCCCCCTTTTTTTGAATGTAAGAGATAGGCTACCTAGTTACACTTCCCCGGCAACGGCGCCAAAATTTTTAGTCAATTTAGTGTGTCCTAAATTGCTACATAAGTTATGAATCCGACAGTCATAAACTGATGAAGTGTAGTGCACTGTATGTGCTAGACAACCCTTTTCTTACCTCATTGTTTTCTGTTTTATCTTGTTTTGGGGTTTTGTTCTTATTGGTCTCCTAAAGTGTTCTAATGCAATGGAAATCCTAATCTGTTGTTAAAGCAAAAATTTAAGAATGCTTTTAAAGATCAAGTGTGGAAGTAGAGTTGAAGACAAGGTTTATGCTTCTTATGACAATTTCCAAACTTTGAACTTAAGAGATCTTAAAACATGCTATCTATAAAATCAGAACTTGAATAAGAGTGTAAACATACCGCTACATAAACCAAACTAAAAATCAAGTACTGAAAATGAGGTTACTATCTCTGCTGTCCATCCTAATTGCATAATTGAAATATAATAAATTGCCGTACTCAAAACCAAAAAGTAAAGAAACTGGAAACTAGTCAATGATTTCATCCATAATCACAATATTTCGTCAATTAACTTCTAAAACAGGGTTAAGCTAAAGACTCCGGAAATATCATCATATGGCATGAAAAGAATGACATCTAAATTATCTAATTTGCACACTAATGAAAGCAAAGCCAATTACTCCATCTATAATCACAATATTTCGTCAATTAACTTCTAAAACGGGGTTAAGCTAAAGACTCCGGAAATATCATCATATAGCATGAAAGAACTGACATCTAAACTATCTACTTGCATACTAATGAAAGAAAAATCAATTACTTCACCTATAATCATAATAGCTCGCAAATTAACTTCTAAAACGGGGTTAAGCTAAAGGCTCCGGAGATATCATCATATAGCATGAAGAACTAATATCTAAAATATCTTGAACAGTAAACAAATCTCACTAAATAAAGGCATAAACAACTGAAATTGAAAACTAAAGTTCAACAGAGGAAGCAAGTCTCAAATCACCACTTGATGCAAAAACTACACTAAGAAGCTCGAGCATAACCAGACTTAAAGACCTATTCTAAAGTGCACCTATCCGCGTTAGTAAGAAATGTGACAAGCTGAAAAGACATGTACAAAGTTAGAATGATTATGATCATAAGCAAAACATGAGAAACATACAACTCAAATGAGAGAAGATATACATGAAAAACTATACAAAAACAAAAGAAGAACCTCAACTACGTAGGGTCCCTCTGCACAACTTTGGATTAACATGTTGTTACTTCAAACCACGCTCAAACAACCATGTGAAAAACAGAGTTTTATATTATGAAACAGAGTAATATGTCTCTCGGTTACACAACAACAAAATAACACTATAGCAACATGTTGTGGCCAGAAACAACCCCCCTTCTTATTTAGTTTTATTACTAATACTAAATAAGTGGGGACCCTTATTCAAAAATTAAAAAAAATAAATTAGTGATTGTATTCCATTTTTGAATAAAACTTACTCAAAAATTAAAAAAAATAAATTAGTGCTTGTATTTCCTTTTTGAATAAAACTTACTATCCGAAACTTAGGAGAATATCTGAGAAATCTAAAAGACTTAAGTTTTATGATAAAGTTTAAATAAAACCAATCTCTCAATAAAGAGCGTCGCATCACAAAAAGGTAATGGATGCATTCCTACAAGCGGAATCCTAAGATTGCGAAATCGCGATGCGAAATCACGCACTAAAAGACACTCATCGCATTGCATGCCTCGAATATCACTTAAGCTGAAATGCCTCAAACGGCCGATATGCGATGGTGCATCTCACAAATTGCATTTCGTAGAAAACACATTGAAATCGATTATTGCCACACGTAATGGATTAGCGATATTGCGAAGCAAATCGCAAAATCGCCTTATGGCAGATCTATAGGGCTCATTGTTCGAAAAAGATTTTTCCATAAACTGATGCCCAATTATGTGCATTAATGTTAATTAATGAGTTAGTTGGCAATCATTAATGAAATATGGTTTTGATCAAATCGAAGAGCCATTTCACGTAGGGTGATATAATTTATATGTTTTTGGCATTTAAGGCTTTCCCGTCACCTTTTTCCTTATAATTACTCTGCTTCATTTGTAAACTGCAAGAGCGAAGAACAGAGAAGTATACATAGTAGTGTTCAGAATATTATGGGAAAGAAGGGTAAAGCTCCGAGTTCTGAAGATAAAGAAATGATGCCCTTATACACGGACACCAGCTATAACAAAGATGCAGATATTACTACTTGGGAAAGCATGTACAACCTGCTCGAGGAAGAAAATCCCAGAGTAATAGAGGTTACAACAACTGCAGATTCACGCAGGTTGTCTGAAGTGTTGATTATAGAACTAGCATGTTCATTCTTACACCGGATAGTGGCGAGGCCCAAGATTCTTCCATACATGGACATGGCCAAATGGGTACTGGATAGTGCTGATATCACGAATAGAGAATTTAAAACTCAAAACCAAGAACTCATGGAGTCGTTCTTTCCACAAATTTAAGGTTTATATCCTCTAACAAAAAGTGCGCAAGAGGCGAAAATCGCACCAGGAAAGCCTGGATCGAGAAACGGAGGTAGTTTCCGATACGTGATTAGCTGGGCAAAACCCCTTGAGAAGGAAAGCCTCTAACCACTGAGTCGCCTGTAAGCCCAGAAATTTGTAGGAAAAAGTGCTAAAAGCGAAAAGAAAAACCTGAACTCTAAAACCAATGGTATTTATCAAGGATATCCTCAAGTTGTATGTAAATTTCTACAAAATGTACAACATATACAGACAAGTTGGAGACAGAAGGCTCAAGAAAGAGAAGAGTCCATCAAAAGGTTAACCAAGTTGAATTGGGATTCTTACTTGACATACTTGGTAAAACCACACAGCCAGTGCATGACTCTTAAATGTATCATTAATTCTGCTGAGAAGATGGTGCCAGCACTTGCCGATTCCATTTTCGTAGGACAACTAAAGTTGGAGGTCAGCTAGCCAACTCTCCTCAAGCAAATGCTGACGCTTGCAACTACAGGGAACAGATACATAGATAGTTAGTTGCTAGTTTTAGTTTTAGATTCAGTTTTAGTTTTAATTTTGCTTATTTTTTGCCTGAAATGAGTACAGTCATTTAAACCGCATCCTACATTTTTGTAATAAATTATTTTTAGATTTAGCTAGAGGTATTTAAACCCTTCTAATGCATTTAGAGAAGGGTCATGAAATTTATCAAAAATTTGTCCTCAGAACATGCACTTTTGCACCCTCCGAGGAGGTTTTGCTGACTGAATGGAACATGATTTATTGATATTTGCGTTTAATATCTACTACTAATGTTGCACTTTTGTACTCTTAATAGATGTTGGATTAAGAAGAGATAAATCATTATTACTTGAGCTCATGAGTAGAACTAGTTATAAATGGTACTTTTATCTCTTAACGATTTCTACTTATGTGTTAAGGTGATATTCATGTTTAGTTATTTATATATGAATGCGTAAATGCTTGAGTTATCATTTGGCACTTCTGTACGGTGATAGCTATTTATTTATGCTTAATATATGAGTGACTTATTATGCGATAAGTTTTTCACAACTGTTTCGTCTAACTTTTTATACAAAACGGTTTATCTTTATTGAATTTTTTTCTCATAGTAGTTGAATGATCTTTATTACCAATTGTTATTTGAAATTATTTTAGATCGCATAACGGAAAGATTAAATCCCAGGTTAGTTTTAGAATTAGATATTTCTGTTCATTAGAATACAATTACATTAGATTTAGAGTAAAAGAATTTTACTTAGGAATTATTAGAAAGGAAATATCAATTCTCAACACACACACACACACAAATTGGGAAACTGGTCCCATATCCCCAGTCGGACCCACTATACCAAACGAAAGAGGAGCTGCTAACCAAGGTCCGGACCGGGTGGGTATCTCGCTTGTTGTAGACCCGATTTTTGGGGCTTCAACATATTTGGCCCTAGAAGGAGGGCCCCGAACTGTGAATGACAAGTAAATCTAAATCTAAATACCATTCTGAGAGTAAACTGCCCTCACCATCTCCCCCGACTTCTCCGTCACATTTAGAATCTTTAAATCTTGAGCAAGAAGTCGATAAAACAACAACCACTGCCACAAACCCAAACATTTCAGAGAAGTCTACTATTGAACCTCCTGAAGTTGAATCTTTGATCCATAAACTTCAGTGATTTTCTATATCACCTCAAAGATCTAAAAAATATCAAGGTAGTGTGACTTCACAATATAACCCTGCTCATCCTCTTACCAGATTAAAGAGCGAAAAGTTTGGTATTGAACCAACTAAGTTACCTCTACCTACAAGGAAGAGAGCAAGGAAATCACCTAAAGGGTCTGATAGTGAGACTCTTTCATCATCATTATCCATCTCAACCTCTCCACTGCAAAGTCAACTATCCACCCCTCCACTTCAAATTATTGTCCACCAGACTACTGGAACTTCAACATTTCCTTCTCAATCATCTAGAACTGTAATATCCTCATCTTCCCAACCGCAGGATCATCTTCTGCGCTTTCCTCCGTTAGTAGTTCAATGATGGCCCAAAATCCATGGAATAATCTAGGGGCAGTCTTAATGCCTGCACCCTTGAGTCAAATACTGACCCATCCTGAAAAATGGCTGCCTAAGTTTAATCCTGAAGTAGGCATGCTAGCAGAATAACATATAAACAACTTTATGTTATCTATAAATCTCAATGGGGTTACTAACGAAGACGTTGTTGTCCGGTTCTTTTCTTACACTTTGCAAGGAGCAGCTAGATCATGGTATTTCTCATTACCATATGGATCTATCACTAGTTGGGATATTTTCCAAGAACAATTCTTGACTAAGTTCAGTGATGATAGGTCTACTGCGACACTGATCAATGACCTGTCTAACCTTAGGGTTGAGTCAAAGGAACCTATCAAAGATTTCAACTCACATTTCAATAAACTATTGAACAAGATCCCTACCGCTTCCAAGCCTAGAAAAGAAGTGCGAAGTGAATGGTACATATCTGATTTACCATCAAACATAGCAATCTTCATTGATAGGGCTAACAAAACAACTTTAGCTGACAATATGAAGGAAGCAATAGCGGTAGAGAAATGTATCATAGCCTTAGAAAAGAAAAATGCCGTTGATGAACGAAAATCTAAGAAGGTTACTTTTAAAGAAGATCCAAAGAAAAAACAATCGAAAGACCCATTTGATTTAGAAGGATTGTAGAAAGTTTTGAAAACCATGTCTAACGAAATGGTTGACATTAAGAAAAAAGTAGCAGAGACTTCTTCTAAAAAGCCTTATAAGCCTTATAGAAGAAATCCTTCAACTGATTCAAAGCCTCCCAATGTTATCACAAGTGCTGAATCAGAGGAATAAAAAGAGGAAATTGCTAACGAAGAGCCTACCGATGAAGAAGAAGTTTTAGAAGTACAGGGAATGTGGGATTTCATCCTCCTAGATGAAGAGGATCAAGAGGAATCGCTAGTCAATACTCAAAGTAGAAATAAAATTGATCCTCCTCAACCTACTCCTAAGCCTAAGAGTGCAAGCTCAACGTCTAACGATAAAGTCACAGGAAAAAAACGTCACCCAAAGCGACTCAAAAAAGCCCAGTGCAAACAGATTCATCAACTCAATCTAAAACGTTGATTGTTTATGATGAGATGGAGTATAATATCATAGAAGACATGAAGAAGACTAGGGCTAACATCACTTTTTATGAATTGAGCAAATTAAAACATCAACAAAAGCTACTTTTGAAAGAGTTACACGCAATACCGGTTACACCTCTACCTGCCGCTATAATCTTGCAAGCTTCCCATGAGATGGGAAGACTTCCAACTAGTGTGACTAATAAAGTTGATCCAAACGATATCGCTTTAATTGGAGGAAGGTCAAGATCTCATACTCCCCCATTTCTTCTTACTTATGAAGTTTTCAACAAAAAGCTGCATAATTGTTTAGTAGATTCAGGAGCTTCATCTAATATCTTACCTAAATCGATATGTGCAAAGTTGAACGTCCAACCTCAAAAATCTACTGTATGCATAGTTCAGCTAGACCGGTCGCAAGTTGAAGTGATTGACGAACTAAATCAGGTTACCATAAGGCTGTCATCAAATCCAAAGGTATGTCAAGTTATCGATATTTTAGTTGCAGATATTCTAGAATTTTATGGCTTAATTCTTAGCAGGGATTGGTCTGAAAAACTTCATGGATACTTTGCAACTGATTGGTCGCATATGTGGCTTCCTTACAACGGTAAACCAAATTAGATAAAGGTTGAGCGAGAAAGACATCAGAAATACATAGTAACAGAATTGGAAGGAGAAAATGAACCTGTAGCATACAACAATAATATAACTGGCAACTATTCTGTTGACTATTTCTTAGGAAATTTTAATGCTCATACTTCGCCTTATTTAGAACATTCTTTTTTATCTCAAGTAGAAATTTTTTCTCAAACAGATAGTTCTAAATGTATTAATTTTATAGATAGTCCTGTAAATAAATCTTTATTTTGGAAGTTATTTTTTGACGGTTCTAAGTCTAACGAGGGAGCAGGAGCAGGATGCGTATTAATCAGTCCAGAGGGAAACAAAACTATGCTAACTTGTAGACTCAAGTTTGATTGCACCAATAATACTACAGAGTACGAGGCTTTAGTCCAAGGATTATACAAAGCAATCGGATTAGATATCAAGTATCTACAAGTCTTCGGAGATTCTGAAATTGTTATCAGACAGGTACGAAATACTATACATTGTCTATCAGGTCATTTAAAGCATTATCAATATTTAGTACAAGATCTGACTGAACATTTTATAGCATTCAATATTTCATCAATTCCCAGACTCCAAAATGCTAGTGCTGACCTCTTGGAAAACGTAGCTTCCAAGCTCATTCCCTCAGAAGACTATAGCCCAGATAGATTTTCAATCGAATTAATCTTTAGACCCTCGATTCCTGATAACATTACCAATTGGAGAATTTTCAACGATGATCTTGATATTGTAAGCTTCCTCACATCAGAGGGATCTTACACCAATCAGATAATTGATGAGGACCAACATGACAAACAATTGCAACAAGATAGCACTAATAATGCTATGCCAAAATCAGTAGTCAAATTGGAAGACCTATATGATTTGAAAGACCGATTCAAATTCAAAACTTCAAAGTTCAACTTTGAACTATGAATTAGTAAATCTAGGAACTGATACCAAGCCGCAGAATATCAACCTAGGTTTTGGCCTAGCTCCTGAAGAAAGATTAGCATATGTTCGTCTCCTGAAACAATAAAAAAGTGTCTTTGCCTAGAACTATGATGAACTTAAGACTTACGAAACCTCTATCATTAAACATAACATCCCAATGATAAATGATGGAAAACCTGTACAGCAAAAGCTGAGAAAGATCCATCCTAATCTAGAAAACTAGATCAAAAATCTGAGCTTAATAAATTATCGAAAGCCAAAATCATTTTTCCTGTTCGACATTCTAAATGGGTTTCCAATATGGTTCCCGTTAGGAAGAAAAACAGAGACATTAGAATTTGCATTGACTTTCGAAATCTTAACAAAGCCTGCCAAAAGGATAATTTTCCTTTGCTTCCCATGGAGAAAATATTACAGGCAGTTGCAGGATCAGAGTTAATGTCCTTCTTGGATGGCTTCTCCAGCTACAACCAAGTTTTGGTCCATCGCAATTGTTAATTGAAAACCACGTTCAGAACCAAATGGGGTACTAATGCATATCAAAGGATGCCTTTCGGTCTGATCAATGCTAGCGCCACATTTCAAAGGGCCATGGACATCGCATTTAAGGGATTAGTAAACAAATCAGTAGTAATCTACTTGGATGATATAACTGTATATTCCAAAAAATGAGGTAATCATCTCAAAGATTTAAAACTGATCTTCCAACATTGCCAAGGGTATAGAATTTCACTCAACCCAAAAAAGTCATTTTTTGCGTTAAGCGAAGGAAAACTTCTTGGATTTATAATGTCAAAATTCGGAATCCATATTGATTCCGACAGAATCAAGGAGATTTCCGAAATACCCTTGCCTCACAACAAGAAAGCTATGCAATCCTTCCTTGGCCAGATTAATTTTGTAAAGAGATTTATTCCAGATTTTTCAAGGATTGTATCTCCCTTACAAGCAATGATTAAAAAGAACTCAATATTCAAATGGGGCCAAGAGGAATATGAAGCATTCAATCTGATTAAACAAGCGATTGTTAACGCTCCATCTTTAGCAACTCCAAATTTTTCCGACCCTTTCATTTTGTATACATTTGCCTCTGACAGATCATATGTTGCGATAGTCACTCAAGCAAATCAAGACAAGGTGGAAGCCCCAATTTCCTTTTTCAGTTCAAATATACAAGGGGCTGAATTAAATTATTCAGACGTCGAGAAACAAGCTTATGTTGTTTTCAAAGTGATCAAACATTTCAGACCCTTTCTGCTTAAAACCCATACAAAAATCATAGTATCGTTTCTAGCGGTAAGAAATCTCTTAGTACAGAAAGACGTGGGTGAGAAAAGAGACAATTGGGTTATTTCCTTACAAAAATATGACGCTAAAATTAAACCAACAAATATTATAAAAGGTCAAGGCTTTTGTAAAATGTTGGCTGGAGCATCGCTTATTTCCGAAATACCATCTTCAGAAGTACAAATGTACGAGGTAAGCCTAAACGATGTTGAATCATTATACGCTGATATCATATTTTATCTAAAGAATGGATATGCTCCTTCAAACCTAGATTATACAAAGAAAATATCCCTAAGGTTGAAGGCTAAGCAATATTAGCTCGTGAACGATGTACTTTTTAGGATGAATTATGATTCCGTTCTCCTTAGATGTCTTGAAAAAACTGAAGCTGAAAAAGTGTTGCAGGAACTCCACGATGGACTAGTAGGTGGACATTATGCTGGAGATGCTACTGCACATAAAATCTTGCGTGCTGGCTATTATTGGCCTACACTATTCAAAGACACACATAGCTACGTAAGGAAATGTCAAGTTTGTCAAACTACTGCTGGGAGACAAAAGAAACCATCGTTTCCTTTGCAACCAGTCAATTTTGAGCAACCTTTTGATCAATGGGGATTGGATATAATAGGTGAGATCGTTCCTCACTCTTCTAAACAACATAGATATACTTACAGCTACAGACTATTTTACTAAATGGGTAGAAGAAGTTCCTCTCAAGACAGCTAATGCCGAACACATCATTGATTTCATAGATCAGTTCATAATCACCAGGTTTGGTTTACCCTCTGCTTTAATGTTTGATAATACATCGTATTTTTCTGGCAATGCTATGATTGAATTTGCACTCAAAAGGGGTTTTAAGCTTAAATACTCCGCCAATTATTACCCACAGGGGAATGGATTAGCTGAATATACGAATAAAAACTTAATCAAAATCATTAAGCAAACCATTGATCAAACTCATAAGAATTGGCACAAATCCTTAATATATGCTCTATTTGTAGACCGAATAACGCATAAAGCCTCCATTGGCACTTCTAGCGATTCCCTCTTTGGCCTTAGTTCAATATATTGATGAAACACCAATTTCTTCCTTACAACTAAGGCAGCTGCAAATCCTTAAGCTAGAAGAACAACGAGAACACGCTAAAATAACTCATGCTCATCACCAAGCATTAGTAAAAGCTTCTTTTGATTCAAATATGATATCCAGAAAGGACTTTCAGATTGGAGATCTAGTTTTAAAATGGGATAAGGCTCATGAGGAAAAGGAAAAACATACAAAATTTCAATGAATGTGGCTTGGACCTTTCCAAATTACAAAAATCATAGGTCCATCTACTTTTATGTTACAAGATTTATCAGGAAAAGGAGAGTCTTTACCTGTTAATGGGCAGATCCTCAAAAAATACTTTCCATAGGAGATCATTCTTCTATTTTTTGTAAATTAGTTTTTCCTTTATTTTGATAATAAAACCAGTTGTAAATGGTTACATTTGGAATTCACAAAAAAGACAAGTATTTCTTTTTAGATTTTGTTTTTTCGCTTGTATAAATAGAACTGATTTAGAAAATTGGTCATTATTATTGAAAGATACAGTCAAAGGCTATAAACCTGAAAATGATACTAGTTTCAACCTTGTAAATTTTGATAAAAAGCGACCTTTAGTGGGAATTTGTTTTATATCAGTCAAATGAAAGGTATCAATAACAAAACGAAGATTCTCTGTAGAAAATCTCTTTCCAAAAAACTCTACCATTGTCATCCAGAGCTATTCTTAAGGAAACAATGACTTCCTCCCCACCTAGGGAATTACAAGCTTCAAGGAATAATCCAGCAATACACTTTAACTTAAAGAATAAGAGGTCTCATCACGAGCCGACTTATCATGATCATAGATATTATAGCTTGCTGACTTTGCCAAAACTGCATACCACAACAGGGCAATGACTCGAGATTGTTGCAATCAAAAGACAAGGGGTCTCATCATGAGCCAGCTTGTTCAGCAAAGTTATAAATCAAGTGAGTGGCATTGTCATAATTTGGCTACCAAACCAAGGCATTGTTCTTTAAGAATTAAAAGAAAATAAAAGCAATAAGTGTGGATATGGATTTCCCTTTGAAAATCGTATATTTCTCCAAGTAGGATACAGGATCATTGCTGGGTAACAGGTAACCCTGTCGAGGCTATAAACGCCTGCTGGCAGTAGAGGCTCTACCTATGACAAATGAGCATATTTAAAGCTAATTTACAGAGAAGCCTTTGTTTTTATCTTTATAAACCAAGTAGTCACTGATGTAAATACAATGACTAGCTTTAGGAAGTAAATAACCAAAGTTAACATAGAAGAAACAAACTATCATAGACAGTTGAAAGCATGGTGTACTTTATCTTTCTATAATAAAGTTTGATTTTCTAGAAAAGTTTTCTGTTTTGGAAGTTTAGAAAATTCAAAAGAAAATTAGAGATAATTAGTTCTTCCAAGTGAATCGCCAATTTTTGTGGCCAGTAACAACCCCCCTTCTTATTTAGTTCTATTACTAATACTAAATAAGTGGGGACCCTTATTCAAATTTTTTTAAAAATAAATTAGTGCTTGTATTCCCTTTTTGAATAAAACTTACTATCCGAAACTTAGGAGAATACCCGAGAAATCTAAAAGACTTCAGTTTTATGATAAAGTTTAAATAAAACCACTCTCTCAATAAAGAGGGTTGCATCGCAAAAAGGTAACGGATGCATTCCCACAAGCGGAATCCTAAGATTGCAAAATTGCGATGCGAATTCACACACTAAAAGACATCGCATGCCTCGAATATCACTTAAGCTGAAATGCCTCAAACCACCAATATGCGATGGCGCATCTCGCAAATCGAATTTTGCAGAAAACACATTGAAATCAATTATTTCCACATGCAATGGAATAGTGATATTGCGATATTGCGAAGCAAATCGAAAAATCACCTTATCACAGATCTACAAGGATCTTTGTTCGAAAAATATTTTTCCATAAACCGATGCCCAGTTATGCGCATTAATGTTAATTAATGAGGTAGTTAGAAATCATTAATGAAATATGGTTTTGATCTGATCAAAGAGCCATTTCACGTAGGGTGATATATTTTATATGTTTTCGGCATTTAAAGCTTTCCTGTAACCTTTTTCCTTATCATTACTCTTACTTCATTTGTAAATAGCAGGAGCGAAGAACAAAGAAGTATACATAGCAGTGTTCAGAATATTATGGGAAAGAAGGGTAAAGCTCCGAGTTCTGAAGATAAAGAAATGACGCCCTTATACATGGACACCACCTATAACAAAGATGCCGATATTACTACTTTGGAAAGAATGTACAACCTACTCGAGGAAGAAAATCCTACAGTAATGGAGGTTACAACAACTGCAGATTCACGTGGGTCGTCTGAAGCGTCGATTATAGAACTAGCATGTTCTTTCCTACATTGGATAGCGGCGAGGCCCAAGATTCTTCCATACACGGACATGGTAAAATGGGTACTGGATAGTGTTGATATCACGAATAGAGAATTTAAAACTCAAAACCAAGAACTCATGGAGTCGTTCTTTCCACAAAATTTAAGGTTTATATCCTCTAACAAAAAGCATGCAAGAGGCAAAAATCGCACCAGGGAAGCCCGGATCGAGAAACGGAGGCAGTTTCCGATAATCGCGCATCGCTGGGTAAAACCCCTTGAGAAGGAAAGCCTCTAACCGCTTAGTCGCCTATAAGCCCAGACATTTGTAGGAAAAAGTGCTAAAAGCGAAAAGCAAAACCTGAACTCTAAAACCAATGGTATTTATCAAGCATATCCTCAAGTGGTATGTAAATTTCTACCAAATGTATAGCATATACAGACAAGCTGGAGATAGAAGGCTCAAGAAAGAGCAGAGTCCATCAAAAGGTTAACCAAGTTGACTTGGGATTCTTATTGGACATACTTGGTAAAACCACATAGCCAGTGCATGACTCTCAAATGTATCATTAATTCTGCCGAGAAGATGACCCCACCACTTGCCGATTCCGTTTTCGCAAGGCAACTAAAGTCGAAGGTCGGCCAACCAACTCTCCTCAAGCAAATGTTGAATGCTTGCGACTACAAGGAACAGATACATAGATAGTTAGTTGCTAGTTTTAGTTTTAGATTCAGTTTTAGTTTTAGTTTTGCTTATTTTTTGCCTGAAATGAGGATGGTCATTTAAAACGCATCCTACATTTTTTTAATAAATTATTTTTAGATTTAGCTAGTAGTATTTAAACCCTTCTCATGCATTTAGAGAAGGGTCCTGAAATTTATCAAAAACTTGTCCTTAGAACATGCACTTTTTCACATTTTGAGGAGGTTTTGATGAATGAATGGAACATGATTTATTGATATATGCGTTTAATATCTACCATTGATGTTGCACTTTTGTACTCTTAGTAGATGTTGGATTAAGAAGAGATAAATCATTATTGCTTGAGCTCATGAGTAGAACTAGTTATAAATGGTACTTTTATCTCTTAATGATTTCTGCTTATGTGTTAAGGTGATATTCATGTTCAATTATTTATATATGAATGCGTGAATGCTTTAGTTATCATTTGGCACTTTTGTACGGTGATAGCTATTTATTTATGCTTAATATATGAGTGACTTATTATGCGATATGTTTTTCACAACTGTTTTGTCTAAATTTTTATAAAAAAGGGTTTATCTTTATTGAATTCTTTTCTCATAGCAGTTGAATGATCATTATTACCAATTGTTATTTGAAATTATTTTAGATCGCATAACAGAAAGATTAAATCCCGGGTTAGTTTTAGAAGTAGATATTTCTGTTCATTAGAATACAATTACATTAGATTTAGAATAAAATCATTTTACTTAGAAATTATTAGAAAGGAAATATTAATTCTCAACACACACACACATAAATTGGGAAACTGGTCCGATATCCCTAGTCGGACCCACTATACCAAACGAAAAAGGAGCTGCTAACCAAGGTCCGGACTGGCTAGGTATCCCCCTTGTTGTAGACCCAATTTTTGGGGCTTCAACACAACAGTATCAAGAAGTAACTATCTGCGTTGCAAACGCTTATAGTTATAGAGAAAATGGATAACTGTATCTCAAAGGAATTTCTTCAGCAATAGACACGTGAACAGGTCAAAATCCAAGGATTCAGCCTCTCGGTTGCCATGAGCAGTAATCTATGTGAGGTGGATGTTGGATTGCGTTATGGAGATGGTTTGCAGGTGGCAAAAGCGGATCCACGAGTTCAGGAATGGCTTCGGGCTTCTTTTACGTGCAGGCACAGAGTCCTAGTTGACATAGAACTCTCTATTGACCACCCTTTGACAGGGACCTTTCCTTCCGAATTTGGCTAAGTAAATAGGACCTCATCCATGTGTGCATCATTCCTAAGCTGCCCATGTGTCTCATTCCTCCTACTGACACCTGTAACCTACAGAACAGTGAAAATGGCTACGGAGTTGCGAGTTAGTTGCGGAAAGTGGCTACATTTTGTAGCTGATAAACAAAACGTAGATCAAATAGCACACACAATGATTGAATTTGAAAATCACTCAAATACACTCCTAAAATCAACATATAACAACTTTTGATAGCTTAGGATGCACTGACATGGGAAAATAGGAGAGAAAGGGTTCAAGTAAATGCTGGGAAGAGAGGTAATTTTGGGGCTCAATAGGTGTCTCTGGAGCCACCTGGATCATGATGTTTTCTCCTTTTGGTATGTTGGCCAAAATTTTCTCATGCATTCTTTTGCTATATGCCCAAACTTGTTACAAGCATAACATCTTATATGTTTAATATTCCTTCTATAGCACTCAATATCTTTGTGGCTAAACATATTGCAAGAAAAACAATATCCCTTAAAGTACCTAGAAGTTGATTATATTTTTGTACGACAGTCATTAGCTTGAACCATTCTACTTCTGCATCTGGCTGCAACATGTCCAAAATTATGACATATAAAACATTTAACATTATTCATCAGTGGAAAGAACCGATTATCACTTCGATAGTTAGGAGTAAATGATTTTCTTTGAAGTATTTCTTTCCTTGGTTGTTGATGGGGTTGACCTCTTATCTCCTTGTTCAGAATTTCAGATGTTGAATTAGAGTTTCTTGCCTTATCTTGTGAGCTAGATTCACCTTCAACAATTTCATGAAAACCAAGACTAGATTTGATGGTTGGAGACCTTTGACTACTAAGAATATTATCCAAAATCTTAGTACTATCTTGAAATCGTAACAATTTATCCTTTTCTTCTAATTTACCTTTTAAGGTATTTATCTCAACCTGATATTTCTTTTCCTTTTCCAGATACTTCTTCTTCATGATTTCTTCAACTTTTCTTCCTTCTTCCACTTGTTGTCTTAATTTGAGAATCTCATTTTCTTTTTCTTCAGATGCTTGAAGTAGTTATTCATTCTGCTTATTTTCATTTTCAAGATCTTCTTTAGAGAGGCGACCTCAGCTTCAAGACCTTCACAGTAACTGGTCCTTTCTTTAAGTTCCTTGGTAGATGTGTCCTTTTCATTCACTTCATTTCTCAATGATGTTACTTCACCCTACAACCTTTGTCATTGATCCTCCTTCTCCTTGTTCAACTTCCCTATTTTGTTTCCTTCCTATAACTGAGCTTTTAACTTGGTAATCTCTTCCTTGTAGGAACATTCCATTTTATCAAATAGATCTTGTTGATCTCTAACTTTATCTATCAGCCTTTTAACTTCTGCCTTCATTAGATTTTTCACACATTCACCATCTTCAATATAACAGAGAAAGGGATCACCAGAGGACATAGAATCAATACCTGATATTTCTTATGCTTGTTCATCTTCATTCTGAGGTGATTTTGAATCTAAATATTTGCTTCCACCACTGTCACTATTTCTTTGAGTTGTCTTCTTCTTTTGAGTTGCTTTCTTCTTTTTCTTCTTTCCCATTGTTACTAGAATCTCCTTGAAGCGATCAAGCTTCTGCCAAAGGACCTTCTTTGATACCAATTGTTGGGAATAATACTAAGAGAGGGGGGGGGGAGTGAATCAATAATAACACATCAATAACTTTTTCATTTCATAATCATATTTATATATGCTACTTCAGTGAAGGGAACTCACATGTTCATGCAACTGTTCTTAAGGTGACCAACGTATATCTAGTGAACTTATGATTCAATTAATTCATCATATGTTGATGTTTAATCAGTGCATCCGTACTTTATTAACCATTAAACAACAACCATGTGCAGTAATAATAGAATAAACCATCACACATAAACAACACACATGAACGCCAAGATTTAAGGTGGAAACCCAATGCAGGAGAAAAACCACCGGTTGCTATCATCTCTGTCTTCTTTTAATACAAGAAAAACTTGTTTACAATCTTGTATTGGTGCAGACTCATACCAGTACATAGGCACCGACCAGCAGAAGGCTACAACCTTCTCTTGTTCTCCAGCTGCTACTGGAAGGGATCTCCAACCCCCTTGCTCTTGTATTGGCCGATATGTTTATCAGTACATAGGTTCTGACCTACAGAAGTCTACTACCTTCACTTATTCTCCAGCTGCTATTGGAAGGGAGCTCCAACCCCCTGGCTCTTGTACTAGTCAATATGTTTACCAGTACGTAGGCATCGACCTACAGAAGGCTACTACCTTCACTCTTCCTCCAGGGACCACGTTTCATGAATTTTCAGACTGGATACTCCTGGTACATAACAACACAATATGAAAGCCAAGTTTCATCCAATTTTCATATTGGACCCATCAATAACATTGAAACTCAAAATCAATCACCACTGTAATACAACCAATTACTGAAACCCATCAACGCTGAAGCAAATCACAATCAATCAATCTAAACAATCATATCACTGTTACCAGAACACAAAGCTGAACCCAGAACTTTGCATAAACAACCATAACCAACTGCAACTTCAAACATCATATTTCAGAATGTATATGCTGCTTAGAAGTGTCAAACCTGCGTGTATATGTGCCTTCACAAAGGCAAACCAGCGTATAGATCTGTAGATAAATACTTATAACTTCGCAGCTATTCCAAACTTCACATATACTTAGATCATAGCATATAAAGGATAAAACATGTGTTAGCAATAAGATCTAGACTATCCATTATCAGACCACATAATGATAATTCATTTTAGGTCTTATGATCTTGATCCATCATCAACCACTTGGGTGCATACTTAGTTTGGATCAAGCAAAGCACCGGAAACCCATAACATGCATATTTTATTTTGATCTAACTCTTCATAAGGTATTCATTACTTGCACTCTTAGCCCTTTTATCTTCTCCTTCTTATATACTTAGATCCTTTTTCAATACCTCAGACCAAAACCATAGTTATGCTACTGGTATTCTTTGAGGGTATCAATATTATTTTCCGCGCTCATTACCATGGTAGGAACCCCTGGTATTCCTTAACCTTAATTTTCCATCCCATACGTGCTTTTCCTTCTGTGGAAGTGCGTGCATACGTATACCCCATTTTTGTTCTGTGTACCCACTTGTATACGTGACTTCGACTAGGTGAACCAGTGTATACTTTTTAAAACATTCTCTTTCTTCAATATCTGGAGTTTGATCTGTAATCCTTTGTTGTTGACCTGTTACATTGTGAACTTCCATCATACATCACATATGTGAGTTTCCATAAAAGACAACACCTGTATCTTAATGCCAACACCTTTGGCACATGAAAGTATATAGGTCAACTGAATATCCCGTGGTTACTAATATCGGGTTTCGTACCTGTGAACATTTCTTCAAGAGTCTTGTTGTCCAAAGCTTGATGAGGAACCATGTTTTGTACATAGACTATTGTATTCGTTGCTTCTCCCTAAAGGAACCATGGAAGTTTTTTTATCATGCATCATAGTTCTGGTAGCTTCCATAATAGACCTATTCTTTCTTTAATCCACTCCATTTTTCTCGGGATTGTAGGGTACAATTGTTTCCTTCTTAATACCTTCCTTCTTGCAAAAGTTAATGAACCCATTTGAAGTGTACTAACCACCATTGTAAGACATGAAGACCTTTATTTTCTTCCCTGGTTGATTTTCTATCAGTGCCTTGAAGTCCTTGAAGATATCGAAGGCCTCATCCTTGTGCTTCAAATAGTAGACCCATTTTTTCCTAGAGAAGTCATTAATGAATATAATATAATATAGATGGCCACCAAGAGAATGCATTGGCATAGGTCCACAAAGGTTAGAATGAATGAGTTGGATAATATCATCCTTATTATTCCCACTAGAGGGGAATGGTCCCATTGTCTTCTTTCCACTGGCACATCCTAGACATAATCCATCATGACTTGCTTTAACATCGGGCATCCCAAATACTACCTTCTTCAACTTCGATAGGGCATCATAATGTAGATATGTTAACCTACGGTTCCACAACTCACATTTATGATTTTTTTCATGGATCATTGCCAATTTAAGTCTCCCATTAACTCTATAAAGTTCTTCAACTCTAGATCCCAATGTGAATGCATCCTTCATATGAGGTTCCCCAGGCCATATGAGGAATTTACCTTTTATAAAAGCTACTCTCATCCCTTTTTCTTCCAATGCAAAGATAGATACCACGTTATTCTTTAGTTTTGGAACATACATCACATCATGTAGAAGAATGGATTCCCCATAATACAAGTCAAACTTAATTGAACCAAAACCTTTCAATTGACATGTAGAATTGTCTCCAAGAATTATCTTCAAGCATATCTCCCTCTCTTCCAGATTGGAGAGGACTTCATTGTATCTAGAGAAGCATCTAGAGGCCCCACTATCTACCATCCAAATATCATGAGAATCTAGAGGAGAAGAACTAGAAAGAGTGAAAATAAGAATATATTCAGATTGACTAGAAACTACATTATTTTCATACCTGTAACTTCTTAACTTCTTTTGAGGACGAAGGTCTTCATTGCGATAATTTGGAGCATCTCTTATTCTTCTTTCTCCTCTTCCATTATGATCATCTCCTCTTCTTTTATTATTAAACCTATTATTGTTGCTTTTGGTGATGTATCGTGGAGAATTGTTCTTCTAAGGGAAATCTTGAGCATAACCTGAGCAATGTGTGATAGTTCCATGTATCTTCCATTCATTCTATTAAAATCTTGAGGAGGAGGCTTCCTTGATCCCACTGAACATCCTTTTCCTTTCTTTTCCTTGCCATGAAAGATGAAAACAACAAGCTCTCCTTCTTCATGTTTTTGTATCCTTCCTCTTGAGATCATCCTTAATTATTCTTGAGTGAGTTTTCCAATGAGATCATCAAATGATGGGAAAACATTGTTATTTCTTATAGTGATAATGAAGGTTTTCCAAATAGGATGGAGACCTATAAGCGTTACCAACACCAACTCCCTGTCAGACACAGTTTCCCCAACTCTCTGCAATTGATCTCGAAGATGAGATTTCCTCATAATTAAGGATTGCACAAACTCTCATTTATTCATGTTCATATCTTTAAGTTGATATTTCAAGGAGATGATTTTATACAAATTGTTGACTTCATACATGCTAACTAGCTTATCATACATATCCTTAGACGTTTTCAATTTTCTAACATATGCAAGTAAATTATCTTGTAAACCATCAACTATAGTTTTCTTTGCTTTTAAGTCACGTTTCTTGTACTTGTTCTTGGAAGAAACAGAAGCATTCTCTAGAGGCTCAGGTACTTTTCCTTGTATGAATTCCTAGACATCATTGTCATCAACTATGATTTCCAACTTGATATTCCAAGCATCAAAGTTTGATGAGTCTCCCATCTTCTCATTTTCCTTGAAGTAAGAGGCAGACATCTTGACTTGATTAGATAGGCTCAAAAGTTTCCAAATATGATTGCTTCAACTCTTATCTCCTTTGGGATTGTCCTTCACCTTAGCTCTGATTCCATGTTAAGTTTCCACTATTCTATGTTGTTTCAATTACTTTAGCTCGATTCACTTATTCAATTAGAAATATTTTCAATAGAAATTAATTATTCCAATAAAACAATAAATGAAATGCCAATAGGATATAGTCAACACATCAATAAGGGACACCGATTGGGTTAAAGACTAGGGAAAATCTCACTATAGGGAAAAACCTCTAAACTTCTTCTTCTATTATATTGTCATAAAATGTTCAATAGAGAGTACAATGAGCCAATACAAAAATATCCATCAAAATAAACCAAACAATATCCAAGATATGAACCCAAAAATAATACTGATCAAAGTAACATTCAAGATTGTGTTCAACTATTTAGATCTACAGTCAAATGTCACTAAAAACCCATCGTCTTGGCCACACAGAGCAAGCGTTCATGTCTGCGACTAAAACATTATGGTGGCACAATTAGGCTTGTATGCATGTGGATACAACCAAAAAATTCTTGTGTCAACCCTATGGATAGAAACCAAAACACTAATCCACACATGCGAGCTTCAGACCCTGTGATTTTGGACCTATACGAACCAATACCAGCGAACCAACTTCAGACCTGTGCGAGCCAAACCAAAGAAGAGAGAAGAAAATTTTTATTAATGATGATGTCCAATTGAGGGGCACTTGAATTTTATTTATAGGCATTGGAGGAGGACAATTTGTCCTCTAGGCCGACTTGAACAAATGTCATATTGTGGGCTTCATACCAAAAAATACATTTTCCCTTCTCTGAATCCAGTGCTTCAAAGGTCAAAATTGGTCCTCTTGGAAAGAGGAATTTTGTCCAATGATTGGAATTTGTCACTAAGCTATCAAATTAATAGCTAGATGGTTTTTAGTTTTCATATTAGCTTGATTATATTTTCAAGTTGAAGAAGGCCTTGTATGGTCTCAAGCAAGGTCCACGAGCTTGGCATTCCAAGTTGGAGAGATATTTGCTCAAGTGTGGTTTCAAAAGAGGCACAATTGATAGTAATTTATATGTAAAATACAATTATGGAAAATTGTTAGTGGTGGTTGTCTATGTTGATGATATTATTTTTTCCAGTGATTCAAATCAACTAACTTGCAAATTTGTAGCTGATATGAAGGTTGAATTTGAGATGTCTATGCTTGGAGAATTTTCTTATTTCCTTAGATTGTAGATTGCACAATCTTCCAGAGGTTTTTTTTATGTCACAAAGCAAGTATCTCAAGGAAGTATTGGATAAATTTCGCATGGAGTATTGTTCTTTGGTAAGCACCACAATGGTTATAGGATCCAAGCTGAGAAAGACAGATGAATCTCCAGAGGTTGATCATAATCTATACATATGTACTATTGGCAGGCTCCTATATTTGATAGCCTCAAGACTAGGCATCATGAAAGTAGTTGGTATTTTTGGAATATTTCAAGCATCCCCTAGACAGAGCCATCTTCTAGTAGCCAAGATGATTCTCAGATATCTGAGAGTCAAAATGGACTATGGACTATGGTACCCCTGAGGTAATATTTTTCACTAACTATCTTTATCGATGTTGATTTGGTAGGTGATCTAGATGATTGAAAGAGAACCAGTGGTGGTGATTTCTTTCTTAGTAAATGTCTAGTTTCATGGTTGAGAAAGAAGCAAGATTTAATCTCTCTCTTTATTGCTAAAGAAGAATACATAACAACAACTTCATGTTGCACTCAACTCTTATGGATGAAGAAAATTTTGGAATATGTACAACTATTATATGATTAACCTATTCTTATCATCTATGATAATACAACTACCATCACCATGTCCAAGAATAATGTTTTTCATTCAAAGACAAAGCGTATTCCAATCAAGTACCATTTATTAAGAGAGAAAGTTGAAAGTAAGGTTTTCAAGTTGGAGTATGTACCTACAAAAGAGCAAGTAGTTGATATATTCATCAAACATATCCTAAGAGACCAGTTTAATTATTTAAGGCAAAGATTGGGAGTAGTTCCTCTTGACTCCCTCCACTAGATCTTCCTTTGGAGGGAGAAAGGAAGCCAACAAGAACTTAGCATATCAAGATGCAATTGCCAGATCCAAAAGATTAGAAAGAAAAAGGGGGAGATTTTTGATAGGCAGATAATATTGGTATCTTCTTCATTGATTTCAAAGGGGGAGAAGGATCTCAAACACAAAACACAAAGGGAGAAGAACCTCAGAAAAAAGAAAGAGGTACACCATAGAAGGAGAAGTACATCAAAGGAGTAAGCAAAAATACACTAAAGGAAAAATTCCACCAAATGAGGATAAGTGCTTCATAGGGGGGAAAACATTCATAGGAGAAGAAAAAGGAGAAATAAGAAGTACACTTTGCTTTTGTTTTCATCGTGTTGTTCTATTTGATTATGATGTTTCCATCAATGCCAAATGGGAAGAATGTTAGAAACATTTTATCATTGATGGAAGAGGCAACTATGATGTTGAAAAAAACAAAGAAGGTTGCAAGAAGAATGGAGATTATCACAAGTATGATTATCACAAGTATGGATTCAAAGACATTTCTAGTATAGAATATCATCTCAAATGCAGTTGGAAACTATTTAGATAGATAGAGCTCTAAAAGAGATATCCAGTGTTATATGGAAGTCTGTAAATGGCCTCTTGGATTTGAAGTTATTTCCAGTCAAAGATAAGTAACCCAAAGTCAAAGGTTGCACAACTAAGGTTGGAGTAGGGTCAAAATGGTGCAAGTTTGCCGCTTTTTCCAAACTTGGCGGAGCCATTGACATAGCAGCTAAACAAAAAGTCAGGAGGATGTGGTTAGTCAATGCAATGAAAAAAAAGGTAGTGATTGGTGCATTGTTGCGGCGCGAGGAGGTCCCACTGTTGTGGGGAAAAGTATCCGATGCGGATGACCCTATCCCTACTCTAAAGGTGACAGTCTTTAGCAACAACTGAAAGTAAAGCTTTGATATTTTCCTTTATGAAAGTACAGAGAGAAGGAAGAAAAGATTAACCAACCTGGTGTCTTTCGCTTAGTCGATCCTTATCCTCTCCCTTTGTATCTTGTTCCCAGCTCCTTGCTCTCTTTGCCGGTCCAGCTACACACAGGTCCTGCACAAAACAAGAGAAGAAACTACAAGATACATGTACTCATAACTGATGCATGGATTAGAGTGAATAAAATATACATGTAAATACAATACATCAATGCAATACAAGTATATAGGAGAACATGCAAAACTTTATTGATAGAAGTAACAGGGTTCTGAGAAGGTTACAACCAATGATGGCTCCAATCCAGCAGCACCTCCCCAGCAGCAAGAACTCTCCTCTTCACCTCTAGTAAAACAATCACCCAATAGCTCTAACTGTAAACCAACAACACCTCCTTGCTTTACACAAAATTCTAGCCTCCTTAGACCTCATAGAAGAGCTCTATATATAGGATAGAAGAAGAGAGGATGAGTCAGCTTGAGACTGACATGAAGCTGCCTTGTGTCCTCTCCCTCTTCAGTTAATCTTCAGTTCTTGAGTCCACTTGGAGATCCTTGCTTACACATGGTGATCAAGTACCTCTTACTCATCACAGGGCGAATCTCATGAACCAAGTGTCAGTTTGGAAGCTTCCTGGGCAGTTGACACCTTGCAGGATGACTGTGCCACTTGGCCAATCTCGCCCAGCGCAGGTAGCCTTCATTAATCTTGACTTCCAGCGCAGGTACAAGGAGGGACAGTTGCATTCCAGCGCAGAAGCTCAGTGGAGCAGCTGACATGATCCAAAATAAGCCTGTTTTGAAGTGTTTTCAGGTGGAGAACTGATTGGAAGTGCTGTTGTTTGATGACCTTGTTCTTTTAGGGGTAAGAACAACATGTTTAGGGACTGAGGATCCCTGTAATTATCGACATTTCATGCTCCATGATGCGAGGCACAAAAATGTCTATAACAATTGCCCCCTAAAGTATGAGGCCGTTTATCGGGTGAAATGCTTTATCTAGAGGGTCCGAAGTTCATTCCAGTGTTGAGGAGGCGCCCTGTAATACAATACAATACAATACATTATTTTCATTCTATTTTCATGATCTAGCTGAGGCGGGCATTCCCATGCTCAGCTTTTATAAATACATTTTGGTACATATGACAGACGATCGTCTGAAGGTAGACTGATAATTTTCTGCTGAAATTATCATCCTTTGAATAGGATGATCATCTGCTGCAATGATGTACATGGAAAATGCTTTTATGTTTCCTGAATATATATCGCAGCCCGGATGGATGAAACTAGATCCGGGGTCTTCAAACTCGTTCGATCTTCATTCTAAGTACAAGTCGATCCATGTGAGAATTTCGCTGAAGTCGAACATGGAAAGACATCGCTTGATTACCGGTCAATAATGAAAACCGTTAACAAGCGCGAGAGGAATCACCAATAATGACGATGACCCTCAAGGTACTGCAGTACAATTCACGTGGCGTGAATAAAGGACTTGGCGTCGAACGCCACGCAAAATCTTCTAGTCGAAGGTCATTGATGTATACCTGTCGCCGGAAGTGAGAAACTTGCCATTGAGGCATGCAAGCTTCAAAGTACTGATGGGGGTGTTCCTAGATCAACTTCTTGGATAATGAGCTGAAGTCGACAAGAAGCGATCCGCCAAAGGAGGGCCTTAATGAATCCCACATCAATGACACGGAACGAAGCTAATGATTTTAGTGGAGGTGAAAACAAACTGTGACATATGATTCAGGGTGGCGATCATGAATGGATGAAGGATAGTGTATGGTAGTGGATGGGACACGGTTGACACTTTCAGAATGACCCCTCTTGAACATATAACGACACTGATGCGATGGATCGGTAGCATTACCACAAATGTGGATGGTTTGGCGAGGACCATGGTGATGAGACCGGTGAATGAAACAACCCAACCCGATGTGGTACGGAGGAAAAGTGTCATGTTCAAGAGTGACTTGCTACCATTAAACTTTGATGTTCTCCCAATTTTTCCCCAGTCATTTCTGACCAGTACCTCTTTATTTTTGTCAAGCTTGAGGAGGATAACATATGCTTGTTCTATAACCTGCCCTTCGGGCAAGCCCATCGCTATGATTTAACGAGCCTAGCGATAGGGAAACTCGTTCTCGTCTAAAGACAAGTTTGTCGCTATTTAATCATTTTAACGAGTCTAGCGACAAGGAAAACTCGGTCCTTTTCATTTTTAGAGAGTCTAAAAAGGTACAGAAAGTTAACTCCATAATCCCTTTTTTGTCAGCTAATCCCTTAAGTCCGAAAAAGTATAAAACAATACAGAAGGGATGGCTGTTCGGTACTTTTAACAAGCCGAACAAGACAAGCGCTCGATCCTTTTGTGCAATAATCCCTCAGGTCCAAAAAGATTAAAATTTAGAGGAGGGATAGCGTTCCGGTCATTTAACGAGCTGGACGGCCAAAACTCGGCAAACTTTTCATATTTTACGAGTCAGTGAAAAGAGCTCAAAGAAGACTCGTCTTTTGAGGAACGAGTGATAAACAGGGATAGCAGCAGATTCCAGGTACAGGTTGGAATTTTTCCAATCACGGCAGTGTCACGAGGATGGCTAGGTGAAATCACTCTTCGCAGCTGTTTCTCAAAAGAGGTAAACACACAAATGGAAGTGAATGATCGGCCAAATGAACAGTGGAGGTGATGGATGAAAACACGATCAAGGTTCTTATGGCTGATGAATTTACGATCTCAAAAGGTTATTTACCGGTTCATTTTTTCATGAGCTTGAACTCTGGGGGAAACTTTTGCTCACACTTTTCTATTTTTTAATGAGCATAAATTCAGTCATAAAACTGCTCGAATTTTGCGTTTATTTTTTAACGAGCATGAACTACATGCTAAAACTGCTCGATATACCAGTCATAATAAGAACGCCTCCTATGAGATAACTATTTTTTAAGGAGCTTTATCTCACAAAGCTATGCTCCAATTTCGGCAAATTTTACTTTTGCCCCACAGGCTTTCTTCATGCAAGGTCGGAAACGGCTAATCCTACGAGTTTAACGGGTTAGACCTACAGGTTTAAAGGGAGGACCTAAAAATTTAAAAAAATAAATAGTCGTCCCTTGCTTGCATTCCAAAAGTTCGCATGCCCCCAGGTATAGGATAGAATTTCGAGGCTGCCCCTCCTCTCCCCTACCTCTGCTTTTCTTTGGGTGTTCACAGTTATTTGTCATCTTGCTAATCTAATGTTAACGATACTTGTCTTCTCGTTATTTTAAGGGGTCTTACGCAGTACTTGTCTTCCCGTCGGCCCACTTCTTAACGAACAGCTATTTGTGACAATGGAAGAACACTACTCAAAGACAAAACATTGGTATTATTGAGGGAGGCTTGCATCTTTCTTATTATCCGAAGAGGGTTCTATTTGCTGCCGCAAATCAATCTCTTTCTTCGGCGGTGTCTATCATTGGGTTGTCCAAAGATGGTTACCCTCTGTCACAACAATATAGTTCCCTACTTTGTAGGCTGCCCCTGCTTATCCTTCAAAACATACGTTTCGATGGGCGAGGCTTGAATTCAAAGATGGTTACTATTCGTCGCGATAAGGGAATTCCTACTTGGGCATTGCCCACTTTTTTAGACAAAGGTGAATGACTCTCTTGTCAAACACATAACTTTAACAAAAGATTATTATTCCAGAACAACCCCACTTCCTTCCACGGACGGGGTACGGACTAGTCATATTCTTTTGCGGAAATTCTTCCTTATACCTGGAGTTTCTTCTGCCCGAAGCAGACCAGGGTGCATGCCCCCTGGGTCCTAGTCTTTCTTTCCGAATCACTCGCATTCATCGGGAAGGAGGACTAGGGGTGGAGGCGAATCTTGAGCGAACAGACCATTTAGGAATGGTATTTGACTATTTGCGATGCGAGATCCCGGAAATGAAAGTTGGTCTACGAGCTTGACCACCCTTCCTTCGTGTGGAAAACACATTACTCTAAAGAGTGAGGAGACTATCACTCCCATGCAATAAATATAGTCGCGTCCAAGGAGTAGGTTATAATCCAAGGGTCCTTGGACGACCATCACGTTCATCCTGACGGTCTTCCCTTTCAATGTAACAGGTACATTGGGGAGGATCCCTAATGGTCGACTGGTTCCTTTATCAAAACCTGAGAGATTTCTCAACTCAGGTAAAAGCGCTGGGGAACCCAGTGCTTTCCAAGCAACAGAGGAAAGGATACTCACAGACGCCCCTTCATCAATGATAGTACAAGCCATAATCATTCTATAGATCTGGACAATGATTCTGAATGGTATACTGGCTGGTAACCGGGGTCTGCCTAGTTGATTCCAATCAAAGGATACAACCAGGTTGCTTGGTGGTGGGACCGAATATACGGCCGGATATGACTCTGATGATGTTCCTTCCTGCGATAAAGGAATGGGCGCATTGCCCTGATGCTCATCGGAGTCGGTGCTGATGAAAAGAACCTGGATGGTGTCATCCTTATTCTCTTCAGTGAGGGTGTCGCATGAAGATGACTCTTCGGCGACGGTGTCATTTGAAGACGGGTCTTCAATGACGGAGTCATTGGACGATAGAACCTCTGAAGGAAGAACCGGGTCAACTGCCGTATCGACCTTTAGACTTTCGTCTGGTCTGGATTCAGTAGGTTCATTCTCAATGACCGACACTTCAGCTGACCACTTGAGCGGGTCAACTGGATTTTCAACTATCGAGGGATTAGGCGCGAGTTTTCGGTATCCAGGAGGAAGCTGCAACGGTGAAACCGGGCGATCTTCCAAAACTCTCTTTGCCTCATATAAGAATGGACATTTGTGGATAGCATGATTGCCTTCACACAATAGACAGGGTGATCTTGGTCTCCTTCTTCGTCCTTCACTCTCGCTAGTTGACGGAATGCAATCAACATGACAACCAGAGGTTGATGCTACCGGATTGTGCAACCTTGGGGACCAGTCCCTTAGTATCCGGGGAATACAAGGACAATCACGATGGAAGTGGATCCCTTTGCAAATGACACATGGCGTTTTAGGCCCGGTCGGTGCAGTGTGTGGGTTTTTGTCAGCTTTCTTCTGCTTGCCCCCAGTCGCCTTCGCCAGAGGCTCCTTCTGCTTCTTTTCTCTCTTCTTCTTCTTTTCCTTCTTCTCCTTGGGAGGCTGACTTTTGCCAGCTTTACCTTGCAAAGATGAAGGATCAGAGGAAGTATCATAAGAAGTGGAAGGCTGGTGGGTAGTTCTAGATTGTTCTGACTGTTGATTCGACTGCTCAGGATTAGTGGCGATCTGGACTACATTAGTTGAAAAGAGCCATACAGGGAGGCCGATTGTCAATCCTGGAAGTGACAATGTATCCATATGAGGCGCACCAACATCTCCCCAAGAGGAGAAGGGATTTGGACTTCCGCCAAGGTTACTTCCTTGGTTGGTGGGCTCCATACTTTTCAACTGAAAGATCAACGTGGGAATAACAGGTGATTATGTTCCGCTTAAAATAAATTTTATTAACGACGCTTTTAGACACAAACTTGCTTTTTCATGTTTTAAGAGTCGAGAAAAAGCTAAAGATGACTCTAGTCACCTTCGATGTATTAACGAGCCCGAAGTGACAAATGCTCGGTTGGACTTTTTCAGTTATAGAGTTTGAAAAAGGCCAAAAGAAACTGCTCTGGAGATCTAGGCAGAGGGTGTGCCAAACCTTTCGCGAAACCACAGAATACGTTTTACGGTACGGGTGGTCAATCTTCGTGAATGCTGTGTTCACTGCATCGCGATCAGTGGGGCGGCCGACACGGTTTCCTAAGGATAAAGGATAAAAGCCTATAGGGGTCTCCCAATATACGCGACGGTACGCGGGAGCTCAAGTCCGTGTTAGTGCCGCCGACTCTCAGGAGGAATCACCCACCTTCGTAGAGATCGACAGTCACTATGTTTAACGACGCCGGAACACGTCTCTACCTAGACCTCTAGATGTTTGCGTTAAATTCCAAAGCGTTGTTATGTAAATTGAGTTTATTTTAATGTTGATCTTGCTTAACAGTTTGCCTTTCAGGTTCGCCACGAGATGTATATATACAACTTCCTATATGCAATCTAAGAATGAGAAGCAAATCTTTTCAATCTTTCAACTTTGAAAACCTTAATCTACTGAGGGAAAAGAAAGACACAACTTTTTCCACAGATCATAGAACACACACTAAAATGCACATTTTCCTAAATCGTCAAGCACACAGTCAAATGCAAAATGCACAATGCATGTATTTCTTTTCGTTATCCTTAATGTTGATGTAAGACAGAAAGGAAACTGTTGTATAATTTTGAATCTAATTTCAAGTAGAAATAAACAAGCTTGTCCACAATCAAAAAGACACCTTATGATAGACTTGTTTAAACACAGGAAATGTATAGATCCAAACCATAAAATGAAAAACAAACAAACTCAAACAGCCATGAACAGTAATAAAACTAGCTCTTCAGATCACAAAGATACTTTTACAGTTCAGGATCTAAGAGGCCACATCTATACTGGTTCGCTTTTCACAATGGGAAACTGTAACTGAAACAAGAAATACTGAAAGAACACTCACAGCTTCATCACACAACTGAGGCGGAATAATGTCAAGGAGAAGTGGTTTACAACAAGTACAATGACCAGCAAGCAATCAGCAAAAACAAGTGAAAACAGGGCTAAGACACAAAGGGAAAGCTGAGCAAGACAATGGCTAACTGGACCAGCGCAGGTTCTAGTCTGCCAGTTTGACTCTCAGCGCAGTTCCCGAAGGGAGCACCTGCGCTGTAATGCAGACTGCCTGTGGACAGCCTGCACTGACACATGAGAGTTTCGTCTACAAAGAATTCCGGGTCATAAAAAGCTCAAAAATGCACTGTTTTTGCTGAAATAAAAAGCTATAGGTCAAGTACAGGCTAAGGGATGATCAAGAGGATGAAGATCTATCACAAAGAGTAAAGAGTCTTTTGTAGATAAGCTCTTCAAATCTTGAATTTGCTCAGCAAATGAGCAAGAGTAGCAGTCCCTCTACTTCGCTTTTGATATAGTCAAAAGCTTTTCGATTTGGTACTCTTTTCTTCAAGAAATGAATAGCAAAATACTACAAACACCAACAAGATACTAGGCTCCAGCGGAGTCGCCAGTTTGTTGTGGGGAAAAGTATCCGATGCGGATGACCCTATCCCTACTCTAAAGGTGACAGTCTTTAGCAACAACTGAAAGTAAAGCTTTGATATTTTCCTTTATGAAAGTACAGAGAGAAGGAAGAAAAGATTAACCAACCTGGTGTCTTTCGCTTAGTCGATCCTTATCCTCTCCCTTTGTATCTTGTTCCCAGCTCCTTGCTCTCTTTGCCGGTCCAGCTACACACAGGTCCTGCACAAAACAAGAGAAGAAACTACAAGATATATGTACTCATAACTGATGCATGGATTAGAGTGAATCAAATATACATGTAAATACAATACATCAATGCAATACAAGTATATAGGAGAACATGCAAAACTTTATTGATAGAAGTAACAGGGTTCTGAGAAGGTTACAACCAATGATGGCTCCAATCCAGCAGCACCTCCCCAGCAGCAAGAACTCTCCTCTTCACCTCTAGTAAAACAATCACCCAATAGCTCTAACTGTAAACCAACAACACCTCCTTGCTTTACACAAAATTCCAGCCTCCTTAGACCTCATAGAAGAGCTCTATATATAGGATAGAAGAAGAGAGGATGAGTCAGCTTGAGACTGACATGAAGCTGCCTTGTGTCCTCTCCCTCTTCAGTTAATCTTCAGTTCTTGAGTCCACTTGGAGATCCTTGCTTACACATGGTGATCAAGTACCTCTTACTCATCACAGGGCGAATCTCATGAACCAAGTGTCAGTTTGGAAGCTTCCTGGGCAGTTGACACCTTGCAGGATGACTGTGCCACTTGGCCAATCTCGCCCAGCGCAGGTAGCCTTCATTAATCTTGACTTCCAGCGCAGGTACAAGGAGGGACAGTTGCATTCCAGCGCAGAAGCTCAGTGGAGCAGCTGACATGATCCAAAATAAGCCTGTTTTGAAGTGTTTTCAGGTGGAGAACTGATTGGAAGTGCTGTTGTTTGATGACCTTGTTCTTTTAGGGGTAAGAACAACATGTTTAGGGACTGAGGATCCCTGTAATTATCGACATTTCATGCTCCATGATGCGAGGCACAAAAATGTCTATAACACCCACAACTACATCACACTGAGAGGGATTCGTTGGAAGAACCAAAGGTGCATGCTAAGGAGATGTAACACCCTCCTCCCACATTTAACCAAGCTAAATGGTCCATTGGAGTAAACATGTGACGAAGAGTTACTATGATATGATTCAACTCCCTATGTATAGTTAAGGTAGTGGAATCAACTAAACAAAACCAAACTAACATTCCTCAGGAGCTACAGAACCTTCAGGAGGAAACCAACTCCTCCAAGTGCCCAACCCTTGAGACAAATTATTCTTTTACTGAGCTAGAGCCCCAGTCACTCCCATGAAAAGCCTTCCATTCGATTAAGACCCTCTAGTTGCTCTCACAACAAGGCCTCCATGCGACTGTGGTCTTTTTCAGGCAGTTCTATGCCAACGACCCTGAATTCTAAGGCACTTTTTTAGGGCTAAGACTCATGCCTCTGCACAGAACTTCGTGAAACTTCCAGAAATGATAAATAATATGATGACAAGGCCTCTAATGCAAAACTTGAACAAGGACTTGACCTAACAATGCCTAGCCATGACAAAAATTCCATCAAACACATCATGAACATGTAATCTACAAGTCATATAAACACATATGAGCATAGGGACATCATACTTATCTTAGATTTTCCAAGAAGGTATGATACCATCTAATATTAGCTGCATTATCATCTATTAGGTAGTACATTCATTATTCATTCATTTACTAATCAAAACATGATGAAAGCCATAACTCAAGTCTATCATAAGACATGCGTATAACCAACAAAATAAAAATGATAGAACAACCATTATGACCACATAATAACAAGCACATTTACACATAATACAAAAGAGTAAAAGAGCTCTTATTATCATATGAAAAATGCAACAAATCAAGGGAATTCCACTTACTAGCTGACCATAGATTGGCTGAACCAAATATTTCTTTCAACCAATCACCCCGATGTCATATTCCAAGCATGAATGTGGGACCTACAAAAAAAACTAGAACTTCCTCAAGCTTTACCGCAATCCACCAAGGGATTCCTATGCCTAAGCCCTCATCTATGCAGCTCGACTTTCCTGCAATCTCGCCAAGGGATTACTAGGCCCAAACAACAAACATGCACTACCAGAATTTACCGCAATCCCACCATATACTGATCCAGGGATCACTAGGCCTATACAAGCATGGATTCCTCCAGATATCTCCACATAAACCATGATAAATTTGTCTATCTCCACCTCTAGGCTTTACCGTATATCCCCGCATTCATTGATCGAGGATTCTATTGTGGCCAGCAACAACCCCCCTTCTTATTTAGTGTTATTCCTAATACTAAATAAGTGGGGACCCTTAGTTAAAAATTAAAAAAATCAATTAATGTTTAAAGTTCCTTTCCTAATAAAACTTACCATAATAAGCTTAGGAAACCCCCTTGCAAAATCTAAAAAATCTAAGTTTTATGATAAGATAAGACAAAATCTTTCCTTAGGAAATATCGCATTGCCAAAGGATAACAATACTCCTCCTTACAAGCCGAATTCCAACAATGCGAGATCACGATACGCGATAATAAACAAATATCGCATCGCATACATCAAGCACAACTTACATTGAAACACTTTAATTTGCCGATATGCGATGACGCCGATCGCAAATCACATTTCGCAAAAAACATGTTAACAAAGATTGTCATACATTACGTTCCTGCGATAATGCGATATTGCGATTTCACGATACAACGACAATGCGATAATGAGATATAGTGAGCTATCAACTTAGCGACGTTATGATTCTGTGATGTTGCGATCTGCGATATTGCAAAATCGCTTCATCGCAGATCTTTCGGGCTCGTAATTCAAAAAAATTATTTTCCATAAACTGACACCTGGTTATGCGCTTTAATGCTAATAAATGAGTTATTTGCCAGTTATTAATGGAATATGGTGTCGTGCTTATTGAAAAATCATCTCACGTAAGGTGGTATACTCTATGCATCTTCGACATTTAAAACTTTCCCATCAAACTTCCTTGTCATTATTTTCACTTCACTTGTGAATTGCAGGAACGGAGAACAGAAAATGATACAAAGCAATATGTAGGATATTGTGGGAAAGAAAAGCAAATCTCCAAGCTCTGAAGAGAAAGAAATGGCACCCTTGTATGCAAACACGGCCTGTAACAAAGACACAGGAATTGCTACGTTGGAAGGCATGTATAATATGCTTGAGGAGGAGAATCCCAGAGTAATGGAAGTTACTGCTACCGCGGGCTCACATAGCTCTTCTGAGGCATCCATCACAGAGCTAGCTTGCTCATTATTACATCGGAAAGCAGCAAGGCCCAAAATTCTCCCGTACACAGACATGGTTAAGTGGATACTGGACAACATTGATATCAGAAATAGACAGTTTAAAACTCAAGGTCAAGGACTCATCGGCTCATTCGCTGCATAGGATTTAAAGCTCATGTGTCATTTACTAGAGCCACAGGCAACTTATAAAAAGAATTTTATGGAGAAATTTGCAAAATAAAATCAAGATCTGGCAGAAACCACTAAAGACTGGTCAAGGAGGGACGAACCGCTCAAGAAATATAAACATGGTATGTACAGTACTGGTTCTCTCACCTCCCCGTATTGCTTTGCTGTTGCCATGCATTGTAGACTGTTTGGAATGCCAAATATTAACAAATTTTCGTCTGAATGGCTACCATTACTGGATGCCGCCACGAATGCCACTATTGTAGATTGGGCTAAAATATTGTCTGATAACCTAGTCACGGCCATTGTAAATTACCGATCTAAAAGAACTGTTTCTCAGAGAATTTATCCCCCTTTTTACCTATCTGCGTATGTAATGGATGCGATATGTTATGTTTCTAAGTTTCCTGTTATGGGTTGGAAATGGACAACTCAAGACCCACTACCCATCCATGTCTATCATAGAGAATTGGGGGACTCTAAATTCGCTCCACACTTCTACCAGATTTGTCATGGAATCATGTTTCCCTTGTACAGAATGTTGTATGATAAAGATGCTCCAAGATGCTCTCTTGAAGCAGAGGTAGACATATGGTTCGGGGAGGAATTGTTTACTTATGTGAGGGTATTTGGAAGTTCTACTTCCCCTCACGTCTTACCTTTGTATGTTCCTGATAAACTCTTGGCTCGAGAGATTGCTTATCAAACCTGTGGAGAAGGAGGTTTGACTAAAGATTTGAAAGATAAAAAGAAGGCTATATGGCCACAGTTTCCTGTAGCCTGTGGGGCCTTTTCGCTATTTGATGTAGGCCATGCATTCACAGAAGTAAAAAATATAACGTGTTTACAGTTATTCAAATTTTCAGGAAGACCATTCGACCCTCATGATGTTGCTAAGAATTTCACTACTGCAGTCAAGATAAAGGTGTTTTCTGGAGAAGATGATTTATTCGATGACATATTCCAACAGAAAAGCACACTTGAAGAAATTCTGCATGCAGCCCAAATGCAATTCTCTCCAAAAGAATTTCAAAAGTTCAAAATATACAGGGAAAGAAGGTTAGCCAGTATTCCTTTGGAGAAACTACGCCTAGAACCCATAGGGGAACCAACTCCAAGTGTTAGTCTTAGTGGAAGTTCAGGCACAAACAGATCTAAATCCAATTTTGGAAAAGAAACATCTGAACATTCTAAAATATCCGAAAGTGAACAGGATAAGAGCGAAGGGTCAGTAAAGGATACTTCCCATTCAACGGAACTTCTACAACAACAGGTTTTTACCTCCCCGCAAAGAGATCCTCCCCCTCTCGTCATTCAACAGCCATCAATCACAACTGAACTAGATAAAGAATGGGAAACCTTCAATGACTTGATCAATCTTGAATGACAAACCATAAAGACACCTGTGAGCAATGCACAAGCAACAAAAGAAGTAGTCACAAGAACAGTTAGCAATGTCTCAGATATGGAGCATATTCCTATTGCCCCAGCCTCTAAGCTTATGCTCAAAATAGAAGAAATTCCTCCTCTTGATATATTTTATAGCCCACAACACAAAGCAGTAGTGAGAAAACAAAGGAAGAAAAGGAAATTGGAAAACATGCTCTCTCATGACGCAGAACAATTAGACGTCCTGTGGCAAGATCCCACTACCAATCCCACTGAGAATCTCACCAAACTATCTCAGATCGCAGGAGCTTATGCCTCTGCAATTATTGATAAAGCATCTAAGGTACAACCACTGCTAGAAGAAAAGGAAGACCAGGTACAAGTTTTGCAACAACAGTTGCAACAAGCTAACGCTAACAATGCAACACAGAAACAGCTTGAAAGGTTACAACATGACTTCCAACAAATGCAGATAGGCTACCAGGAAAGTTTGGATGAGAAAGGAAAGCAGTTACAGGATTTACAGGAGATGCATAAGGACAATCCTAAACTTATAAAATTCATCATAGAATCCATTTCCTTGAATGAGCAATTACTACAGCAGCAGGAAGCGTTGGGCCAAAAAATATCACACTGGAACTATTATTGTGAAATAAGTGATAAAACCACTAATCAAGTTGTAGATTTACGAAGTGATTATGATTTAGTTGATAAATAGGTTACTGAATATTTGGCTTGGCAAGAAACAGATGAGGGAAAAATAGCAGGTGCACCAAGGATCAATGAAAATCACAAAGAAATGCTCTTTAACAAATGGGACGAGCAAATCAGGGAGGCAGAGCAAGCAGCAGAAGGAGCAGCCACGACAGCAAACAGTATTATTGATTGTGTAAATGAAAATTTGCATAGGGAAAATTTGATTGCAGAGACCACTCTAGGGTATTTACCTAACATACAACAATTACAAACAGATTGGAGGCAGAAAGCTCAAGAAAAGGCACAAGCAATCCAAGGGTTAACCAAGTTGAACTGGGATTATTACTAGGCATACTTGGTAAAGCCACATAGCCAGTGGATGACTATCAAGTGTATCATCAATTCGGCTAAAAAGATGGTGCCAGCTCTTGTCGATTCTGTTTTCTCAGCTCAGCTAATATCGAAAGTCGGCCAACTGACTCTTCTCAAACAAATGCTGCATGCGTGCGATTTCAAGGACCAGATACAAAAGTAGTTTTAATTTTATATTCAATTTTAAGTTTTAATTTTGTTTTATTTTCCTGAAATGAGGATGGTCATTTAAACCGCATCCTACATTTTTGTAATAAGTTATTTTTAGAATTAGTTAGTAGTATTTAAACCCTTCTCATGCATTTAGAGAAGGGTCCTAAAATTTGTCAAAAACTTATCCCCAGAACATGCATTTCTGTACCCTCTGAGGAGGTTTTGATAAATGAATGGAACGAGATTTATTGATATTTTCATTTGATATCTGCTACTGATGTTGCACTTTTGTACTCTTAGTGGATGTTAGATCAAGAAGAGATAAATCATTATTGCTTGAAGCTCATGAGTAGGACTAGTTATAAATGGTACTTCTATCTCTTAACTATTTCTGCCTTTGTGTTAAAGTGATTTTCATGTTCAGTTATTTATATATTGATGTATGAATGCCTGAGTTATCATTTGGCACTTTTGTACGGTGATAGCTATTTATTTATGCTTAATGTATGAATAGCTTATTATGCGATATGTTTTTCACAACTGTTTTGTCTAACTTTTTATACGAAGTGGTTCATCTTTATTGAATTCTTTTCTCATAACAGTTGAATGATCTTTATTACCAGTTGTTATTTGAAATCATTTTAGATCGCATAACGGAAAGATTACACCCCGAGATAGTGTAGATTTAGATATTTCTACTTATTAGAATACAATTTCCTTATTATTAGATTAGAGTTAGAGTAAAAGTATTCCATTTAGAAACTTCTAGAAAGAGAAACATCAATCCGTCATACACACATACACAAGTTGGGAAACTGATCCCATATCCCCAGTCGGACCCACTATACCAAACAGAAAAGGAGCTGCTAACTAAGGTTCGGACCGGGTGGGTATCCCCCTTGTTGTAGACCCGATTTTTGGGGCTTCAACATAATTGGCGCTAGAAGGATGGCCCGAACTGTGAAAGGCAAATAAATCTAAATTTAAATACCATTCTGAGAGTAAATCGCCCTCACCATCTCCCTCGACTTCTCCGTTGCATTTGAATCCATAGTCAGAAGTCACTTGAGCAACAACTGCTGCCACGAACCCTGACATTTCATAACAATCTACTATTGAACCTCCTGAAGTTGAATCTTTGATTCACAAACTTCAGCGATTCTCTATATCTCCTCAAAAATATGATAAATCTCAAGGCAGGGTGACTTCGTAATATAACCCTGCTCATCCTCTTACCAAGTTAAAGAGCAAAAAGTTTGGTGTTCAGCCAACCGAATTACCTCTACCTACTAGGAAGAGAGCAAGAAAGTCTCCTAAAGGTTCTGATAGTGAGACTCTTTCATCATCATCATCCATCTCAACATCTTCACTATGAAGTCAACCATCCACTCCTGCACTTCAGATCATTGTCCATCAGCCTACTGGAACTTCCACAACTCCTTCTCAACCGCAGGGATCATCTTCTGCACTTTCATCTATTAGTATTTCAGTGATGGCTCAATCTCCATGGAATAACCTAGGGGCAGTCTTAATGCCTGCACCCTTGAGTCAGTTACCGGCCCATCCTGAAAAATGGTTGCCTAAGTTTAATCCTGAGGTAGGTATGCTAGCGGAAGAACATATAAATAACTTTATGCTATCCATAAATCTCAATGGAGTTGTTAACGAAGATGTTGTTTTTCAACTTTTTCCTTATACTCTGTAAGGAACAACCAAATCATGGTATTTCTCATTACCATTTGGATCTATTACTAGTTGGGACATCTTCCAAGAACAATTCCTGACCAAGTTCAATGATGACAGGTCTACAACGACACTGATCAACGACTTTTCTAACCTTAAGGCCGAGTCAAGAGAAACTATCAACGATTTCAATTTACGTTTCAATAAAATCTTAAACAAAATTCCTAATGCTTCTCAGCCTAGTGAAGAAGTGCGAAGTGAATGGTACATCACCGCTTTACCATCAAACTTAGCAATCTTTGTTGATAGGGCTAACAAAACAAACTTGGTTGAAAATATGAAAGAAGCGATAGCAATAGAGAAATGTATTATGGCCCTAGAAAAGAAAAATGTGATAGAGGAACAAAAATCTAAGAAGGTTTCTTTCAAAGAAGATCCCAAGAAAAAACAATCGAAAGATCCATTTGATTTAGAAGGATTACAAAAATTTTTGAAGACCATGTCTAATGAAATGGTCGACATTAAGAAACAAGTAGCAGAAACTTCTTCTAAGAAGCCATACAGGCCTTTTAAAAGAAATCCTTCAACCGATTCCAAACCCCCTAACGCTATTACAAGTGCTGAATCAAAAGAAGAAGAGGAAATCGCTACTGAAGAACATACCGATGAAGAAGAAGTTGTAGAGTTACAAGGTATGTGGGATTTCATACTCCCAGATGAAGAGGATCAAGAGGAATTCCCAATTAGTACTCGCAGCAGAAATCAACTCTATCCTCCTCAACCTACACCTAAGCCAAAGAGCGCAAGATTGATGACTAAGGATAAAGTCGTAGCAAAGTAAAAATCACGTAAAGCGACTCAAACCAGCCCAGTCCAATCAGACACATCAACTCCATCTAAAACGCTAATCGTTTCGGATGAAATGGAGTATAATATCATAGAAGACATGAAAAAGACTAGGGACAATATTACTCTTTTCGAATTGAGAAAGTTAAAACACAAGCAAAAAGTACTTTTGAAAGAATTACATGCTGTATTAGTTGCACCTTTACCAGCCACTGTAATCTCTCAAGCTTCCCATGATATGGGAAGACCTCCAACTAATGCGATGAATAAGGTTGATCCAAATGATATTGCCTTAATTGGAGGAAGATCGAGATCTCATACTCCCCCATTTCTCCTTACTTATGAAATTTTCAATAAAAATGTGCATAATTGCTTAGTAGATTCTGGAGCTTCATCAAATATTTTACCAAGATCAATATGTGCAAAATTGAACGTTCAACCACAGAAATATGCTGTGCACATAGTTCAGCTAGATCGATCACAAGTCGAAGTATTTGGCGAATTAAATCAGGTTACCATAAGGCTGTCATCCAACCCAAATGTATGTCAAGTTATTGACATTTTAGTTGCTGATATTCCAGAATTTTATGGCTTAATTCTTAGCAGAGATTGGTCAGAAAAACTTCATGGATACTTTACAACTGACTGGTCACATATGTGGCTCCCTTACAATGGTAAACCAAACCAAATAAAAGTTGAGCGGGAGAAACATCAGAAATACATAGTAACAGATCTTGAGGGAGAAAATGAACCAATAGCATATAATTCTAACATCATAGGCAACTATTCAGTAGATTCTTTCCTAGGAAATTTTAATTCTCATACTTCACCTTACTTAGAACATTCTGTTTTATCTCAAGTAGAAAATTTCTCTCAAACAGATAGTTCTAGATGCATTAATTTTATAGATAGTCCTGTAAATAAATCTTTGTTTTGGAAACTATTTTTTGATGGTTTTAAGTCTAACGAAGGAGTAGGAGTAGGATGCGTGTTGGTAAATCCAGATGGAGATAAAACTATGCTAATTTGCAGACTCGAATTTGAGTGCACTAACAATACCGCAGAATACGAGGCTTTAATCTAAGGGCTATACAAAGCAATAGAACTGGACTTCAAATACCTGCAAGTTTTTGGATATTCTGAAATTGTAATCAGACAGGTACGTAATACTATACACTATTTATCAGGTCATTAAAGCATTACCAATCTTTAGTTCAAGATCTGACTGAACACTTTATAGCATTTAATATTTCATCAATTCCTAGACTCCAGAATGCTAGCGCAGACCTCTTAGCCAACGTAGCTTCCAAGCTCATTCCTTCAGAAGATTTTACCCCTGAATGATTTTCAATTGAATTAATTTTTAGACCATCTATTCTTGATAACATTACCAATTGGAGGATTTTCAACGACGATCCTGATATCGTGAGTTTCCTCACATCTGAAGGATCCTACACCAATCAAATAATTGACGAAGACCAACATGACCAACAATTGCAACAAGATAGTACTAACAATGCTATACCTAAATCAGTAGTCAAATTAGAAGACCTTTATGATTTGAAAGATCGATTCAAAAGATCTACCAATTCAAAACTCCAAAGTTCAACTTTGAATTATGAATTAGTAAATCTAGGAACTGATGCCAAACCGCAGAATATCAACCTAGGCCTTGGCCTAGCCCCTGAAGAAAAATTAGCATATATCCATCTCTTGAAACAATACAAAAGTGTCTTTGCTTGGAATTACGATGAACTCAAAACATACGACACCTCCATCATCCAACATACTATCCCAATGATCGATAATGAAAAACCTGTCCAACAAAAGTTGAGAAAGATCCATCCCAATTTAGAAAATCAGATCAAAACTGAACTCAATAAGTTATTGAAAGCCAAAATAATCTTTCCCATTAGACATTCTAAATGGGTCTCCAATATGGTCCCTGTTAGAAAGAAAAACGAAGATATTAGAATCTGCATTGACTTTCGAAACCTTAACAAGGCCTGCCAAAAGGATAATTTTCCTTTGCCCCCCATGGAACAAATACTGCAGGCAGTTGCGGGCTCAGAATTAATGTCATTCTTGGATGGATTCTCAGGATACAATCAAGTGTTGGTACATCCCGATGATCAATTAAAAACTACATTCAGAACTAAATGGGGCACATACGCATATCAAAGAATGCCATTTGGTTTGATTAATGTGGGTGCCACATTTCAGAGAGCCATGGACATCGCATTCAAGGGGTTAGTTAATAAATCTGTGGTAATCTATTTGGATGATATAACTGTTTATTCCAAGAAAAAAAACAACCATCTTAGAGATTTAAAACAAATCTTCCAACGTTGTCTAAGATATGGGATTTCGCTTAACCCGAAAAAAATCCTTTTTCGCATTAAGTGAAGGAAAACTTCTAGGATTCATAGTGTCAAAATTTGGAATTCACATTGATCCTAACAGAATCAAGGAAATTTCAGCAGTACCCCTACCTCACAACAAGAAAGCCATGCAGTCTTTCTTTGGCCAGATTAACTTTGTAAAGAGATTTGTTCTAGACTTTTCAAGAATCGTGTCTCCTTTATGAGCCATGATTAAAAAGAACGCAAACTTTAAATGGGGCCAAGACGAACATGAGGCATTCACTCTGATCAAACAAGCTATTATTAATGCTCCATCTTTAGCAACTCCCAATTTTTCCGATCCTTTTATTTTGTATACATTTGCCTTAGATAGGTCATATGCTGCGATACTCACTCAAGCAAATCAAGAAAAGGCGGAAGCCCCAATTGCTTTTTTCAGTTCCGATTTACAAGGAGCTGAGTTTAATTATTCAGATGTGGAGAAACAAGATTATTCTGTTTTCAAAGCAATTAAATATTTCAGACCTTTTTTACTCAAAACACATACCAAAATCATAGTATTGTTTCCAACTGTAAGAAATCTTCTAGTACAGAAGGATGTGGGTGAGAAAAGGGCCAATTGGGTTACTTCCTTACAGGAATATGACGTAGAAATCAAACCAGCAAATATTGTAAAAGGTCAAGGGTTTTGCAAAGTGTTGGCAGGAGCATCACTAATATCGGAAAATCCATCTACAGAGGTACAAGTGTACGAGGTAAGATTAAACGATGTTGAGTCATTATATGATGATATTATTTATTATCTAAAGAATGGATATGCTCCTTCAAACCTCGATCATACCAAGAAAAGAGCTCTAAGGTTAAAAGCCAAATAATATCAACTCATGAATGATGTTCTTTTTAGAATAAATTATGATTCTGTTCTCCTTAAATGTCTTGAGAAAGCTGAAGCTGAAAAAGTCTTGCAGGAACTCCACGATGGGCCAGCAGGCGGACACTATGCTGGAGACGCAACTACTCATAAAATATTACACGCAGGCTATTACTGGCCCACATTATTCAAAGACGCACATAATTACGTGAGGAAATGTCAAGTCTGTCAAACTGCTGCTGGGAGAAAAAAGAAACCATCCTTACCACTGCAACTAGTTAACATTGAACAACCTTTTGAATAGTGGGGATTAGACATAATAGGTGAGATCGTTCCTCACTCTTCTAAACAGCATAGATATATCCTTACAACAACAGATTACTTTACTAAATGGGTAGAAGCAGTTCCACTCAAGACAGCTAACGCTGAAAATATCATCGAGTTCATAGATCAGTTCATAATCACCAGGTTTGGGTTGCCTTCCGCTTTAATGTTTGATAATGCATCATATTTTTCTGGTAATACAGTGACTGAATTTGCACTCAAAAGGGGTTTCAAGCTTAAATACTCTGCCAATTATTACCCACAAGGGAATGGGTTAGCTGAATTTACAAATAAGAACTTAATTAGAATCATTAAGCAAACCATTGACCAAAATCATAAAAATTGGCATAAGTCTTTAATATATGCTTTATGGGCAGATCGAATAATGCATAAAGCCTCCATGGGCACTTCTCTCTTTAATTTAGTTTATGGGAAAGAAGTGGTTCTTCCAACACGTCTGGCAATTCCCTCTTTAGCCTTGGTTCAATATATTGATGAAGCACCAACTTCTTCCTTACAACTAAGGCAGTTGGAATTAATTAAGTTAGAAGAACAACGAGAATGGGCCAAGATAACTCACGCCCATCACCAAGCATTGGTGAAGGCTTCTTTTGATTCAAACATGATATCCATAAAAGAATTTCAGATGGGAGATCTAGTTTTAAAATGGGACAAGGCTCATGAGGAAAAAGGGAAACATACAAAATTTCAAAGAATGTGGCTTGGTCCTTTTCAAATCATAGAAGTCATAGGTCCGTCTACTTTCATGTTACAAGATTTAACAGGGAAAAGAGATTCTTTACCTGTTAATGGTCAGATACTCAAAAAATATTATCCATAGAAGATCATTCTTCTATTATTGTAGAATAGTTGTTTTTATTTCCATAATAAAATCGGTTAGAAATGGTTACATTTGAGATTCACGAAAAGGACATAAATTCTCTTTTAGATTTTGTTTTTTCACTTCTATAAATAGAATTCTTTCTGAAAAATTAATCATTACTATTGAAAGATACAGTTAAAGACTATAGGCCTAGAAATGATATTAGTTTCAATTGTATAAATTTTGATGAAAAGCCACCTTTAGTTAGAAATTGTTTTATTTCAGTCAAATGAAAGGTATCAATAACAAAATGAAGATTCTCTATAGAAAGGCTCTTTCCAAAAAACTCTATCATTGTCGTCCAAAGATGTCTTAAGGAAACAATGACTTCCTCCCCACCTAGGAAACTATAATATTCAGAGAATGATCCAAAGATACACTTTAACTTAAAGAGTAAGAGGCCACATCCCGAGCCGACTTATCATGATCATAGACATTATAGCTTGCTAACTTTGCCAAATATTACATACCACAACAGGGCAATGACTCAAGATTGTTGCAATCAAAAGACAAGGGGTCTCATCACGAGCCAGCTTGTTCAGAAAAGTTATAAATCAGTGAATGACTGTGTCATGAATTGGCTACCAAACCAAGACATTGTTCTTTAAGAATAAAAATAAAATGAAAGCAAAAAGTGTGGAAATGGATTTTTCTTTGAAAAGTTGTAAATTTCCCTAAATAGGATATAGGATCATTATTGGATAATAGGTAACCCTGTCGAAGCTATAAACGCTTGCTGGCAGCAAAGGCTCTATGTATGACAAATGAGCATATTTAAAACTGATTTACATAGAAGACTTTGCTTTTATCTTTATGAACCAAGTAATGACTGATGTAGATACAAGGACTGGCTTGAGGGAGTAAATAATCAAAGTTGCGAAAAAGAAGAAACGAAATATCATTGATAGGCAAAATCATAATGTACTTAGTCTTTCTATAGTAAAGTTTAATTTTCTGGAAAATTTTCTGTTTTGGAAGTTTTGAAAATTCAAAAGAACAACAGAGATAACTGGTTCTTGCAAGTGAATCGCTAATTGTTGTGGCCAACAACAACCCCCCTTCTTATTTAGTGTTATTCCTAATACTAAATAAGTGGGGACCCTTAGTTAAAAATTTAAAAAATCAATTAATGTTTAAAGTACCTTTCCTAATAAAACTTACCATCATAATCTTAGGAAACCCCCTTGCAAAATCTAAAAATCTAAGTTTTATGATAAGGTAAGACAAAATCTTTCCTTAGGAAATATCGCATCGCAAAAGGATAACAAGACTCCTCCTTACAAGCTGACTTCCAACAATGCGAGATCACGATACACGATAATAAACAAATATCGCATCACATACATCAAGCACAACTTACATTGAAACACTTTAATTTGCCGATATGCGATGACGCCGATCACAAATCGCATTTCGTAGAAAACAGGTTAACAAAGATTGTCATACATTACGTTCCTGCGATAACGTGAGATTGCGATATGCGATATTGCAATTTCGCGATACATCGACAATGTGATAATGCAATATAGTGAGCTATTAACTCAACGATGTTATGATTTTTCAATGTTGCGATCTGCGATATTGCAAAGCAAATCGCAAAATCGCTTCATCACAGATATTTCGGGCTCGTTATTCAAAAAAGCTATTTTCCATAAATTGACACCTGGTTATGCGCTTTAATGCTAATAAATGAGTTAGTTTCCAGTTGTTAATGGAATATGGTGTCGTGCTTATTGAAAAATAATCTCATGTAAGGTGGTATACTTTATGCATCTTCGGCATTTAAAACTTTCCCATCACCCTTCCTTGTCATTATTTTCACTTCACTTGTGAATTGCAGGAACGAAGAATAAAAAACGATACAAAGCAATACACAGGATATTATGGGAAAGAAAAGCAAAGCTCCAAGCTCTAAAGAGAAAGAAATGGCACCCTTGTATACAGACACGACCTGTAACAGAGACACAGGAATTGCTACGTGGGAAGGCATGTATAATCTGCTTGAGGAGGAGAATCCCAAAGTAATGGAAGTTACTACTACTGCGGGCTCACATAGCTCTTCTAAGGCATCCATCATAGAGCTAGCTTGCTCATTCTTACATCGTATAGCAGCAAGGCCCAAAATTCTCCCGTACACGGACATGGTTAAGTGGATACTAGATAGCGTTGATATCAGAAATAGACAATTTAAAACTCAGGGTCAAGGACTCATCGGATCATTCACTGCACAGGATTTAAAGCTTATGTATCATTTACCAGAGCCACAAGCAACTTTTAACAAGTAGTTTATGGAGAAATTTGCAAAATAGAATCAAGATCTGGCAGAAACCACTAAAGGCTGGTCAAGGAGGGACGAACCGCTCAAGAAAGATAAACATGGTATGTACAGTACTGGTTCTCTCACCTCCCCGTATTGCTTTGCTACTGCCATGCTCTGTAGACTGTTTGGAATGCCAGATATTAACAAATTTTCATCTGAATGGCTACAATTACTGGATGCCGCCATGAATGCCACTATTGTAGATTGGGCTAAAATATTGTCCGATAACCTAGTCACGACCATTGTAAATTACCAATCTAAAAGAACTGTTTCTCAGAGAATTTATCCCCCTTTTTACCTATCTGCGTATGTAATGGATGCGATATGTTATGTTTCTAAGTTTCCTGTTATGGGTTGGAAATGGACAACTCAAGACCCATTACCTATCCATGTCTATCATAGAGAATTGTGGGACTCTAAATTCACTCCACACTTCTACCAAATTTGTCATGGAATCATGTTGCCCTTGTGTTGGAAATAATACTGAGAGGGGGGGGTGAATCAGTATTATTAGATCAATAAAACTTTTTCAATGCTCAGAAACATATACGCTACTTCAGTTAAGTGAACCAGCGTGTATACGCTACTGTGTCTAAGGAAAACAACGTATAACCAGAAAACTTATAATTCAGTTAGTTTATCTTCAGTTAAGTGCATCAGGTCATTATTCACCATATTAAGAGTAAACAGATGCAGTATAACAGAACAGATCATCACACACAAAAGCCACACACATGAACACCATGATATAAGGTGGAAACCCAATGTGGGTGAAAACCACCTGCTGCAAGTCGTCTCTATCTTTCTTTAATAAGAATTTCAGTTTACAATCTTTTGTACTGGTGCAGCCTTATACCAGTACGCAGGCTACAACCTGCGGAAGGCTTCAACCTTCTCTCGTTCTCCAAACTTCCTTGGAAGGGAGCTCCAACCCCCTTAGCTCTTGTACTAGCTAAGATACTAGTACGTAGGTGCTGGCCTACAATCTTCTTTCCTTCAGGTACCACTTTTCATCAATTTTCAGACTGGATACTCCTGAAGCACAACATTACAATCTGAAGACCATGATTCATTAACAAATCATATAAAACAACCAATACTAGCATCATCAATCTTTGAATCACTGAACCACTGAAACCCTGTCAAACCCAGTCACCAGAACATAGAGCAGACTACAGAACTCTGCAATATCAGTCAGATCCAGCTGCAACCCAAAAATCAAGCTCCAAAAGCTATACGCTACTACTATGAAGGCAACCCGCGAATACACGCGGTTTTACCGAAGACAACCTGCGTACAGATCTAGAAATAATTTTTCATAACTTGCAGCTGTACCAGATTTTAGTTATACCCAGAACATAACATTGCGTCAGTATGTAGATCTAGAAATTCGCATAATCAAACATATAAAGATAGTTCATTTCAAACCATTTGATCCCGATCTCTCCTTAGATCTTGTTCTCCATCAACCGATGAGTTCTCTCCTTAGCTCAGATCAAGCAATACCCCATCAACCAATAACTTGCATACTGGATCTAATACTTCATCAGATATTCAAGACCTTTCAGATGCCCTGGCCTAATGATCTTCTTCTCCTTATATAGCATTAGGCCCTCCTCAATACCACGAGCCAAAACCATAGTAATACAATACCATCAACTTCAAAACTAGGGATCAACACGTCCGTCGAGACACCATGGTCCGAAACCATAGGCACAACTTCCAAGGAATAACCGCCACAGACCAAAAAGGAGTTTTCCACATACACGCACTTTTACTGAAGCGAACCTGCGTGTACACGCGACTTGGGTTTGATGAACCTGCGTATATGAATTTTCTCTTCTTCTTATAGTCTGATCATCAATTCCTTGCTGCTGACCTTCTGCACTATGATTTGTCATCAGTGAGGTTTGCCATCAAGGACAACACTTGTCTCATAATGCCAACAATCTCCCCCTTTGGACTTGATGGCAACCCCAAGATCCTTAGAATCATTCTCCCCCTTTGTCATCAAGGGCAAAGGGCTGCGCTCCCCCTGAGTACATGCTGATTTCTCTGCTCTGCTGTGCTGAACATGCTCCCCCCTGCCTGTAGGTAAGATCTGCAAAAGATGTTCTTCAAACGAACCAAGACTTATACATCATAAAGGACCTTCCTATCATCAAAATACTCAATGCATGCATCCATACTCCCAACCAAGAGAAGATACATCAGAAATATAATAACCAATAACATTACATCATTCATCCATCCCAGGCATAGTGGGGAAATCATAGGCCGTTACATGACCTTGAAAAAAAGAAATATGACATAGAGACAACAAATCTAGACAAAGACTTCTGAAAGACACCAGCAGTATCTGATAAACATCTTTTATATCAGCAGCCAAGATTTCCTTCTTAGCTCCTTCTCGTGAAATTAACAACAGTTGTGAACTAGGACCAAAAGCATCTAAATGCCAACAATGCTTTATGAGACTTTAAGCTGCTCCCCCTGAATCTGTGCCTGCTGTACCCCCTGAAACTGTGCCTGAAGAATTCTGGCACACCCATCTCAGACCTTCTCTGACCAGAGTCTGCTCTTGCTGTTCAGAACTCCATATACGCAATTTCTCCTGCAGAAAACGGCGTATGCACACGGATATGCTTTCCGCAACACGCGTACTCCATACACGCGACTTTCCCTGCATAAATCGGCGTATATACGCGGATATCCCTTATGAAACTTGCGTATACCAACTTTTCTGTAGAACAGACAAGCTTTAACAGCAGGATGAAGAATCCATTACTCCCAGCTTTTGTCTGAGATATTCAAAAGTTTCCCTGGGCAGTGGTTTTGTGAGAATATCAGCAACTTGTTCCTTAGAAGGAACATACTCCAACTTGACCTTCTGCTCAAGCACTTGTTCCCGAAGGAAATGGTACTTGATTGGTATGTGTTTGGTCTTTGAGTGCATGACTGGATTCTTTGAAATGCTGATTGCACTTATATTATCACATAAGATAGAGACTGGTGGCGTGCAAGTGATTTGAAAATCCTGCAAGGTCTGCATCATCCAAAGAAGTTGTGTGCAACAAGATGCTGCAGCCACATATTCTGCTTCAGCTGTAGATAAAGCAATCAAACTCTGTTTCTTGCTAAACCAAGATACTAATCTGGAACCCATGAAGAAAGCACCACCACTTGTGCTTTTCCTATCATCCACACTTCCGGCCCAATCTGCATCTGTGTAAGCATGAAGAGTGAGATCTGTATCTCTAGGATACCATAAGCCATAGTTTTGGGTCCCTTGAAGATACTTGAAGATTATTTTGACTGCCTGAAGATGAGTTTCCTTTGGGTTGGCTTGGAATCTTCCAACAATTCCTACTGCATGCATAATATCTGGTCGTGTACCTGTTAAGTAAAGCAAACTCCCAATCATGGATCTATAAGTTGGTTGGTGAACGGCTGCTGATTCATCATTTGCACTGAGGCTGCATCCTGTAACCATGGGGGTACAAACTGGCTTTGAATCTTCCATGCCATACTTCTTCAAGATCTGCTTGAGGTACTTGGTTTGAGACAAGAAAATTCCTCCTTCACTTTGTTGGATTTGCAATCCAAGAAAGTATGTCAATTCTCCAAGTAATGACATTTCAAATTCTTTCTGCATAACCAAGGCAAAGTTCTGACTCATAGTCTCTTCATTGCTGCCAAAGATAATATCATCTACATACACAACAAGTATTAGCAATTTGTTATTTTCAACTTTCATATAGAGATTGCTATCTGCTGATCCTTTTGAAAAACCTTGTTGGTGAAGATATTTGTCCAACCGATAATACCAAGCCCTTGGAGCTTGTTTGAGACCATAAAGAGCCTTTTTCAATTTGCATACAAGGTTTGGATCATTCCCAAGAATGAAACCATGGGAAACCTTCAATGACTTGATCAATCTTGAAGGACAAACCATAAAGACACCTGTGAGCAATGCATAAGCAACAAAAGAAGTAGTCACAAGAATAGTTAGCAATGTCTCAGATATGGAGCATATTCCTATTTCCCCATCCTCTGAGCTTATGCTCAAAATAGAAGAAATTCCTCCTCTTGATATATTTTATAGCCCACAACACAAAGCAGTAGTGAGAAACAGAGGAAGAAAAGGAAATTTGAAAACATGCTCTCTCATGACGTAGAACAATTAGACGTCCTGTGGCAAGATCCCACTACTAATCCCATTGGGAATCTCACCAAACTATCTCAGATCGCAGGAGCTTATGCCTCTACAATTATTGATAAAGCATTTGAGGTACATCAACTGCTAAAAAAAAGGAAGACCAGGTACAAGTTTTTCAACAACAGTTGCAACAAGCTAACGCTAACAATGAAGCACAGAAACAGCTTGAAAGGTTACAACAGGACTTCCAACAAATGCAGATAGGCTACCAGAAAAGTTTGGATGAGAAAGGAAAGCAGTTACAGGATTTACAGGAGATGCACAAGGACAATCCTAAACTTACAAAATTCATCACAGAATCCATTTCCTTGAATGAACAATTACTACAGTAGCAGGAAGCGTTGGGCCAAAAAATATCACAGTGGAACTATTATTGTGAAATAAGTGATAAAACCACTAATCAAGTTGTAGATTTACGAAGTGATTATGATTTAGTTGATAAACAGGTTACTGAATATTTGGCTTGGCAAGAAACAGACGAGGGAAAAAGAGCAGGTGCACCAAGGATCAATGAAAATCACAAAGAAATGCTCTTTAACAAATGGGACGAGAAAATCAGGGAGGCAGAGCAAGCAACAGAAGGAGTAGCCATGGCAGCAAACAATATTATTGATTGTGTAAATGAAAATTTGCACAGGGAAAATTTGATCGTAGAGACCACTCCAGGGTATTTACCTAATGTACAACAATTACAAACAGATTGGAGGCAGAAAGCTCAAGAAAAGGCATAAGCAATCCAAGGGTTAACCAAGTTGAACTGGGATTATTACTGGGCATAATTGGTAAAGCCACATAGCCAGTGGATGACTATCAAGTGTATCATCAATTTGGCCGAAAATATGGCGCCAACTCTTGTCGATTCTATTTTCTCAGCTCAGCTAAAATTGGAAGTCGGCCAGCCGACTCTTCTCAAACAGATGCTGCATGCGTGCGATTTCAAGGACCAGATATAGAAGTAGTTTTAATTTTAGATTCAATTTTAGTTTTAATTTTGTTTTTTTTTCCTGAAATGAGGACGGTCATTTAAACCGCATCCTACATTTTTGTAATAAGTTATTTTTAGAATTAGTTAGTAGTATTTAAACCCTTCTCATGCATTTAGAGAAGGGTCCTAAAATTTGTCAAAAACTTATCCCCAGAACATGCACTTCTGTACCCTCTGAGGAGGTTTTGATGAATGAATGGAACAAGATTTATTGATATTTGCATTTGATATCTTCTACTGATGTTGCACTTTTGTACTCTTAGTGGATGTTAGATCAAGAAGAGATAAATCATTATCGCTTGAAGCTCATGAGTAGGACTAGTTATAAATGGTACTTCTATCTCTTAACTATTTCTGCCTTTGTGTTAAAGTGATTTTCATGTTCAGTTATTTATATATTGATGTATGAATTCCTGAGTTATCATTTGGCACTTTTGTATGGTGATAGCTATTTATTTATGTTTAATGTATGAATAGCTTATTATGCGATATGTTTTTCACAATTGTTTCATCTAACTTTTTATACGAAGTGGTTCATCTTTATTGAATTCTTTTCTCATAACAGTTGAATGATCTTTATTACCAGTTGTTATTTGAAATCATTTTAGATTGCATAACGGAAAGATTACACCCTGGGATAGTGTAGATTTAGATATTTCTACTTATTGGAATACAATTTCCTTATTATTAGATTATAGTTAGAGTAAAAGTATTCCATTTAGAAACTGTTAGAAAGAGAAATATCAGTCCGTCCTACACACATACACAAATTGGGAAACTGGTCCCATATCCCAGTCGGACCCACTATACCAAACGGAAAAGGAGCTGCTAAACAAGGTCCGGACTGGGTGGGTATCCCCCTTGTTTTAGACCCGATTTTTGGGGCTTCAACAGATTCCTAAGCCCAACAAGGCTCCACCCTCTAGGCTTTACCATATATTTCTTCATTCACCGACCAAAGATTCCTAGGCCTAACGAGGGCATACACAATTTGGCTTTACCACAATCCCACCTTCATCGGTCTAGGGATTCCTAGGCCTTGTGTTTCTCCTTGAGAACACCCCACTCAGTTACGAAACCATTCGACAATCGAGCTCAACGAAGTAAGAGAAACCCCCTAACACCATGTTTATTTGGAAATGTTAAGGCAAGGCTAAAACCAATGTCACACCTAGCAAGACGCATGCCAATGACAACACGAGAACAAAATACACACATGCATGCACCGTGCATGCCAAAACTAGCAAAGAAATCATACATGCAACTCGATACCTACAAGTAATTCTGTCATGCCCACTAGATCTCGCACTTCCTTGCTTGATCTTTGCTTTCCTTTGCTTTCTTTTTTCCTTATATTTTATTCCTCCAATGTTAGAGTGCTCCCAGAATGCTTTAAGTGTACAAGAGTATGAGAGATAGAGTAGAGAGAGAGAGCTCCAAGCTAAAATTGACAAAAGGTTGTGAACTGATCCTCAAAATCCTTTTTATTAATGAGACCTCTATTTTATTCAATTTCCATTATTTTTCCTTCATTTTCCTCCTCACATGCAACTTGTGACCTTTCACCTTCCTTTTCTCCTAATTTCCTTTATTTTCATAAACAAAATGTCAATTAATGCCACTTTCCTTTCCAAAGCCTTTGCCAATTTCCCTTAGCCATAATAAATGAAATGAACACCCATTAGGATGTTTTTCCCAACATTCAACTTGGAATAAGTGTCCCATGACCTTGGTTATTATTTTGAATTTATTAACTTAATTGCATGGATTTTTAACTTAGGGCTGTTTTAAACCCCTCCCCCTTAGGGGAACACCATCCTCGGTGTCCAATGACACCTACAACCAGCAAGGCCACTGAAAAGAAAAACATATTGCCCATGGAGCTTTATAACTTAGCTTGATGCAATATTTACAATGATCAACTTGCTGAAAAGAAAACCAACATGAAAAAAATAACAACATGACAACCATACCGCTTATTGGAGCTTTATAACACAACTCATGGCAATATTTACGTCCATATACATATATAAATATACCAAAACTTCTTTGCCTCAACTGAAAAACAAAGAAGGATACATATCCCGCATCTGATTAAATATCTCCCATGTAGATTCATCAGGCCCAAAGTGCTTCCATTGCACTTTAACTTGCTTGATTGCTCAATTCCATAGCATGAGCATCTTTCTCTGTAAAATGCACTGAGGTTCTGGTTGGAATTCTCCTTTTGGCTCTACCTGCAATCCATACCAATCAATAACGTGATCAACATCCTTTACATATCTTTTAAGAAATGAAACATGGAAAACATCATGGACTTTCACTGTTAGAGGCAGTGCAAGTCTATAGGCCGCTGGTCTAATCCTTTCAAGGATGTCGAAAGACCCATAATACCGAGTTCCTAACTTCACACATGACCCGATCCTTAAGAATCTCTTCTTGGGCTTGATGTGCAAGTACACATGTTCCCCAATTTGAAATTCCTTAAGCAACCAGTTCTAATCTGCATAAATTTTCTTCCTATCCTGTGCTATCTTTAGATTCTTATTGATAACCTGCATTTCCTATTCCATCTCTGCCAACATTTCTGGACCTATCAACACCCTGTTCACTAGATCACTCCAACTGATTTGAGTATTACAATTTTGCCCATAAAGTTCCTTAAACAGACTCATCCTTAGTGATTCTTGATACCCATTGTTGTAAGAAAAATCAACAAATGGAAGGTACTCCTCCTATCTCCTTTGCTGATGCATCACATGGATTTTCAACATGTCCTCCAATATCCTGTTGAACCTCTCTATTTGTCCATCTGTTTACATATGATAGGTTGTGCTGAAGGCCAACTTTGTCCCCAAACCTGCAAACAAATCCTTCCAAAACTTGGAAGTGAACTTAACATCCTTGTTTGACACAATCTTCTTCGGAACACCATGCAACCTCACTATATATTTGAAGAAGACCTATGCTACATCACTAGCGAAATAAGTAGACTTCACTGGAATGAAGTGTGCTACCTTTGTCAACCTGTCCACCACAACCATGATGGAATCATGTTGTCTAGATGTCCTCGGAAAGCATATAATGAAATCCATGGAAATGACTTCCCATTTCCACTCTGGAATCAAAATCGGTTGTAGAAATCCACCTGGGTGCTTACATTTTGCCTTTACCTATTGACAATCCAAACATCTAGCCACAAACTCTGCCACTTCTTTCTTCAAATTTGGCTAGTAGTAGAACTTCTTCATAACTATCAATGTATTCTAATATCCTGGGTGAAATGAATACGATTTAGCATGAAATTTCCTCAAGATTAGCTTCTTGAGATCACTGTTGTCCGACACATAGATCCTATCCCTAAATATGACCAAACCTTCTGCTGTGAGATAATAGTTCACATCCTGATGACCTGTACCCTATTGTAACCTATGCATAATCTCCCTATACCTGTCATCTTGCTATCCTGTCTATAAGATCTGAGCCTATAGGTATATTCCATAAGACCTCATAGCTACTATATGATTCACCTGCACTCTTATACTAAGAGCATCTGCAATCCCGCTTTCCTTTCCTTTAATTTACTTGATCTCAGATTCAAACTCACTATTCGTGGCCAACCATCTAGCTTTCCTGACATTCTGATTTGGTTAGTAAAATAAGTATCTCAACCCACTGTGATCACTCATTAGTACAAACCTCCTACCAAGAAGATAGTGCCTCCACATCTTCAAAGCATGGATAATCGCTGCCAACTCAAGATCATGTGTAACATAATTTTGCTCGTTCTCATTTAGTTTGCTTGATTTGTAACATAGCACCTGCCCCTCCTACATAAGGACTCCAACAAGACTTCTCTTGCAAGCATTGGTGCACACCACAAACTCTTTATCCAGATACGAAATCTTAATAATTGGAGCATTTTTTAACAACTACTTTAAACATTTAAAACTAGCTACACATTTTGTTGTCCATTTAAATTTCTTACCTTTTCACTACAATGATGTGATAGGATATGCAATCTGTGATATTTTCATAATGAACCTCTTGTAGTAACTTTCCAACCCCATAAATGACATTACCTCATCCACATTTCTAGGAGCTTCCCATTCCATGATAACTCTTATCTTTTTTGGATCCACTGCTATGCCTTCCTTAGAGACAAAATTCCCAAGTAATACCTCTGTTTGAAAGAAAATGAATTTTATAAGCTTGGCATATAACTGATGCTCTATTAGAAATCCCAACACTGCTGCTAAGTGTTCAACATTCTCTTCCTCCTTCTTAAATATATCGATATATCATCGATGAACAGAATAACAAACTTGTCCAGAAAAGGACACACCAGACTATTCATTAAGCACATAAAAGTAGTTGGAGCATTAGTCAAACCAAATAGAACTACAAAAAACCCATAACGTTCATACCTAGTCTAGAAAGTAGTCTTTTAAATATCGTCTTCTTTGGTGCATACTTGATGGTATCCTCATCTCAGATCAATCTTCGAGAATAGTGCTTCTCCCTTCAACTGGTCAAACATATCATCAATCCTCGACAACAAATACATGTTCTTGATGGTTACCTTGCTCAAATTCCTGTAGTCAATGCATAACCTGAGAATACCATCCTTCTTCTTCACAAACAACATTGGTGCACCCCAAGGTGATACACTTGGCCTAATGTATCCCTTATCAAGAATTTCCTTCAACTGCAACTTCAGCTCTACTAACACTCTTGTGCTCATCTTGTACGGTGCCCTTGACATTGGTGCTTCCCTTGGAACCAACTCAATAGAAAATTCGACTTCCCTGTGAGGTGGCAACTCTAAAATCTCTGTGGGAAATACATCCTGAAATTGCTGTAAAAATCAGGTACCTTCTGAATACCTACGCATCCTCAACATCCTTACCTTTATCGCTGGAAATATGTACTTCAAATAACACAAACCCTTTTCTACGACTGCACTTTTCTTGCATAGATGTGACCATTCTAATTGATGTTTCATTCTTCTTACCCTGCAAGATCCTTTGTTCTCCATTGTCATCCAAGCATTCAATAGCCTTGTCATAACAATCCACTTTGGTCCTATGAAGATATAACCAGTCCATACCCAACAACATATTGTATGATCCGAATGGAAGCACATTCAAATGTGTTGATGTAGGAATACCATTCAACTGAAATGCACAAGCTCTTACCCAATGATGAACTTCTTTCTTTGTACCTATATCCAACTGCACTAACCAAGATTCTGCATGCACTTCTTTATTCAAACCACACTTATCCACCAATTCAGGATTAACATAAATATAATTAGATCTAGGGTAAATCAAAGTAGAAACAACTTGATCACAAATATTACCGTCCATCTCGATAATAGATGCCTAGTGATCCACCTTCTTATTATCCAATGCTGCATAGATACGAGGAATTCTCTGCCCAACATCTCCAACAGTCTACGCTTCCTGTGCACTATAGATCTGAGGTATACAACCCTGATTTTGCAGATAATCTCTCTTGAGATGCTCCTTCCCACGTGTCCAACAATACAACCGTCCCTTACCATCACCTTTACTCTGTTGTTCTCCAGGCCGAGGTCCATTAAAATTCTTGTAAGGTGCAACATTTTCTTTCTCACCTGCATCCTGGGGCCTTTTTCTTTTTGGTTTCCATTTACCTTTATCCTTGTCTTTCCCTTTCCAACCTTGTTGAGACTCTATCTTGCACTTTGATTGCTCATAACAATGCTTCAACTTACCAATGAATTCTTCAAGTGATTGAGGCTCATCATATTCAATCTGATCTCTAAATGCTAATGGTAATCCACTGACAAATCTTTGAACTTTGGATTTCTCATCCTTAAGATATGGTACATACCTCAAAAACTCCAGGAACTTGGTCGTATACTCCTCATCCGTCATCGATCCCATATTTAGCTCATAGAATTCCTCAGCTTTACTGTCATAGTACCTCTCTAACAAATATTTATTCATGAAAAGTCCCATGAATTCATGCCAACTCAAATATTCAGTCCTGAAGTCTCTAACCTGCTTCATATATTCCCACCAGATGTTTGCTTTGCCTTTGAGGCTAAAGATATTTATTCTAGCCTTCATGTTCTCTACGTAATCATGTAGCTCAAATAATTTATTCATCCCAATTAATCATGCCTCTGCATCTTTCAGTTTCTTCAAATATCCATCAAAGGTAGGTAGCTTGGCTTTCTTGAGCTCATCTTGAAATTATCCCCTATCACTCCTCCTGTAAGGATGATAACGATGATGACCATGATACCTATCAAAACTAGAACTAGAATATAAATTGTGTCCATCACCTATCCTATCCAGTGTATCTAAGAACCTGCCATCTCTAATTGTGTCATCTCTATCTGACTTGTGTCCACCATGAGACCTACTTCCATAATCTCAATTAGTCCTATCCTCCTACCCATGGTTGATCCTAAGTAGTCCTTGTCTCTACAGATCTAACAAACTCTGAAGGACAACTACATTAAGCTCTGATTGTTTCTCCTGTGCTTCAATGATTCTGTCATTATATTATTTGCAACTTCTTATTTCTGCCTTCAAACTTCTCAATGTGTCTGCTATGTTGGGAGAGTGCCCATCACCATGCTACTCATCTGATCTATAGGGAGAGTCTCGTGAACTATAGTCTACCATATTTCTAGTCATCTTTGATCTTATTCTTGTAAATATACCATGTCACCTAAACCAAAATTTAAACATAATCAACACACCTCAGTATAGTTTAGGGGAGGATATCTCGACTGCAAGATCAACCATATTAGCACAATACACACACACACACACACATATAAACATAACCATCTCATATATATCCATCATTTCAACCATTATCCAGTTACCATGCATGACTATACCATAACCATGACAATGTATGCATTAATGCATATAGACACTGACATGCATAACAAATGCATAACTGACATTTACTCATGACGAACACATCCAACAACAACACCATCATCTTCCACATGGTGACACAACTGCAAAAATGGCCACCACCATGCATAGAAAATAAGCACATAGACCAAAAATATAAAGAAGACATATGCAAACAACATGTATGCATGACAAACACATTCCGCCCATCCAAGCCAAGGGGTGAACCATGCTCTGTTACCACTCTGTAACACCTTCCACCCACATTTACCCAAGCTAACTGGTCCATCGAGGTAAACATGTGATGAAGTGTTACTATGATATGATTCAACTCCCCAAGTATATTTAAGGAAGTGGAATTGACTAAACAAAACCAAACTGACCTTCCTCGAGAGCTACAGAACCTTCAGGAGCCATTCAACCCTTCTAGGTGCCCAAATCCTGAGGCAACTTATTGTTTTGTTGATATAGACCTCTAGTCGCTCCCATGAAAATCCTTCCATGTGAATGAAACCCTCTAGTCGCTCTCACATCAAGGCCTCCATGCGACTATGGCCTTTTTCAGGTAGTTCTATGCCAGCAAGCCCGAATTTTGAGCCACTTTTTCAGGGCTAGGACTCTTGCTTTTGCCTAGAACTTCGTGAAACTTCCAGAAATGATAAATAATATGATGACAAGGCCTCTAATGCAAACCTTGAACAAGGACGTGATCTAACAAGGCCTAGCCATGACATACATTTTGTCAAACACATCACGAACATGTAATATACAAGTCATATAAACACAATTGAGCATAGAGACTTCATACTTATCTAAGCTTTGTCAAGAAGGTTTGATGCCCTCTAATAATAGTTTCATTATCATATACTAGGTCATACATTCATTATCCATTCATTTACTAATAAAAACATGATGAGATCCATAAATCGAGTATCTCATAAGGCATGCTTATAACCAACATAATAACAATGATAGAACAACCATTATAACGACATAGTAACAAACACATTTACACATAATAAATAAGAGGAAAAGAGATCTTATTAACATATGAAAAATGAAACCATGTCAAGACCTTCCACGTACCACTCGAACACATATTGGATTAATGGAATCTTTTGTTTAGCCAATCACCCCCATGCCATATTCCAAGCATGAATGTGGGGCTTACAACAAAACAACTAGGACTTCCTCAGGCTTTGCAGCAATCCACCAAGGGATTCCTAGGCCCAAGCCCTCATTTATACAACCAAGATTTACCTAAATCTCACTAAGGGATTCCCCTACCCAAACACGAAATATACACTACCAATATTTACCACAATCGCAACATATATCGGTCCAGGGATCACTAGGCGTATACAAGCATGGATGCCTTCAGATCTCTCCACCTAAAATGTGAGGAATTTTTTAGTCTCCACCTCCAGGCTTTAATTTATATCCCGCCTTTCACTTGTCAAGGATTCCTAGAGACAACGAGGCTCCAACCTCTAGGATTTACCATATATCCTGCCATTCACAAGTCGAGGATTCTTAGGCCTAATGAGGGCATTCACAATCTGACTTTATCGCAATCCCACCTTCATCAGTCCAGGGATTCACAGGCTTTGTGTTTCTCCCTGAGACCACCCCACTCAATTTCAAAACCATCTAGCAATCCATCTCAACCAATTAAGAGAAACCCCATCACACCATGGCTATCCGGAAATGGAAAGGAAAGGCTAAAAACCACTGTCACACTTGGCAAGACCCATGCTAATGACAACAATAGAACCAAATACACACATGCATGTACCATGCATGCAAAAACTAGAAAGGAAATCATACATACAACTCGATACCTATAATTAATTCTATTGCCGCCACTAGATCCCACACTTCCTTGCTTGATCTTTTCTTCCCTTTTCTTTCTTTGTCCTTAGCTTTTCTTCCTCCAATTCTAGAGTGCTCCAAGAATTCTCTAAGTGTCAAAGATATAAGAGGGAGTAGAGAGAGAGAGCTCCAAGATAAAACAGACAAAAGGTTGTAAACCGATCCTTAGAAACCATTTTATTAATGAGGCCTCTATTTTCTTCAATTTCCATTATTTTTCCTTCATTTTCCTCCTCACATGCAACTTGTGACCTTTCACCTTCCTTTTCTCGTAATTTTCTTTATGTTCATAAATAAAATCTCAATTAATTCCACTTTCCTTTCCAAATCCTTTGCCATTCCCTTTGCTAATTTCTCTTAGCCACAATAAACCAAATGAACACCCACTAGGATGTTTTTTCCCAACACTCAACTTGGAATAAATGTGCCATGACCTTGGTTATTATTTTTCCTTTATTAACTTTATTACATGGATTATTAACCTGAGGTTATTATAGGAGCATTCCCAAGATGACGTAAGACTAGGAGGAGTCAGCAGGTACACAAATAGATGATTGGTGGAAGCATTGCAGTGGAAAGTACCCACGAGACAACCCACACCAAGAGCCCTTCCATAGAAGTATGAAGTTGCGCTTAGAGGTGAAGCCCTTAGATGACACACAACTGGGAAATGTGGCAAAAGACTCAACACTCAACGCAACAGTAAATAAGATAGAACACTTTATTTTTTTAATGAAGAAATACTCGCAAAAGAAAGGCCTAGATACCCTTCTCTCTCTATACTGGTAGATGCGTGGCAACTTTTTATCGGCTTATGGTAATATCATGGAAGACATAGTGGCATGATGACATCAACATGATACTAACATGGGGGTGACACGTGGCATGTGTTTTTGGAAATTTCAGGTGGTAAAGTGGGCCAAATATGGGTGACACGTATCACCAATCAGATGATACCATGTGGCGTTAGTGATGTAAGCATGAAATCATCCTACAATTGCAACCTTAAAAGGAAATTAAGGTGCACAGGCAAATATCTTTGGGTTGACTAGGCTTCGAGACAAGGTGGAAGACAACATAGAAGAACAACTCACCCCGAAAAGATATTGATTGGTCCAAATGCACAGGGGAGGTCCCGCTGGGACACATCATCTTAGACTAGAGACCCCATAACTTGTATCAAAGTGAGTGCAAAGAAGGAAGCTTCGTGTATATTCAACTTTAGGACATGGAAACATACACATCAAAACACAAGACCAATTGTGAAGGTGCATTTGGCAGGGCATACTCACATGACACGTAACATTGGAGGTCCAACCCTAGAGGTGTTTGCAAAGGCATGCTATGGAAATAAAGTTGGGGGCTAAAGCTTGAAGCACCACACCAGGTCCTATGCGGAAGTGAAGACCAAGGGTTCGAAAGACTTGTAGTGTTTATTAAGCCCTCAGGGCTAAAGCAGGGAAGGGACACACAGAAAGTTATATGCAACATTATATATATATAAATCACTCGAGCCGAATGAAGAACTATTGTATTTATTTAAGACTTGTGGGCCTATATTGAAGGCCTTCGGGCTTATGGAAGGATGAATCGACAACTTGTGAGTTTTGGCCTTATATGCGATATTTGGTGAAAATACACCAAATCAACAACACTAAAAATAATATAAAAGAGGCATGAATGAGTTGGCAGTGGTTTGGAGGAGGACAAGCAATTTAGAGGTAGATTTAACACATTGGATAAATTTGGAGCTAGATGAATTTAGAAAAGCTCTACTAAAGCCCAATAAAAGTTACAGAATAACAAAATTGAGTAGTTAAACTAAGTTTTTCTTGCAAAGATTGGTAAGAACAGTTTTAAGACTTGAAGATCATAGTCAAAATAATTGACAAAAGTATGAGATGAATAAAAAATAAAGGTTCATGAAAGCAAAGAGTTAAAGTTAACTAAAGATCAAAATAACTAAAAATATCATTCCAAATTCTTTAAAAGCATAATCAAATTTAGCAGTTACTCTGTGTGTGTGTTGGACTAATGTTGTTGGTGTGTTTTTTGGTTTGAGAAGTGATCAGAGGTTGATGAAGGTTATTTTATGGTGGTTATGGTGAAAAATTGAGGAGAGAAACTAATTGTTTGTAAAAGGAAGTAGCCTTCATGATTTTAGTTTGAAAATGGTATGAAAGATGAATCAATGAAGTCAAGTAAGCAACAACTTGCAGATCAAGGGTTGTAGCTCCTTCCTGTAGTGGATGGTAAAAATTTATGGGTTGGAGCTCCTTTCAATGGTAGTTGATAAAAGTAGGGATTTTAGCTCCTTCTAGTTGTAGCTGATAAGTTAGGGAGTAGCATCTTACTTCTGGTTGCAGCGAGAGAACATTGTAACAACAAGTAGAAGCTTGCCTTTGTGAAGTAATTTGAAGAAAATTAGAAGAATATATGTGTTCCATTTGTGCTTCTTATGTTTATTCTTGTAATTCTCATATGAATTAATTAATGAAGTGTTTATTGGTGTCCTAATATCTTTACAAGTGAAAGGAATTTTTAAAAATTCCTACAATATTTATTCACCCCCCTCTCAGTATTGTCTTGGTTTCTAACAATGCTAATGTGGTTGTTAATGTGGATTGGTGGCTTGTATTTTCACTTTAGTATTTATATTTGAATCTAGAACCAACTCAACCTTTATCACTTTTATTCTCCCTAGACATTGGATCTAGATAAATCAATTTCAAGGATATGCATTCAAATCCAGGAAGTTGGTTTATTGTAACTCATTTGAATGTTCTGAATGCCAAATACTTTAACCATAAATAACATGTACCTATATTCGGGATGTGTCTTATTATAAATGGTTTTAAATGCCTTAGATACCAAATATCACACACTACAAAATTGTATTTGGATCTGGAAGGATTGTACGTGCCAAATATTGTTTTTTTTTAACAACAATGAGTATTAATTATATTTTCGATGCCTAGTTGTGGAAAAATACATGGGTGAGTTACATTTTGAATTTTTCCATGGGCTTCAATTTTTTCATTTACAAACTGATAAGCTGAGCCCAGTTGTTTCTGGTCAATACAAAAAGATACAACGTATATAATACTCTTATTTAGCTTACTAGAATATATATGACAAAATTGAGACAATAGGATTACACAGAAAAAACCAGTCATTGCAATTGAAAGCTAAGCATTAGGATCAACCAGGTGATTTAAATCAAGGCCCAAATTTTGGACTTCAGAAGGGTTGCTTTGTTCTTTCTATAGGAGCCTGACTTTGTCACCTAGAGTTGGAGCTCTTCAATCATGCTGCACAATTCTCCAACCTGGTCCTCAAGCTTGGAAACCTGCTTACTTTTGGCATCTATAATCTTAGAATTTTCAAAAACCACCACCCTTTGTCGGTACAACAAGTCCTTAATGTTCGAGAGCTCAACTTTAATCTCTACGAGCTACTATGCACACTATACAAAAACAACCAGAGTCGTGGGCAGTGTTGATCAGTGGTTGTCATTGATGTCAACCAAAGCAGTACCACAGGCTACCCCGCTATTGCATGGGAATTTTGACTTGAAAAATTACTCTAATATAAGTCAAGGATATTCATTATGGATTCTACTCGTCGATATGTTTCCGTTGATATATGGAAAGCTAAGTAATTCTTCATGGTTTGAGAGATATTCATGTTTGAAGTTAGTAACCCCAGTTAGTGGGATAAAACCCTATGGGGTTGTGGCATGGCACTCATAATTGGTTGTGGTCATTGAATAGTCAATAATTAATAAAAAAAATTCTCTCCTAAAATCCCTCCAACGTTCACTTGTTGAGGACCCTCTCAACTCAATACATTCATATAAATATTGACCCTCATATCCTCCTCTAAAAGGGAATTTTGTGGCTTCAAACAAGTCATCATGTTTTTTTTTTTTTTGTTTTTTGTTTTGTTTTTTTGTTTTTTGTTTTTTGTTTTTTTTTTCTTCTGTGAAGCTTAAGAAGCTGAAATTAAAACCTATTTGAGCCAAAATCATGATGAACATCATGACCAAAAATCTGATCTTGGTTCGCTACATTTTTAGCGATATGATGTGAGGAAGTTAGGGTTTTTGCAGGCTCCCAAATTCCATGTCAAACAAGTGACGTGGGGAAAATCATCATAAATTTCTCTCTGAGCATTGGATTCAAATTTCATAAATAGTCACATAAATATGACAAAATTTAGTTTGTTTAGTAGTGTTTTTAGGGCTGAAGGTCGCAACAGTGACATGTGGCACTTTGTACAAGTTCGCTCTACTGAATCGGTCTATAATCAAGTCACCATGGGAGATTGAGCATAACTCTTTCTTGAAGAATCCAATCTTGATTAGACCTATGGGGTTGGAAAGCAGACTCATAGGGCTACCAGGTTGAAGTTTTAGACCCCGAAGATCCGAAATTACATAGATATAACAAATTCAATATCAAGCTCCTATAATGCAAGAAAAAGCATGAATTCAAGGATCACTGCATGAAGGACCACACATCAACAGTCAAGGGTAAGTCTCCTACAACAAGGTATGTATGATTAGTGTTTACATTTGAATTTTGAGTATCATCTCTGACATATGTTTTTGTAGGACAATATCTCTGTGTCTCTGTATTTCACAGTTAGTTTTGATACCACATTTCAGATGTCCTATTCTTGATACTACACATTTGATGCTACACCAAGTCTGATAAATCTATATGATGTTGTCAATTCATGTTACTTGTATTGTCATAGTTGATATAATGGTCTTTGTTGTTGTACTTAGGACTTGTTCCATCACAAGTCTAGGGTATGTCATCAGTTTTTATTGTATATATATTTAAGTTAGTTTTGGATATAGTCTTGCATAGAGTCCAAGCCTATATCAAGAGTGAGAATCTTTGTCTACTGCTGCAACAAGTCAACAACAAAAGTGACAAGCACACTTCAGGTACACATTGTAATTTTAATTTGTATTTATTTATTATTATGTGCTTGCATGTGTTTTTAAGGAAGAGGTAAGTTGAAGGGTATTTTGTTTTGTTTTGGGATTGGTTTCAACGAGCAAATTAAAATGCAGGTAGAAGAAGATTCAAGTACATATTCAAGCAAGAAATCAAGAGAAGAAGTATCAAATCAAAGGAAACATTGCAAAGGGACATCCTTTGAAGACATGAAAACCATCTGTATATTGTGAAGAAGTTTCAAGGCCAAGAGTCATCATTGTAAAGTTGTAAAAGAGTCATTTGTAAAAGTGTCATCATTGGAAGAGTCATTATTGTAAAAGAGTCAATCTGTCTAGAGTCGAAACTGCATTATTGGGAAGTCTAGGAGTCTCTGTTGGGATGATGTCATGGTTGGGTTATAGGTCATATTGTGATTGGGTGTTCAGTCAAAATCATTGTAAATCATATTGTATCACAAATCGTTGTCCCTGGTACGGGAATCGACACTGTTGTCTCATTTCAGTCACAATAGGGTGGCAGGGAGGTGCTAGGATGGTGCATGAAGTCGCCTACAGTTTGAAGCCTGTGAACACTTCAGGGTGGTAGGTTGGTCTAGGATGTTGGGGCATCCATTTAGTTGACTACCGAAGAAACCAAGGCATTGTGGCATCCTTCCAGTGGGAGTTGGAAAAGAATGCTTTTCTAGAATTCTAGGAAGTTTTTTCTTTCATTTTAGTTGGGGCTAAAGATTAAAGAATTTATTAGAAAAGCATTCAGTGGTTTTTGACTTGGAGGGGGTTTTCCACCTAAAATTCTTGTGTCTACTGTGTTCTTTTATTTACTGTTATTACTGCATAAACATTAACAATAATTGAAGATTAAGTAATGCTATGAAAATATTTAAAAGTTCTAATTGCTAAGGAATACTAATTTACCCCCCCAGTATTTCCAACAATTAGAATCAGAGCTTGGTTCCTTCAGTAACAACTTAATCGCTGGAAGTCAGCTTTCAAAGCATAGAGATGGGAAAATCAAAGAAGCAGGTTACAAGGATTTCAAAGGAAGGTACAGGTACAACAAAATATGAAGAAAGTGAGTATTATGTACCAACCCCTGATTTTGATGCAAATAATTACTGGATATGGGAATCCGGGATGGAAGTACATTTGCAAGCACATGGAGTATGGGAATCAATTGTTTATGGAGACACATTTATAGACAAAGCTAAAAGATACAATTCAAAGGTCACGAATGTAATTTTGAATGTTTTTCCAAATTTTGTGAAAACAAAAGTTGGTCAATGTTCAACAGTTAAAGCTCTTTGGGAAAAGCTTCATAATCTCTATTCAACAAAGCAATCAAGTCAAGATGTTATTGAGTATTCATATCCTTCTGAATATGATGAAGAAATGGGAGAAATGAGTAAAATAGAGTTTCAAAATCAATTGATCAAGGTGATAAAGGAACTCAAAAGTAAAAAGGAAAAGACAAGACTTTTGGAAGCAGAATTGAAGACAACAAAAAGAACACTTACAAGATAAGACATATGAAGAAGCAAAAATGAAGGCAATTAAAGATGGTAAAGGTCCAATTGATGAAGGTACAAGCTCCACATCTTCGTAGGATAATTCTAAGAAGGGAGTTGATCAAAGTGAAAAGACATAGAAGAATGTTGCAACTCCAAAGAATAAGACCAAAGAAATCAAGAACAAAGGACCACAACAAACTACAACATCGCCTCCAAAGAAGAATGAAAAATCTTCCAGGTATGTTCATTTATTTAATGGTTATTGTTTTTCATGTGCTAACTATGGACATATGGCCAAGGATTGTAAAGTTATTGGTAGGTAAAACTATCAAGGACCATCACATCTGAATGAACCATTTAGGTACGCACATTTATATAATGATTATTGCTTGTTATGTTCTATATATGGAAATATGGCTAGGGATTATGAAGTTTTTTACAGGTACAATCATTATTTGCAAAACCCTAGAAGAAAGTTTGCAGGATCACAAGACAGGTTCCACGATGATTTTGTCAAAAGAGAATACGTGCTAAATGGGCCAAACATTGAATGTTTCAAATGCCATAACTATGGCCATAATGCTCGTGGTTGCAGAAATAAGATGGAATCACCTATGGACAACATTGAATGCTTCAAGTGTGATAACTATGGGCACATGGATTGAGATTGCAGGAATAAGAAGGTCTGGAAAAGGAAACAGGTTCAGGAAGACAAAGCAGATAACAATCTTTCAGCAGTGATGCTTTCAAGATTTGTAAATGTATAATGTCATGAGGAATTAGTAGTTGCTTCAGATAATGGCTCCAGTCAAGATTGCCGTTAGGTGACTCACTGTTTTGAACAATCTGTCTTGTTGACTCCTTAATGTTTGTAGAGGAGGAGTCTATATAGTAGTATATGGCACAACTCTATGATTGATAGGAAGGTAGTTTGAATAAGATGGTAGTTTCATTACAGGTTCGGGGGGATAAAAACAGTTGAAGGATTACAGGTTACCAGGAACAAGGCAAGATTAGTTTGCAAAGGATATGCACAGGTTGAAGGAATCCATTTTAAAGAAACATTTTCTCGTGTTTCCATAATGGAAGCTATCAAGATGTTTCTCTTTGATGCTTGCTCAAGAAAAATCAAGGTCTACCAAATGGATGTTAAGTTATATTTTCTAAATGGTGAATTGGAGGAAGAAGTTTACATTGAACAATCGAAAGGTTTTCTGCTCTTTGACAAATATGACTGTGTTTGTAGATTAAAGAAGGCTCTATATGGTCTCAATAAAACTCCTAGGGCTTGTTATGCTCATCTTGATAGATATCTACATCAATAGGGATTCAAGAAAGGAAGTGCTGACAACAATATTTATGTGAAAGTATATCGAGATAACCTAACAATTGTCAAAGTATATGTGGATGATATAATCTTTGGAAGAAGTGATGATAGATTAAGTAAAGACTTCGCCACAAATATGCAAAGTGAGTTTGAAATGTCTATAATTGGTGAACTGACATACTTTTTAGGGCTTTAGATTTATCAATAGGATAAATGAATATTCATATATCAAACCAACTACATCAAAGAAATGCTCAAGAAATTCTAGATGGAAGATTGCAAGCCAGTCCTTATCCCCATGGTAACATGTTGCAAGTTAAGTTTAGAAAATTCGTCAAAGGATGTGGATCAAAGGTTATATAGGTCCATGATTGGTAGTCTCTTATATGTGATAACCTCCCAATCTGATGTGATGTAGGTAGTTGGACGAGTAGCAAGATTCCAAGCAACACCAAAGGAATCTCATATTATTTTTGTCAAAATAATTATTCAGTAGGTTAAGGGCACAACAGAATATGATCTATGGTATCCCAAAGGAAACGATCAAGTCATCCAAGCTTTTACAGATGCAGATTGGGCAGGAAGTGTTGATGATCGTAAGAGTACCAGTGGAGCAAAATTCTATCTAGGTGGTTGTCTTGCTTCATGGTTAAGTAAAAAGAAGCCTTTAATCTCGTTATCCATAATTGAAGAAGAATATGTCACGACATCAACTTGTTGTACTCAAGTTCTTTGGATGAAGCAAACTTTGCAAGATCTTTAATTCAAGTTCGATGAGCCTATTCCCATCTTTTGTGATAACACCAACTCCATCAGTATCTCCAAGAATCCTGTGATGCATTCCAAAACGAAGAACATTATGATTAAATATCATTTCGTTAGAGAGTAGGTTGCTGAAAAGAATATCAAGCTTGAATATGTTGGCACAAAGGAAAAAAATGTTGACATATTTACCAAACCATTACCTCATGAAGAATTTGAGTATCTTCACCAAAAGCTTTGGATTCTCCCAAGTTTTCATTAGATGCTTTCTATTATCTACTCAAATAGAAAGGGGGAGTGGAGCTGTGTACAGGTCCACAGGATGGCTGTTTGTCAGGGGGAGTTACCCTTTGCAATTGACTATGAAGGGGAGGGAAGGCAACAGGAATAGGTTTCATGATCAAAGGGGGAGTACTTGTGTTGCCATCAATTCCAAAGGGGGAGATTGTTGATCAATGGTTGTCATTGATGTTAACCCAAGCAGCACCAGAGGTTACCCCGATCTTGCATCAAAATTTTGACTTGAAAAATTACTATATTGTGAGTCAATAATCTTCTATATGGATTCTAATCATTGAGATGTTTCTGTTGATATATGGCACACGAAGTAATTCTTCACGGTTTGAGAGATATTCGTGTTTGAAGTTAGTAACCCCAGTTAGTGGGCTAAAACCCTATGGGGTTGTGGCATGGCACTCATAATTGGTTGTGGTCATTGAATAGCCAATAATTAATAATAAAAAAAATTCTCCTAAAATCCCTCTAACATTCACTTGTTGAGGACCCTTTCAACTTAAGAAATTCATATAAATATTGACCCTCATATCCTCCTTTAGTAGGGATTTTGTGGCTTCAAATAGGTCATTATGGAATTTTCACTATAATTTTTTTTCTGCAAAGCTTCAGAAGATCTTGGTTTGCTATATTTTCAAAGATATGATATGAAGAACTTAGGGTTTTTGCAGGCTCCTGAATTCCATGTCAAACAGGTGACGTTGCGAAAATTGTCATAACTTTCTCTTTAAGCATTGGATTCATTTCGTAAATAGTCATAGAAAGAGGACAAACTGTAGTTTGTTGAGTAGTGTTTTCAGGGCTGAAGTTTGCAACAATTTCACGTGGAACTTCGTACAATTTCACTCTAATGAACTAGTCTATAATTAGGTCATCGTGGGAGCTTGGGCATAAATCTTCCTTGAAGAATCCAATCTTGATCAGACCTATGGGGTTGGAAGGTAGACTTAGAGGTCTACCACAGGACAAAGTTTTATACCATGGAGATCCAAAATTACATAGATACAAAAAATTCAATATCAAGCTCATAGAATACAAGAAAAAGAATGCATTCAAGGATCACTGTAGTAAGGACCACACATCAACAGTCAAGGGTAAGTCTCCTACAACAAGGTATGTATGATTAGTGTTTACATTTGAATTTTGAGTATCATCTCAAACATATGTTTTTGCAGGACAACATAAGTATATACAGGGTCTCGATTATATCTCTATGTCTCTATATGTCACAGTTAGTTTTGATACCACATTTCGGATGTCCTATTCTTGATACTAGATGTTTGATGCTACACCAAGTCTGCTAAATCTATATGATGTTGTAAGTTCATGTTACTTGTCTTGTCATAGTTGATAGAATGGTCTCTGTTGTTGTATTTAGAACTTGTTCCATCACAAGTCTAGGTTCTGTCATCAAATTTTATTGTATATATCTTTAAGTCAGTTCTGGATATAGTCTTGCATAGATTCCATGCATATATCAAGAGTGGGAGTCTTTTTCTACTGCTGAAACAAGTCAACAACAAAAGTGACAAGCACACTTCATGTACACATTATAATTATAATTTGTATTTATTCATTATTACGCACTTACATGTGTCTTGATACCAAGTCTCCAAGCATAATTATCCATTATTATTCCATCATGATTAAAGAGAATCCCTATTCCTCCCCCTCCTGCCAACCCTTTACATGCCAATATTGTTACACCTAGATATTTTTGAAATTATAGATATCTTTTTCGCAAGTGAATTGTATTTGAATATATGAGGGCATGTTGTATGGTATTTCTTTCAAATCATATGGATACATGGATAGATCCAAATTTTTCGAACATATTCGGAGCCTGGTTACATCAACTACCAATCATAAGTTATGTCACTTTTTAAACCAATTCAGGGCCAAATCTATGTGGCACTTAAACTATCCTACATGGTAATGTTGAGGTGTACATGCTGACATGGAATTTAAAGGCAATGGTATTTTGTATGCAAATTATATATACATTTGAAGTAAAAATGATACTAGTTGTGCTATCAACTATATTATATGCTACATCACACATAAAATGTACCATCTTAATAAAGTATTATAAATCCCTTGTTTTTATTTCACCCAGCCAATGTGGTATAAAACTCCATAGTTATTATAGCATTAAACAATAATATAATTAGGAACACACTTTTATGAAAATTGTTGATCACATTCTATATATTAAACTAAATCAAATATAGTGTTTGAATATTTCTGTGGTGATGATCTTAATGTTGTGAAGCCATCAGAAGAACAAAATCTATAGCCACAACTAAACCCCCCTCATCCAGATCTCAAGCCCTAAGTGGAAAGACGTATCTCCCATACATGTAGGGTGTTACTGATATATTAGTCAAGGTGCTAAGAAATAAAGGCATACCAAGCTTGTTTAAACCCTTGAATACTATCCAAAATAGGATGCGATCAATAAAATATGTTGTGGATCACCTTCAACAAAAAGGCATTTGGAAAGCCAAGTGTTTGTGTGGTAAATGTTACATTGGTGGGGCAGGAAGAATCTTTAGAATCAGAGTAAAGGAACATGGAGTAGATATTAGGAAGGGAAGAATTAGATCCTCAACACTTTCCAAAAGTTGTTCAAAGATTAGTCACCATGTATGTCTGGAAGACATGGAAATAATCTCTAAGGAAAACCATTATTATAAAAGGAAGATGCATGAAGCTTTGGAAATCATGAAGCATCCCAAAAATATCAATAGAGATGGAAAAATAGAGATAAGAAAGAGTTGGATCCCCTTGCTCACTAAATGCCACAACTCCAATGACCATGATTAATCCACTTTCCTTAACCTTATCACACCGCATTTCAACCATCTTCTATTCCTTAATTAATATCATTAACAATTAATAACTTAATTTTTTTAGATAACTATTGAATAATAACAATAAAAACTATAAACATCACTAACATCATTAACATAACTTTGGATAATTAATAATAATAATAATATATAATATTATATACAACTAATATTTAACCAACAAATATTTATTAATTTAATTTTAAACTTGAAATGGTCGACCAATCTCTTACATAGCACACACTCTCTTCTATTTGTATTATTCGCGGTCCATTCTCTTCTACTCGACTTTTATCTTAATGATGGGTCCTACTTTAGACTCGAAATGTGGACAATAAAATGTCTATTGTGGAGCAATTTCTGACTTCACAACATCTAAATCAAATATATTTTTTCACATAATAAATTATAGAAACAAATTAATTATTGATTGTTAGTTGCGAATAAAACTATTTTAATAGTAGATTTCAAAATTATTTCTAACAAAGTCTATTAACCATTTCGTTTGTTTAAATTTATAGATATATAGGTAGGTAACTAATACAAGGGGTCCAAAATGTGGGTAAAGTGAGAAAATGAAGTGTTTAAATCAAAGGTCTTATTGATTCATCACACCTATGGATTCTTTGGAGATAGTTAGTTAAAGGATTGACCAATAAAGGATTGAATAACAAGAGATAGTCAGTCGAGGGAACAACTACAATCAAGTGGTCAATCATCAAAGTAATTTACCATAAGATTGACTGAAGGGTTGGTATTGACTTAATGGTCATGTTAATTCAGACATATGAGTAGCCGATGTAAAATGATTCAATTAGAGCAGTCAACTAGCCGAAAAACCAAATCATATTTCACAAAAATGGTTCAAACTGTCGATGCTCATTTATGGATTGATTATTCCACAATCCAAGGGAATTGGTTAGATTTGGACACTATAAATAAATGACCCTGTGGGTCAAATACATATGGTAAATGGTATGGTGAATCAATAGTGAATTATTTATCAATTCATATCGATCACGTGGTGATGTATTATCTCATTATCATGCATCATGATATTCTAATCACAATGCACTTTGCTTAAGTACTGTAATGATGTCGTTAGACGACACCCATCATATTGGAATGTGATTACTCTTCTGTTTATCTAATTTAGATTCTATTATTTGTTCTCTGTTTAGGTTCATTCCCAAACATGGCATTAGAGCTATCACTTTTGACCGAGCCCCATTGTATTTAAATAATGTTGACTCAGATCTTGTAGTGATCTATTAACAATTAATAATTTATTGTTTTTAGACAAATATTGAATAATAACAATAAAAACTATAAACATCACTAACATCATTAACATAACTTTGGATAATTAATAATAATAATAATAATAATAATAATAATAATAATAATAATAATAATATATATAATATTATATACAACTAATATTTAACCAACTAATATTAATTAATTTAATTTTAAACTTGAAATGGTCGAGCAATCTCTTACATAGCACAATCTCTCTCCTATTTGAATTATTCGTGATCCATTCTCTTCTACTCGACATTTGTCTTGACGATGGGTCTTGGTTTAGACTTGAAATGTCGAAAATAAAAATGTCTACTTTGGAGCAATTTCTGACTTCACAACATCTAAATCAAATATATCTTTTCACATAATAAATTATAGAAAAATAGTAATTATTGATTGTTAGTTGTGAATAAAACCATTTTAATAGTATATTTAAAAAGTATTTCTAACAAAGTCTATTAACCATTTTGTTTGTTTGAATTTATAGAGATATAGGTAGGGAAATAATACAGGGGGTCCAAAATGTGGGTAGAGTGAGAAAATGAAGTGTTGAAATAAAAGGTATTATTGATTCATCACACCCATGGAGTCTTTGGAGATAGTTATTCAAAGGATTTATCAATAAAGGGTAGATATAGGTAGGGAAATAATACAGGGGGTCCAAAATGTGGGTAGAGTGAGAAAATGAAGTGTTGAAATAAAAGGTATTATTGATTCATCACACCTATGGAGTCTTTGGAGATAGTTATTCAAAGGATTTATCAATAAAGGGTCGACTAATAAGAGATAGTTAGTTGAGGGAATAACTACAATCAAGTGGTCAATCATCAAAGTAATTCACCATAAGATTGACTGAATGGTCATGTTAATTGAGACATATGAGTAGTCGATGTAAAATGAGTCAATTAGAGTAGTCAACTCTAAGCCGAAAAAGCATATTTCACAAAAATGATTCGAACCATCGATGCTCATTTATGGATTGAATATTCCACAATCCAAGGGAGTTGGTTAGATTTGGACACTATAAATAAATGACCCTATGGGTCAGATATGTATGGTAAATCATATGGTGAATTAATCATGAATTATGTATCAATTCATATCGATCACATGGTGATGTATTATCTCATTATCATGCATCATGATATTCTGATCATAATGCACTTTGCTTAAGTATTGTAACGATGTCGTTAGATATCATCCATCATCTTGCAATGTGATTACTCTTCTTTTATCTAATTTAGATTCTATTATTTGTCCTTTGTTTAGGTTCATTCCCAAACATGGCATTAGAGGTATCACTTTTGACCGAGCCCCATTGTATTTAAATAATGTTGACTTAGATCTTGTAGTGATCTATTAACAATTAATAACTTACTTTTTTTATAGATAAATATTGAATAATAACAATAAAAAATATAAACATCACTAACATCACTAACATATCTTTGGATAATTAATAATAATAATAATAATATATAATATTATATACAACTAATATTTATTAATTTAATTTTAAACTTGAAATGGTCGAGCAATCTCTTACATAGCACAATCTCTCTCCTATTTGAATTATTTGTGATCCATTCTCTTCTACTTGACTTTTGTCTTGACGATGGGTCTTGGTTTATACTCGAAATGTCGACAATAAAAATGTCTATTGTGGAGCAATTTCTGACTTCAAAACATCTAAATCAAATATATTTTTTCACATAATAAATTATAGAAAAAAAAGTAATTATTGATTGTTAGTTGCAAACAAAAATATTTTAATAGTATATTTCAAAAGTATTTCTAACAAAGTCTATTAACCAATTTGTTTGTTTGAATTTATAGATATATAGGTAGGGAAATAATACAGGGGGTCCAAAATGTGGGTAGAATGAGAAAATGAAGTGTTGAAATCAAAGGTCTTATTGATTCACCAGACCTATGGAGTCTTTGGAGATAGTTAGTCAAAGGATTGACCAATAAAGGGTCGACTAACAAGAGATAGTCAGTTGAGGGAACAACTACAATCAAGTGGTCAATCATCAAAGTAATTTACCATAAGATCGACTGAATGGTTGGGATCGACTGAACGATCATGTTAATTCAGACATATGAGTAGTCGATGTAAAATGAGTCAATTAGAGCAGTCAACTCTAAGCCGAAAAACCAAAGCATATTTCACAAAAATGATTCGAACCATCAATGCTCATTTATAGATTGAATATTCCACAATCCAAGGGAGTTGGTTAGATTTGGACACTATAAATAAATGACCCTATGGGTCAAATATGTATGGTAAATCATCTAGTGAATCAATGATGAATTATTTATCAATTCATATCGATCACGTGGCGATGTATTATCTCATTATCATGCATCATGATATTATGATCACAATGCACTTTGCTTAAGTACTGTAATGATGTCGTTAGACAACACCCATAATCTTGGAATGTGATTACTCTTCTGTTTATCTAATTTAGATTCTATTATTTGTTCTATGTTTAGGTTCAGTCCCAAACATGGCATCATAGCTATCACTTTTGACCGAGCCCCATTATATTTAAATAATGTTGACTCAGATATTGTAGTGATCTATTAACAATTAATAACTTAATTTTTTTTAGATAAATATTGAATAATAACAATAAAAACTATAAACATCAGTAACATCATTAACATAACTCTGGATAATTAATCATAATAATAATATATAATATTATATACAACTAATATTTAACCAACTAATATTTATTAATTTAATTTTAAACTTGAAATGGTCGAGCAATCTCTTACATAGCACATTCTCTCTCCTATTTGAATTATTCGTGAGCCATTCTCTTCTACTTGACTTTTGTCTTGACGATGGGTCCTGGTTTAGACTCAAAATGTCGACAATAAAAATGTCTACTGTGGAGCAATTTCTGACTTCACAACATCTAAATCAAATATATTTTTTCACATATAAATGATCGAAAAAAAGTAATTATTGATTGTTAGTTGCGAATAAAAATATTTTAATAGTATATTTCAAAAGTATTTCTAAAAAAGTCTATTAACCATTTTGTTTGTTTGAATTTATAGATATATAGGTAGGGAAATAATACAGGGGGTCTAAAACGTGGGTAGAGTGAGAAATGAAGTGTTGAAATCAAAGGTATTATTGATTCATTGCACCTATGCAGTCTTTGGAGATAGTTAGTCAAAGGATTGACCAATAAATGGTTGACTAACAAGAGATAGTCCGTTGAGGGAACAACTATAATCAAGTGGTCAATCATCAAAGTAATTTACCATAAGATCGATTGAATGGTTGGGATCGACTAAATATTCATGTTAATTCAGACATATGAGTAGTCGATGTAAAATGAGTCAATTAGAGCAGTCAACTCTAAGCTGAAAAACCAAAGCATATTTCACAAAAATGATTCGAACCATCGATGCTCATTTATGGATTGAATATTCCACAATCCAAGGGAGTTGGTTAGATTTGGAAACTATAAATAAATGACCCTATGGGTCAAATATGTATGGTAAATCATTTGGTGAACCAATGATGAATTATGTATCAATTCATATCGATCACGTTGTGATGTATTATCTCATTAATGCATCATAATATTATGATCACAATGCACTTTGCTTAAGTACTGTAACGATGTCGTTAGACACCACCCATTATCTTCGAATGAGATTACTCTTCTATTTATCTAGTTTAGATTCTATTATTTGTTCTTTGTTTAGGTTCAGTCCCAAACATGGCATCACAACTATCACTTTTGACTGAGCCCCATTGTATTTAAATCATGTTGACTCAGATCTTGTAGTGATTGACTTTGGGCTAATGGATTTGTTGATTGGAACCTATTTGAATAATTTATACTATTATAAATTTTGAATATGGCTTCCAAGATAGGTCCAATCATTTTGAATGGACATAATTATTTTGTTTAGGAACCATACATGAGAACTTTACTAAAGAACATATGGCTCTAGTAGTATACAAATACTTATATTCCAAGTATGAAGGATGAAAAAATGAAGTTTGTCATTAATGGAAAGAAAAATGAGGTCATCAGAGTCATTATGAATTACATTTCTTGAGAAATTTATTTTCATACGATTTGGATTTACTGTCCTCATGGGGTATGGAAGAAGCTCAACACATTGTTTGAAAAAGTCAATGAAAGTCAGGTCACACTATTAGAGAAAGAGTTGATCTCTCTTTATCCCCATTCCTTTGAAAGGATTGAGGAATATTTAGATTGTGTTAAGGAGTTGTAGCTGAAGTTGGGAGAATGTGGGAAGAAATTTTCGAAAAAAGATGGACAACTCATTGAACTAGTCATGATGAATCTTAGAACACCTCATGATATGTTTTGTTCCTCATTTCACACCAACTAGAGGTCATTCAAGTAGGATTATAAGGACCACACATTTCGTACTCTTTGTTATTTTTTGATCAAGGACCAACAAAGGTTACTAATGAAGTAAATATTGGTGGTAAGAACTAGGCACACATGCTCAAGAGAAAGAGCAAGTTGAATTAGGAGAGAGGAAGCAAGCATAAATGCCTTGATAATAAAGCTAAAGGGAAGGGTAATGGGTCAACAACAACCAAGAAGAATCGAAAGAAGAATATATTTCACTACCATGGGGAGACATGACATATAAATAAAATGTGTTGGAATAAGAGTAGTGAGTTGGAGCAGAATGGTAATATGCTTGAAAACAACATGTTAGATGATAAATCGACTAGTGAGACAACTGAAAAATTCATTTTTTCTGTTAGAACACATGAATTGGATGCTCACACCATGAAAAACGAATGGGTAGTCAATTCTAGCTGTACTTATCATATGGAAAACAATTCTTTTCTATTCTCCTCTTTGGATAAATTTGCTGATAAAAGGATTTATCTCACATATGATTTTTCTATCGACATTGTTGGTCATAGTGATGTACCCTATCAACATGTTATAGTCATGAATGCATATCATGTGCCTAGTTTAAGCACAAATCTATTGTCATTTTTCCGAATGACACAGGCTAAAAAAACTGTTGAATTTTGATCGAATCAATTCTTTTTCAAAGATCCGAGGAAAGATAAATTAATTGTTACTAAAGATATTCTCAACCCACATGATGGAAAGTATAAGTTATGTAATTTATCTCAACCATATTTTAAATCGACTACCTTTATCGCACATACCAATGATTGAAGTTGACTCTGCCATGGACGAATTAGACATATGAATTTTTGAAGTATAATGAAAATGAGAACACTAAACATGCTTTTTGGTTTACCAAAAGTTCGTCCACCTAATTGATTCTCTAGAGGATGTGTGCTAAGCAAGCATCATTAAGCACATTTAAACTTTGGAAAAGCATGTAATGTGTAGAACCCATTGGATATGGTTCACAGTGAATCAACTGTTTGAAAAATACCTTATTTATTTTGGTATATATTTGCAGAGGTCAGTTCCCTATAACCTTGGTCAGAATGGCTTAATGTCTCTTAAAATCAAAGGTTTACTAATGAATTTATGGGCCAAAGCTTTCTATTGTGTCAATTACCTTATAAATCTTGTTTCGACAAGGGTTGTTAGTTCCGTGACTCCAATCAAATAATGGTTTTGAAAGAATCCCTCGGTCGGTGACCTCAGATTTTTCGAATCTTTGGTTTGGGAACATATTTTAGATAATTAAAAAAAAATGGATACAAAGAGTCATTATTACACCATGATGGGCTACTCTAAAGAGTCGAAATCCTATCGTCTGTTTGATCCTATCAAGAAGAAAATCATTATAAGGAGAAATGTGATATTTGATGAGAAGTCTTCTAACATTAAGTTGATTTCTTCTGGACAATTGTATAGTGTGTTGGTCTAATTTATTTGCATAAATGAGGGCATAAATATTTATCAATTCGAGATTTTGTAAACTTAGAGACACATCGCTATATGTGAAGAGCTAGTGTTAGATTTACTCTACTATCACTTAGTACTTAAACAATGAAATTGCTTCTACTCAACCCAAAATTGTAACTATTATGATTGAACTAAAAATGCATTTTGAACTTGAGATTTAAACTAATATGAGATGAAAGAATAAATATTATCTAAGTCACAACAATGGAAATATTCAAAATCTAAATTGCAAACTTAAAGAAAAATTCTAATGAATCAATCCAACAAGAAATTAACTAATCTTCTTTGGTCTAGACTACAAATATTACATTGGAATGAAAACATGACGTGGGAATATAAACCTTGAAAAAGGCTCACAAAACAATGCTCCTTTCACTTATGTGGCTTATTGACTAAAGAAGAAATTCTAAGCACACATGCTTGAAATGAAAAAATAATATAAATTAAAAAAAACATAATTGATTCACATTTAATTGGTTGACCAAGCATGCATTAGGGTCCCCACTAGCAGAAACTCTAGTTGTAGTGTCTTTGTCTCACTCCCATAGGTGGCTCAAAGACTTGCAATGATACTTTCTTAAACTCAATTTTTTTTACTTAATATAGCAATATTGAACTTGAATTTTGAAAGCAATAGAAATTTAAAGGAAACTAAGGAAAAATAAAACAATGAAGGAACCATGGAAAGACATTAAAGCTAAAAATAAACAACGAATGTATTAATGAAAGAAAAGTGTAGTTGCTAGCATATAAATAAGGAAATTAATAATGGATATAAACATTGATCAATTTGCACATGTAAATCTGAAAGAGAAATCATACATATATTTACCAACACACAAAGCTACAACAATTCACAATATGGAAAAAAAATGATGGTTCACAAGTCAAGCAATGGGGGACCTCCAAGCTTCAACTTATACACTAAAGAGCTCTATGAGTTTATAAAAGGAAACACAAGATTGCTACATATATTGATAAAAAGAAACCTAGTATAGATCTTTAACAAAAAAATCTTACGAGTATGAGGAATTAAATAGAAATATAAAATAAAATCTACGTGAACCCTTCAAGCTTTGCTTTCTTGTAAATTTATATAACATAAAATAAAAATGAAATGTTGATAGATCCCCCACAATGCCGCACCACCAACCCCCCCCTCCCCCCTTTTTATATTATAACTAGAATTTATGGAGAATCGATCACTTCGAAAGACCAGCTACGACTATTACACCAAGTACAACTATTTCATAAATGCCACAAATGGGCCAACTATAAAATGTCTTCAAAGACTTGAACCCATGCAGTTAGGGAAACACATTATTTACCAAACTGCTCAAGCTAAGATTCTTTTCCAAATGTTGGTAGATCTGTACCAAATGAAATTATTCCAATTTTTATCACCCATCTAGATGATATTTGACCTATGAAGTGGCCAAAATCATGTAAAATCACGAATTCAACAAATCTGGGTAGATTTCCATGCTATCACCACATATTTTTCTGTTGACTAACCGCATTAGCCAAGCCTATGTGAAGTATTTTTTTATGGAACCAATAGGACAAGATCCATCTAGGAAAAACAAGGAACAAAACCCATGTCTTTATTTTCTTCTAGCTCACTTGCATATATCTTAATGAAGGATAAATTTCCAGGAACACCTATTTTACTGTAAAATTTGGTAACAATGTACAAAATTTGTCATAATTCTAAAATTAAAGGAAAATGATAAAAATACATTTTGAGTGGTTTTATTAGTTAAAATGGAGATGAAACTTTGTAAAAGTATTGTTTGATAGGTTTATTTTGGCTCGAATGAGGTTTATTTAGATGTTATTTTTCACCAAAATATAGGAACAACATAGTAATCCCCTTGATGTTGTTGAAGATAATGGACTGACTACCCATTTTTTAGTGTTTTGATTGCTTTTTCAACTGACCAACAACCATTTCCAATTGAAAATGTAACCTCTCCTAATTAATTTTTTAAGGAAAATGTTAGTTCATTCATTCCTTATTTATCTTGGTGGATTTCTATAACAATTGAAGCCACTAGACCTGATGTTGGTGATGCTTCCTTAGGTCGTCAAACTCATATTTAGAAGCAACATGCTAGTTTAACATTGACGGATCATGTTCATGAGACCTATGATCTACACTCATATGTTTCTGCATAAAGACAACCTGAATCGGAACATGCTATGTTGGCTAAACTTTATCCTCTTTTGAAGAATCACACTAGGGACATAACTCGTTGACCACAAGGGAAGAATGTGTGAAGTTTCAATGGGTATATAAGACCTAATTCACTTCTGAAAGTGTTTTTGAGCATCATAAATCTCGTTTAGTAGAAAAATGATTTTACAACAAGAAGGTATTGACTACATAGTAACCTTTTCTCCTATCGTAAAGATGAATTCTATTCAATTGATCATATCCCTTGTTGCTCATTTTGGATGTCGAATTCATTAGATGGATATTAAGAGTTCCTTCCTTCATGGTGGCTTATCCAAATAAAGCTACATGGATAACCCCACTAATTTTGTGACATTCAAATCTTGTTTTTCGACTAAAAAGTCATTGTATGGTTTAAAGAAATCCCCATGTTCTTGTGTTGGGACGAGGTCCCCTAGATTCAATTTGGACCAAGTTTTGTAAAATCCTTCGCATTTCAAGGAGCAGAGCGCGCAACGTGTAGGTCATTAGGAGTTAAGGGGTTTTAGGAAGGTCAAAGCCCCTTTGTTTTGTATTGTTTTGAGCTCCACCCATGGTTTGTGGACCATGGTATTGTAATAGGAAAAATTATATAAAGGGATGTCTTAGCTTGTCTGAGAGGAAAAAATGTGATGTTATTAGTAATACATGTATTTAGATTCTGTTTTCTTCTGTATTCAGGCAAAGGGGAAGGCTCTTGCCACTGTGTGCGTGAAGACCTTGGTAAGTCTGTAGGTGTGTGTGCAAGCCCCTGTAGCTAAGTGTGTAGGGTCAAAAGACTGTATTATTTAAGGACCGAAGTAATAAAAGAGAATTTGGAAGCATATTTGTGTTCTGCCATCTACTGTACAATTTATGTATGCTTATGTTTCTCTATAGCTTATCTTATCTGTAATTGCATCACGAAGATCTGAATGTCTTTACTACATTAAATAATGGATGTTGAATTAGTTAAGTGCAGGTTATATTTTGTTAAGAAAGGAAACTGTTTACGAATGTGCTTATAAAAGTTATTGGTTCATGTTAAGATTAGGTATGTTCTATGCTTAGAGCAATTTACTTATCTTTCTTATTATTATCCACAGATTAGCAATCACACGTACATAAGTAAAGTGCAGATAGAACATTAAACGATCAACAAAAAACAAGCCAAGAAAAGAGATACAAGGTGTGGCGGCTAGCCAGGGACAAACCCCAATATGGGGAAACCCTTTGATCAAATTTTCTTTTATCTTCAATAATTCAGCAGAGAGAAATAGTACAAAAATCTGATTTATATCAGTAGAAGCAAACCCTACATCAACGACATTAGCCCTAAACTAGGGCAGTCAATATCTTCCAAACCGGAGGTCAAATCACCTCGATTCCTATGCCAAAAATTGTGGATTTCCAAGGAGATTCAACTTCACCTACTACGCAGTCAAGAGAGAGAGAATGCTGGTCAACGCTGGTCAAAGTTTCGATCTGCAGTATGTAAACCCTTAGAAAACTGCGTCCTTCCTTCCCACGTGTGAGAAAGAGACCTATATGCACAGGAGAGAGAGAGAGACTCTTTTCTGCGCAGAAGAGAGAGAGAGATGGATGAGAAGTGTGTGTCCAAATGAGGAGGAGACATCTTGTATTTATATGCAAATGTTGATGATGAATAGATGTGTCTGTTGGACTTTTGAGCCTACATAAGTTGCTGGCCGACTTTGATGATTTGTCCATAATCAAAATAAATTCATATCTCCATAAATACTTATCAGAATCGGATGATCTTTAGATCAATCCTACACCTCTTAACGAGAGGAATCTAGATAAAATATTATTAGCCATGAATAAGGTGATCCTCATGGAGTTTGGCCCTAGTTTCCAATTTTAACACTCCCTCTGAACTAGGGAGAACTCCATCTGCAATTCGTCTGACCGTCACTACTATTCATCCATCAAATGCACTACCCTGAATAGCTTGACCCCTACTTTTCTCTGCTCTGCTCTACCTAGCTAAGCTCTGCTCTGCCTTGCTCTACTCTGCTCTATTATGCTATGCTCGAACTATGAAGAAGAAGAAGAAGAAGTGATTGAGGATGTATCATACCATCCTCCATTGACCTGAAGTCAGTCTCAGAGTGTGTACCACTAGTCCCAGACCAGTCCTCTAATGACTTGAAGTCAGTGTCATAGTTGGTACCACTCTCACTGGTCCCAAACTAGTATCATTGATCCCAAATCAATGAAGGTCATCCTAGCATAGGGAGTACGGTAGATACGATGATACGTCCATCAATAAATCTGCTATGGTCCCTATCTTCATTTCCATGCTCATTGATCGGATGAGAGGTATTTCCCATGAGTCCCGGACTGCATGGGTAGGATGTCTCGACAGGAGAAATAATCATCCTATCCATAGGAGAATGAATCATCCTGTCCAGTGGATGCCACAGAGAACTAATCATCCTGGCCTACAGGAGAGCGAATCATCCTGATCCACAATTTCCATGGAGAACAAATCATCCAGGCCCACAGGAGAACTAATCATCCTGTTCCATAGTCGCCATGGGGTGTCACAGGGAAGGTTAAACCTTTCACCCTGTACAAAGTGCACCAGCAGGGGATGGTGAGTCACCCTGTGGCCACATGTCACTCCAAGAAGTACCCAGTGCCCCCGTGGAGCTCTCAGAGCTCAGTACATCATACTTGACCCTCGTTAGAGGGTCTTTGAAAGACACCAAGTCGTTCTCAGAAACTCAGGAATTTGACCTTTCCTAGGGGCTTTGTCAAAATGTCAGTGACTTGTTCATCTATACCGATATGTTGGAGCCTTATAAATCCCCACTGCACCATATCTCAAATATAATGGTACTTGATATTGATATGCTTGGAGCGATCATGAAATATGGGATTCTATGATAAACGAATCCCGCTCTGGTTGTCACATAGGATCACAGTGGTGTCCAATGTAAATCCAAACAACTCATTGAAGAGATTTCGTAACCAGAATGCCTCATAGGTGGCCATGCTAGTAGCAATGTAATCTGCCTCGACAGTGCTCAGAGCAATCGACTTCTGCTTCTTGCTCATCCAGGATATCGAAGCAGATCCCAAGGAGAAACAACACCTGGAAGTGCTCTTGCAGTCCACCTCACTACTTGCCCAATCAACATCAGTATATCCAAGTAGTCTAGCATCTCCGACAGTGTATCTTAACCCATGAGTGATTGTGCCATGAAGGTATCTCAACATATTCTTGGCACCAATCCAATGTATGTGGTGAGGTTCAACCATATGTTGACTTAACGTGTTGACTGAAAAGAATATATCTGAATGGGAGTTCACTAAGAACATCAATGCTCTGACGAGTTGACAATACTAGGTGGCATTTCGTAAGATGGGTCCAACAACACTACCACTTAACTTCTTGAAGTCAAGCTCCATTGGGGTAGTTATAGGCTTGTAGTCCACCATACCGAATCTTTCCAAAATCTTCACCACATATTTTCCTTGAGATAGGAAAATCTCCCCAGACTTCAAGTCCTAGGAAATAGTACATCAGTCCTAGGTCCTTCATTTCAAACTCAGAAGCCAAATCCCTCTTACATTTGTGAATGAGAGGGTTTTCACCCGTTAGAAAGAGGTCATCAACATACAACACCAGTATGAGAGGTTTTTCATCTACAACCTTAAGGTAGAGGTTAGGGTCGGCTTCACTCCTACTGAATCCCAGCTTCATTAATTAGCTATCGATTATTTCATACCATGCTCGGGGTGCTTGCTTCAGCCCATAGAGGGCCTTCTTCAACCTGCAACATTGATATTTTCGATCATAAATCTCAGATCCTTCGCGTTGCTCCATGTAGACCTCTTCTTTAATTGAACCATGCAAGAATGCGGTCTTAACATCCATCTGATGTAGGTTGCATCCTTGTGTAGCAGCAAGGGCTATAATTGAGTGGATGGTGGTATATCAGGCAACAAGTGAAAATATCTCATCATAGTTTATACCTTCCTTCTGGGAGAAGCCACGAGCGATAAAACGAGCCTTATACTTTTCCATACTTCCATCAGCTGCATGCTTTATCTTGTAAAGCCATTTAGAAGTGACAATTGTTTTGTCCTGGGTTCTGGGGACCACGTCCCAGACATTGTTCTTACTTATAGACTCATATTCTTCGGTCATTGCATCCTTCCATACTTGATGCTTGATGGCATCTGCGAATGATGAAGGCTCATTTTGGATGATCGTGCTCATGATGGTCAGGTATCCCTGATATCTGTTCGGCTTCTTACTTTCACAGAAGGTTCCTCGGGGTGCGGTGTGTCCTTCAACATCATCAAGTGTCCCCCTAAGCCATGAAGGCCTCTTCCTAGAAGAGGAAGGCTCAAGCGGAGGAGGATCAATAGGATCCATGGGTTCTTCCATATCTGGCATTGTCTCATCTTGTTTTTCTTTCGGTTCCCTGGTGTCAGCTTCTTGAGAGCTCCTCAAAGTAGGAAGATTGTCTACCTTGCTAAGGGCCATCTCTTCGTAAAAGGTGACATCATGACTAATCACGACTTCCCTTTGACCGGCTACATAGATTCTATAGCCCTTAGTATTTTCACTATAACCCATGAGGATTCCTTTCTTTCCAGATGCACCCAATTTATTCCTTTTCTCTTTCGGCACATGGAAATATACAGGGCTTCCAAAAATTCTAAAATGAGAGACATCAGGTTTCTTACCAGTGAACATTTGTTCAGGAGTCTTGGAACCCAATGCTTGATGAGGGCATCGGTTTTGTACATATACGGTGGTGTTTGTCGCTTCATCCCATAGAAACTTCGGAAGTCTTTGATCATGAAGCATAGCACGAACAACTTCCATGATTGTACGGTTCTTCCTTTCCACCACACCATTCTGCTCAGGAGTATATGGTGTAGTAGGCTCCCTCTTAATGCTAGCCTCTTTACAAAAATCATGAAACTCATTAGATTCATATTCAGTCCCAGTATCATTCCTTAAGATCTTGACCCTCTTTTCGGTTTGATTCTCAATCAAGGCTTTGAAGTATCGAAACCAGGAGAACAATTCATCCTTCTTTTTCAAGAAGTATATCCAATTCTTGCGAGAACAGTCATTTGTAAAAGTGAAGTAATATGAATATCCTCCCAAGGAGTTCATAGGCATCATACCAGATATGTCTGAGTAAACCAACTGTAATATATCGGAGGTCTTGGTTTGGCTAGAGGGGAATGGTCCCCTTTTGAGCTTTCTTTCGGCACATCCTAGACATACACCTTCTTTCTCTACTCGAAATTTGGGCATCCCTTTCATCATTTGACTTATCTCGGGTAGAGCTTTATAGTGAAGATGAGCAAACCTCCAATGCCATAGTTTAGACTGAAGAGATGTGTCACAAGACATGACACCTAGTGGACTTCCTCCAACCTGATATAATGAATCAACTCAAAACCCAAGAGTGAAGGCATCTTTAATATTTTTTTTCCATACACGTACCTTGCCATCGCTGAAGGTCACCTTGTAGCCTTTTTCTTCCATAGACAAATTGGAAACCAGGTTATTTTTAATATTAGGTACATATAATACATCATGTAGGTGGATTGTATTACCTTGATTCAATTTAAGAGAGACATTTCCTACACCTTTCACGGGATACTTCATATTATCTCCAAGGACAATTTCTAGGTTGGTTTCTTTCTCTATCAGATTATGGAGAAATTCTTTGTAACCAGTGAAGTGCCTTGAGGAACCACTATCAATAAGCCAATTTCCCAGCGAGTCCGGAGGAGCAGAGGTAGATAGAGCAACTGGTAGATAATATTCATCTTGCTTATTGTTAATGTACACCTGGAATTCCTTGCCCTTTTGAATGGTTGTCCTCTTCCTTGATTTTCGACACTTCCCTTGCCTTTGCTATTAGACCTTCCATTCCTTTGATTGCCATGAGAGGGATTTTGATCATCATCCCGGTGTGATTTCCTTCTATCAGGACACTCCCTTGCGAAGTGACCCGCTTTATTGCAAATATAACATCGTCCTTTCTTTCCACCCTTAGGTCTAGCCTTTCCTTTGAATTTAGCCCTAAAATTATTTCTTTTCTTAGCATTAGAATAAAAGGTAGCAAGAGGAGCTTTAGGTATGGGCATTTCTTGCTCTTCCATCCTTGTTTCTTATTGATGCATCTTGCATGTAATTCCTCGAATCCAGGAATTATGTTATTGTTGAGAAGAATAGTCCTGAACATGTACCATTCAGATGGTAATCCTACAAGAGTTGTGAGTGCCATTTCCCTATCAGGAATTATTTCCCCAATAGATAGGAGATCGTTCTTGATCTCAGTGATCCTTAAGAAATATGATTGCATACTTTCATCTTTTCCCTTCTTAATTTCCTTCAGCTTATTTCTAAGGAACAAAACTTGATTTGCATCATTAAATTTAAATAAACTCACCAGTCTATTGTAGATTTCCTTGGAGGTGTTCAGGTTGGAGATGTCGGCCACCAAATGTTTGTCGATAGAGTCCCAGATGATATTCTTAGCTTTTACTTCCCCCTTGGTCCATTTGTTCATAGCAATAGTAGATGTATTTGATGGAGGTTCAAAAATTCCGCCTCTCACATGGTCCAACACTTCCTGTTTGTTAGATCGAAAGACATCTTCCATCCGCGGTAGTCAGAATTCTCTCGAAGTTTGTCTTCAATAGGGAAGTGTGTTGAGGACCCCATGGTTTCTTTAGATAGCCTTGTCAATCTTCTCTTCGGTGATTGCTCTTGCTCTTACTTGGCCTTTGTATTCACCTCAACTCTGATACAATGTTAAGATTAGGTATTTTCTATGCTTAGAGTAGTTTACTTATCTTTCTTATTATTATCCATAGATTAGCAATCACATGTACATAAGTAAAGTGTAGATAGAACATTAAACGATCAACAGAAAACAAGCTAAGACAAGAGACACAAGATGTGGCAGCTAGCCAGGGACACCCCAATATGGGAAAACCCTTTGATCAAATCTTCTTTTATCTTCAATAATTCAGAAGAGAGAAATAGTACAAAAATCTGATTTATATCAGCAGCTGCAAACCCTAGATCAACAACATCAACGCTAAACTAGGGCAGTCAATATCTTCCAAACTAGAGGTCAGCTCACCTCGATTCTTGTGCCAAAAAGTGGAGATTTCCAAGGAGAGTCAGCTTCACCTATTGCACAGTCAAGAGAGAGATAATGTTGGTCAATGATGGTCAAAGTTCTGATCTGCAGTTTGTAAACCCTTAGAAAACAACATCCTTCCTTCCCACATGTGAGAGAGAGACCTATATGCGCAGGATAGAGAGAGAGAGACTCTTTTCTGCCCAGAAGAGAGAGAGAGAGATGGATGAGAAGTGCGTGTCCAAATGAGGAGGAGACATCCTGTATTTATATGCAGGCATTGATGATGAATAGATGTGTATGTTGGGTTTCTGAGCCTACATAAGTTGCTGGCCAACTTTGACAATTTGTCCATAATCAAAATAAATTCATATCTCCATAAATACTTATCAGAATCGGATGATATTTAGATCAATCCTACACCTCTTGATGAGAGGAATCTAGATAAAATATTATCAGCCATGAATAAAGTTATCCTCATGGAGTTTGGCCCTAGTTTCCAATTTTAAGAGTTCGCGAAGGTCGGATTGAGCCCTAGATCAGGAGAAACCCTAGAGCCACACTCATACCCCTCTGGGTGCAAAAACCTGGTTCTAGCACCCCCCATATTACCTCGGGTGAGACTGCGATCTGTTCTACACAGGTCGTTGCCGAAAGGGCTGACAATATAGGGTTTTGTTGGCTACCACATGCTAACTTCGAACTTGGTTCTAAGCCCCCGAAGCCAACAAATGGTTCCTTTGTTGAGACCAGGATCTGTTTGAGGGATGTGGATGTGGCATATGACTAAGAAGGAAATTCAGAATTGGGTTGAGTGAAAGGAGCATGAGTTTGCAGTACAGGAAAATAGAAATCCATGCTTATCGACAGAAGCTTGGTTACAGAGGTACCTTTATACAAAACAACACAAGATATTTTTTTGTTCCTTCCTTGATGAATTGTATGAGTGGCTTGCAAAAATAGTTCATAGCCAGCCTCACTGGAAGCATGATAATAATCTTGTTTGGACCCCAAAATTAGTAAAGAATCTCAAAGAAACTGATACTGAGATCACAAGAGCTATAGACTTTTGGATCTATAACATTCTTGAAGGATTCATCACAAAAATCGCAATTGACATGTCAGTAATGTATATCGAAGATTATTCAAAGGTCTGCAATGTAAGTATTTGAACTCATTAAAGATCTGGATTAAAATTTTATTATGCGAAAAGGGTGTATGTGAGCAAATTGATGTTTAAGATAAGTCAACTTGGGAGTATGTGAATTTGGAAAATATAAGGATCTGAAATTGGTTACAACCCTCTATTAGGTGATTCAGGCACTGATGAAGAAATGAGTAACCCTAATATACCTGTCGGAGCGTCACAGTCACGAAATTAGGGTACGTTTGGGATTCTCCATCCATCCACTCCACCTCCACCTCCATAATTTAATATGGCCAATATAGTGAAAATGCCTGTGTTTAGGGTTATGGGATTAGAAGACCCTGAACAATTTTGGTTTTTCGTCGAAGATATGTGGAAAGCACAACAAATTAATGATGATGATATGAAAAAGGCCCAACTTATCAAGCATTGCAAGATAGAGCACTGTCTTGGTACATAAAGTATAGCACGATGAATCCCACTGCTACGATGGTTGAGACAAAGAAAACTTTGAATTTATAATTTAGAAAGTCGAAGTCACAGTCACAGTGTTGTACAGAGATGAAGTAAATCAAGAAAGCACCTAATGAAAGTGCATGGGAATTAGACCAAAGGCTCAAGTTTCTAATCAGTCAAGGAAATTTCTAGATTACTGATGAAGTACATAAAGAGTGGTACATCGTTACGCTATTTCCACATCTAAGACTACCATTATCAAAACAGAAGATCAACACCCAAGATGAAGCCTTAGATATCACGATGAAGTTAGAAGCATATCCAGTCCAGGATACATATGTAGGAGTCCAATATATCCAATCGTAGCTCACAAGTTTTCACATGGAGATCCAAGGATTAAAGAAGGGAAAAGATGTTCGATCAGACATATGCTCAGAAGTATGGTGTTTGAAATCTTGAAGGTTGTTATAAAGTTCAATGTCCCATGTATCTTGATTATTTAGTGGTTAGAGGTCCTAATCGTCTAAATCTAGAAACAAGTACTGGACAAGGTGCTGGATCAAGTGTATGGTGTAGCATCTACAGATTCGCAGGCCAACATCCCACCGATGATTGTTATTTATTGCATAAGTATGTGCAGACACCCATGCAGTGGTTTTGCAATTTTTCCCGATCAGTATGACATGATGAGAGTAATTATCACAGCTACACCTTACAGATGGAGCAAACTGAACCATACAAGATGCAAGCTGAAAGTCACGCACAAGAAAATCAAGGTTCACCTGCAAGTAGGGGAGGATTCCAAGGCCAAGGACGTGGTCGAGGAGGAGGCACAGGATGAGGAAGGGATTAAATCATTTGTTATAACTGTGGCGAAGTAGGACACTTTCTGTGAGACTGTCAGGACCCCACATATCCATCTTGTAAGTATTGTTGAAAATTCAATCATGTGATTGAATATTCTCCCATTTTAATGGTTAAGATCCATGAAAAGAATAACCAACAACCTACGTAGAACCTGCAGATGATGAGATCGAAGTCGCTCAAGGATGATCCTAGTATAAACATGATGAGAACAAAAATTAGCGTAGCTAAAGAAGTTGGAAAATTAGAAGGATAATAGCTTGAGGCAGATACCTGCGTTAGGAAAGCCGGAATTAAGAACACTGGGTTCAATATCCAGAGAGAAAAGGAAAATTTCATGGTGGCGAAGAAAATTTTTCTGGATCCAGGAGTGTCAACGTTGAAAAAATTGGTGCAGTTAATTCCCCATAAGAACCAGCCTGAAACAATGAGAGAAAATCATGATTCGACTGTTTTGAATTCCTTTCTACAGACCTACATGAAGTTTTTAAGAGATCAAAAAGCAGTGGAAGGGTTACAAGAGTTGACTGACAACTGCACTGGAAAATAAAAGCCTCGAATAGAACAACCCGCAGTAAATAAGATCTATGGAAACAAAAATAAAATAGGTTGCGAAATGAGACTAGATACGCAGATTGGGGAACTTGAAATGGATCAAGTAATCGTGGATCTAGGATCAGATGCGAACATCCTACCTAATCAAACATGGGAGCGGATGGGACAACCACAGTTACAATTGTCGCCAATCCAATTGTGCATGGCGAAGCAATAAAAGATTATTCTGATGGTTCGAATCCATGGGGTCATTGTAGATGTTGAGGGAGTTAGTGTAATAGAAAATTTTGAAGTCATTGAGATCGTCAATGACAGTAATCCATACCCACCTTTACTAGGAATTGATTGGGCATTTGATATGGATGTTATAATTAACTTGAAACGACGGAGCATGGAATTTGAGAATAATGGAATGCAGGTTTTTGTTCCTCTAGATCCCTCTGAAGGAGTGCGATACACTGAACCGATCCGTGAAGATTATGAAAATGAGAATATTGAGCACATATACAAGTTAACTGCATGAAATGAAGATTGGATTAATCCCACTGTAGATGGAAGAATTAGCTGGGAGAAGGATAGTTCCTGTGTTTCAGACTCTGACGAGGAAATGGAGCATTGGCAGAACTGGTTACATGAAGTCTCTCCGCTGCGTTGTAATAGACTAACAAAATCTCTTTGTTGTATCTCATCGGAGGTTCATAACTTACCATACTATGGTGAAATAGGGTATGTCAGTATATTTTTAGATGAATTTGAAAGAGATGCCACAGAGGAAAAAAGGTTCCAACCTCTGGATATAGCCCTGCGGTCGACACCTGTGCGATGGTGGGGCACATACAAACATAATATAGAAGATTGGAAGAAATATTGAATATTGATGAGGAACAAGTACAGGTACGTGAATATGAGACTTGTAGAAAAGTATACTAGACAAGATGACCTGCGCGAGCGTCTGTCTTGCTAGACTACTGCATGGGGTGAAGAACCACAACCACAATGGGTACATATCTTTTTCCACACGTTAGATGTAATACTTATGAACTGGTATCTTGAAACAGGACTGTGCCATGGCACCATTGACAGGCATGAACTGAAGTAAAGATTTATCTTGAATTTTAGTTTTGAGGATGGATTTGAATGCATAGATGTTTTCGTTCAAGAGATCGGTGAAACTATTTTCAAAATAGCAACACAAGTGTCAGCTTGGGTTCAGCCGGATTGGAGCATGCAGGTACAACACGCGCTCGAATGTTACAACATAAATGCGGAAGAGGGTGAAGAAGATCCGCACAATGTTAATATCCCCGAATTAGAAGGACAACATGAATTTGTAGGACCAGATGTTGAGATACCTAATGTAACACAACCGGTGAAAACAAGGAAGATCAATATCCGGATTGAGGAAGCACCAAAGTTTGCGTCCGTCGACGATTATTGGGATGAAGATACAATTGGTAAAGTTGTTGATATTACATGAATAACATGAATTATTCCTGATGAAGTTTTTTGAACTCAAAGGTATTGAGAGTCATATGGGAGTTATCAAAATCACGTTGAAGCCAGATGCTAAGCCTGTGAAGCAGCGACCGTATCGGCATAACACAAAATACAAAGAGAAGGTGAAGAAAGGACTGACAAGATGGTCGCAGCTAGGATAATTGAACTAGTAGAGGAGTCCGATTGGGTAAGTCCAATGGTTGTATAAGAAAAGAAGACCAAAGGCGAAATAAATATCTGCGTGGATCTCATGAAGTTGAATGATGCCTATGTGAATGATCCATTACCTATGCCATTCACTGACGAAGTTCTAGAAAATGAAGGCGGACAGGAGGCTTATTCTTTCACAGATGGGTTTTCAGGATACCATTAGATCAAGATCATGCTAGAAGATCGAAGTAAGACAATGTTTTTAATTGAATGTGGATCTTTTAAACATAATGTAATGCTTTTTGGATTGAAAAATGCACCGATGATATTTTCCAGGGTTGTCATCGCAACATTTAAGGAGTTTATCCACAAATTTTTGGAAGTGTACTTTGATGACTGGACTATTTTTTGGTTACTAAAAAAGCATATGTCGAGCCTAAGTTTAATGTTGGATGTTTGCAAAAAATACCAAATATCGCTGAACCTTAAGAAGTGTATATTTTGTGTGCCATATGAAATATTGTTGGGCCATGTTGTGTGCAAGCAAGGGTTGATGGTTGAACCTACCAAAATTTTTGTTATCATCAATTTAGACCTTTCGAAGAATGTGAAGCAGTTGCGCACCACTTTAAGACACACTAGACATTATTGAAAGTTTATAAAGGCCTACGCATAGATCACTACGCGAATGGAGAAGCTGTTGAAAAAGGACATTCTCTTTTGTTGGGATGAAGGAAACATTGACCACCCAATTTCATTTTCCAGTCAAAAACTATCGAAGGCAGAGAAAAATTATTCTACAACTGAGCGCGAAGGGTTGGCCATGGTATATGAGCTACAAAAATTTAGACATTATATTAGGTGCACACTTTAAAATGTTCACAGATCATTATGCATTAAATTACCTAGTGAACAAACCTGTGTTGTGGGGAAATATTTGTCGATGGCTACTGCTCTTCTAGGAGTATGATTTTGAAATAATCATCAAGCTACGTAGATTGAATGCCAGACCAGACCATATATCATAATTGAGAATGGTGAAGAACCTACAAATATCGAGGAAGGATTGCCTGATGCAAAACTCTTCACAATAAGAGTAGCTGACAATCACTTTGTTGACATCATTTCATTTTTGGCTACTAGCGTAGCTTCCATAGAGTATACATCGTAGCAGAAGAAAGAACTAGTAGTCCGAGCTCCGGAATTTTCCTTGATCATAGGATAATTGTACAAAATGGGTTCAGATGAGATATTGCATAGACATGTCCCTGATTATGAAAGACATAGTATTCTAGTTGAAGCACATGGTGGTGTCGCGGGAGGCCATTATGCAGGAAAAGCCACCGCACAAAATATCTTAAGATCAGGGTTGTGGTGGCCCACAATACACAAAGATTCGAAGGAGTATTGCAGTAACTGTGATGTTTTATAGAGAACTAGTAGACCATCAAATCAGGATGAATTACCATTGAATCTACAACTCACTCTACATGCTTTTGACAAATGGGCGATTGATTTCATAGGACCAATCAAACCATTAGGTAAGTAAACGGGTGCATAATATATTATTACTACCATAGAATATCTAATGAGGTGGGCTAAGGCGAAGCAATAAAATATTACATCACAGATACTACTGCGCAATTCATGTTTGAGTACATTTGGTGAAGATTCGGTTGTTCGAAGACCCTGATGAGTGATAGAAGATCATGTTTTTTACATGACATGATTGAAGCATTGATGGCTGAGTTCCAGGTACACCATCAGAAAAGTACACCATATCATCCACAGGAAAATGGCACCATGGAAGCTTTCAACAATATTTTGGAAAACGCTCTAACGAAGGTCTGTAATGTCAATAACAATGACTGGGATGTGCACATACCGGTAGTACTATCGCTTATAGAATAAATTGTAAGAAATTGACAGGAAAAACTCCATTCAGATAGTTTATGGGCAGGACGATTTCATGGCTATGGATTACATAGTGCCAATTTTGAGAATTATCGCAGTCACAAACATGGCAGATAATGACATTATGGAGGAATGATTGGAACAATTGGTCATGTTGGAAGAAGATCACTTCATTGCAGTGTTCCATCAACAAGTACAGAAGGTTAGGGAAAAATCATGGCATGATCGACATATTAAGCAACGAACCTTTAAGAATTGTGACTTGGTTTTATTATATGATAGTAAGTTCGCGAAGTTCCTAGGTAAGTTCAAAATGCATTGGTTGGGACCATACATTGTTAAGAGTATCTATGATGGTGGTGTAGTTTAACCTGCAAAGTTGAATGAAGAACTATTCCCTGGACGTGTGAATGGCAGTCACTTGAAGATATATAGGGATGATTCCTTCCCTAAGACTACACAATCACTATATGGATGTAGAAAAGTCTTAGTACTACAGGGAATTGAAAGGAAGAATGGGACTCTAAAAAACTCTGCCAAAAGGCAGTTGTATCGAATTCTGGAAGTTGCATGATGTTTGGGAGCCTGACACAACTAGAGGAACCTGCAACATGGAGCGGGTGGCTACGCAACAAGGATGGGCCTAGAGTAGCCTGTCCAGAATATGATCGTTGGTAGTGCTACAGTTGATTTGACAGGGAATTTTCCCTTAAAATGGGTGGGGGAAATGCAATTAAGGCACAAATATGGGGAAATATGCTGCCAAATTCACATTTATGAGGAAGATCTGAGGGGGAACAGACAGTTTGAATTTAAAATGGCTATAAATATCACACCCCACTCCACATTTGGACACTTTTCTTCTTGAGAGTTCACTATGTGTTTTTGCACTTAAAGAGCCGAGTGTGTTGTTGCATGTTTGGTTACCTGAGCTGGGAGGAAGTTAGGAAAGAATTTTTTAAAAGAGGAGTGGGGAACATCTTGACTACAACATCGCCAACCCACACTACAACACCCACGTCACCGAGGCCAAATTATACTACCTCTGTGAGATAAAAAGAAGAATAAACTGCAGAAGGCACGAGTGAGACAATCACCATGAAAAATCCTTGCAGAACTGAGAATGAAAGAGAAAATGGACAAACAAAAACAACCAATGGAGCCGAAGGACTTGGACAAAGAAGAATTGAATGAAGGGCTTGAGGATATCAACATAGAAGCAACAAAACCAATTTCTCAGTTGCTGTCGTATATGCCACCGTGGAAGCCAACCTTAAAAGTGGCTAAGGATCCAGACTCTATAAAATTTAAGATATTTGCACTATTTCTTCTGGAGGAAGTGCCTATTGAAGGTGAATTGTTGGAAAGGGTACCTCAGTTCCACATGGAAGATTGGGATTTGAGCAACCATGATAAATTTCCATAGCTAGAACCCAACAAGTATCTAAAGGCAGTGTACTATGAGGAGGTGGGCGTCACAAGAGTTGAACCAATGAAATGGGTAATTAATATTTAGCACGCAGGATTGTTGAATATGCTTTACATCCCACACTTTGGATGAAGCAACATCAACAATATTTGCATGCTCTAGTTTTTGGAGCTGGTCCATGATGGGTGCCTATAGATGGGAGAGCCCATCCCGATTGATGACATGTTAATATGGAGAATCACAACATTTCCCTATCAAGGCATGAACCTCGCAGATGCTTTTTTGGGGAAGTCACTAGAGAAAAAGTTGGTGGACCAGATGAAGAGTGACTTTGGGCTAATTAAGAAGTCTATGGGATATGCCATTAGTTCAATCACAGACGAAGATGTGTGGTTTTCTGCATAGATATTGGCAAGAAAGATAATGAGTAAGTGTCATGCAGATGAAGTACTAACACCAGTGGTATCCTTGGCTACATAGTGCAACAAGGGGGTTCAGTTCAATTGGGTAAGCTATCTATGCTAAGAATCCCTCGAAGATTGTTGTGAAGCACAGGAGGAGGGAAAAAAATTCCACTACGGATGAATCTTATTGTTGATCAAACTGATAGCTTGGAGGATGCCAGATGATTCACAGTTCCCCACTACAGATTTGGAGTTGTGCGAGACTGCAAAATTTTCCTTGCTATGGGAAACCCATGGTATAGAAAATAATATGTTCTAGGTGTTATTCAAAATGGATCCGCAAATGGTGATCAAGTAGAAGCCAAGGTTGTCACTGAGTCTATTTAAGGAATATCGTCGCATTGTTGACTTCAAGGTTGATTTCCACCATGTGTATATTCATGCAAGGCGTGATTTGACGAAGACATGGATGATGTTTCCTTTTTTGGTCACTGAAGAAGATATCACCTAGCTAGTCCTTCAGTGGTTGACTGACTAGCTCATTCTGATAGAAATTACGGAAGGCACAACAAGGACTACTAAAGATGTGCCAAAGGAAAAGAAGAAGGTGACGCCAAAGGTCACCATTGATGTAGACAAGAATACTGCATAGGAACTAGAGTGCAAGAAAGAAGAAGAAAAACACACAAAAGAACCTGATCAGGGTGGCAAAGACCCCTATGTAGAATTGGAGGACGTTGATTCTCCATTTATTATAAAGCAGTGATAGAAGACAAGTGTGGGAGGCACACGTAAAAAGCATAAATCTGATAAGTTTGCCGACCCAGAGGCCATGGTCCTCATTGAGGGGGACCTCGATGAAATTGGACACAATATCTGAGTTGTGATGGAGGAGATTATGGGAAACATTGAGGATCCGTACAAAGCCATGTTGACAGAGGTCTAGAGGGCCTCAAAGAGTTGCAGGTTCAGGCGATCCAGGTTCAAGCGAGAGTGGTTCAAGCGATCATGGTACCAATGACATTGGTCAGTGTGTAGTCGGTACTCACTTCAAAGCTCCACGTTGTACCCCTGCTTGATGGATATTTACACCTAATAATGTTGAAGATAGGGAGAGCGCACAACCACTTAAGAATGTGAGTATTAACCTTGCGACACTCCCTCTGCACACATTGCACGAATTACACTAGGGTGTAACATATGAACTTAAGGTGTGAGAGAAACGAGCTCTCATGGTGATCAAATATGCGAAGATCACTAGTCAACAAATGTGCGATGAAAAGCACAAAGCTCTCCAGTATCGCGATGAGGGAGCTACGTGAAGGAAGTAGCTGGAGTAGGCCATTTCCAGAGTATGCAGTGAGCTTCCAGAGCTCCAAATTCAGTCCAAGGCCTCTTCAGAAGACAAAGTGTAGCAGGTGGCAGATGCATTCGGAGAATTGAAGGTGCAAGTGGATAAGGTTCATTTTGATCTTCAAATGCAACTCACTGAGCTACAAACCACCACAACACCTGAGATCCGTGAGCATTGCGAGGCTGCCATCCGAACGGACATGGAAACGATCTACACTACAGTCAAGGAATGTAGCCAACTGTTCGAAGACATACTAGAATTGTGGGCCTCACTGAAAGAGGACCCACAGGTGAAAAAGATTGAAGTAGAAATCTGGAATAAGCAACTACAGTACAATGAGATCAAGGCAATGGTGCAAACCTTAGCACCTATACAACGGTTCACCCAGTTGAAAGAAGGGATATCCATGCAAGCGTAGATCAAGGAGTTGCAGAAGAAGATGTAGATTATCACTACGTGGATGTAGCCTTGGGAAGAAGAGGTAGGGAAGCTCTCACAGATTGTGGAAGGCATGCTCAAAAGTATGCAGCAAATGCAGTGGACAATCAACATAGAAGCAGAAGGACCGACTACAGAAAATTTGGTCGAAGAAGTTTGACAGGAAGAAACACAATGCACGGAGGTTCTTCACCCAATGAAGTATTCATTCAACAACCTGAAAGTAAATATACAAAGCATACCAGCGGAGTGACTTGAGGATGGGTCACATCTTTGTGTTGGGGGCATGTTGGGACGGGGTTTCCTAGGTCCAACTTTGACTAAGTTTTGTAAAAGCCTCCGCATTTTAAGGAGAAGAACGCACAATGTGAAGGTCATTAGGAGCCAAGGGGTTTTAGGAAGGTCAAAGCCACTTATTTTTGTATTGTTTTGAGCTCTGCCCATGGTTTGCAGACCATGGTATTGTAATAGGAAAAAGTATATAAAGGGGTGTCTTAGCTTGTCTAAGAGGAAAAAATGTGATGTTATTAGTAATACTTGTCTTTAGAGTCTATTTTATTTTGTATTCAAGAAAAGGGGAAGGCTCCTACCGCTATGTGTGTGGAGACCTTGGTAAATCTGCAGCTGTGTGCGCAGGCCCCTGTAGCTAAGTGCGCAGGGTCAAAAGATTGTATTATTGAAGGAGTGAAGTAATAAAAGAGAATTTGGAAGCATATTTGTGCTATGCTATATACTGTACAATTTATGTATTTATGTATGCTTATGTTTCGCTATAGCTTAACTTATATGTAATTGCATCGTGAAGATCTGAATTTCTTACATTAAATAAGGCAAGTTGAAGTAGTTAATCACAATTATAGATTTGTTAAGAAAGGAAAATATTTATGACTGTGCTTATAAAAGTTACTAGTTCATGAAGGTCGGGTTGAGCCCTAGATTAGGAGAAACCCTATAGCCACACTCATACCCCTATGGGTGCAGAATCCTGGTTCTATCACCCCCCCATATTACCTCGGGTGAGACTGCGATCTGCCCTGCATAAGTCGTTACCGAAAGGGCTGATAATATAGGGTTTTGTTGGTTAGCACAGCCTAACTTTGAACCTGGGACTAAGCTCCAGAAGACAACAACTTGGTATGCTAATATTGAATTAGTCTTTCTCAATATTGGGTTCAAATGTTATGAATTCAATCATAGTATTTATGTATTACATCATAATGGAAATACTTTAATTGTTGTTGTAAATTTTGATGACTTAATTATCATTGGTAATAACATTGAACAAGTTTTTCTATTGAAGAGTTGAATTTTTGACACCTTTATGATGATTGACCTTGGTCTTCTACATTTCTTTCTTGTTCTTTGAGTTCTACCATTATTTGATGGTATTTTTCTCTCTTAATCAAAATATGTATTGTACTTGGTTAAACACTTTAAGATGGATGATTGTAAGCCATGTGCTAAACCTTTTCATTTGGATTTCAAGTTGACAAAAGAATATCAAACCCCAAAATTCGATTCTACCCTTTATCAACAACTAAATGGTAGCCTTATTTATTTAACTCACATTTTCCTTGATATTTCTTTATTGTTAGTGTGGATTCTCAGTTTATGTAAGAGCCTTTGGAGATAACCAATCAAAGGATTGACCAACATAGTATCAACTAACAAGAGAAAAACAATCGAGGGATGGACTATAACTATGTGGTAAACCAATTGAGATATCAACTGTACAATCAAGTGAATGGTTGGGATGGAATGGACAGTTAGGTTGAATTAGGAAGCTGATTTGTTGAAGAAAGATGAGTTGAGTAGAATAGTGAACAATCCAACAAAACATAGTGGATTTCACATAAACAGTTGGAACTATCGATGGTTGTTTATTGATGATATATTATATAATTGAAGGGAGTTAGTTAGATTTGGAGTCTATAAATAAAGAAAGATATGAGTTGAATATGTATGGTGAATCATACACTGAATTATGTAGTGAATCATATTGATCATGTGGTGATTTATTATCTCACTACCATGCATTTTCATTTTCTAATGACAATGTAGCATGCTATATCTATTCTTTAGACACTGCCCATAATCTTGGAACATGATTATTCTTCTATTTATTTATTTTAGATTATTTTATATGTTCTTTGTTTAGGTTCATTCCACAATAGGAAAAAATAGACAAGTGAAGCTTAAGGCATCTTCTCATGGACCATTACAAAATAATGTAGATTCAACATCCTGAAGCAAACATAGTCAAGTGTGTAACAAATTTTAATTTGTTTTATAAAAAGAGGTCCTTTATTGGAAAGGGAAAGGATTTGTATCATATTATTGAGTGACAATAATAATTAAAGGATTTTCCAAATTATTTTTCTAAATTATTGACATTGTTATAACAAAAAGTCTCAGGAATTTGAATGTAAATGTAATGTTAGATTAGTATAAAAATAAATTTTCTATTTTGGGGGAAAGTAGGCCCACATAATGGTGGATATCATTATTCCAAATGAGAGTGAGTTTTATTAGGACTTTCCATTGAGTGGTACTCCCTTATTTTTGTGGGAATTTTTTTCTAGCCATTGGCAGGATACTACTTCTTGTTATTGGGCTTGTTGATACAATAAAGTATACATCCTTTCATGTACATTGCTACACATTTTTTAATTCTAAGCTAGTATACATACCTTTTTAGGTTGGAATTTGTCTTTCCAACACCAAAATGCCTTGAAACATTGGAGGTGTGAGCCTCTCTAATTAGTCGTGGTCACTCACCTTTAGGAACATAAAACTTGTCCAAATTGTAGAGTGACCCATTCTAGAGATGATACTAGATTTATTTTCACCATCTTCGACATGAATATAGCTTAGTAGTTGCTAGAAAACCTATTTTAAGTCTTCATCATATGTGTATGCTTATTTGTATGCATAATGGGTGAAAGGATCCATGTGCATCAACATTCCCAAAGCTATATTTTTTTTTATGTGGGTGGCCTTGAAATCATGTAATCAACTTGTTTGTGTTTCCCTTCTTGTACTTGATGATTAAATGAAAATTTTATAAGGATCCCATTTACTAGTAATTTCTATTTTGTTGCAGCTTACTATATCCCTGTAGATACTTTAGCAACAAGTTGTCTATGTGGATGATCGTCTCCTTTCCCATCAAATAGTGTTTCCAGTTTTAGATAACTTGTAACAAGGCATAGAGATCCTTATCATAGGTAGGTTAGTTGAGAATTTACCCCTGAGATACTTTAGAAGGGTAGCATGCAAGGCTTTCCTCCTTGCATCATGATCTCTCCCATGGCATACCCACTTACATTTGTTTCCACTTTGAAGGGATTCTATAGGTTTGGTAATGTGAGAATGGGTGCTTGACTAATTTTCTTTTTAAACTCTTTAAAGGCCTTGTGCTAACTCTTTTCCCACTAGAAACTCTTATTACTTACTATTATGGCTTGGAGTTGTGTGACTACTACGAAAAATTAAGCTATGAAATTTTGCAGGTATTATTGTTGCTCCAATGAAACTCCTAACTTCAAAAAAAATTATCGGCACCAACCACTTCATGTTGGCCTCCATATTTGTAGGACCCATCTTAAGGTCCCCTCCACCAATCACATACCCCAACTACACTAGAAACTACAAAGAAAACACACATTTCTGGAGGTTTTCCAATAGTTGGTTCTTCTTCAATGTCTTTATCACTTGCATCAAGTGTGAGTTGTGCTCCTCCTAGTTAGCATTGTAACGTGATATATCATCCAAATAAACAATAAAAAATGAGTCTAGATAGGGGCATAACACATCATTCATTAGTCTCATAAATGTAGTTTGTGCATTAAATAGATTAAATGGAATAACTAACCACTCATACAAAATTTCTCTAGTTTTGAAGGTGGTATTTAAGGTGCCTTCTTCTTTCACTCAAACTTGGTGGTACCCTAATTTTATATCTAGATTGGTAAATTATTTTGTATGTTGTCACTAATCTAATAGATCATCATTATTGGGTAGGGGGTACCTATTCATGAGCACACTCTTGTTTAATTCTCTATAACCAATTCACATTTTCCAAGTCCCATCCTTCTTTGGTAAAATTATGATGGCTGATTTGTAAGGTGAAGTACTTGGTTGAATCACACCTCACTCCAATAAATACTTTGCCATTTCATTTTCTTCCAAAACCGAATATCTATATAGCCCAATATTCGACGAAGGAGAGTCTGGAGATATTTTGATTTCGTTCTCCACCCCTCTTGGCTGGTAGCCCCGTAGGCTCTTTGAACACTCCCCTGCATGATTTTAGAAACTCTTCCAATTATTGTTTGTGTTCTTTAGTACACCCCTCCAAGGGTGCCGTTTTCCTTATTGACTCATCATTGGTTTGGTTTTTTCTTAAAAAAAGTAGAACACTCTTCTTATTGGAACTAATCAACTTCTTATCTTGGTTGGAAATTACCAATCAATTCTTGGACTTGGCTTTGTGTGTGTTGATGGTGAATGATTTCACATCCTTGATGAGGTAATATTGGTTTTTTATCTGCATGAAGATAGCATCCATCATATACATGCAGGGACTACCAAACTCAACTCCACATACATTAAGTGGTACTACATCCATTTTTACTTCATTAATATAATCAACACTTACAATAAATGTTATCTTGAATTGTTTTGTTAGCTTTTTTTCTACATCCTAGTGGATATGGGATAGGATGATCGTGAAAATCCAATATAAGTTTTCTGACTAGATCTGCATATATGATTCTACGATGTGAACTTGAGTTGAACAAGGCATCTATATTGGTCTTCTTGACTTAGATCTTGTAATAGCCCTACCCGAAGTTCTCGTGCAAGCGGAAATTGTAAATACATTGTAAATATTTTGCAACATTTAAAATCAAGAAAAAAAAGGGGCTAAGTTAGGGGACACATATTCCAGAGCTAGGAAGGGAGTCACTTGCATAGGACATTACTATTTCATGTGCAACGAAGAAACCTAAAAATAAAAGATTGGGTAGTCGGTGCATGAGTTTATGAGGGAGCTCTTGAAAATAAATGAGATGCAAGAGGAGGCATGAAAGGCCACACTACTTGGGAAGCAACCACAAGGAAGGGAGGACATAAATTTATGAAGGGACTTTGCACTACAGGTTAGGAAGGATGCAACAATAATTTTGGCTGAGGAGAAGACCAAGAAAAAGTTTAGATGTGAAAGAGACATAAAGAGGATTCAAAGAAGAGATTCAGAGGAGATTTAAGGAGAGGAAAGAAAAAAAACGCAGAGAGGACCAGGGAAGTGAATTTCAACATGAGCTCTCCATAGGAAGTGTTTAAGAGAAGCAAAGAGAAGGGGTTTGGCTCTCGATCCCTAGAGGTTGTGGGTTGAGTTGCTAGTCTCTGGAGCCATGTAACAACTTGGGGTCCCTGGAGGCTATGGGTTGAGATAGAATCCGTGTACCCCTGTAACAACTTGGGTACCTGGAGTATGTGGCTTAAGACAAAGGTCTCTAGAGCCCTACAATAGCTTAGGTCCATGGAGGTTGTGGGTTTGAATGGAATATCTAGAGCCCTATAATAGCTTGGGTCCCTTGGAGGTTGTGGGTTGAAATAATAAACTCTGGAGCCTTGTAACAACTTAGGTAGGTTCCATCCTAAAATAGAAGCTAAGGAAGACCTAAATGAAGACCAATGGTTACTACCCCAAGGGTACAATGGATTTAGACTGCTTGGAAGGGGGTGAATCATTGCATGATCACCTGGGGTGAGGTTGGGCACCTGTAGACTCCTAATTTCAACCAACTAAAAGCTGTCAGTTGGTGGGATTGAGGAAGGAAGTCCTATGGAGTCTCAGAATCAATGACAGATTGATGTGCTAGTCCCTGAAGCAAGAAACCCCCCTAGACTCTAGAATATGGCTTGGCAATGACAACTGCAAGTAAGTGTGGTTGCAGCTATTTACGGTTCGGTGGAGAGTCCTTTTCCCAGACTTAGTTTCCCTGCATGTTCCAAGGTAAGTAACCATGTATACTTCCTAACTTCTAATGAATCATGTTACTATGTTATGGATGATGGTTTGAACTTAGGATTGCATTGCATTGATGAAACTTGCATATGTGATACATTCCCTATGGGAATAAGTTAATGTGATTTGTATATATGTATGTGTATGTGCTAAATATATGAATGCATGTGTGAGAAAGATGAAAGGGAAATATGCGTAACAATTTCTAATGGTAGGCATGGAATATTTGGGACTTAAAAAGCATAATAAACATGTTAACAAACATTGTTGAAAATGGCAACAAGAAATGGTTAAAATAGAAATGCTAAAAATAGCATTGCTATAAATAGCATTTTAGGATACACTCCAACTTTGTTGGAAATAGCAAAAAAATGGACATGCTAAAAATAGCATTGCTATAAATAGCATTTCGGGATAGATTCCAATTTTATAGTCCCTGAACTAAAATTGAGAATTAAAATTCGAATTTAGTCTCACCAGCTATTTGAAAAATAATTAATTAATTCATCTTGAGTTAATTAGTTGGAGAAATTCAAACATGAAGTCTTTGTGAAGTCATGTAGCAGTTATCCCTTAGATTAAGGAAGTTATCCATTAATTAAGGAGATAAGGATGAGTTGTATTTGAGTTGTAATTAGTTATCTCAGTGAACTGAGTTAAGTCCAGCTAAATTAGTTCCAAATAGTTTGAGGAACTAATTGTGAGTTCAATCAATTAATTCATGCATGCATGCAATTAGTGTACTCCAGATAACTGAGGATTCTCTCATAAATAACTCATGCATGTTAGTTCAGACAAAGACCTGGTTGATATTAAAGGAAGGGACAATGTACTATTAGTTGGAGGAGTTTTCCTATATAGGAAACTCATCAGAGAAAAGGTGATCAAAGTTAAAGAATAATATACAAAGAAGGGAGAAGTTCGAAGTTTGAAGTTCCTGATTATAGAATTCGAATTCTTATCACATCTCAAATTTCACTAATGGCGTTCAATGGTTTAATACTCGAGTATGCCCTTGACAAAAGCTTGAATTATATAGCCTGGAAGGATCACATGGAAGTAGTATTAGAGGACAACAGTCTAAAGGACTTCATTTTTCAAGAAGTCCCCAAGTCGGTAGTAACTAATGCTACAGAATTGGTGGAATGGAAGAAATGTGTGGCTAGAGCGAGGAGAATGCTTCTAGAGGGAGTTCGAGACCACATAATATCAAGTCTCCATGGGAAGGAGACACCATTTTCAATGTGAAAAACATTGAAATATCTATTGTTGAGCCTCAAACGTGCACTCATTTACCTATCCTCCCAACAGCTTTTTCCTACTCACTTCTCTCTTTTGTCATCATTTCCTCCATCAACCTATTCAATTCATTGCATTATATGTCTTTTTAACATGATTTGTTGACTGTGCTAATGATTGACTGTTGGTTTAGAATTTTGGTACAAGTGTTGCAATTCCGCAGCTAATACAACGTTTCCGCAGCCGATCTCCAATTCCGCAGCCGATCAGAGATTCCGCAGCCATTTTCTTGTTTGCTATGTTCCACGTGTCCTCCAAAGGAAAGGGCCACATGGGCAAGTTGGTATGACTGTGTACATGGTTCGTGTGCTATCAGCTAAGCCAACTCGCTCATATATACCCCCGGTCAACGCAGATGTAACCACGTAACCACAGCTGGCATCTTCTTCGAGCCACGAAGACGGTAGGGGACAAGAATCTAACCGTGGATTTATCATCCACGATGACCGTTTCCTCAAACAGTGCATGGTGTTGCTGTGTGTCTTTTGCACAGTTAATTAGTTAGCTGGTTGTTAGCTTAGTTTACGCAGAAGACAGTTTGTCTTTGCTGTTATAAATAAAGCGTTTGCATACGCTTAGTAGTTAGTCTTCAAGTTTAGTTTTTGGCTGTAATCATTTTGTTTATAAAACTCTGTTTCAAAGACTGTTTTATACAGCGCTTACACTTTTGTATTTTGTGACATGCTGATTTAATATCAAGAAGACTGTTTTGCTCCTATCCGTGTAGCTGATTTTTAACTGGTTGAGTAGATGGAGGGCCCCCGTCTGCCACAACCTATGTACAATAGTTTTTAATTTCATTTTCCTGCACTTCTTTTTGTTTTCATTTTCACATGTATACTAATGTACAGTTTGATTTCTGCAATTTTCATTTCTTTTGATATGTATATTAATGTACAGTTTGAATTATGCTGCTTTACGTTTCTGTACTTTTCATGGCTGATCAGTGTTTGTTTTTGCAGCTTTGTTAGGAGCCCGAGACAGTGTGCTTTTCCTTCTTTTTATCACTAGTGGCATTTGAAGTTGTCTTATCTAAACTGCTGACTTTTGCTTTGATTTTCGTTAGTTTCCTTGCTTAATTACTTTACCAGGTTTTGTCAAGTTGCTAATCTCTTGATGGTTCTTCTTATCAGAATTTCAACAACTTTTGTGGGGCGAAAACATCATTTAATTGCAGCTTGGTTTATTTAGTTTTAGACTCATATTGCTAATTCACTCCTAACTCTTTTTCACATGATCAATTTAGCTAAGAGGCAGAATGTTAAGGGAGAATTCAGTAGTATGATTTGTCACTTAATTTTTGCGTTTCTTTAGATTCAATAGAGGAGTTAGAAGTAGTGTTCTTGCTTTCAATTGAGTTAATGTAGATGTCATTTTCATCCTTATCAGCAGTAGAGGTATTGGACTAGTGCCATTGGTCTTTTTGTTTGATGCTTTACTTTCATTTGAAGCTTTAATTTCATTCCAAGTTATTGTTCAAGTTTTCTCTTTAAATTTCAAGAAGCAATTAGAAATCGCCACATACACACATTCACTCACTTGTTTATAACTTCATCACATCACATTAGGAAGATAAGTCACACATGAACTAAAAATGACAAAAAGAACTAGAAAAGGCCGCTTAAGTATATATTGTACACTTCACTTCATCAGCTTACGAGCCCCGGGTTGACAATTTATGATAGCAATTTAGAAAACACTAAATTGACCAAACATTTTGGCGCCGTTGCCGGGGAAGTGAAATTAGGTAGCCAATTTCTAAAAAAAAAAATTAAGAAAATTTCAAGAAAGGGAAATTGATAACCTCTTAAAGTATGCTCTCCTCTTGCACCTAGAGTGATCCGGAGGATCAGAAAAGAGAAAGTTATTGGTTTAATAGTTTCTTAAGTATGCTCTCTTCTTGCACCTAGAGTGACCTGGAAGATCAGAAAGAGAATTATTAGCCTGACTTGAAGAAAAATAAAAAAATGACATGCATAGAGTTAGAGATTCTAGGGGAAGGTTTTTAGCTAGAGCCAAGAGTTCGATTTTTACAAGTCCATCTACTTCAAGGAATAGACAAGAGACACCTTCCTCATCTCCAACTGACACTCCTAGCCCTAGGATTCCTGGAATTCAAGAGGCAAGAATTGACTCTCCCACACCTTCTATTGAATTTGAATCAGAAAGAGATCATTTCCTTCCTTCTACAGAAAGACCAATTGTAATTGAAGAAGTAGAATCATCTGAAGAAGAGGGAGAAATTCCTTCTCATTCACCCTTTGTAGAAGAACCAGAAGATTCTGAAGTCTATAGGGAAACCATTATGACAGAGGAAGGAGGTGGTAGAGGTAGAGGTAGAGGAGGAGGAGGAGGAAACAATGGAGGAGGTAGAGGTCACATTGGAGGAAATAGAGATGGGGATAACTCATTTGGATTTCCTATCGTCGATGAGGATTCCCGAGCCACTATGAAAAACATATCACCATCTGTCCTCCCAAACTTCCATGGGTTAAGAACTGAGGACCCTGAAACATTTTTATTTGAGTTTGAAGTCGTATGTCGAACTTATGACTATCTGGATGACACTCAAAAACTCAAATTGTTCCCTTCCACATTGAAAGGACAAGCTTTGAAATGGTTCATGGGGTTACTCACTCAATCCATTAGGTCTTGGAATGATATGAAACATACATTTTTGGATAGGTACCTAGACTATTGTATGCCTACCAATCACAAGGATGAGGTATTTAAAATGGTACAAAGAGAAGATGAGAACTTAGAGGATTTACTCGAAAGATTTCAATATAACCTGAAAAGAGCAAAAATGAGTAGCTTGGATGAGGAGACCTTGAAAGCCCTTCTATTAAAAGCCATTAGAGATGAATGTATAGACATTCTGAACATGATGGGGAAAGGAGATATATCTCAACTTTCACTCAATGATATAGCAGAGCTATGTATCCATCTCTTAAGGGGCAAATCAAAAACTCAAAAAGGGCCTAGAGATCCTTCTCTCCTTAGAGAAAATAAATCTGCAACTGGATCAGTAAGTAGGGCTGAGATTGGCAATATGCTTGATGAATTCAAAACTGACATCTTAGGGAGTCTTAGTGAACAATTAGACACCCTTAAGATCCACAATAAACAGAAAGCAGAAGCCGAGGCCTTGGCCATCTTTTGCCCGAAATGTAGGAAGAAACATGCTTTAATGGAATGTCCCTTGGAAGCACAAGTTGTGGAAACATGTGTAATTTGCTCAGAAAACCATGAGACCAAGGATTGTCCTTCAATCCCTGGGCTCAAAGCAGTCTTTCAAGAAGATCCAAATACACTTGAATCTCTCTGTTTTGTTGCAAGGAGACCTTGGCAGGGGCAACAAAATCAAGGGTTTAACAACTCTATGAATTTTCAACCCCAACCAAATTGGAATCCTTGGCAACAATCTTGGCCTCAACCTCAAAATCCTTTTCAATCATGGATGCAAAGCATGCAAAATCCTTATGGGAGATTTGCTCAATTCTATCAATATCCTCCATCTTTTCAAAACCAGCAAGCTCCACAACTTCCAAATCAAAGTCAACAACTATCATTGCCATTCCCTCAACAACAACAACCTTCTCCACAAAATCAAAATTCTCAACTCTTGCTTCAATCCCAACAGAAGTCAAATCAACTTCCTTCTCAGCCATTGCCAAACCCCAATAATAGGAACCCTCAAAATGCTTACATGATGGAAGGTCAACCATTCCCTACCTATATGATTGTTCCTCTCAATGAAGTACAACTCAGATTAGGTAGAATCCTAGATCAACCTTCTATAAATGTTCAACAGCCAAGCATTTCTGAGGAAGAGTCTCTTAAAGCCAATAAGGGTTCTGAAGCATCTCTTCAAAACCCAAACACTCAAAAAGCAAAAGAAAAAGAATCAACCCCCACAACTCCCATAGTTGAACAACCTACATCTTTGGCCACACCTCCTTTTCCTGAAAGGTTACAAATCGACAAAGGCGTGGAAAAACAAATTTGGTTTCCTGACTATAATTTTCTTGATGAATTGAAGAATGTCCGTATCAAGATTCCCTTGTTACAAGCCATTAAAGAGATTCCCATTCTAGCAAAAACAATAAAGGAGTTGAGCCTTAAAAGACCAGGAAGGAAACCAAGAGATACCAGAAGGATCCACCTGGTAGGAAAAATTGCAGATATCATGATGGGAAAGATTACCATGCAGAAATATGTAGATCCCAGTAGTCCAATTGTCAAAACACATATCAATGGGGTAGAAATACCAAATACTTTGATTGATTTAGGGGCTGCTATCAATATTATGAGTAGACAGACCATGGACCAGTTAAAACTTCCTAACCTTCTCTTTACACCTACTTTACTGCAACTTGTAGATAGATCAATCATTAAACCTGATGGTGTATTGGAGGACATTCCAGTCTCCCTAGACTCTTGGGAATATCCAGTTGATTTTATGATTTTAACTCCCAAGAACAATCTAGGAGGACATCCTCTTATTTCAGGAAGACCTTGGCTAGCCACAGCTGATGCTTTCATAAGTTGTAGGTCTGGGGATATGTATATTTCTAATGGCAATTCAACAAAGAAGTTCAATCTGTATCCTCCAGCGAAAGCAATTACAGAAATAGGAGATAATGAGTGGGTTGATGATGAAGATACTATACAACCTGTCTTTACCATTTCTGAGATTAGTGAAGATAGTCAAATTCTGAACACATTAGAAAATTTTAAACCATCTTCAGAATATGACTCTACACAATTTCAGTTGGATTCTGACATAGAGTGTCTATCATCTAGACAAATGTCTCTTTTCTCTATGGAAGAATTTGGTAGTTCTGCAATTGAGATCTTTCCAGGAAAAACATTAAACATTAACAAAAACTTGGAAAAATCCCAACAGGAGGAGCTAACCAAAGTCTTGCAAAGACATTCTACTACTTTCGCATGGGAGTATACCGACATGAAAGGTATTGACCCTAAGACTTGCATTCATCACATCTACATTGAGGAAGACAGTAGACCAATCAGACAACCTCAAAGAAGGATGAATCCAAACCTTAGGGAGATAGTGAAAGAAGAGCTCCAAAAGTTACTCAATGTAAACTTCATTTACCCCATTTCAGATAGCTGATGGGTTTCTCCCTTGGTTATAGTACCTAAAAAGAATGATAAATGGAGGGTTTGCATTGATTACAGAGAATTGAACAAAGCAACCTTGAAGGATCATTTTCCTTTGTCCTTTATTGATCAAGTATTAGATACTTTAGCAGGCAAAAAGTATTTCTCATTTTTGGATGGTTTTAGTGGTTACAATCAAATTCAGGTAGCACCTGAAGATCAGGACAAAACCACATTTACTTGTCCATGGGGAACTTTTGCTTACAGAGTACTTCCTTTTGGATTATGCAATGCACCCGCTACATTTCAAAGGGTTGTACTAGGAATCTTTTCAGATCTAATTCATGATTGTGTAGAGGTCTACATGGATGATTTCACAGTTTATGGTAACACATTTGAAGAAGCATTAGAAAATTTGGAAAAAGTCCTAATTAGATGTAAAGAAAAAAATATTTCATTAAGTCATGAAAAATGTTTTATGATGTTTACTGAAGGGATTGTTTTAGGACATCATATTTCAGGAGATGGAATTAAAGTTGATAGATCCAAAGTTGAAGTCATCTCCAAGTTACCTGTTCCAAATTTCCAGAAAGATGTTAGAAGTTTTCTTGGGTTTACTGGATATTATAGAAGATTTATTGAAAACTTCACCAAGATAGCATCTCCGCTTTTCAAATTACTTACCAAAGACTGTGAATTCAAATGGGATCCTGAATGTCAGTCTGCATTTGAAACTTTAAAGACTAGAATATCTGAAGCACCCATTTTGAGAGGGCCAAATTGGAAACTCCCTTTCCACATTTCTACTGATGCTTCAGATACAGCTCTAGGAGCTGTCTTGGGACAAAAGGATTTGGTCCCTTATGCCATTTATTACACCAGTAAAAATTTGACTCCAACTGAGTTAAATTACACTGTGACTAAAAAAGAATTCTTAGCCGTTGTTCATGCAATCAACAAGTTTAGACATTATATAACCGGCTATGAAACTTTTGTCCATACTGATCATTCTGCAATTAGATATCTTATGAATAAACCTATTACTAATGGTAGAGTTACAAGATGGATTTTACTTTTACAAGAATTCAACATTACTGTGTTAGATAGACCAGGGAAACAAAACACAGTAGCTGATTTCTTGTCTAGAATCCAAAACACTAACGAAGATTCTCCTGTAGAGGATAAGTTTCCAGATGAATACTTGTTTGCAGTAACTACCAAAACTCCTTGGTATGCAGATATTGCTAACTATTTAGTTACAGGGAAGCTACCTCCACACTTATTTCCTAATGAGAAAAGGAAAATCATTCAGGAGAGTTCACATTATTCTTGGATTTCTAATGAATTGTTCAAAACAGGGCCAGATTGTATGATCAGAAGATGTGTTCGGGAAGATGAAATGCCTGACATCCTTAAGGCATGTCATGATGAACCGTGCGGCGGACACTTTGCTGACAAGAGGACGGCCTATAAAATCCTTTCTTTAGGATATTATTGGCCTTCTCTCTTTAAAGATACAAAGAAATATGTTAGAAGGTGTGACAGCTGCCAAAGAGTTGGGAGACCAACTCCTTCAAATGAAATGCCACTACAGCCACAGGTATGCATCGAACCCTTTGAGAAATGGGCTCTAGATTTCATTGGACCTATTAATCCACCATCTAAGAAAAAGAAGTATATATTGGTTTGCACTGATTATGTTACTTAGTGGGTAGAAGCCAAGGCATTGCCTTTTGCCACTGAAAATTCAGTTGTTCAATTTCTTTTTGAGGATATTTTTACTCGTTTTGGTGTCCCAAGAGAAATTGTGACAGATCAGGGAAGTAAATTTACATCTAAATTGATGGAGAAGCTGATGGAGGAATACAAAATCAAGCACAGAACATCTACTCCATACCATCCGCAAGAAAATGGTCAAGTGGAATCTACAAATAAAGTTCTTGAAAGCATCATCACCAAGACTGTTCATCTTTACAGAAGAGATTGGGCAGAAAGGCTTCCTGAAGCCTTATGGGCCTATAGAACTACATGGAGGAAAACAACAGGACATTCTCCTTATGAACTTGTTTATGGGAAAGAGGTCCTGCTCCCCATTGAGTTCCAAATCAAGGCCTTTAAGATGGCAGTTCAATTTGGGATGAGCCTATCAGAAGCCCAAAAACACAGAATAGACCAGCTAAATGAGCTAGATGAAATAAGACAAGATGCAATTCTCAGGACCGATCTAGTTCAGCACCAAAGAACTAAGTGGCATGATCGACACATCAAAGAAAGAAAGTTTCAGAAGGGAGATTGGGCACTATTGTTTGATTCCAAGTTTAAGGACTTCAAAGGAAAATTTCAAACTCATTGGCTTGGGCCATATGAGATTGATGAAGTCTTTAACAATGGAGCAGTTCGAGTGAAGACCATTGATGAGTTTCAAACTCCTCTCATTGTGAATGGCCACCGATTGAAATTCTACCACAAGCCACTCTCAAAGGAGGAATTTGTTAAATTGTTCAAAGAAGATTCTGCAATGAGGCTGGTGGAGAAGAATTCTTCTCCTCCATTAGCCTAGTCTTTGTTTCTTTCAATTAAAAAAAAAGAAAAAGAAAAAAAAGAAAAAAAAAGGTCTCTTGTATAAGCCTGAAAACCAATCTTGGATTGGCGGTCTTATGCAGAAAATATAAAGTGAAAATCAGGGTCACCTGACACTTTATATTTTCCAAAAAAATCTCTCTTTCTCTTTCCATCTCATCCGCCATTTTGTCCATCCCATCCGCCATTTCATCCATCTCATCATCTTCATTCCACTTCATTTTTCTTCCAGATCATTCATTCCATCTCATTTCCACCAATAAAGTCCCTCTTAGGACTATTCCATTCAGTTAATTTTGTTCTAATCATCTTTGTGCAGGCAGAAAAATGTTGTTGCAGTTTCCGCAGCTCATACCAAGTTTCCGCAGCTGATACACTCTGTCTCTGCAATCAAAGCAATTATGTTTCAAAAAGGAAAATTTACAGTCAGGGGTATCATCATCAAAGAGCAGCAAGGATACATAGCACCTACAAGGCCAGAAAGCAATCAAGAGTTAGCCACCATAATCAACAAAGGGATCAAATGCAAACGTATGAAGGTATATTCCAAATTTTTAATCAACAGTTTAATGCCATTTATGCATGGTTTTCAAATCATGGTAGGAGGCACTTAATGTAATGATTGACAAGATCCTCGTCCACTCCTCGTCCATGATTCTGCGTAATCCACCTCACCACCTTCCTAACGGTCCCTAATTACTATTGATTCGAACTTAATACGAACTGCTCTTCCATTAACTACTCGTACCTCAGTGACGTGTACTAGTGTACTACGACTCTCCAAATGATCATTTCCGCAGCCAAGTATACGCAGCCACCCGACGTTCAGGGATTTGGCCGTTGTATCCTCTACTCATAACTCCACTTCTCGCATACATAACCTCATCTTCGTATTGTTATCTACTCCCTCACTCCACCGTTTTCACTCTCGTTTCCATACACCACTCTCGTTTTACCATAAACCTCTCTGTTTTATTTTCCTCACCGCTCCACTCAAAACCCCAATCACCAGTCCTGCACCTTACAGTTCATTGCATCATGGCCACTCTATTATAGCCGTAATTCCCACTGTTGAGCACTATTTTCCCGTGAAGCTTTCTCCTCCAGCGTTCAAACACCACTGCCAGAGCTGCAAGTGAACTGATAACCGAAATGGGAAAATTGTTAAGAGCAGAACTGGAGGGTTCGAAATTTTTAGAGGGTTACCCACAGATAAAGGAAGCACTACAGAAAGCCAAATGGTTGAAGTTCATCTAGGAGTTTAAAGGGTACAATAAAGAGGTGACAAAGGCATTTGCCCGATCATTTAATGGAAATACCGTGGAGGTAGGAGACCTGCAGTTCACCATAACAGAGAGCACCTTGGCCACAACAACCGATTTGCCTCAAAAAGGAGAACGCTGGTTCAAAAACAGAAAAGTTGAAGATCAAGAGTGGAAAAATATGCTCAAGAATCCAGGTATGGATACCTCCATTTTCACTAAGGGAATCCCTGTACGTGTCATTAAGGAAGAGTGGACTTCATTACTGTTGCTTATTCAAAAAATTTTAACATGTGAAGGCCGCTTCGGTGTCATGTATGTATACCATGCAAGAATCATGATGCACTTTATGAATGACCATGCTATCAACCTACCTTATTTCTTGTAGCTAGTCTAAAGAAGATGAGTGAAACTGTTCAGAAACACGTGGGAAACATTGAACCCCACTTGTCTCATCATGGACTCATTAGAATTTTAATTGAGGTGCAGTTGAAAATTAAAAATGATACGTGGGAGAAGTTTCTAGTTAGAAACCATTTTCAAGAGGTAGTTGAAGCCTCTAGCAGCTCTCCTAGGATACCAAAGAGAAGTAGGAGAGGAGGGAAAGAAACTGCCCAAGAGACTGTTAAATAAACTGTTCAAGAAACTGCCCAAGAAATTGCTCAAGAAGAAAAGAAAAAGGGAGGCAGAGCTAAGAGACAAAAGAAAGATAAAAGGAAAGCCATTGTACAAGAATCCTACCCCTCTCCTGAACTCTCCATTGAAGAAGATACCCAAACACTAGCTCATAGACTTGCTCAACTCCATGCTACTGCCCTCTCAAAAAAGAAACAAAAAGAAAAACAAAACAGTCAGCCAAAGAGTACTAGCATGCAAGTGAGAAGAAGCAGTAGACTTATAGAGAAGAAGAGTGTGACTAAAGAGAAACAGTCCCATTCCATTGATTTGGGCACACCTGAGAAGACTCCAAATCGGCTAGATATTGAGCTAAGTCCTCCAAGAGAGGAAAGTCCTTTCCAGCAAAAGAGAGAAAGTAGTTTTCAAGGATTTGAATTTAGGCCAAGACAAACACCTGACATTGACCCTGACCAGCAGGAGGCATATGATTATTTGGAAACATTAGAGCAATCTGCTGCCGGTCCTAGCACTGTCTTGCCCCTTGAACAACAGGTTCAATCTCTGAAGCAAGAAGTATTTGAGCTAGAAGTCCTGAATCGCCATATCAAACAGGAAAACGAAGCATTGAGAGAACAGAGAAAAGTGGAAAAAATGGTCCACGACAACACAATGCTTCATTTGGGTCTTGGGCCTTGGTTAACTTGAAATTCAGGTGTTTGGTTAGGAAACCAAGAGCAAATTTGGCAACAAGGAGGAAAAGGAGAAGGTTGGATGTCTTGGCAGAGGCATCTGAACATGTGGACTGAAAGATTATGACAAAGTTTTGGTTGCATGAGGACATGCAACACCCTCACAGTGGGGGTATGTTGAGCCTCAAACCTGCACTCATTTACCTATCCTCCCAACAGCTTTTTCCTACTCACTTCTCTCTTTTGTCATCATTTCCTCCATCAACTTGTTCAATTCATTGCATTATATGTCTTTTTAACATGATTTGTTGACTGTGCTAATGATTGACTGTTGGTTTAGAATTTTGGTACAAGTGCTGCAATTCCGCAGCTAATACAGCGTTTCCGCAGCTGATCTCCAATTCCGCAGCCGATCAGAGATTCCGCAGCCATTTTCTTGTTTGCTATGTTCCACGTGTCCTCCAAAGGAAAGGGCCACATGGGCAAGTTGGTATGACTATGTACATGGTTCGTGTGCTATCAGCTAAGCCAACTCGCTCATATATACCCCCGGTCAACGCAGATGTAACCACGGTCAAACAGCAAGGTTCCAAGCAGTGGCACGGCTCTGCGTGAGCAGGTGAAGCACATAACCACAGCTGGCATCTTATTCGAGCCACGAAGACGGCAGGGGACAAGAATCTAACCGTGGATTTATCATCCATGATGACCGTTTCCTCAAACAGTGCACGGTGATGCTGCGTGTCTTTTGCACAGTTAATTAGTTAGCTGGTTGTTACTTAGTTTACGTAGAAGACAGTTTGTCTCTGCTGCTATAAATAAAGCGTTTGCATACGCTTAGTAGTTAGTCTTCAAGTTTAGTTTTTGGCTGTAATCATTTTGTTTATAAAACTCTGTTTCAAAGACTGTTTTATACAGCGTTTACACTTTTGTATTTTGTGACATGCTGATTTAATATCAAGAAGACTGTTTTGCTCCTATCCGTGTAGCTGATTTTTAACTGGTTGAGTAGATGGAGGGCCCCCGTCTGCCACAACCTATGTACAGTAGTTTTTAATTTCATTTTCCTACACTTCTTTTTGTTTTCATTTTCACATGTATACTAATGTACAGTTTGATTTCTGCAATTTTCATTTCTTTTGACATGTATATTAATGTACAGTTTGAATTATGCTGCTTTACGTTTCTGTACTTTTCATGGCTGATCAGTGTTTGTTTCTGCAGCTTTGTTAGGAGCCCGGGACAGTGTGCTTTTCCTTCTTTTTATCACTAGTGGCATTTGAAGTTGTCTTATCTAAACTGCTGACTTTTGCTTTGATTTTCGTTAGTTTCCTTGCTTAATTACTTTACCAGGTTTTGTCAAGTTGCTAATCTCTTGATGGTTCTTCTTATTAGAATTTCACTAACTTTTGTGGGGCCAAAACATCATTTAATTGCAGCTTGGTTTATTTAGTTTTAGACTCATATTGCTAATTCACTCCTAACTCTTTTTCACATGATCAATTTAGCTAAGAGGCAGAATGTTAAGGGAGAATTCAGTAGTATGATTTGTCACTTAATTTTTGCGTTTCTTTAGATTCATAGAGGAGTTAGAAGTAGTGTTCTTGCTTTCAATTGAGTTAATGTAGATGTCATTTTCATCCTTATCAGCAGTAGAGGTATTGGACTAGTGCCATTGGTCTTTTTGTTTGATGCTTTACTTTCATTTGAAGCTTTAATTTCATTCCAAGTTATTGTTCAAGTTTTCTCTTTAAATTTCAAGAAGCAATTAGAAATCGCCACATACACACATTCACTCACTTGTTTATAACTTCATCACATCACATTAGGAAGATAAGTCACACATGAACTAAAAACGACAAAAAGAACTAGAAAAGGCCGCTTAAGTATATATTGTACACTTCACTTCATCAGCTTACGAGCCCCGGGTTGACAATTTATGATAGCAATTTAGACAACACTAAATTGACCAAACATCTATATCAGAACAACAACGATCGGAGAAAGCTAGCGTTGAAAGACCAGCTTCAGAAAATCAAGTGTGAAAATGGCGACACGATCTCTACATATCTGAACAAGCTCACCACCTGTAGGGATGAGCTTGGAAGTGTAGGGATCACGACAACCGATGATGACATGGTGAGTCTTGCTCTCCTTGGTCTTCTTAAGAGCTGGCATAACCATTATGAATCAATAAATGGAAGAGAGAAATTGCCAAATTGGGAACGACTTTGGTCAGATCTGATGCAGGAGGAGATAAGAAGAAGCACCAGGGATGGTTCTTCATCCAAGGAGGATGAAGAAAATTGCGCCTTAGTGAGTAAGGCAAAGATAGGGAAGGAGAAGGATTCTCATCCCAAATCGAGTTCTTCCCATGGTGGGAAGAAGTTTGACAAATCGAAAGTGCAATGATTTCATTGTCATGAGGTGGGCCATTTTGCTACAAATTGTCCACTGAAGAAATCCAAGAAGGGATCCAAGGAAGGATCAAAAGGTGAGGCACTGGCCTCATAGTTCGAGTGGATTTCACCCTCCTCGCATGCATGGTTTCATCCATGGTGCTATGTGGTTGGTTTCTTGATAGTGGAGCTTCATTCCACATGACCGATGATAAGAGTTTGTTCAGTACCTTGGAGGAGAAAGGTCTCTAGATACTCATAGAGATGGGTAATGATGAAAAGTATAGTGTCTCAGGAGTAGGCATAGTTGTTTTTTAGAGGGAGCATGGAGCTCGCATTACCTTGACAGATGTGAAGTATGTGCCAGGACTGAGGAAAAAGTTGGTGTTGATCGCAATGTTGGAAGACAAAGGCTATGATGTAGTCTTCAGTAAGCGAAAGGTTTTCCTTAGACACATCACCACGAGACAGGTGAAGCAGATCGGTTCATGAGTCAAGAACCTATATGCTCTTGAGGTTCAAGATGCATGCAAAGCCTTGAAGAGAAAGGCAACTGTTGGAGACTTGGTGGTTGAGAGGGAGAGTACATTACCTCTCAACATGTAGCACCAGAAGAAGACTCAGACAATTGTGGAGGAGCCACAATTGGAGATGCTGAGAGGAGATCGAGTGGAGGCATCCACTCTTGAAGATACCTCCAGTAGGGGGAAATTTTGAGCCAAGTGGGTAGAGGAATCACATGCATCCATACCTCTAGGTGGGAGGTGGGGAAATGTGGAGTGATAGTCCCAAGAAAGCTAAAATAAGGGTAGGATCCTTGAGGTACCAACCTCTTTGATTAGACCTTGCTACGGGAGCCCCGACGAGGTGTAGCAGGACTGGCTGAGTGGGAAGAGACAGATGCAGATGGAGCATCAGAGGAAGCTTCAGCATCAAAGGATGTTTCTAGCCCAACAAGGAGGTTAGTTGGGAGATCAGTTACTTACTTCTCTGTAACTGAGTTGCAGTGCAGTAGTGGGCAGCACGATGTAACATGATGAGAGGAGGTGCAGTGTGGATGCAGTGCTGGGAGATAGGACTAGCGGTAGCATGGATGCAGTAGGAGGAATTAGTGTGATTGATGCAGTCAGAGATCAAAGTGACAGAGGCTAGAGCAGTCAGATACTGAAGGGCACAAAGGTGTAGAGTTTTTAGTCGACATAGGCAATAACAATTAGAGACTTTGATGATAGAGGCATCATTCTGATTCAGGTTGGATATTTTCTGTTTCTAGAGTTTCTGGAGCAACAACACTTGAGAGAAATGTTGCATGCAAAACATTCCAAAGGTTCAGGATCAGGTTCGAGTTGAATGCCTTTCTTGTTGAGAGGGAGTGTTGAAAGTGGCAACAAGAAATGCTAAAAATATCATTGCTATAAATAACATTTCAGGATATACTCCAACTCTGTTGGAAATAGAAAAAGATAGAAATGCTAAAAATAGCGTTGCTATAAATAGAATTTTGGGATAGATTCCAATTTTAGTTAGTCCCTGAAATAAAATCGAGAATTAAAATTCGAATTTAGTCTCACCAGCTGTTTGAAAAATAATTAATTAATTCATCTTGAGTTAATTAGTTAGAGAAATTCAAACATGAAGTCTTTGTGAAGTCATGCAATAGTTATCCCTTAAATTAAGGAAGTTATCCCTGAATTAAGGAGATAAGGATGAGTTGTATTTGAGTTGTAATTAGTTAGCCCATTTAACTAAGTTAAGTCCAATTAAATTAGTTCCAAACAGTTTGAGGAACTAATTGTAAGTTCAGTCAGTTAATGCATACATGCATGCAACTAGTGTACTCCAGATAACTGAGGATTCTCTCATAAATAAATCTTGCATGTCAGTTTAGACAAAGACCCAGTTGAGATTAAAGGAAGGGACAATGTATTATTAGTTGGAGGAGTTTTCCTATATAGGAAACTGATCCATGTAGAAGGAATTATCTCATTTAGGATTGCGCAGTTACTTCTGAGTTTGATGACTGTGTGATGAGGCCAATTCACACAAGTGGCAGCATTGGACCCCAAGGAAAACTGCGCAAGGAAATAGGAGGCTTATAGGACAGAGGGAAAGGTTTGTGAGAAGCCTTTGACTGTCAATGAGCAGCAGAGGGATTGTACTGAGAGCAGGATAGCTTGTGAGCTGATGCTTTGTGTAATATGAACATATTTCCACTTGTATGATAATACAGAGATCAGGGTTTTTAGCTGATGCTTTCCCTAGAGTATTCTTCCTGTGTTCATGTGTGATTGATTTCTCATTCTCTATTATATGTGTTCTATTTGATCTTGCTCATAATCGATTAAGCTTCTGCAAGTTTGTTTGTAGAAGTAGATCAAGTATTTTGATTTAGTATATTGCATTATCAGGTGATCTACAGTGGTAATTTCTACAAAGACTAGGCCATAATGTAGCACCAAGTCTAGATTTACACATATGCCCAGCTATGTGAGAAAAAACATATTAATAACCCATTAAGAAAATACAGAACTTGTTACAAATCACGACTAACTCATGAAAACTTGGATTAACACTTTAAGAAGAGTGGGTTATGATAACCGTTTATTAATATAAGTTTACATTGAAGACCCTATGTATGGCAAGGTTTGTAATCGCTTGTGAGTTACCTGTTGTCACCCCACAGGTTGCTATGTTGGATGACGAGCACATTATTGATGCCAAAGGGATTGTTTACATGGTATCAGTTGAGCCACCATATTTACTCGAATGCCCTTCAACCTTGCATCTTCAACAGGTTGGATAACTGTTTTTGGGGTCTTAAGGTGGTTTCTTAGGCACTTGATGGCTCTGCGTATTGACATGTAGCTATTTGCAAGCCTAAGACAAGGTCTGATACTGTTGGCGTGTGGAAGGTGAGGTTGGAACCTCCTCAAAGTTTGCGCCTAGTCCATGGTAGGTAATCCATGAAGGAGTGCCTATGCCTTCCATGGTGGCATTCCCTCCTTGAGGGATGGAAAGACTCATGGGCTAGGACCTCGCTGGAGAACCAATCACTCAAGCTTGAGAGGGATAACATCTTAAATCACCCTAGGAAACCAAGGGCACCATGGTGAGACCATAATCACATCTAGAAGTCTACTAGACTCTTGAGAAAGAGCTATAGTTGGTAAGGCTAGCTCGGGGAAGTCTGTTCCATGACAGAGCTTGTAGATGGGAGAGCTGTCAAGCTCTTTGTTTAAGGCATTGTGTGATGCAGAGGTAGAAGCCTTTGACCAAGTCATGACAAGAATGAGAAGGAAAGCCTTGTAGCGTCATAAGGGAAGAAGTCCATGAACTTATAGAAGAAGTTGGACTAACCTTATCCCAAAAACAGTCAAAACCTTAGTCAAAGGAGACTTATGATTAGAAGAGCTAGATTCCCTTCACGAGAGTGGTCAAAATGATAGCGTATAAGGTTGTAGAGCCTAAAATCCGAAGATATTTCAAATTAGAGTCAAGAACTTAGCGGGAATAGGGCTGCCAGGGTTTTTTCGAGAGATGGTGACGAAGAGTTCTCCATTACTCGGGACATTAGGTAAGGGAAGGCTGTCGGAAGGGGCCACCTCGGAAGCCCGAAAGGTTGTAACCCTGAGGAGTTGCATGGCTAGTGTCTTACAAAGGTTCCAGGTTTGAGGGTCTCGTTCACTAAGTGGAGACCAAGTATTAATGCAATATCCTAAGGATCCTTCCTGTTAAGTAACCAAACACGTGTACATAGCATTAGCACGATGTCTTGAAGGACACGGGCTAGTAGTTGGGAGTTTTGGGTACTCCAGCGAGTCACCTATAGGTGACACTTGAACCTATCGTAGGTTGGCATGTGGCATGGATGACATCGGCATAGCGACCTCTTGCAATGGTCAGACCTTGGAGGTCAGAAACCCCATGAAGGTTGAATGTTTTGGGAAATTCCAGAGATTAGGAACTATTAGATGATGGCTCAAGGGTTAACGAAAATCTCTTTGCTCCTTAGGTCGCTACCCGGAAGTGATCAGATGGAGGTGATGGGGCCATAGGGATCCATGACAGGTAGAACGTGGAGGATGACGTGGCCGAGAGTTAGAGAGTTGGCACAAGGTCAATAGATAGGTCGGGTTCCGGGGGGAACATGACTTAGAAATTCAATATACGCAGAGGGTCCTAGAGACATGACACGTCAGCTGAGCATATTTATTCTAGGGGGTAGATTTACATTAGGAGTCCAAGCATTAAAAGGGTCCTAGAGCCACACATAATAATAATAAATAAAAAAACTTAAGGGGAAGGAAGTATGTGCAAAAATATTTTACTCCATTCCTCTAATGTCAAATGAAGGGGTCGGGTACATTACAGAGTGGTAGCAGAGCATCTGGGTTCAATACTTTGACTAGATGGGCTTCGTCGCGGGAAAGTGAGGAAGTTTTTTTAAGCAATTATAGAATACTAAGTCGGTTTGGGCTATGATTGTTACTAAAATTATGCTAGGATAAGTTAACTGATGGTTAAAAGCTCTATGGGAGCAGGATTGTGATTGTGTATACATTTGGACATTAGTTATATACTGATTGCACTATTGAATGACTATTATATACAATTTATAAAGGACTATATGTTAACATGGTTGTTTTTTACCACAGAAACCCCCATGATACTCTGTGAATGCAAGCTCATAATCCTGATTTGTGTTTAAATGTTGTTCTAAAATGACTAACAATGTGTGTGATTGAAAACACATCACAAGCAACATAACATAGAAGAGATACAGTGATGAGAACCATAATGGTTGAATATAGTTTTGATTAGTCCCAACATGGAAGGGACGAAGTCGAAACCAATAAAGAAGAGAGATCCGTTGGGCAAGGGGGAGGAAATCAATCCCCGAATTGGGTGAACACCTTGAGAAGTCTTAGGGATGAGGTGAGGAGTTTTAAGGATGAAAATGAGAGGCTGGTAAGATCCCAATCAAGGCAAGATGATATCAATGTGGTCATCCTCCAAAGTCTCTCGGATTGGCAGAGGAAAAGGAAATCTGAATGTGGATGAGTCATAGAGACAGGAAGATCCCTCGAGAGTCAGAAGAAAAAACCAATGGAGTAGATGGTAGTGGATCCTGAAAGAGGTCCAGGAGAGGTAGTGACGACACTGTGCTAGGGGGAGAACCTTTGATTAATCCAAGAGGAAGGGTGACAATGCAGGTGCCTTACTCGAGCAAACCATCTAGTTCTGCTAACCAGAGACATCACCACTCTCGACATCATTGTCGCTCAGAGAGAAAGGAAAGGGATCCTATGCCTAAATAATTTAAAAATGAAAAGCCACCCACATTCGATGTGGATGTGAATAAGGAAAAGGACATAGAAGCATGGATGTTAGGGCTAAAGAAGTTCTTTAGAATGCATGACTACTCTGAGAATATAAAGTCCATAGTTTCCTCTTATAGTCTAGAAGGAAAAGCTGACATCTGGTGGAAGGACTTGAAGAATACTATAGATATCACTGAGAAGGAATTGACATGGGAAGAGTTTGATACACTTTTTAGAGAATAATACATGTTTGAATGATACTACGACAATAAGGAAAATGAATTATATGAAATCAAAATGGGTTAGATTACTAGTGATGAATATGTCATCAAGTTTTTTGGATTATTGAGGTATGTCCCATATCTCAAGGACAAGAAGGTCAAATTTCATAGGTTCATAAGTGGGTTTACTATGGTATTCAAAGATAATATTGAATTGTTGAAACCCCATAATTTGAAGGATTTAATCAAGTAGCTAGAGCATTACTATGAGAAAGCAAGGTGTAGGCTTGAGACTAAGAGTAATTGTATAGCCAAAATCACTGTTAGACGGAATGTGAGTTGGTTAGGGAAGAACCCAAAAGGAAAAGAGAGGAAACACCCATATCACACAAGACAGTATCAACAGAAGGCCAACACTGTCATTAAGGGAAATGTGATGCAACTAGCGTTAGCACAACCAAATATCGAAGGCCAAGAACCTATCAAGTGTTGGACTTGTGGTGAGAGCCACAAGAGAAGGGATTGTCCACATTAGTAGGAGGAAAAACCCAAAATCTATAGTGCTCAAGAGGCAAGCACGATGGATGATGTAGCCCAAAGTGTACTAAGGGTTTACGTAGCAGTGGACAACCACCAAATAGATCACCAAACATCCATCATTGAAGTGGAAGGTAAGCTACAAAAGCAATTTATTTCTATTTTGATTGATCTAGGTTGTAATTATAGCTATACCAGCCCAAAACTTGTCAAAAAGTGTAGATTGAGCTAAGAATTACACAAAGAACCATGGTTGGTTCAATTGGCAGCAAGGACAAGGAGAAGGATCAACCATTGGGTGAAATCATGTGAATTTGAAATTAGTGGCGTGCCCACAACATCCCACTTAAATGTGATACCATTTGGTGGGTATGGCATATTGCTGGGCATGGAATGGCTGTACACACACTAGACCAAGGTGGTCTACCATGGAAAATCAATAGAATTCTTGGATGAGCAAGGAACAAAAAGAGTATTACAAGGCAAGAAAAAGCCCATATTAGTGAGGTTGATCACTGCCATGCAAGCCAAACATAGCTGCCATGCAAGCCAAACATAGTTTCCGAGAGGGATGCACATTTTTCATAGTACAAATTTCCAAGAATGAGGAAGTCGACAGAGAAACATGAGAGGAGGAAGCTAAGTTTCTTCAAAGGTACTGTGTTTTGCGATAGTATGTAGATGTATTTCTAGTAGAAGTTCCTGGATTTCCCCCTCACAGAGAGAGATATTTCTTTATCGAGCTGATACCTAGAGCAACACCAACATCTAAGGCCCCATATAGAATGAGCACCCTTGAGTTTGTTGAGTTGAAATTGCAACTGAAAGAAATGTTGGACAAAGGGTACATAAGGCCAAGTGTGTCTCCTTGGGGACCACTGGTATTGTTTGTGAAAAAGAAAGATGGAACCCTAAGATTATGCATTGATTATAGACAATTGAAAAAGGTAACCATTAAGAACATGGACCCATTACCAATGATTGATGAAATCTTTGACTAGTTAAGGGGAGCAACATTATTCGCCAAGATTGACTTGAGGTTGGGTTACCATCAAGTAAGAATCAAGGAGGAGGACATTCATAAGTCTACTTTCAAAACAAGATATGGTCACTACGAATTTGTAGTGGTACTGTTCCAGCTTATTAACACTCCTACCACGTTCATGTGCTTGATGAATTTTTTTTTACGACCGTACTTGGACAAGTTTGTCATTGTACTTTTGGATGACATATTGGTCTATTAAAAAAAGGAATAAGAACATGACAAACATCTAGAAACTGTGTCACAAGTGTGGAGAGAACATAAGCTCTATGTAAAGCTTGGTAAGTATTACTTCTTCCAGACACAGATACACTAATTAGGGCACATCATATACAAGGAAGGTGTATTGGTTGATCCAGATAAGGTTAAAGTCATAAGGGAGTGGGCAACTCCAAAGAATGTAGATGAGATAAAATAATCCATGGGATTGGTAGGATATTGTAGGAGATTTATTCAGAATTTCTCCAAAATAGGACATCCCATTTCAACCTTGCAGAGAAACGGGAAGAGATTTGAGTGGACCGCACTATGTGCGGACAACTTCGAGTAGTTAAAGGAATTGCTCACCAGTGCACCAGTGCTGAGAATTGCATATCCTAACAGGGATTTTGTAATATGTAGTGATGCTTGCAAAGAGGGACTCGATGGAATCTTAATGTAGGAAGGAATTGTTGTGTGTAATGAGTCCAGAATATTGAATAAACTTGGGGAGAATTACATGATGCATGACCTAAAATTGACTGATACCATTCATGCTTTAAAAATGTGGAGGAACTACCTCCTTGACCGGAAGTTCATGTTCATGTCAGATCAGAGTGGGCTCAAATAATTTTTTGGACAACTAAAGTTGAATGCTAGGCAAGCCAAATGGTTGGCCATGCTCAATGAATTTGACTTCGAGATTAAGTACATAAAGGGAAAGGAAAACAAAGTTGTTGATGCCTTGAGCCAAAGGATCCAAGTGAATCACTTGGAAATTGTAAGCTCATATGTGACAAATTTGGATGAGAAGATCAAAAAGGTTAGACAATAGGATGAAGCATACCAACAAGTAAAGGGGAGATTGCGATGAGGCGGTGAAGATGGAGAATACCATCTCATTGAGGCCAACTTAGTCTGATTTAAAAAGTATGATAAAAAGATATTTCCATGCTAAGCCCTACTCAGGACATCCAGAGTATAAAAATACCCTTGCAACCATCAAAAGATACTACTATTGGCTGAAACTAAAGAAAGAACTAGCAGACTTCATGGAAAAATGCATGGAATTCCAACAAGTGAAGGCCGAATGCAGACATTCAGTGGGATTAATACAACCTATCGCTATTCTAGAATGGAAGTGGGAGGCAATATCTATGGATTTCATCACGGGAATAACAAAAAAAAAAAGCATGACACAATAATGGTAGTGGTGGACAAGCTTAGCAAGGTAGCTCATTTTGTGGCAGTTAAATCCACCCACTTTGCTAGTGAAATAGCACAAATTTTCATAAAAGAGATTGTGAAGCTGCATGGCATCCCCAAGAAGATATTGTCCAATAGAGATGCTAAATTTAACTCTAGGTTCTGGAAGGATCTGTTTGAGGGCTTGGGAAATAAATTATCACTTCGTACTGCCTATATTCCATAGGCAGACAACAAAACGGAGAGTACCAACCAGATCCTTCAGGACATGTTGTGGATGTATGTGATGCAAAAACCCATGAAATGGGAAAAGTATCTTCCACTTTTGGAATTTTCATACAAAAATGGCCAAAAATAATCCATAAGGGTGAGCCCCTTTGAAGCATTGTATCGAAGAAAGTGCAATACTCCTATTAGCTAGAGTGATCCAATTAGCAGGGTTCATGTAAGGAATGATATTCTTAAAGATATAGAACAAGAAGTTCTGATCATAAGGAAAAATTTGAAGGTGGCACAAGATAAACAAAAGAGCTATGCAAATAAGAATATAATTCACAAAGAGTTCCAAGTCGGAGAACACGTTTATCTGAGGGTTAAGCCCAAAAGAAGTTCCCTGAGGATGGGGACATATGCCAAGATGGCACCAAAATACCATGGGCCATTTTAAATACTTAAAAGGATAAGAATAGTAGCGTATAGACTGGACTTACCTCCATCAATTAGAATTCATGTTCTTTACTTAAAAAGTATGTGCAATATTTTAATCATGTGATTGATTGGTTTGTGCTACAAGTGGAACTAGACAAAGAGTTCTAACCAGAGCCAATGTTCCTTCTAGACCAGATGAGTCTCACAGTCCAGAACCGATCTATAGAGAAATTCAAGGTACAATGGAAGCACTTTGGGCTAGAGGAGGCCACGTGGAAAATGGTTGAAACCATGAAAGTTAAGTATAATTTCTTGTTTAAAGGTTAAAGCAAGTATGTATAATTGTAAATACTTTATAGAGCAGTGTATATAAAGCTCCATAAAAACAATATGTGTTGCATTTTGATCCTATGTTGTGCATGGAAAATTGAACACTGAGGGAAACATTCCCTTAAGGGGGAGGGGACTATAACAACCCCACCCGGAGTTCCCGTTCAAGTGGAAATTGTAAATACATTGTAAATATTTCGCAACATTTAAAATCAAGAAAAAAAAGGGGGTTGAGTCAGGGGACACTGATTCTAGAGCTGGGAAGGGAGTCACTTGCTTTGGACATTACAGTTTTTTGTGCAGCGAAGAAACCTAAAAATGTAGGATAACCATTAACGAATGGCTGGTGCATGAATTGATAAGGGAGATATTGAATATAAATGAGCTGTAAGAGGAGGCATGTAGGCCCATGCTTCTTGGGAAGAAATCATAAGGAAGGAAGGACAAAAAATTATGAAGGGAATGTGCATTGCAGGCCAGGAAGGATGCAATAATAATGGTGGCCAAGGAGAGGACCAAGAAAAAGGTTAGATGTGAAAGAAATAGAGAGGGGATTCGTAGAAGAGATTTAGAGGAGATTTCAAGAGAGGAAAAAAAAACGCAAAGAGGGCTAGGGAAGGGAGATTCAACACGAGCTCTTCGCAGGAAGCACTAAAGAGAAGAGAAGAGAAGGGGATTGGCTCTTAATTCATAGAGGCTATGGGTTTAGTCACTAGTCTATGGAGCCCTGTAACAACTTGGGGTCCTTGGAGGCTGTGGTTTGGGATGGAATCTCTAGAGTCTCATAATAGCTTGGGTCCCCTCGAGGATTTGGGTTGGTATAGAAAACTCTAGAGCCTTGTAACAACTTAGGTAGAGGCCATCCTAAAGTAGAAGTCGAGGAAGACCTGAATGAAGACCAATGGTTACTGCCCTGATGGTACAATGAATTATGGACTCCTTGGAAGGGGGTGAATCACTACATGAGCACCTGGGGTGAGGTTGGGCACCTATGGACTCTCGATGTAGACCAAGTAAGAAGCTTCCAGATGGTGATATCAAGAAAGGAAGTCCTTTAGAGTCCCAGAATCAGTGGCAGACCGATGTGTTGTCCCTAAAGCAAGAAACCCCCCTAAACTCTGGAATCTGGGTTGAGGGTTACAAATGCAAGTAAGTGTGTTTGCAACTGTCTAAAATTGGGTGGAGAGTCCTTGTCCCAGACTCAATTTCCTTGCACGTTACAAGATAAACAACCACGTATATTGCTTAACTTTTGATGAATCATGTTACTATGTTATGGATGATGGTTTGAGATTAGGACTGCATTGTGCCAATGAAACTTGCATATGTGATACATTTTTTTGTGGGAATACGTTAATGTGATTTGTATGTGTATGTGTATGTGCTGACTATATGAATGCATGTGTGAGAAAGCAAAAAGTGAAACATGCGTAATAATTTCTAATGGTAGACATGGAATATCTGACACTTAAAAAGCATAATAAATAACATGTTAACAAAGACTAGGCCATAATGCAACACCGAATCTAGATTTATGCATATGCTCAGTTGTGTGAGAAACAACATATTAATAACTCGTTAAGAAAAGACAAAACTTGTTGCAATTCATGACCGAGTTATGAGAGCCTAGATTAATATTTGAAGAAGAGTGGGTTATGAGACCCTTTTATTAATATAAGATTACATAATTGTCACATCATAGGTTGTTGTGTTGCACAATGAGCATGGTCCTGATGCCAAAGTGAGTGTTTCCTTGGTATTAGTTGAGCCACCAACTTTACCTACATGTCCTTCAACCTTTCATTTTCAGCAGGATGGATAACTGTCCTTGGTGTCTTAAGGTGGCTTTCGAGGCACCTGATGGATCTACATATCAACATGTAGTTGTTTGTAGGCTTAAGATACGGTCTAGTACTATCGGTGTGTGGAAAGCGAGGCTGGAACCTCCTCGGAGTCTGCGAGCCAAGTATGTGGTAGGTAATCTACGCAAGAGCACCCATGCCTCCCATGGTGGTGTTCTGATCTTAAAATGGATGAGGTGGTCAAAAACAAGGACCATTCTCTAATGCTTTGCAAGCAAAAATGGGTCTTAACACAAAACAAGTTTTCCAAATGTCTCTTCAAGTTATGAGTTAGTTTTCACATGTAAAATTAAGCATAAGCAACACAAAATCACACAAATCATACAAGCATACATGAAGATGACAAAAAAGTATTTGGTGATGGAGTTCACCCCTCTTGGGCTACATCTTCAAGCTTGCCAATATATCTAGAATGCTCCATATATTCAGTGGAAACGAGTACATAAAAGTTTGCTGATAAAACATGTAGCTATTTCCCCTTCAAGGAAATGTTTTCCTGCAAGGAACTATCACATAAACATGATGAAAACCTCCAGTCAATCATGAAAACATTAGTAACACAAGGTGTCTCCTACAATGACCCTATACTCTATTTGAAAATGAGTATTCATGAGCATATAAACACTTCAACTTTGCATTGAAGGACAAATAGAAAAATTTCCTCAACAAGACATAGTGAGAAAAGTATAAAATAGATGAACCCTACAAATAACAGTTGTTGCAGTAAAAGTATAAAGGGAATAAAACCCCTACAAGGCCTTCTCATGCTCAAACACCTTCAAGAACTTCTCCAAAGAACTGATTGATCCATACACCCATGAACTTGAACATGCGAAAATTTCTTTTAGATGTGCTCAAATATGAAAATAGAGGTCACCATTGGATCTAGAATGTCCAAGAACCCCTAGGTAGGCTCTTCTTGAGCTTCAAAAGGACAAAAAAATTCCAAAGATATGTCTCTACAAGCTCTCTATGTAGATTTTTTGTTATCTGTCCTACAAATTGGACTAACTATCTAATTGTCCTACAAATCTGCTTTATTTTCTACTGCAGAGGCGGAAATTTCACTCTTCAATGATGCAATTTGTTGGACAATTAAATTGCCCAATAACACCCATGCGTGAAAAACCAGGCCACATGGGCCATGTGGCCATGGGCTGGGCCTTAACGCCTGCCCCCGCCGGCTTAGCCCCTTAAGGCTCGAGGTCGTGGTCACATTAAATTCCATGGGATTGACGACCAAGCCAACATCTCACCCTTTCCGCCAGAGCCCCTAACTGTTGCGAATCAGGTCATATCGTTGTGACAGGACCAGGGGCTGCCCCCCACACTAGCGCCGATCTGACGGGCCCCTTTTCTCTGTGCTCGTGGTCCTATGCTGAGCCATATGTCCATGGCTAGGGCCTTGTTCCAGATCTACGCGGTCGAGTGCTCCAGTGATTCTACTATCAGTAATGTGGGGGCACATGGGATCAGGGGCTGGTCCCCTTCATAAGAACCCTTCGTCAAGCACCTTCCAGTTAACGCCAGGGTTGTATGGTGTGGTTGTGACCAGGGGCTGGGGCTAACTTCCCTACCTCTCCTCAATAAACGCACTCCAATTAAACTTTAAATAAAAGTTCAACCATATGGCTATTAAGACCCACTGTGGGGCCTAGTGGTAAGTCATTGTAATGGGGAACAAGAGGTCGGGGGTTCAAATCCTTCGGGGCCTTTGGCTGACGATACAAAAATTTTATTGCGCCTTGAGGTGTCGCATGGCAACCCATGATTATGCCACATGGTAGCACATGATTAGGCCACACATAACTAATCAAATTCGACCAAAACTAATAAACCAGAAATTGAAACTTGTCAGTACCTAGTTGGTCTATACCTTCACAATCACCTTGGATGATGTTAGCTGTATGGAAGCCCAGTAAGTAACCTGTTCATTTTTTAGCTGTTGGGTCAAACGATCAAAATGAAATAACATGAGCATACATTGTTAGATTTAGTTGAAATAAACATCGTTGGATTCAGAACACGAACACTTCGACTTGACACTAATTTCAAGACTTTCTAGGCACTTTAATTTTTGAGCTAAATTTTGATCACCTGATGACACCTCCCCACTAGGAACTTTTGGACTCCAAAAGTTTACTTCTCCTAGTAAATAAAATGAGGCTGAAACTCAAAATCACCCAAAAATTCAATCCAAAATTCTTACTTTTCAATTGGTTCCCTTCAAGCTCCAATCAAGGCACTTCACCTATCTTCTTCATGAATACTTATTGTCCTGTTAAGAATCAAGCAAAAAATTCTTATCACTAATGCAGGAACAAAAACACTAATGAGTGGAATATGAACATTCTCTTTAATATCATTTTTTCATGGCTCAAAACAACTTCATCTTGAAGCTCAATTGTTGAAGACAAACTCGTCTCCATCTTGGAAATCAAAAGCAATATAAACTTGCTTTACCGTCCTCAAACTGAGCTTGTACAAAAAGGTACACTACTACAAAAATTCAATGACATAATTGGCTTTGCCTAAAAAAACATAGTCATCTTGTACAATCTTAAACAAATATTCTGTTCACAACAAGTTTCATCTTTAATACTTGCATCGGTGAGTACATGAAAAGCTTGTACACAAACTTGAATGACAACTTTTACATTCCAAAAGTCCTTACACATATGGACTTAAACAAGAAAATAACATAAAGCCAATGAAACATACATGTTGCACATAGTGACTATTATTTTTCACTTTAAAAGAGTACCCAAATAGGTAAACAACAACAAGTAATTGCAAATTTATAAAGCAACTTTACAAACAATCTACCCAATCTCCACCTCTCCTAGGCTTATGGGTTCTCTTTTTGCATCAACATTGCCTTGAAGGTTGCTTTAGGATTGTTGTGAGTCCTCTTTGCCACCTCTTTCTTCCCTTGGATTAGGTTGCAAAATCTCTTTTCCCTTTTTGGAATGAAGGTTTGGATGTAATTTCCTACATCGTTCATTTCCATGCCCATGCACCTTGCAATGGGTACAAAAGAAATTTCTCTTTCTTATTGACAAATAAGTCCTCTCATGTAAAGGAGATTCATGATGCTTGATGCCTATAATCTGATCCATTCTTTTAACCATTACCATGCATTTCTCATAGGAATCCACACAATGGTCAAATGCATCACAAAAAGTACAATGATACATATTCTACAAATAGTCAAAATTACCATCATTTGGAAAACTCCCATGAGATATATACCCTTATCTTGGGCTAAAACTTTGTTGGGATGGGGTCCCTTGGGTTAGTTTGGGGTTAGATAACCCAAATTTTGGAACAATTTTGTAAAAGATGTAAAGTCTCCACTTTTGTGGATGCGGAGTGCATAGATGATTAGGAGTCATAGGGGCTTAGCCCCTTGTTTTGGATAAGTTTTGAGTTGGTTTTTGAGATTCACCCATGGTCCGCGAACCATGGAATTGTATGAAAAAAGTCTATAAATAGTGTGTCTTAGCGAAAGGAAGAGGTAACTAAGTGGAAAAAATATAAGGATTTGGTTTGATTGAAGAAGCTAGGGCAGAAAGGCTCTGCTTCTTGTGCTTAGATAGAGAAAGAAAGGCTCCACAATTGAGTGCGTGGAGGCCTAGGTAGAGTCTGTAGCTGAGTGCATAGACCCTTGCAGCTGTGTGCGCAGGGAAATTTGAGTCTATAATCTGTGAATTGAAATCAATAAAGACAAGTTTCTAAATAATTATTGAGTATTTACGTTCATGTTTATTTATGTTGACTTGTTTTACGAAATATTGATTGAATGCTGCATGATTCTCTTGAATAAGTCTTAATAATGTACGCAATGCATGTTTAAATACTTTCGTGAAGACTCTGGTGATTCCTCTTATGTTTATTAACGACTTAAGTAGATCTGTGTGAACACCAATTTAGGATTGATTTTTGATGCGCGTAAGTAGGTAAATCGACTACTAAATATACGCAAGGACTGATCGTAGACCTTCGTGAAGGTCTGAAGGTTGTTTTAACAGAGTTGCAGTAACATGCCCTAAGAGTTTATCAATTTGCGCGAAGGCAGATCCAAGGTTCTAGAATACATCACACTAGTCTCTAGATGCAGAAACTTGGTTCTTGCATCTCCCCATACTGCTTTGTGTGAGGCTGTAGCCTACGCTATGCGGGTTGTTGATGAAAGGGCCAGTAGTGTAGGGTTTTGTTGGTTGGTGCAACTAACTCTGAACCTCGGTCAAGACCCCCTAAGCCAACAAACTTTGACGATGTGGGGTGGATGATGACATGAAAGGTCCCTTCAAGCATTCATCTTGCTTGGGAGACAAATGAACATTTCCATCGCCATCTTGGTGTGACATATTAGATGATTGTGGTGCCTCAAATCATTTAGAGCATTCTCCAAACTCCCTTTGACCATATCCTAATCCTTGATACTTTTGTCTCTCTTGTACCATGATTGGATTGGTGATCCCTTGGCCATTGATGCCGATCAAGCCTCCTCCTTCATAACCCATTTTAGAAAGAAACTTCATACCAATGCCTTTGGTATGTTGCTCAAATGTTGCAAAAGAGGTGTTATGAACATAAACATAAGGAATTGTACTTGAAATGATTATTACCTCCTTGAACTTTCCATTCATCTTTTCATCTTCTAATGATGATGATGACATTTCAGATGACTCTAGCCACCCACTTTTACCAACTGACATATGGTGAGAATCTTGGAGATGCTTGCAAAATTCACATGCATCATTTTCCTCATATGGTCCATAACTATTGTGTGAACCATGCCCACATATTGGTTTCATTTTGGAGGTGTCTTTTGTTGTCACAAGAGTGGAACTTTCAACAACTTGTTCCTGAAGCACATGTTGCAACTAAAGGCGCATATGCCTCTTCTCCTCTTCAACCATTTCTGGTATTATTCTCAGCTCAATGTTCTCCATACCAAGAGCCAAATTCATCTCCTCTAGCTCTTGGAGACTCATCTTGCCCATTATTGCAACTTGGCAAGATGAGGCTCTAATAACAATTGATCTGAAAATGGAGGAGGTGGTCAATTTCCTCTTCTCAAAAGACAAGGATTGTTCTTCGACGCTTTGCAAGGAAAAATGGATCTTAACACAAAACAGGTTTTCCAAAAGGTCTCTTCAAGTTATGAGTTATTTTTCACATGAAAACTTAATCATAAGAAACAAAACATCACATAAATCATACAGGCATACATGAAGAGAACAACAAAGGATTTGGTGTGGAGTTCACCCCTCGGCTACATATCCAGGCCTGCAAACATAGCTAGATTGCCCCATATATTTAGTGGAAAATGAGTACATAAAAGTTTGTTGATAGAACATGTGTCTATTTCCCCTTCAAGGAAATATTCTCCCGCAAATAACTCTCACATAAACATCATGAAAACCTACAAACAGTCATGAAAATATCAGCAACACAAGGTGTCTCCCATAAAGACCCTGTACTCCATCTGAAAATGAGCATTCATGAGCATATAAACACTTCAATTCCACATTGAAGGAAAAATAGAAAACTTTCCTCTGCAAGACATAGTGAGAAAAGTATAAAATAGTTGAACCCTACAAGTAACAACTACTACAGTGAATTTATGAAGGTAAGAAAACCACTACAAGGCCTTCTCCATGCTCAAACACCTTCAAGAACTACTCCAAAACACTAATTGATCCATACACCTATGCACTTGAACCTGTAAAACATTCCTTTAGATGTACTCAAATAAGCAAATAGAAGTCACCCTTGGATCTAGAATGTCCAAAAAACCCTAGGTAGACTCTTTTTAAGCTCCAAAAGGACAAACAACTCCAAAAAATATGGCTCTACAAGCTCTCCATGTAGTTTTTTTGTTATTTGTCCTAAAAATTAGACTAATAGTCTAACCATCCTACATATTCACCCTGTTTTCTACTATGGAGGCAACGATTTCTCTTTCCAATAGTGCAATTTGCTAGACAATTAAATTTCCCAATAACCACTATGCGTGAAAAACTAGGCCACATTGTTCGTGTGGCCGTAGGTTGGGCCTTGACGCCCACCCTCGCTAGCCTAGCCCCTTAACGTTCGAGGCCATGGTCACATTAAATGCCATGGGATCAAGGGTCGGGCCAACGGCCCGCCCTTTCTTCCGAATCCCCTTAACTTCCATGCATCGGGTCATATGGTTGTGACGGGACTAGGGTATGCCCCCCCACACTAGCGCCCATCTTCTTGGCCATATGTCCATGGCTAGGGCCTTGTTCTGGCTCCCCGCGGTGGAGCACTCTAGTGCTTCTGCTGTCGGTCATGTGGAGGAACATGGGACTAGGGATTGGTCACCTTCATAAGCACCCTCTATCGAGCGCCTTCCAGTTAACACAAGGTTTGTATGGTGTGGTTGTGACCAGGGGTCAGGGCTCACTGCGTGGCCCCTCCTCCATAAACATGCTCCCATTAAAACTTAAATCAAAGTTCAACGATATGACTATTAAGACCCACCGCGAGGCCTAGTGTAAGCCGTTGTAATGTTGAACAAGAAGTTGGGGGTTTGAATCCTCCTGGGCCTCTGCCCGACCATACCAAAATTTTATTACTCCTTGGGGGTGCCAGTGGCAACCCATGGTTGGGCCACGTGGTAGCCCATGATTAGGCCACACAAAACTAATCAAGTTCGACCAAAATTGATGAATCAGAAACTGACACTTGTCATCACCTGGTTGGTCTATACCTGCACAGTCACCCTAGATGACATTAGCTATACGGAAGCCAGTCAATAACCTGCTAATTTTTTAGTTGTTGGGTCAAATTATTAGAATGTAATAACTTAAGAATATAGTTTCAGATTGAGGAGAAACAAATTTCATTGGATTCAGAACAACCAGAACTTCGAATTGATGTCAGTTTCAAGGCTTTCTGGGCACTTTCATATTTGAGTTAAAATTTGATCCCTTGATCATGTTCCCTCCTCAAGGGATGAGAAGACTCATGGTCCAGGAACTTGCTGAGGGATAACATCATAAATCACCCTAGGAAACCAAGGACACCACAGTGATACTGTAAAGCACATTTGGATGTCTGCTAGACTCTTAAAAAAGAGCTATAGTAAGCAAGGTTAGTTCAGGGAAGTCTGTGTGATGGTATAGCTTGTAGTTGGGAGGGATATCAAGCTCTTTACCTAAGGAATTGCATAATGCAGATTCAAAATTATTCGAATGAGTCATGGCGGGTGTTATCTCTTAGAGGAAACCCGATTGCAGGAAAACCCCTAAGGTAACCTCTAACCTCTTTCAGGTTGAAATTTGGCCCTTCAACCCGGAGAGGGATCTCTCCCTGAAAGTCAACTACTCTAGGCCATAGTAGTAGGTTTTTCAATTAAGTTATGTGGCTAGATTTATCAAAAAATGAAGTTTGTTGGGATATGTGAAAAATACTACCATTAGGCATGGAGTCTAACCCAATTAGGTACATAAAAACACAACCTCGATGAGAAAAACACAAAAGTAGGGTAGTGACAATTCCTTTGACACTTTAAGGAATTTAGAAAGAAAATTAAGGATATCAATGCAATAGTCAAGTGAACTACATTTATTAATACCTGACAAACAAAGAAAAAGGAGAATAAAACATGAATCCCGATTTCATACTCCTTTTGTCAAACATGAGGAAGTATAAAACAAAGGAAAAACATACAACAAATCATAACATGATAATTTATGTAACCTGCTCATGCAGAATGTTTTCGTTAAAATCAACTCAAAAATACACAAAGGATGATATATCTCAAATAAAATCCAACCTTTTCTTCTTCTATAGTCTTTTCTTATATACATAATACAATAATTGTAATATGTTTGTAGCTAATTTTTTTTTAGAGTAATCTAGAAATAGAATAAATATACTAGGTACATGCATCTTAAAAATATCTTTTAAATAAAGCAAAAAGTCATAATAACTCGCCGAAAAATATGTTGAAAAAGATGCTGAGAAAGTGTATCATGATCATGTTCTCCAAACAAATACCCATCTTGTCCGTTCTCTTGTTCTTACACTGCATGGTCTCCATAGGTATTTTCTTCTTAGTTTCCTTGCCCCTTGACCTTTTAGAACCTGCAGTATTCCATCGGTTTATTATCAGGTCCTTTAATGGGACATTGTCCACATCTATTACTTCCTTGGCGAGGTCTGGATTTTTATTTAATTTTATTTTTAGCCTTAACTTTTTTAAAGGCCTGGTGTAAGGTTTCTTCCCTCCCTTAAACATATGAAACAAAGAGGGTTCTGCTTCTTCCTCGGGCTCAGTTTCAATTTCTTTTCCCTTGGTTTGTTCTGGTGGGTTAGTTTCTGTAGGGGAAAGCTTAGTGGGTGGCTCTTCAGGGGATTCATAGAATGAGGCATCTATTCATCAAGGGAGTTTTCAATAGTAGGCCGAGTTTTCTTCAGTCTCACACTTCTTCTAGCATACACCTTAGGGATTGTTGGTTCATATGATTGGGGGATATATCTATATTCTTGGCTTTGGGCTGTAGTAGAAGTGCCATGAGTAGAGGTTTCTCCCTGAATTTTATTACCAAACTTAGTACCCTTTTGTCTCCCTCATTTGGCTTTAGCAGGCTGAGGTTGAAACCCTCCCCAAAACAAGAAATGGCTCCAAGTCCTGCTAGCTTTGGCCAACTAGTTCTCAATTAACAATTTAATTAAAGCCTTATGGTAATCAAAATGAGGAGATGGGTCTGCCCTGGCCCAGAAATGAGTAGCCACGTGTTTAAGACTTTCAAACAAATAAAAACAAGGGTTCATTCTTACTTTTCCTACTAGATGAGCTAGGAAATGAAAGTGGCAAATATTTTCCTTATTGAAATTCCCTTCACATGTGAATTATTGTTGAGTAATGTGTAGCTGGCCATGCCATTTATCCTCCAACCATGATCTTTGCACCCATGTTTTCCAACTTCTGTCCTTGAATTCAGCCTTTAGGAAAAATGGAACATCAATCCCAGCGAGAACATGGCTTCTGAAGACCCTTTCTCCATCTGTCGGCAAGGCTGTCACTTCTGCAATCAATTCCTATGTGACAAAGAAATAAATTACTCCTACCTCCACCCAATTTCCATCAAACCCATGGGTGAATGCTCGAGCTATGACATCATGGTAGTCGGTGCACCGTTGGAAAAATTCTTTCCATGAAACTCGTTGAAATTGTTGTTGAATGCCTAGATATATCTCTAGAAGGTCAAGCCCTTTGGGCTCATTTTGGTTTAGCTTGGAACTCCTCCCCTATGAGTTGGTGATTGCAAAAAAAAGAAACCGACATCGAATGTTATATCCCCGCCAATAAAATTGAAACAAACCACCCTCCAGCACTGAAACTGATAGAACTTTGCGAATGACAATGGTAAAAATACCATGCGGTAAAAACAATGAGAAAATTTTAAAATTGACCCACTAATTGATAAGTGAAAATATTACTTTGACCCTTTGATAATTACTAAATCACATCATATTCTCTGGTGGTGAAACTTTTAATTTTCAATACATACCTTTCAACTCTAAGTAAATCGTGGTGTGACTCAACAATAATTACCATATCGCTAACATGGAATGTGTCAGCACGTTGTAAAAAATCAAAATTCATATTTTATTTTTGGAGATGATATTCCTGCTATCAGCCAATACATGAGAACATTGACACTCCCATTGTTAGCGTATTCCCGTTAATCATTTATGTGAAGCTAATAAACACTGATAACTGAATTATCGACATTTCCATGTTTATTACAAATTGTTTTCATTGACATTGAAATTGTCATTGTTTACATTTTTTTTTCCAAACTCAAACTAAAAAGTGATAACGACGGGAATGAGAAGGAAAGCCTTGTTTCGACATAAGGGAAGAAGGTCATCAACTTGTAGAATAAGTTGGGCTAACCTTATCCCTAGAACGGTTGGTAGAACTAGATTCCCTTCATGAGAGTGGCCAGAATGATAGGGAAAAATGTTGAAAAGTGTGCAACAAGAAATGCTTGTTGAGAGTGCAACAAGATGATGGAGCTTAGTGAAAAGAGTCGCCTTCACTAAGTGGGCCCGCAGGCTATTTTTGGCGCAAGTCTATTTTTAGACTATGTCTATTTTTAGACATATGGATCATGTCTATGGATGATTGATCAAGTTGGGAAAAATAGATGGACTTCTATTTTTGATGAAAGTGTGAGTGATCACAGTGTGAGTGATTACAGTGTGAGTGATCACAGTGTGAGTGATCAAAGTCAAAAATAGAAAAGTCAAATATTATTATCTCACAATAATATTTGGACTATAAACTTAATCTTATTCTCTTGGAGCACTTCAGTTTGAGCTACGGAAGTGGCACATGCAGCTGTCAGAAGGAAATTCGTTTTTCTTATGAGTCAGTTGAGTTGTTGCATGCATGACTTCAGTTAGAACTCAAGTGAGTTGAGTTTAGTGGACTGGAGGTACAGTTGATGGAGTTGTGTTCAGTTTAGCTTTGTTAAACTGGTTGTATTTAGTCTAACTTATCAATAGACTAAAGATGAGTTGGGTGAATTAGTTATTAATTAATTCACAAGTTATTAACTCATAATGCAACTATAGAATACATCAGTTAACTCAGTTGCATGTCAGTGCATGTTCAGTTCAGCAGGGACAGGTGTTAGAGGATCAGATTGCTATCAGTTGTGACTATAGCTGTGCATGATGATTTGCACAATCAAAGGATTGAGTATGCCAATGAGTTTGCTCACGTATCTTCATGATATTATAGCTGTTGCTCACGTCCAACATAGTGTGGGTGACTATTTTGCAGTGTAAAATCGAGTTTGGGAAGCTATTCTCATCAGTTCTCGAGCAGGTTTGAGCAGTGGAGGCAGGCAAGCAGCGGGAGAGATTTGGAGATCAAATCTGAGCTGTATTGTGTGTAACAGGTGGAGATACTTGTGAGAAGTATTATGCTTTGTATTGTTACATGATTCAATCAATATAATATACAGATAGTGTGGGGTTTTTAGCGAGATGCTTTCCCCGGGATACATACTGTGTTTATGAGTTTGATTGATGCTTCTATGTGTGCCTGTGGATGTTTCTGCTTCTGTAATTTGATGATCAACGTAGAGGAGATTATGTATTATACATGTTCCGCTTAAATTGTATGATCAGGATAATCTCTGTTGAATATGTGTCATATTATTCAAAATTTCTACATGGTATCAGAGCTAGATGATTTGTAGAAAAAGTTTCTACATGGTATCGGAGCTAGATGATTTGTAGAAAAAGTTTCTACATGGTATCGGAGCTGCTTGATTTGTAGAAGAGATTTTTACAGGACATCAAGCGAGGATTGATCATCGGGTCTATTATTCAGGAAGTGTTTACATTTTATTTCTTCAGGCAGAGTCTGTAATCTGGCCAGGTAGCCTCTGGATTCATCCTTCCTTTGGAAGGTGAGATATCCGGTGAATGCCCATACAGTCAATCTCTGTACAAGAAATAATTTGTTCTCACGAATTCTAGATCGGAAGCAGTTGAGTTTTGTGCTGGTGGAATTCGAATTTAATTCCAAAGCAAGAGATAAAACTCAGAAACATTCAGTTCGAGAATGGAGATAGTATGCCCCAGTATCTCACGAGGTTCACTCAGTGTCGAGATGAGTTGGGAAGTGTGGGGTTACTGTTGATGATGAGGATGGTGAGTCTAGGACTCCTTGACCTTCCTAAGAGTTGGCATAGCTACCAGGACTCGGTGAATGGAAGGGAGAAACTGCCAAATTGGGAACGACCATGGTCGGATTTGATGCAGGAGGAGATTAGACGGAGCACCAGAGACGGTTCTTCATCCATGCAGGATGAGGAGAAATGTGCCTTAGCGAGTAAGGCGAAGAAGGGGAAGGAGAAGGTTTCTCTTTTCGAATCTTTTTCTTCCAATGATGGGAAGAAGGTTGACAAGGTGAAGGTGAGATGCTTTCGTTGTCATGAGTTGGGTCATTATGCTACTAATTGCCCAAAGAAGAAGTCCAAGAAGGGATTCGGGGAAGGATCTGAAGGTGAGGCACTTGCTTCACAGTTTGAGTTGGATTTCACACTCTTCGCATGCATGGTTTCATCCATGATGGGAAGTGGTTGGTTTCTTGACAGTGGAGCTTCTTTCCACATGACCGGTGACAAAAGTTTGTTCAGTACTTTGGAGGAGAAAGATCTCCAGATACTCATAGGGATGGGTAATGATGAGAAGTATAGTGTCTCAGGTGTAGGCACGGTTATTTTTCAGAGGGAGCATGGAGCTCGCCTTACCTTGACCGATGTCAAGTATGTACCAGGACTGAAGAGAAACTTGGTGTCGATCGCGATGCTGGAAGACAGAGGCTATGATGTAGTCTTCAGTAAGGGAAAGGTTTTCCTTAGACACATCATCACTAGACAGGTGCAGCAGATTGGTTCACGGGTCAAGAACCTGTATGCTCTTGAGGTTCAAGATGCATGCAAAGCCTTGAGCAGCAAGGCAACTGATGGAGACTTGGTGGTTGAGAGGGAGCGTATATTACCTCTCAACATGCAGAGCCAGAAGAAGTCTCAGACGATTGTGGAGGAGCCACGATTGGTGCAGCAGCTTCAGGAGGTTGTGGAGCAGCCACAACAAGGGAAGCTGAGAGGAGATCGAGTAGAGACATCTACTCATCCAGAGACCTCCAGTAGGGGGAAACTTCAAGCCAGGTGGGCTGAGGGATCGCATGCATCCATACCTCCAGGTAGGAGGTGGGGTGATGTGGATTGATTGTCCCAAGGAGGAGGGGCAAGATCCTTGAGGTACCCAACCTCTTGGATGAGACCTTGCTACGGGAGCCCCGATGTGTAGTAGCAGGAACTGACTGATTGGGTAGAGACAGATGCGGATGGAGCGGCAGAGAGAGCGACAGTGCAGGGAATCCCAGGACAGCGCATAGCTAGCAGGCTGTAGCAATGCGAGAGGCACAAGTGTTTTGCACAGTGTTAGGTGGCACAGAGAGGTGTGCAATGGTGCGAGATGCATGGAGATGTTGCAGTAGCGCAGATGTCAGAGAGGGAGCACTTGTCAGCAGCAGGTAGAGCTTCAGCATCAGAGGATGTTTCTATCCCAACAGGGAGGTCAGTTGGGAGGTGCAGTGCGGATGCAATGCTGGGAGATAGAACCAGCAGCAGCACGGATGCAGTCAGAGATCAAAGTGACAGAGGCTAGAGCAGTCAGATACTGAAGAGCACAGAGATGCAGAGTTTCAGTTGACAGAGGCAATAGCAGTCAGAGACTTTGATGACAGAGCAAGTGGACCGGCCAAATGTGTTGCATGGAGAACATTCCAGATTTACAGGATCGGGTTTGAGAGGAAGCCTTTCTTGTTGAGAGGGAGTGTTGAAAAGTGTGCAACAAGAAATGCTTGTTGAGAGTGCAACAAGATGATGGAGCTTAGTGAAAAGAGTCGCCTTCACTAAGTGGGCCCGCAGGCTATTTTTGGCGCAAGTCTATTTTTAGACTATGTCTATTTTTAGACATATGGATCATGTCTATGGATGATTGATCAAGTTGGGAAAAATAGATGGACTTCTATTTTTGATGAAAGTGTGAGTGATCACAGTGTGAGTGATTACAGTGTGAGTGATCACAGTGTGAGTGATCAAAGTCAAAAATAGAAAAGTCAAATATTATTATCTCACAATAATATTTGGACTATAAACTTAATCTTATTCTCTTGGAGCACTTCAGTTTGAGCTACGGAAGTGGCACATGCAGCTGTCAGAAGGAAATTCGTTTTTCTTATGATTCAGTTGAGTTGTTGCATGCATGACTTCAGTTAGAACTCAAGTGAGTTGAGTTTAGTGGACTGGAGGTACAGTTGATGGAGTTGTGTTCAGTTTAGCTTTGTTAAACTGGTTGTATTTAGTCTAACTAATCAATAGACTAAAGATGAGTTGGGTGAATTAGTTATTAATTAATTCACAAGTTATTAACTCATAATGCAACTATAAAATACATCAGTTAACTCAGTTGCATGTCAGTGCATGTTCAGTTCAGCAGGGACAGGTGTTAGAGGATCAGATTGCTATCAGTTGTGACTATAGCTGTGCATGATGATTTTCACAATCAAAGGATTGAGTATGCCAATGAGTTTGCTCACGTATCTTCATGATATTATAGCTGTTTCTCACGTCCAACATAGTGTGGGTGACTATTTTGCAGTGTAAAATCGAGTTTGGGAAGCTATTCTCATCAGTTCTCGAGCAGGTTTGAGCAGTGGAGGCAGGCAAGCAGCGGGAGAGATTTGGAGATCAAATCTGAGCTGTATTGTGTGTAACAGGTGGAGATACTTGTGAGAAGTATTATGCTTTGTATTGTTACATGATTCAATCAATATAATATACAGATAGTGTGGGGTTTTTAGCGAGATGCTTTCCCCGGGATACATACTGTGTTTATGAGTTTGATTGATGCTTCTATGTGTGCCTGTGGATGTTTCTGCTTCTGTAATTTGATGATCAACATAGAGGAGATTATGTATTATACATGTTCCGCTTAAATTGTATGATCAGGATAATCTCTGTTGAATATGTGTCATATTATTCAAAATTTCTACAAAAAAGGCTATAGAGCCTAAATTTGAAAGATATTTTAAATTAGAGTCAGGGAATTAGGAGGAACAGGGTCACTAGGGTTCTATGGAGAGATGACGATGAAGATTTCTCCATTATTAGGATGTTCGGTGAGGGAACCGGAAGACTGCTGGAAGGGGCCACCCTCGAAGCTTAGAAGGTAACAACCTCAGAGAGTCGTGTGGATGGTGTCTTACAAAGGTTCCGAGTTTGAGGGTCTCATTCACTAATTGGGGACCAGGTACTAATGCAGTCATCGAAGGATCCTTCATTTCTAGTAACCAGACACATGGACATAATGTCAACAAGACGTTTTGAAGGACACACGGCTAGTGGTTGGGAGTCTTGGGTATTCTAGTGAGTCACATACAAGTGACATGTGGACCTCTCATAGGTCGACATGTGGAATGGGTGACGTTAGTGTAGCGACCTTGAGAAATGGTTGAACCCCGGAGGTTAGAAAGCTTGTCAAGGCAAAATTTTCCAGGAACTTCCAGAGACCAGGAATCATCAGACGACGACACGAGGGTTAACAAAAATCTGTCTGGTCCTTAGGATGCTACTCGGAAGTGATCATATGGAGGTGATGGGGCTGTGGGGCCACAGGGACCTGTGACAGTTAGTACATGGAGGATGAGGTGGTCGATAGTGGGAGAGATGGTGCAAGTTCAATCGACAGGTTAGGTTCTCGGGGAACATGAGTTAGAAATTTAATATACCCAGAGGGTCCTAGAGACATGACACATTAGTTGGGTGGATTGATTCCAAGGAGGTAGCTTTACGTTGGGATTCAAAGTGCTAAGAGGGTCCCAGAGCCACACATAATAATAATAATAATAATAATAATAATAACAATAACAATAACAACAACAACAACAACAACAACAACAATGATAATAATAATAATAATAATAACAACAATAATAATGATAATAATAATAACTCAAAGGGAAGGAAGTACGCGCATAAATATTTTACCCCATTCCTCCAATGTCAAATGAAGGGGTCAGGCATGTCAAAAATCTTAATATGGAAAAATTTGGTCATCTCCTTCTCTTCTTGGTGATGAAGGTTACTCAAAATCACCTCCTTTTGTATAGATGTGAAAATAATATTTTTTACACATGGAAAATACTTTCAACTTGATTTCTTGAATTTCAGAAGATTATTTTTCTTCCCATCCTTCTTTCCACTCTTCGGGTTCATCTCTAGATGTAGTTTCCAACCCTTCTCCAGAGTGTCAGCATTAATGTTACAGTGGTTGCAATGGTTTTTAGGATCCTTGCATTGATGTGTAGTGGTTGTTGTCTTCTTATCCTTTGCATATTTGAACCACTTCTTCTTCCACTCAGAAGTTTAATGGTGCTATGTATGTTTTGAACCACATAATTTCCCTTCCTTTTTTCTTATGAATTCTAAGTATTGTGCTTGTACCCATGCCTCATCACCATCCTTGGATTGAAAAGCATTACTTTCTTTCGTAAATAGATGTGTATACCTCTCATATACTTAAGGAGTACATCTGGGCTCTTGGGATAGATACACAACACAATATCCATCTTACTAAACTCGATTGTGTACTCCCATACATTATTCCCCTGCCTTTACCTATAGTAGTGCCATCAAATCCATTGATCCTCTACATACCCAATATGGTAGAATTGGAATGTGATGAGAGTTTTCAAGTCATTCCACTTAGTTATTGGTAGATCACCCTAAAGAATGAGAACATTGGAAAAACATGTTCCTTCGATGGCCTACTCAAGTAAATTATGCAAATAAAGGGAAAAAAATATTTGGCCAAAAACCTATGTGACATAAAAAAAAAATTCAAGAGAATAAGACACACATCACATTCTCATTCAAAAATTTGTTAGCACAATCCTAGGAAGTAACTTAATAAAATTATGAAAAATCAAAATAAGAAATACTAAGGCAAGGGTCATTCACTTGTGGCCTAAAATAAAAACCACAAAGATAAAGAGAGGAATTGAAGCCTATTTAGAGTCAATCAAATACAAGCTAAGACATGTATGTGATATTTGTGAAGATATACAATTCCAAAAAGACATGTTTGATTTTGATCACAACACAACATATTCCTTTACAACCTTGACAATTGACAAAGTATCAAAACCCATTTAACTAAAAAATGAAATATAAAAACAATTGAAAAGAGCACGAGCAATGAAAAATCACACACGTTTGCATTCCCTTCCCATATCCAACACAATACTAAATTAGCATCTATGAAATTATTGAAAACTTTGGATGAAAGGTCGTTATGGCCAAGGGTGGCCTTTACACAAATGAGGCAATTTGGTTACAAAAAGGCTCAAATTGGATTCGCATGAACGATTATAAATGTCTCTATAGATTTGGATAGGGTACAAACACCATTCCCCAAAAGATTAAGCATCTCAATGGTAGTTGGGATATTACCAAAAAGTAAATTAGAATACAAAAATACCCATTTGTCTAGTAATGTTTGACCAAAGATTGTAATAACAACTCTTCATGACCTATACAACACTTCGCTTGATAAAAACAAGGTGTCTATATAAAACATTGAATCAGAAGCAACGTTTAATGAAAATATTAAAGAATACATTTTTTATTTAGATATAGAATCTCTAGATGATATAGAACATACATCTAAAATTGTAGTGCATAGCTATGTCAAGGTCATCTTATTAATGACTTGGAGAAAAAAATGATGCAAAATTTCTCCTTTTGAAGGATTTAAACCATGGAATATTTTCCAAGTCAAGTTCTCCAAACAACTAAATGTCCTAACACTATTATATGGATATAATCAGCTTGATGACATTCTAAATTGTTTTCTTACCAACATATAGCACAACGGGAGCTATCACATGGAAATAATTGTATATTTTTACTTGGACTATCTATATTGCATTAAAGATCTGAGAAGAAAATTCAATGCTTGTTCAAACTGAAAATTCAATGCTTGTTCAAACTAAATTGACTGACTATGACTCATTTGCACTGAGTTATCTAATTACAACTCAAAAGAGCTCAACCCGGGCCTCTAAAATTTAGGGATCACTCTACATGACTCTAGATAGACTTCAGAGTCAAATTTCCCAAGCCAATTAAGCCAATTTAACTTAATTAAATATTACAAGTTGCTATGAGAATATAATTTTGATTTAATTCATAATTTAATTCAAGGACAAATTAAATTGGAATTTCTAGATGCTATTTTTAACATTTCTTGTTGCTAATTTCAACACTAATCACTTTGGAATGCACATCACAAATATCTTCAAGTCAATCTAAATATTATAAACCAAGTTTAAAACTTCACTTGGATCTTTATCCATATAGGTGAGATTAAAGGGAAAATACTCATTTCAGAAGATATGAAGTACAAAAAAAGAAGGCATTGAAATTTCCAATTGCATATCACTTTATTAAAAGCATATTCCTTGTGCCTAACTATCTTGAAAATGTTAGGAAAAATGTTTTACAATTATAAGACAACCAAAACCTCCTACACTATTTATGACATCCATTAGTGTTTGTTAGGCTAGTGAACTAACTCCTGAATCTGAGTGCTATTGCATTAATGAGAATATAAATATATAACATTAAAGAGAAACCTTTGTGATTCATCTTCCGATATCAATTCCTTTTCTAACTGTTCATATTTCACTTTATTTACATATTTACAATCTATTCACCCAATCCTCGAGGATTATGTGTCTAACATTCCCCCCCTTAATCTGAAGGGGTGCGTTGAGGCCTTAACAACTCCACTTTAATTTTTAACAAAAGTAAAGGCCCTCCCATATAAATTTTGTAAATACTACCTTTGTTTGCATTTGATTTTGTCTTACTTGATTTGAGGGTTTGATTTGATAATCTTATGGTTTTGGCACTTCTTTGCAATGATTTATTTAAGCTTTCCTTCATATAATAATGTGTTGATGAGCTAATTCTTCCATAACAAAATCATTAGAGGGTTCTCTTGCATGCATCTCGCTTATATGATTTCAACAATGGGATTGTATCATGAAAATTGTTTCATTTCATAAGTAGATATTGTGCCCTTTGAAGCCTGTTTTCTCTTTGATCATCAATCGTTGGTATTGTTGTCACCTAATATGTACACCTAAGTGTTGGGAAAGCTCCTAACCCCACAAGATGTAATATTTATGGCACAATGCTCAAAGCAGGGGCTATCACATATTCCCTACTCACTTTGTTTAAGCTCTATCCTAAGCAAGATATGGGGGTAGTCCCTAAAGATGATTATAAAGGAAAAACTTGTTGAAAACAACAAGTTATAAGAGACAAAGGGCAAGGAAACTACCTCTCTAAGTAACTTCGTTTAAGATTAGATAGCAAGTGAAATTATTAATGAGCAATATATATGTCAACAAGATATATTACAATTAGATCAATAGGAAAAAAATAATAGCAATAATAAACCATTTCCTTATATTAATGCTCAATAAAGATACAACACTTGCACAATGAAATGATAATTCAAGTCATAATATAAGTAGAGTTGCAAGACAGGTGTTAGTGCAAGAAATGACACAATATTATTATATGAGTAGGAAAGTAAAACTTGCAAGATGAATGAAAAATTGTATTTCACTTCAAAGAGATACTCAAATAAAATATGACAATATCAAAGGACAATGAGTAAGGAATTTAATATGAAAAGTACAAGAGCAGTGATGAAATATTGTAAGTAAATAAATGCTCACAAATTAGAAATATACGGGATGAGAGAAAATTAGATAAATGCAAGACTAAGTTAGGTGAGATGCAAGATATTTGTTGATTTTAATTATAATGCCTAATCTAAGGTGAAGGCATTCTCCTCAATTGTCATAAACTAGTCTTAAACAAGGTTGTAGAAAGAAGTGTTGGGGAAGAAGGCTAAGGCCTTATTAACAATACCTATCCAAGACTTCTAATGACCCAAGTGCCTTCATTCCTACAAGGGGTTGCCCACAAGAGAACCGCAAGGCTACCTGTTTTAACTATTGAGTAAGGGTCTAGCTCTTAGATTAAATAATGGAGAATGTGTTCCTATCTTTATACTCAACCAAACTAATGTTTGGAGGTATATTTTAGAATGCAAAACTAGATCTAAGATGAAAATGCAAATGACAGTGTAATGTTCCAATGAGATATAATTATATCAAAATGATTTAATAAAAAGATGCTAATCACAAGATACTTAGAGAAATATTAGATTAGCTTATGACAAATAACCAATGAAGCAAATAATAAATTCTCAATGAAACAAAAATGACAATTATAATTTGATGAGTTAAATCAAAATTTCACAATGCTTTTAGGTGGCTTATTTAAGATGTTATTCACTTAGTTTAGACAAGGAAAAAAGTGAAATTTTTGTGATGTAAATACAACTTAAATATGACAAATGAGATTGCTAACAAAAATTAGAAAAACTACTTGAACCACAAATAGTGATTGAAGAAAGATAAGAAATATTCCAATGCAATTAGATGAGGCAGCAGTGCAGAAAATGCAAGCTAGAAAATTAGATTTAGGATGCAAAAAGAGAGTTAACAAATGCAAATATTGAGTTAGTGAAGTCTAGATCTAAGTTAGTGGGTTAACAATTTAGTCAATTCTCCCTTTTAAATAAGGATAAGGGATACCATGGGATGAATCCCAAGCTCCCTCAATATAACCAAATTTTATTAATGAAGATTACAAGACAGAAACCCTTTGACAAAGATAAGGGTTCTTGAAAATTTGAAGAGGTTTCACAATTGATAAATACTTATACAGTAAGTATATCCTCCTCAATCTACATTGGAAAAAAAAGAGAAATATATGAATTTGCAAAAATAAAAAATTCCTTTAAACCCTCAACCAAATGATCCAAATAATAGATCCTCCAAATGAGAATTCACTGTAAAAAAGGCTTGAATGCTGTTGAAAATTCCTTCTGCAAACCACCCAAAAGACCTTGAACTATGTGAAAGGAAGACTTAGTCTAAGAGATAGAATTCTGAAGTGCCAAGCCCTACAAACAACAAATCTTCAAGAAAATTCGAATCAATTCCTCCTACAAAACAAAGATTAGTCCTAAACAGAGCTCCACTAGATAATGGGAAATATCTATGCCCTTAAAGAATAATGGCAATGGGAAAAACCACAAAAAAGAGTTTGAATTTCAAGCTTTGAAAAGTGTGGAAAATATCTGCAAAAAGAAGGGCCCGAACTTCTATGAATATGTCTAGTGTAAAACCCAATGACTAAAAAGAAAACCTCACACTAGAGATACCAATGCTCTCAATGCAAGTTCAAGGTGATGGTTTAAAATTCGATGAAACCTCTCCTGCAAAATACAATATTAGTTTTGAAATAAAAAATGCACCAGACAAACCTCAGATGCTGGGTCTCCTCTTGACTTCCTTATTAAAAAAAATTATTAAAATTTAGTTTTAATTTTTTTTAAATGCTCAGGGTAATTTCTTTAAAGTCTCAAGGCTTGGGGCCTTCCATTTTTTGTTGTTGTTGCAAATAATTGGTATCTTCAGACCCTAATGCCTCTTGCAGCAGATATTTGAGATGATCCTCTCACACTCACATCCCATGAGAGAAAAGAGGCCTCCAAAAGGATATTTAGGTCCTACAAAAATCACAAGTTAGATCCACCAAAACTAATGAAAATTCACTTACAAAAATATTTCAAATCATTGCAAAATTTATAGAGGGTTAGTGTAATAAATTCTGATGGAGATCAAACCCATTAAAAATTATTACAACCTTAAACCAAAAAAATGCAATCAATAAGATGCTATCGACCTAGGTGAAAGAAGGCCTTCAAATGCTCATGGCCAGGCCAAAAATTTGATTAAATTTGATTTAAATTTGATTAAAAAAATTATGGTGAATTTCTTAAGTTTTCAGGGGTCAAAACTCCTCCAAATAATTTGTTTGAAAACCCTCCTCCAGATTATCTTTTTCACACCAGGTAGAAGGAGCCTCCTTTATTGCTCTAGGCCTTGACAAAATAGGCCCTGAAGAGATGTGCGACTTCTCTAAGAATTAGCAAATTAGAACAAGCTTCAAAAATCAAAATTTTGTGCTCAAATATTAGAAAAACCCTTCCAAAAGTTTTTTAATTTTTTTATCACTGTAAAAGGAAAAGGGTTAGTAAAGCTAAAAAAAAAGGCAAAACAACAAGCCCTAGAGGTTTGGAGCCTCTTATAAAAAAATTGCAAATGAATTTAAGCCTCCAAAAGCAATCCCCCTCTTCAAAATATGAAAAAAAAAACCTTGCAAAGAAGGTACTAGATTGTTGCAAAATGAGGATTAGAAGATCAACAATATTAAACTCATAATCAGGTTTCCAAATTCCCGTGGACTACAAGGTTAGTAATCAAATAACCTTGTTGTCTTCCTCTAAGAAATTACAAAATTTCAAACGATGAATCTCTTGCCAAAAATTCAATGACAAAAACCCTATGCAAAAAAAATGATTCTCTATAACAAATGGAGGGTTAGTCGACCTATATTCTAAAATAAAATTAGGCCCTAAAAGGCCTTGTGGCTAGGCTAAAAGAATTCCCAAAGGCTAGTGGCCAGCACAAATAATTTGGATCAAACCCTTTAGCCCCAAAAAGATATGTCTATGATATGCAAAATCAAAACCCAAGTTAGATCTATAAGGAGAAATTTGAGAAATAAGATTTAAAATTTATTTAGAAAACTTTAAATTAAAAACCCTTGTAAAAATCAAATTTGATGAGAGAAAAAGGGCCTCAAACCCTGCGACTTATGATAGGGAAGACTTCAATATTTTTTTTGTTAGGAAATTATATATTACAGAGTAATGGAACACATAAAATATTACAGAAATATAAACACAGAAAACACATAAACAAGAGAGACACAGATATGCATGGTTCACCCAGTTTGGGCTACGTCCACGGAGAAACAACCAGTCCTTCCTTTTATATTATCCAGCAAACTGAAGAGATACAATCTACAACAGATCCACTGTAATTCCCTCTTCACTCTCAATCTCCTCTCTTTTCATCACTCAGAATACAGATCTACAAAGACGCAATACAATTCCCTCATATATAGCGAGGGGTTGTCTTTTAAGGCAAAAAACCCTAAATTAAACACAAATTACTTCTATTTTTAGCTTCGGGGGTGTTGCCCCCAATCGCCCCCCCAGGGGGGGGCTCCCAAAGGTCACAGCACCCCCCCCTCCTCCCTGGACCACCCCCCTGGACCCCCCCCGGCCCTAGAAACCCCCCTCGCCCCTGGAAACCCCTCCCCCCCTGGAACAACCCCCCCTGGAACAACCCCCCCTGGAACAACTCCCCCTGGACCACCCCCCCCCCCCCCCCCACAATGAATATTTTACGGGTAGTGTTGCTGCCCCATTATGAATTGGGGTCCAATGCGGCAATACCTTTGAATACATAAGATAATCAGGCTCCACACCCAACAATCTCCCGCTTGGAGACTTATTATAGCAACTCCACCACTGCTTCATTTGCTGGACAATGACTCCACTTTGGACTTGGTTGTTTCTCATCTTCTTCATCATACTTGAAGACCAATTTAAACTAAGAAGATTCTCAGTTTCTCCCTGGTTATAACTTTTGTTAACATATCTGCAGGATTATGGCTAGTGTGTATCTTTTCCAGCTTCAACTGTCCATCTTCCAATGCTAACCATATGAAATGGTACTTGAGTTGTATATGTTTAATCTTGGAATGAAATGCAGAGTTCTTTGCAAGATGTATAGCACTCTTGCTATCACTGTATAACCTTCCCAACTCCTACTTCTTACCCAGTACATCCAGAAACCTTTGTATCCAAATCATTTCTTTACTAGCCTCTGTAGCAGCAACATACTCTACTTTTGTTATTGACAGTGAAACAACACTTTGCAGTTTTGAGACCCAACTGATAGTTGTTCCACCTATAGTAAAGACATACCCTGTTGTGCTCCTCCTGCTATCTCTATCACCCACCATATCTGTAGCAACTTATCCCTGTAGAGAAATGTTTGAACCACCAAATTATAATGCTTGATTTGTGGTACCTCTCAAATCGCTGAGAATCCACTTCACTGCCATCCAATGTTCTTTTCCTAGATTTTTCATGTACCTGCTTACAACTCTCACTGCATGTGCAATATCAGGACTTATGCAGACCATTGCATACATTAAGCTTCCAACTGCTGATGAATATGTAACTTTAGACATATAAGCCATTTCTTCCTGAGTCTTGGGACACTCCTCCTTACTTAATTTGAAATGGCTAGCCAAAGATATACTAACTGGTTTTTCATTCTACATATTAAACCTTTTCAACACCTTTTCTATGTACTCACTTTGAGAAAATGTTAATTTGTGATTCTTCCTATCTCTTGTTATTCTCATACCAAGGATTTGTTTTGCAACACCCAAATCCTTTTGAGATAAACACAATGATCATAGTGACATCTAGTATAACCTTGTTCAGACATAAACCTGTCAAATTTTAGATACCATTGCCTTGGACCCTGTTTTAAGCCATACAAGCTCTTATTCAACCTGCACATTAGTTTCTCCTTCCCTTTTACCTCATATCCTTATGGCTATTGCATATATATCTCTTCCTCCAAATCCCCATGGAGAAAGGTTGTCTTTACATCTAACTGCTCAAGATACAAATATTCAGCTGCTACTAGACTTAAAATAGTTCTGATTGAGGTCATTTTAACAATAGGAGAAAATATCTCATCAAAGTCTATACCCTTTTTCTATGCAAACCCTTTCACCACAAGTCTAGCTTTATACCTTTTTCTACCTCCATCTTCTTCCTTCAACTTGTAAACCCATTTATTCTGCAATGTTGTTTTACCTGCAGATAACCTGACTAAGTCCTAGGTCTGGTTATGTGCTAAGGAGTCCATCTCTTCTTTCATGGCTTGCTCCCACTTCTTCTTGGTTTCTACCTGTATTGCTTCTTCATAACATTTTGGTTCACCATAATCAGTCAACAATACATAATATAATGAAGGAGAGTATCGTTCAGGGGGTCTACTTATCATGGTAGATATTCTAACACCACTTTCAGGTGTTTGAGGTGCTTGTTTCTGTTGTGGTTGTTGATCATTATGATTTTCAGGCACCATCAATTTTTCTGCAATCTCTTCAAGCACTGTGTATTCTCTTTTTCTTTTTCCTCTTTCTTTTCCTGCAACTAATCCTTATACAAAACCTTTTCATTGAATATGACATCTCTGCTCCTAATGCTTTTGTGTTTCTCATAATCATAAAAGCGATAACCAAAATCATTAACACCATATCTAATAAAGGTACATTTCTTTGATTTTTCCTCAAGCATTGTTCTATTTTCTTTATTAATGTGGACAAAGGATTCACAACCAAAAGTATTTAAAAAAGAGTAGTTTACCTTTTTACCTGTCCATGCCTCCTCTGGAATACCACCATCCAAGGAACTTGAAGGCCCTTTATTTATTAGAAAAACAACAGTATCTACAACATCTGCCCAAAATTGTAAAGGCAATCCTGCATGCAATCTCATGCACCTTGCACACTCCATGATTGTCCTGTTCATCCTTTCTGACAGACCATTTTCCTGTGGTGTTCCTGGAACTATCTTCTCTCTGTGAATTCCATTCTCTGAACAGTACATATCAAACTCTTTGCTGAAATATTCACCTCCTTTGTCTGATTTGAGACACTTCAACCTTTTTCCTGTCTCATTTTCAACCAAAGCTTTCCATTTCTTGAAAGTATCAAATACATCAGATTTATTTCGAATACAATAAATTCAAGTTTTTCTGGTTGCATCATCAATAAAAGTAACATAATAACAAGAGCCACCAAGAGATGATACCTGAGCAGGTCCCCATACATCTGTATGCATAAGCTCTAATTTTTCGCTCTTCTTTTCTTTCCCAACTCCGAGGAATCTGACTCTCTTATGTTTTCCATAAACACAATTCTCACATAATTTTAAATCAACATGCTTCAAACCTGGCAAAAAATTTCTTGAGTAAAGAATCTGCATCCCCTTCTCACTCATGTGGTCGAGCCTATGATGTCACAATGTTGTATCTTCTCTTGCAGAGGTTAAAGCATTAACAAAGTTAGAAATACCATTGCATAAATAAAATGTACCAACCTTTTCTCCTTTTTCTATTACCAGGGATCCTTTAGTGACCTTCCAGGTTTTATCTGTAAAAGTAGTCATGCAACCTTCACCTCCCAACTACCCCGTTGAAATAAGATTTTTCTTCAGATCTAGAACATGCCTTACCTCCTTCAATAGCCATTGATTTCCATCCTGTTGTTTTATTAAAATTGTACCCATTCCAATGATTTTACAGGGTTTATCATCACCCAATCGAACTTGTCCAAAATATCTTTGAACATAATCATGAAAATTTTTCCTATCAGGTGTGGCATGGAATGAGGCCCCTGAATCTACCACCCAGGCATCAATAATATTTTCTAATGAAAGAATCAAAGCATATTGCAACACATCACCTATTACATTTGCTTCATGATTATTTTCTTGCTGCGCATCTCCTTCTTTTCCATTCCGAGACTTGCAGTCTTTCTTTAGGTGTCCTTTATTCCCGCATTTCCAGCACACTATCTCTGATCTGGACTTGGATCTGCCTTTTCTTGGCTTACTGTGATATCCAGGGCCCTTTCCTCTTTCCATTTTTCTTCCCCTAGTCTCTGCAGTCAAAACATTACCTGATGTCTCACCAGAGCTTTTCCATCGCATTTCCTCACCAAGGATTGCACCGACAACATCTTCAAACTTTAAAGTACTAGATCCAAAGATAGAGTTACTAATGGCCATAACTAAACCATTCCAACTTTCTGACAATGAGCACAGAAATAACAGAGCCCTAACTTCATCATCAAAAGTTACCCCTACAGAACTTAACTGACTAGTAACTGTATTAAAGTCATTTAAATGATCAACAACAGATCCACAGCTGGTAGTTTTGGCCATTAATTTTTTCGACCATAAACCTATCATCTTCCGCCATTGCTCCCACTCGAACTAGGAACCCTTCTCTCCTACGAGTTTATAAGCCAAATAAACCTTTGGCTCTGATACCAGTTGTTAGGAAATTATATATTACAGAGCAATGGAACACATAAAATATTGCAAAAATATAAACACAAAAAACACATAAAACAAGAGAGATAGAGATATACATGGTTCACCCAGTTTGGGCTACATCCATAGAGAAACAGCCAGTCCTTCCTTTTATATTATCCTACAAACTGAAGAGATACAACATACAACAAATTCATTGTAATTCCCTTTTCGCTCTCAATCTCCTCTCTCTTCATCAGTCAGAATATAGATCTACATAGACGCAATACAATTCCCTATATATAGCGAGCAGTTGCCTTCTAGGGAAAAAAAACCCTAAATTAAACATAACTTCTACCGTCAGATCTCCGCCTAATTAATGGCCCAGATTGACTATGAAATTACAACATTTTACAAGGCAATTTTACATCTATTTTTAGCAGCCGCTCCCCCTATACCCCACCTACAGCGAATATTTTACAGGTGGCGTTGCCGCCCCATTACGAACTGGGGTCCAACGCAACAATAACTTTGAATACAAAAGATAATTAGGCTCCACACCCAACCTTTTTTTTTAAACCATCCAGACAATAACATGCCAACATATCTTAGCTTATGAGGCTAGAAAAAAATCCACGACCTCCAATTTCTTTTTTCTAAGGTCTGTAATGAAAACGCCCAAGTCAAAAATCATAAAAATTTGGAAAAAATAAAAATAAAATTGTAAATAAATTCCCTTGATTTTTTTTCTTTCAATTTAATGCTTAGTAAATAAAAAGAATGCCTCACGGCCCTATAAGGAGGGTATTAACCATCTCAACCTTCACCAAAAATTTCTGCAAGTTATGTTTTAATCAAAACTACCAGCAGTTAGGGCTACAATGCCTCCAAGGCCACTTGACTCTCTAAATAATTTCAAAATAAAATTTAAAGGCTTAAAAGTGATGTTACAAATTAAATCCAAACCGTAAACTATAGCAGTCAGGATCTAGGCCAGATAGGAGGACTTCACTAGATTTTAGGAGCCACTAAAATATATTGGATCTTAGTCTTCTAAGCCCAAATCAACTTACAAAAAATGTTATAAATAAATATAAATCTAGATCCTTATTCCTCCTCTTCAAATCTGAAATAAAGCTTAATAAAACCCCACAAGCATATATATAATTTTTTTATGGATACAAAGGGTTAGAAAATATTCACAGAAAAATATTTACAAATTATAGATCTATTTGATCAAAGGAGTATGAGTACACCTCTGTTCCTTGATCAATAGATTTGGGCTCTATATGAGCTAGATATATCAATTTAGAGCACAATAATAAGGAAACATATAAGATTTAATAAGTTTTCACAAGAAAAGACTAAGCAACCCCTGCAAAATTCGTTAAATGAATCCTTAGAGATAGACAAAGTAGGCTCCTCAATTCCTCTATATTGGGAGTGGGTTGATCCAACCAAGGACTCCCCCCCATGCCCAAGATCTGAAAGTGATTGATATCTACACACTTTAAAACACAATTGTTAATTCACAGGGGTTAAATAATAAAATTTAAAGAATAGATCTAGATATACATGCTAGACCTATTGAATTTAAAATTAATACTCTAACCCAAAAATTAATACAAGATATCTGTGTAAATAATTAGTCCATAAATGATTGGTGAAATAAAATATATCAATTAAATCAATAGAGTATTAAAAGTACAATTTAGAATACATTACCACAAAGAAAAATAGACATGCACCATTTATGAATGAACCCCAAAGAATTTTGCTTTATTATTCCAAGAAAAATTATAGATTCCAACAGAGCTTTGCTAGCCAAGAGATTGATCACAATGTGTTACAATGAGGAGCCTATTCTTCCTTATATAGCTAAAATGAGAGTTCTAGAGAATCTTCCAAGTAAAAAATGGCTAGGTCCATGAAGGTGCACAAATTTGACTTGATCCTGGCTGGTTAAATGCTTGATTCATGTCAAAATAATCTCCACCCATGATTGCTTGAGAAAACATTCGAATTCCTTGATGATAGATTCTCTCTCTCTCTCTCTCTCTCTCTCTCTCTCTCTCTCTCTCTCTATTTTTCTGAATTTATTCCTCTTTTCTGGCCCAATGAATTTTTATTGAATGTTTGCCTCCCTGATTTGTGGAGATTCCCTTCTTGGAAAGTGCACATTCCCTTTTTTAATATTTTTCACTTGGAGAGAATTTGATTTTTCTCTCAATTTTATTTTCTGACCAATTTCTGGGTATTTATTTTGCCATTTTTTGTAGGAAAATAGAAATAAAAATAATTTAGGGGATACACATAGTTTCAACCCTCAAAATTTGTCTAAATATAAAGTTGAGGTGTGAAGGTTCTAATTATGAGTACTCATAACCCATCAACTTCTATAAACATTTCATTTTACAATTTACATCAAAATAATTATTAAAATCCCGACCAGTGGGAAATTTTAATAATTAAAATTAGACATTTAGACTTAACCAATTTTTGCAAGACTTTAGATATGATATAGTATGACATTACACATTGACTATATACACTAGGATTCACCTAGACATCACCATCGAGCCCCACTCTAGCTTTGGGGTATATTTGTGAGAAAAACTCTAATTATTTGATGTTTAGGAAAAACATACATAATAGTTGAGGTTAAAAAACTCCCTAGAGTGAAAATATTTGCTGAAAATTCTTAATTTTACCTATGTGTTTTACATGGCTTGATAAAAATATTAGAATAATTTTTACATTGGTGGATCACAGGGCTGCAAAATTTGGATTGACAGCTTTGACAAAATCGTTGAAAGGTGATGATGATCTCTAGATGTATAACCACTCGAACAAGATGGAATGTTTTGAAAAATTGTGCACTGTTATAGGGTAGTTGACACAAAGTGGTAAACATATGCCTCTACATGGGGACACATTTCTTCATTAAAGGAATGTGAGAATCCATAATTTGCATCCAAGCAACACACAAATTTGTATTAGTAGTGTCCATCCAAATATATAAATCCATAAATCATCATATGAAATTAAATACATGGAATATAATCTATGTATATAAAAAACATGAGATGTAAATCTATTGTAAGAACATAAATGAAACCTATTCTATGAAATATAAATGTTGAAATGAGATCTTCTCTAATAATTGCAATGACAAGGGGTAAGGTTAGAAATACAATACAGAGGATGCCCTATGGAATCAAATGTCATCTTTGTAGAAAAACTTGAGAAATTAGCCATTCTCAGGCAAGTCCAGTGGTTCACCATCCAATGTGCTCAAATAGAATGAATTTGGTCCAACAAGTCCTCTAATGATACAAGGTCCTAGCCATAAGCGGTCAAAATTTCCATGACTTCCCAAATTCTTGTTCTTACGATCCTAAAGCAACACAAAGTATCCAACTTGAAAAGGTCTAGCTCGAGAAGATTTATCAACTTTTTTCTTAACATTAGATTGAAATTTAAAAATATTATCAAAATATTCTCTACAAATTTCATCCAACTCCATAATTCGATCAATTCTGTGTTGAACAACATATTTATCAATAGAGAAATACTAGAGGATTGATAAGATGGAAGCCTAAGGTGCACAAGTAAAGTTACGTCCAAGGCATAAACTAATTCAAATAGACTCTTTCCAACATATTCATTCTTTGTAATCCTCTCTTCCCACAACACGTACTTGATTTTGCTATCCCAAGCCGCTTATTGTCTCCTACTATCTTTTTGATAATGGTTATAAAATTCTTATTACTAGATTCTGCAAGACCGTTTCCTTGAGGATAATTGTTATATGAATGAGACAAAATAATGCCATACTTAAAACAAAATGATGAAAACTCTGAAGAACTAAAAGCCTTGGAATTATTGGTAGTAATCTTAGTTGAGACACAAAATCGAGTACTTATTTTATCTTCAATAAAGTCCATAGCAAGCTTTTCAGTGGCATTCTTAGTAGGAATGGCTTCAACCCATTTTGTAAAAATAATAAGTAGCAGTTAAGATCCATGAGTAGCTAGTACTATAATTTTCATGGAATTTCCCAATGAAATCCAGACCCCAATATCGAAAAGGAGCTTCAACAACAATATACTATAAGGGAAAGGTAGATAACTTCTTCTTCCTAGTGAATAGTTGACAAGATTGGAAACTTCTAACATACCTTTTCACATCAGAAAATATCAAAGGCCAGTAATAACCAACTCAAATAATTTTGTGCGTGGCAGTCTTTGCAGCATAATGGCCACCACAAAATCCTGCATGAAACTCAGAGATAAGCATTTTCGATTCAACTTCATCAATGCACATAAGTATTATTCCTTCAAGATTTCTCCATCCAAGACCATCCTTCATGATGCAATATATAATTGCTTTTAACCTTAGATCTCTTCTCTTGTGAGAAACTCAATGGTTATGACATGTAAGATTTTGCAGATAATAAATGATGTCCTTATACCATTCAATTTCTCCTAACCTTTGAAGCTCAAGTGAAGTTGAAACTTTTGAAGAATCATTTTGACAAATCAGGCTAAAGGCCTTCTCATTAACCTCGATTAACATTTGAGCCAACCCTTGACCCTTGACAATCTTTGCGGGTCTAATTTCCAAATCATATTCTTGGATCTTCATGACCCACCTAGTTCGAGTACCTAAGCAATCAGTTTGAGTTAATATATCTTTAATAACATAATGCATGAAAAAAGCAATGACTTTATAATTTCCCACATATGTCGTGAAATGCTTAAGAGACTTGACCAAGGAATATGTTTGATTTTCCATGGTACTATAATTTATCTCGGAATTTTGAAGTGAACTACTCATAAAAGAAATTGGTTGATCATGAACTTCCTTATTCTTTTGAAGCAAAACACCAACTATAATATCTTTTGAAGTGAAATAAAAAATCATAAACTCCTTTGAGTAATATGGGCTAACTAAAATAGGAGCCTTTGGGATAGAACCCTTCATCTCATGAAAATCATTCTTTCCATCTTCTTTCCATATGAACTTTACATCTTTCCTCAAAAGAATTTGAAGATGTTTAACAATTTTTGCATAGTTTGGAATAAACCTCCTAAGAAATTTAATCTTTCCAAGGAAGGATTGAAGGAATTTAATGTTAAGAGGAAAAGGAATCTTCCGAATGGCCTCAACATTTTTAGGATCTATCTTGATCCCATATTTTGAAATGGTTTGACCAATTAAATTTCCTTTAGTTACTCTAAACATAGACTTAGCAGGATTCAAAGAAATTCCAAATTCTCTACACATGTTAAATATTTCCCTAAGATGATCAATATGAATAATACCATCCTTTGAAAAATATTAAGATCATGTTGATATATTTTAATGATTTTACCAATTAAGCCCTTAAAGTCATAATCCATAGCCCTTTTAAAAGTTTTTCCATCATTGGTCAACCCAAAAGGAATTCTAATGTACTCAAATGTTCCCCACGGTGTGGTGAAAGTACTCTTGTGTCTATCTTACCTTTTCAACCAAACTTGGTTATAACCAAAGAAACCATCTAATAATGACATCATGCCTGAACCCGTTACCCTTTGCAACATAGTTTCCATGTTAGACAAAGGACAATTATCTTTCTTGTAGGCTAAGTTAGGGTTTCTAAAGTCAACAAAACGTCTAATCATTCCATTTTTCTCTCTAAAAATCATCAAATTCGAACACCATGACGAATGATGAGTCTGCACAATAATATTAGTTGTGAGCATCTTTTAAAATTCCTTCTGAACCAAGGGGGCCAACTTAGGATTGATTTTCTTAAGTTTTTGATGAAAAGGCTTAGAATTTTGATCTTTCAAGGGGATAGTATGTTCCATGACATCTTCCCTATAACCCTTTAAATCATCATAAGAAAATGCTAAAACATATCTATATTCATGAAGTAAATAAATTAATTTATTCCTTTCTTCTTCACTAGTATCTTTACCAATTTTAACAATATTTGGGTCGTTAGAGGTACCAATATTTACTTCTATAAATCCCCTTGGATCCATATTATTTTCTTCTCTCCTCTTTGTGGCATTGTTCTTTTCAAATAGTCACTCCAAAACTATCATATTCATAGGAGTAGGATTTTCTACATATTTATGCTTCTCAGATCCTTCCTCCTTACAATTGACCTTAAAATCTTCAAATTCATCCAAATTATTAAGAAATAAAATCACTTGACTTTCATCATCAAAAACATACTAATGCTCAATATTATCAGGAGCTGAAGGCATAAAGATAATTTCCATTTTAATTTCATCACTAAAAACTCCATCAAATATTTGCAAAGTGGATGTTGCAACTACTAGTTCATCAACCCAACTATTCTTCTCTCTGTGAATAGTCTCAATATTAAACATGTCAAATAACCTAATAGTATCCCAAACTGCATTTCTATATTTCTCGAGTCTATCATTATTACAAGAAAACTTCCCTTTAACCTGTTGAATGATAAGATCATAATCTCCCTTAACACTAAGAAACTTAACCTTTAAATCCATTTCCAGCTCGAGACCCAACAATAGAGCTTCATACTCAGATACATTATTGATAACTTCAAATTCCAGACTATAGGAAAATTTAAAAATATGATCAAGAGGAGATATAATTACTACTCCAACACCCTTACCATTCCTGGAGTAAGCACCATCATAATACATACACCAAATTCCATTATTCAAATTGAAAACCTGTTCACCCAAGGGATTTATTGAATTACACAAAATGACATAATTCCCAAGGCTAGGTTGTTCCATTATAATCTCATTATGAGGCCTCTTGGGGTTTTCCACATGAAATATTATTTCATGCTCCCTATCAAGTCTTACAAAATCATTGCCTTTAGGAGAAGGAATAGTAGCATAAGATAAATTCATCTCAATACTCCCTCCTAGATCAGAAGCCCACTTTCTTGATAGAAACATATCCAAAGCATTAGGAACATCAATCACAATGATATCCATGACAATCATTGTAACATGATAAACATACAAATGGACTTGTAAATCCTTGAGTAAGCCATGTACTTCAATTCTCTTGGAATCCATGGCACAAATGTTGTGATAAGGTCTAGAAATCCTTAATTTAAGTTGTTACATGACCCTTTTTGTCATGACACAAGCAGATGCGCCATAATCCAACACACAATTACATAACTTGAAACCATTAACAAGAAAACTAATATAGAATGGATGATGATCTTTATTATCCGGATCCATAATTTTCATATATATCGGAGCATCCTGATAACCAAATTTAGGAGCCTTTTCATGAGAAATGTCAACATGAGGAGCATCAATAGCCTTTAATAACTTAGCATTTTGAGAAGGAATCTTTAATATCTCAGTGACAGGAACCAATATTTTCATATTATTAATCCAACCTCCCACATCAATATTCAATCTAGAGTTATAATTCAAATCAAAGTTAGGAACTCTAGAGGTAACTTGATTCTCACTTTGCTCCTTATTTTTCTGCTGATAAGTTAATTATTTATCTTGAGCAATCTCCAAGACTTGTTCTAGAGAAGGCTTTTCACCGAATAGCTCAGGCATCATATCCTTCTCATTATTAAAGGTATTAATACTATAATAATATTGAATATTTTTCACATCATGACTATTCTCTACAACTTCCATCCAATATTCCATGGAAAAGTGTTAAATTGGAAACTAGGGCCAAACTCCATGTGGATCAATTTATTTATGGTAGCTGATATTTTTATTGGATCCCTCTCATTGAGAGGTGTAGGATTGATCCAAAGATCATCCAATTCCGATAATTATTTATGGAGATATGAATTTATTTTGTTTATGTAATTATTATCAAGCCGGCCAGCTCTTATGTAGGCTCTAGAAGTCCAGCCGACGTGTCTATTCAACCTCTAAGTTTTTAGTATAAATAGAGGAGGATTTGAAGTCATTTGGTAACTAACCTCAAGTGATCTCCTCTCCACGTCTTGGGTTTTTGGAGAAGGAGATTCACTATGGATTACGCAGGCCTAGTATGATGATGCCCTAATGGAGAACGCAGTCATAAATACTCAGGCATATAAGGATGATCTACGCTGTCCAAAAGTCTGATACACTTGCCCTAAATCTAAACATGGCTATGGAGGAGAAGCCTATATGCAGGAAGAAAAGGCTCTTCATTCGGTCTACCGTGGATGAAATGATACACCTAAAACGCAGTCAAAAGAAGACATCTAACACGCAGTCAAAGGAGACTTATTTTCAGAGTTATAGAAGAAACAAAACTTCGCATTCCTCTCTGAGATTTCCACGTGAATCTTGTACAGGTATGTAATGGAAGGACTGAGAAACAGAACTCAGGTTTTATGAATGAATTAAGGAGCTAGTATATGATTACGCAAGGATAGACCTAGTTGCAGTCATAATATATGAACCACGCTGTTTATGAATGATTATAATACGTTGTTCATGAAGGAATATAATACACTGCTCATTGAAGACCTAGCCGCAGTTATAAACACAGCCGCAGTTATCTAAGGACCTGTCCACAGTCTTTATAATACTCTTCACGTAGTTAAAAGGAACAACCTTGAACGCAGTCAAGGGATACCATTATTACGTTGTCCAGATGTATTAAACAGAAGCCCTAATATGCAGACCTGTAGCCTAATATGCAGGTCATGAATAGCATGTAAGGGTAGCTGCAGTAAAATAAAGGAAGCTACAGTCATAAGGGTAGCCGCAGTGATATAAAGGAAGGTGCAGTCAAGACCTGGCATGTATGGGATCATATCCACATTGCAAAAAGAATGACGTCGATCTCAGGTGAGTACAAGTTCTTGATGTCAAGGTGCAGGTTGAATATGTCTCGGCTAAACATCACTTTGGACCTACCTTCTAAACAGCCTAAGCAAATGGATATAAATGTATATGAGTAAGCATGCTCTAACACTGTCTTAGCTAAATGGAGATCACATTAAGTGATTATCTCAGTGTTGCATATATATATATATATATATATATATATATATATATATATATATATATATATATATATATATATATATATATATATATATGACTGTCTTGGCATAATAGCCATAATGATGAACAATGACAATGATAGAACTATGATGGTCGAGAGATCCTTGGTATGCTTGTAAAAGGACTCAACATAATGGAAATGATAAGGATGAACAGTCTCAGATCATAATGATAGAAGCAGCATCATGGGCATGTCAATAAAGGGCAGCATGATGATGCATGAGCAGCATGAAGTATGAAGTCATGGACAACTTGATGTATGGGCAGCACAGTGATCATGAGCAGCATGAAGATGCATGATGCAGCATGATGGTGTTACACGGTAAGGTGCAGCAAAAGAACGAAATAGATAGGTGAAGTTGTCACCTTGGAGATTTAGTTGAAACAGAATGTCTTCAACTGATCTCATCATTATAAGAAATGATCTATGCTCAGATCCAGATAAGTCAAAGTGTTGACTTCTGTTGTAAATGTATTATCTCTCTCTCTCTCTCTCTTTCTCTGCTGAACTTTGAAGATAAAAGAAGATTTGATCAAAGGGTTTCCCCACACATTGTGTGGTTTGTCCCTGGTTCGTGCCATATCTTGTGTCCTCTTGTCTTGGCTTGTCTTTTGCGATTTATATTTATGTTCTATCTGCAGTTTATCTTAATGCTGATGTGATTGCTAACTGTGAAAATTTAAATAAATTGCTCTAGCATAGAACATACCAAAAATTAACAAAAAGTGATGCTCATTACCAACAATATTTATCTCGTTACTTGTCTCGATCAATCCACTATCCATAATCCTCTTCACAGTGGGAAAATTTTCCTCCTCATGAAGGAAATCAAAAACTCTACAATAAGGATGAGCTTCTTCTACAAGATGAGTAGACTCAAGTGGATTTAGCGGTCTCTACTCATTAAATGGGACCCTCTTTTGCAAAGTATTATTACTTCGATTATTCCTAGGTTGGATATTCTACACTTGCGATCTTTCCATTTGAACCAACCTAGCTTACATGGCACTTATTTCCTTTGCATGATTTGATATTAAATTGACTTGATTGATCTCCATATTCTTAATTATTTCCGTCAATTCTTTAGTAGGACCATTCAACTTCTTTAATTTCTTTTCCTTTATATTCACAAGACTTACTTGGACCCCTATCAAAACTTGGAATCTCAGATTTCCCAAACGCTTTCTTACATTGTTCCATTTCTTCATCCAAATTTTGAGCAACCATATAATCATTAGTCTTAACACATCTCAACTCATAAGCAGTATTAGTAGTAAATGCATCAACATAATATTCCAAAAGAGACTTGTCAGTAGGTTTATAATCTTTAAGTAAATATTTAACAATACCATTCAACCTTTTATTAAATTCTTCCATATTCTCATTTTCATTCTTCTTTATGGTGCTAATATATCTAAGAAAATGCCTTTATTCTATTTTATCCCCATACTTCTCCTTAAAGGCAATAATGATCGATTGTCTTTTCAATAAACCAATCCAAAGCACCTTCTTCCAAAGAAATGACAAAGAGGCTCATCTTCATGTTCATAGTCAGCACCTCTAGCATATTACCCATCCAGGAGCTAAAAGCCTTGAGATAAGCTTTAGCACTAATTGCATTGTTGCCTTGAGAAGAGGGAAACTTGTCAATATCATTGTCTGGAAGATCATGTAGATAACCTTGAATGTTAGCAAAGTTTTAGGGAGTAAACAAGTCCATGGTGTCTAGATTAACAAGGTCATGAAAAAAGTAAAAGGATATTAGGGAGAGCTTATTATCCAATATTATCAAGAAGTCTACAAGAAATAAGTTTGTGTAATCAAACTCTAAAATCCCTTTTAGGTACTGGAGTAGGGTTATACAAAAGACTTGGATTCCTTCTAGTAGAGATCCTTGCAAAAAATGAAACAAGTGGAGCCGCCACTTGAACATGAACCTAACACTAAAGATAAAATATGCTAAGAACCGGAAGTTAGTCAAGAAACTAAGTCAAAGTAAACTTATCCCTGGCACTAGTGCCAAAAAGGGTTGTCACCTAAGATGTACACCTAAGTGTGGGAAAAGTTTGAACCCTCAAGGTGTAATCTTTATGGCACAACGCTCAAAGTAGTGGTTGTCACATATTCCCTACTTGATTCGTTTAAGATTTAGCCTAGGAAAGCTATGAGGGGTAGTCCATAAAGATGATTAGAAAGGAAAAACTTGTTGAAAACATAAAGTTCTAGGAGACTAAGGGAAAGGAAACTACATCTCTAAGTAATTTGGTTTAATATTAATTAGCAAGTGAAATTATTAATGAGCAATGTATATGTCAACAAGATATATTCCAATTAGATTAGTATGGCAAAAAGATTAGCAATAATAAAACAATGCCTTAAATTAATGCTCAATAAAGATACAACACTTGCACAATGAAATGATAATTCAAGTCGCAAGATAAGTAGAACTACAAAACAAGTGTTAGTGCAAGAAATAACACACTATTATTACATGAGTAGGAAAGTAAAACTTACAAGATGAATGAATTTTTTTACTTCACTTCAAAGAGATCCTCAAATAAAATATGACAATATCAAAGGACAATGAACAAAGAATTTAGTATGACAAGTACAAGAACAATGATGAAATATTGTAAGTAAATTAAATGCTCACAAATCGACAATATACCAAATGAGAGAAAATTATATGGTGCAAGGATAAGTTAGGTGAGATGCAAGATCTTGGTTGATTTTGATTAGAATTCCTACTCTAATATGAAGGTCTTCTCCTTAATAGTTAGAAACTAGTCCTAAACAAGTTTTTATAAATAAGTGTTAGGGAAGGAGGCTAAGGCCTCATTAACGATACCTACTCAAGACTTATAAAGACACAAGTGCCTTCTTTCCTATAGGGGATTTCCCATAAGCAAATTGCAAAATCACCTATTTTAACCATTGAGTAAGGTTATAGCTCGTAGATTGAACAATGGATAAGGTGTACCTATCTTTCTATTCAACCAAGCTTATGCTTGAAGGTAGATTTTAGAATGCAAAACTAGCTCTAAGATGCAAATGCAAATGACAATGTAATGTTCCAATGAGATATAATTATATCAAAATACTTCAATAAAAATATGCTAATCCACAAGATACTTAGAACGAGATTAAATTAGCTTATAACAAATAACTAATGAAGAAAATAATAACTATTCAATGAAACAAAAATGGCAATTAAAATTAGACGAGTTAAAAAAAATTCTCACAATGCCTTTAGGCGTTCTTATTTAAGATGTTCTTCACTTATTTTAGAAGAGGAAATAAGTGAAAGTTTTATAATGTAAACACAACTTAAATAAGGAAACTAATATTGCTAACAAAAATTAGAGAAACTACTTAAACCAGAAATATTGATTGAAGCAAGACAATAAATATTCCAATGCAATTAGATTAGATAGTAGTTCAGGACTTATGCAAGCTAAAAAATTAGATTTAGGATGAAAAAAGAGAGTTCACAAATGAAAAGAATGAATTAGTGAAGTCTATATCTAAATTAGTGGGTTAGAAAGTCAGTTAATTCTCCCTTTTAAATAAGGAGAAGGGATACCATGGGATGAATCCCAAGCTCTCTCAAGACAACAAAATTTTATTAATGAAGATTACAAGAAATAAACCATTTGACAAAGATAAGGGTTCTTGAAACTTTGTATAGGTTTTACAATTGATAAATCCTTACAAACTAAAGTAGATCCTCCTCAAGTTACAATGGAAAAACAAAGAGAAAGCACCCTCAAGACAACATAATTTTATTAATGAAGATTACAAGTAATAAAACCTTTGACAAAGATAAGTGTTGAGCACTAGAAAAGGTATGTAATTGCCACTTACTTCTTTATCTTTTCCTTTAATTCATAACTTCTTTACATTCTAAGATGGGTATAGGATAAAGGATTATGATAAAGTTAAGAGGATTTGTGATTAACGTAAAATGACTAATTATTACCTTTTTCTATGCAGAAAATGAAGAAAATGGAAGATCGGCATTTCAGAGGAAAAGACAAGGCAAAACCAACTGATGTCCCTTCGATAGGGTACCGCATCCAGACGAGACAATCCAGATCAGAGCACATGGGCCAGGAAAAGGAAGAATAAACTCCATATCAGCGCAAGAGGATGAAGAGATAACTGAAGGATAACGATATGGCAAATCCCTCAGGATCCTTTGATCCCTCAGGATCGCTACCTCAAAGCTATCTGTATTTTTGGTATTTCCACCTGGCCACTATAAAAAGGGACAGTGTTGCTAGCCCAAGGGGTGGACTATTGTTGTTTTATAGAAATTATTGTTGCAAACTGAACTTTGATCATCGATTCTCGTTAAAGAGCGATTACTGTAACTCTATTTTCATGATTAATACATAAAATTTATTGTTGTTCTGTCTTTGATTCTAGAGTAATCACAGTAGTGCGTCCCTAGTGTCTAAGGGACTTGCCCTAGTGGATCACTTGCTTTCTGTACCATTATTTTCCAATTACAAGTCGTTTGTGGTTTGATTTCTTTTACTTGCTTCATTTAGTAATCTGTTGTTCCTTGTCATTTCATTTACTGGCTCTATTATATTTAATTCGTATTTGAATAGTAAGGTTATCATTTGCAACTGAAATGTTATGTTGTTCATTTTGAAATCATATCGCATTGTTGTTCCTTTACAAATTGACATTACTGTGTAACATTGTTGTTCATTTACTGTCCATTTATAGAGTAACATTGCGGTTCATTTACAGATGGGTATTGTTGTTCATTTAGCTACGGTTTACCTCTAATTGTGATTGTTGTTCATTCGGATTACTGTTCCATTGCAACTGCAATTGCTGTTCCCTTATAACTATGGTTAATATTTATTATGCTAAACTCAGATTACTGATTCCATCATTCTAGATTTGTTGTGTGTTTACATTTGATTTAGTTCGCTGTTCAATATTTCATAGACTTCCTTAAGCTTGTTGTTCCATTCTTGGTTTGTTGTTCAATTCATTTACTAGTTAAAGATTGCTGCTCAATTCCTTTAGATTACGATTGCTGCTTAATTCATTCCTGTAAGTTAAAGCTTTGTTGTTTGATCTTTTCAATAGATTAGTTGTTGTTCCCTTTTCTGTTAATTGAATTATCATTTCAAGTAGTTGCTTTGGTGTGAACAGAACGATCTGCAACTGTAGCGAACATTGACTATTGCTGTCTAGTTTCCAGATTGGAGATCTTCTCTTTGATTGCTTCCCATTTGCATCAGTTTACAAAGGAAAGAGTTATCATTACTGCATCCTTGATTGATGAGTGTTGAAGTTTCTTAAATGAATGATTTAGTTACAAATAATTTCAGTTTCTTGCCATTACATTTAGCGTTTGTTTTTAGCATTATTTTACTTTTGTAAAAGCACTATACTACTAGCATTACTCTTGACAAGTGACCGCCTCAGACTGAGTACACTCTTGAGATAACAAATCATATCTGGATTGATAATTAATGTAGGGTAAATAGAGGTTAAAAAGACCCTTTTTACTGCTCAACATTTTGGCGACGTTGCCGGGGAAGAGTGTAGCCATTTGTTTCTTTTGATAGTAGTGTAAGTACCTGCTAGGAGAGAATTGGGTTTTAAAAACGGAAGGTAAGAATGTTATGCTCTTAACCTGCAAAAAGATACCCAAATACAGAATATGTGAAGAAAGATACCCAAAACATAGAATAGTGAGAGACAATAGCAAATATTTTATTATTCAGAAAGCAATGTTCATTGGCCTCTTCGAGGGGGCAACCTCCAATAGAGCAGAGCTCAATACAAACTAAGACACAATGCTCCTCGCAGGGAGTCTCTATCCTTTATATATGACTCATACATGCAATACCACAGATCAATACCATGGGTTTTATTAATACCATCTATCTAATACTACGACCCATTTGCAACTAACTGTGGTCCCGTCATTAATTGCGAGTTAACCACTTACAATTATTAATATGGGCTTTATTGACTCTTGACTATGACTCGATCCCATTACATAAATAAGGGGGTTAGGGTGGGACCCTAACATGCCCTCCCCCTTAAGACTAGCCTTGTCCTCAAGGCTGAAGCTACGGAAACTGCTGAATAATAGTGGTTGGTTCCCAAGTTGCATCTTCCGGAGAGGTGTCTTTCCACTTGACGAGGACTTCCCTAATCATGCGGCCCCGCAGGTGCCTGTCTCGTATGTATAGGACCTGTTCAGGTTGTAGCCAGATCGACCCTTCTTCGTCTAATTTAGGTAGACTGGTTTGAATTCTGAAATTGTTCCCAATCACTTCCTTGAGGCACGAGACATGGAAAATTGGATTTTTGCAGTAGGTGGCAAAGCCAACTTGTAAGCCACTTCTCCAATGCACTGAAGTACTTGATATGGTACGTAGAATTTTGGGGATAGTTTCTGACAACCCTTGTCTTTGAGTGATGTTTGCTTATATGGTTGCAACCTCAAAAAGACCTAATCCCCTTCTTGAAATTGGCGCTCTGAGCGATGTTGGTCTACCTGTTGCTTCATGCGGTTTTGAGCTTGATGAAGATTCTCTCTAAGATGGGCGAGCATGGTTGTGCGGTGTTGTAGGAGTTGATCCATTGCTTGTACTTTTGAGCACCCCTTGATATAAGAAGTAGGGGAAGGAGGCAGTTGACCATATACTGCTTCATAGGGAGTCATTTTGGTGGTGGCATGATAGTTGGTGTTATACCACCATTCAGCCAGAGGTAACCACTGTACCCAAAGATGTTTCTTTTCTGAAGTGAAACACCTAAGGTAGATTTCCAGACATTTGTTGACCTCTTCAGTTTGACCATCCGTTTGTGGATGATAGGAAGTACTGAGTTTTAGTTGAGTTCCTTGTATCCTGAAGAGTTCCTGCCAAAAATTACTAGTGAAGATCGGGTCGTGATCGAACACAATATAGGTGGGCATGCCATGCAACTTGAAGATCTGATCCATGAAAGATTGAGTGATCAAAGTTGGTGTAAACGGGTGGGCTAGGGTGCAGAAATGAGCATACTTCGAAATTCTGTCCACAACCACCAAGATGACTGACTTGTTTCCTGACTTTGGAAGACCTGTAATGAAATCCATAGAAACCTCCGTCCAAATTGATGTCGGGATGGGCAACGGTTGTAATGTGCCTAGTGTGTTGACGATCTCCACTTTGTGGCATTGACAGACATCGCATTCTGCTACGAAAGTAAGGATGTCCTTTTTCATGCTTGTCCAAAAAAATGATCTTCTAGTGAGAGCATACGTCTTCTGAAAGCCTGAATGTCCTGCAATGGGGGATGAGTGCAATTCTACCAAAATGCGACTTTTGAGGGTTGATGTTGGTGCTATTACGACTCTGTCCCCGTAGCGAAGAATCTCATCCTACCACGAGTAGCCCTTGGTGGAATTTGGATCTACCTGCAATTGAGAAATGAGTTGGGAGAGCCCGGGATGTGAAAACCATTCCCTGCGAGCCTCTTCAATCCATTCTGGAATGGGGAGGGAAATTGCTAGCAGAGTACTTTCCTCCTCAAATTGGCGAGATAATGCATCTGCTACACTATTGTCTTTCCCTTTCTTGTAAATGATCTCATAATCATATCCCAGCATTTTGGCGAGCCATTTATTTTGTTGTGGGGAGGATAGGCATTGCTCCAAAAAATATTTAAGACTGTGATGATCTGTGCGGATTTGGAAACGTTGCCCCAATAAGTAAGTTCGCCAGGTCTCTACTGCATGTAATATGGTCATCATTTCCTTCTCGTAGGTATATCGTCCCAGATTCTTCCCACTTAGTTGTTGGCTTGTGAAGGCCAAAGGTCGCCCTTCCTGCATTAAGACCGCCCCAATACCTGTACTCGAAGCATGACATTCAATGACAAAAGATTTAGTGAAGTCAGGTAGTGCTAAGACTGGAGTGGAACACATGGCATTTTTGAGAGCTGTAAATGCCTGTTGTGCTTCCTCATTCCAGAAGAATGATTTTTTTTTTCAGGAGTTGAGTGAGGGGCTTCGCTATGTGACCATAGTTGTGGACAAATTTACGATAATAGCCTGTGAGACCCAAAAATCCTCTCAAGCTCTTCAAGGTCTTAGGTTGAGGCCAATCTTGCATTGCCTGGATCTTTTTGGGGTCCACCTTGACACCTTCATGCCCCACAATGTGGCCCAAATACTCAACTTCTTCCATGCCAAACGAACACTTGGACATCTTGAAAAATAATTTATGCTTGTGGAACAGTTGCAATAGTAGATCTACATGCTGAAGATGTGCGGCCCAAGTGCAATTATAGATGATGATGTCATCGAAGAAGACAAGGACAAATTTCCAGAGATATGGTTTGAGAATGTGGTTCATAAGGCTCTGAAAAGTAGAGGGGGCATTACAAAGACTGAATGGCATGACCAAGAACTCATAATGGCCTTCATGATTTCTGAAAGCAGTCATTGGAATGTCGACTTCCTTCATGCGAATTTGGTGGTAGCCTGAGCGAAGATCCAGCTTAGTGAAGAATTGAGCCCCATTGAGTTCATCCAGCAAATCGTCAACCACCGGAATGGGAAATTTATCTTTGACTGTCAACTTATTGAGGGCCTTGAAGTCGGGACACATCCGCCACTCCCCATCTTTCTTGAGCACCATGACCATTGATGATGAATAAGGACTAGTGCTGGGACGAATGACACCTGCTTCCAAAAGTTCCTTGATTATTTTTTCTATTTCATTCCTTTGGGTGAACGGATATCTGTATGGGCGCACATTTGGGGGTTGGGCCCCTGGAACCAAGGTGATGCTATGATCATGTTCCCCTCTCGAGGGTGGAAGCTCATGTGGCTTGTCAAAGACCGACAGATGGTTATTTAAAATTTGTTGCATCTCAGGATGAATCGGTAGAGACTTGGTTTCGACTGCCTGGATGGCATTAAATTGAGCTATAACTCCATGATGGCCCTTTTTGAGCAATTTTTCCATCCTATGCGAGTTGATGATAGAGCGAGCTCCTGCCTGGAGTCCACGGAGGGTATGTGTGGAGTTGTTCTGCTTAAAACTCATATATAACTCCAGGAAATCCATTGTGATTGGCCCAAGAGTGCGGAGCCATTCATCGCTGAGGACAGTGTCACATCCTCCCATGTGTATGGCAAACATGTGGGTTTTCAACTGATAATCCCCGATTTGAAGTTTGACATTTTCACAACGGCCTTCACATTTCATTGTGCTCCCATCCGCAATTTGGACTTGGAAGTTAGAAACTGCTCGTACAAAGCAATACACTTCTTCCGTGACTTTTTGATGGATGGAATTTTGTGTACTTCCACTATCAGTCAAGACTACTACTGGGCGATGTTTAATAAAACCTCTGATTTTGAGAGTTTGAGGTGAAGAAATCTCTACTAAAGCATGCAACAAAATAACTGGTTCGTCAGAGACATTGTTCTTTTCGTTGTCCTCTTCTAGCGCCTCATGTTCCTCAAGTGGTGGATCTTCCTCTGATGAGCTGTAGTCAGTGGCATAAATTTGAAAAAAATTGGGCTCCTTGCATTTATGACCTGGGGAGTATTTTTCATCACAGTAGTAACATAATCCTTGCTTTCTTCTTTCAACCATTTCTGCAGGTGACACCTTTTGGACCTTAAGTGTTTGAGTCGTGTTGGGAGCCTGTGGGGGGCGACCTTTAGCGGATAAAGTTGGGCGACTATACTGGGTTGCTAATGCACGTTCCACATTACGAGCTACCTTGCAAGCCTCCGTCCATGTGGGAGGGTGGTGCAGTAGGACTTGGGCTTTTATGGCTTCTTTAAGACCGTTGATAAAACATTCTGTGTAGAACACATCTGAAAGACCCCAAGTGCGGAAGGCTAAGGCTTCAAAGGCTGTAATATATTCATCCACTGTGTCAGTCTGTCGGAGCTTAGTAAGATGATCCAAAAGAGAAGATTCATGGTCAAAGAGGTCTGTAAGAGATTTTTTGAATTTGGTCCAAGCCCAAAAAGGTCCATTGCAACATTGATGCCATTCCCACCATTGACACCTTTCATTGTTCAAGTACATTCTCCCCACCATACGTTGAGTCTCATCATCTAAGATGTTATTCAGATTGAAATACTGCTCCATTTGTGCTATCCATTTTTCCGGGTGAGAAATGTCAAATTTATGCATATCCAACTTGGGAGGTCACTGACGGGATTGTTGGTGGGTGCGCCAGACGTGAGGAGAGTGGCTAGACTCACCCTCACTGTGTCCATTGCCATTATACTCCTCCTCGTGGGCTTCCTCCTTGCCCTTCGGGATTATGCTCGGGATCATGCTATTTAGTCGGTCAAGCTGAATTCGGAGGGATTGCAAGGATTCTTCAAGTTTGTCCATCCTTTCATTGGCCATAGCTTGAGCTATAGTTTCTAGCATGCACCGACTTGATGTTCTTGAAAATTGGGACCACCTAATTTTTTTTTTTTCACTAAGAATTGAATGGTAGCACCATGCTTTGCTCGTCGTCCTGATTCTGATGGGCTAGATCACCAATAAGTGCCCCGGGAGATCTCAGACCTTTTATTTATTTATTTATTTATTATTTATTTATTTATTTATTTTTTCTGAAAACTCCTAATGGAGTTTTACTCCTTCCTTATGAATACTGCAGTTGCCAAATCCTCAAAATGCCAATGCTCCCAAAAGTCATGTGAAAATTATACCCCGGTATAGGAACCCCACACAACTACTCAGATCTGGTGGATCTGAGAGATCTGAATGGCGGATCGGATATCTCTGGGCGGCGGAACAGACTGTTGCTGCGGATCTAATGGATCTAATAGATCTAATAGATCAGAATGGCTGATCTAGAACTGCGGGACTGATGTCTGCTGTTGCTGCACCTCTTTGCGCGCTGATCTGGTAGAGATGATGTGTGATACCGAGATAGAAAAGGGAACTATGGTCTTGAGGAGTGTTAGGTGCTACAGATCGCAATATACATAAGGGTCTGACAGTAGTACTCGGCCCAATATTTCAGGGCTCTAACTAAGGACGATCAACCGTACCCTTAGTCGTACAACCCGACTACCTTATCGTACGGGCGAGTAATCTATCCGAGTGTTGTTCTCGGTGTACTGTAGCAGCAAGACGGTCGACGGTTTATCTATGGCGAGGTTGCAGAGGAGCTAGGGGGCTTCCGATATACCCAGAAGGTACTTGGAAGACAGTCCATACGTGGTTCTGTCTAATGCGCTACTACTCGAAGGGGTACCCACATGGGTTACAAGTGAGTCCAACAATCGTGACCACCTCTTGTATTTCCTGCGTGTATGCCTCCCCGAATCCGCAGGTTTATGCACTCAACGGTAGATCCCGTGGTTTAAAGACGCCGGAACATGTCTCTAGCCAAAAAAAAAATTTGCTAAGAAATGGAGATCCAACTGGCCCTGGAAAGTGCTCTGATACCACTTGTTATGCTCTTAACCTGCAAAAAGATACCCAAATATAGAATATGCGAAGAAAGATACCTAGAACATAGAATAGTGAGAGACAATAGCAAATATTTTATTATTCAGAAAGCAATGTTCACTGGCCTCTTCGAGGGGGCAACCTCCAATAGAGCAGAGATTGATACAAAATAAGACACGATGCTCCTTGCAGGGAGTCTCTATCCTTTATATATGACTCATACATGCAATACCACGGATCAATACCATGGGTTTTATTAATACCATCTATCTAATACTACGGCCCATTTGCAACTAACTGTGGTCTCGTCATTAATTGCGGGTTAACCACTTACAATTATTAATATGGGCTTTATTGACTCTTGACTATGACTCGATCCCATTACATAAATAAGGGGGTTAGGGTGGGACCCTAACAAAGAACCTGCGTATGGAGCATGTAACAACCCTGCTCCCTCGCTCGCTTTCCTGCAGATTTGTTGTTATTTTGGGTAGAAATCAGCATTTGATTTGTGTGAATGACTAAGCAGAAAAAGCATGGAAATAATCTTAAACCACTACCCAACCCTGATAAAGCTAAGGGGCCGGTGACCCTTGGTCGATCGACCTTTATAGACGAAATATTTAAAAAAGCAGAATCTCAGCCTTCAGTAGGATCTAGAAAAGTTGTTTCTAGACAACCTACTAGTTCCCTTCAGGCCACAGGATCACCATCTGTAGCCTTTGCTGAGGTGCACAACCAAACTGAGGAGCAAGATTTTCAAGAAATTGAGAATTCTAGCCCAAAATCATTGCAAGAAGGGAACCTTATTAATCTCTGCGAGGGAAGAGGAGAAACAGGGGAAACTGAAGAACCAAGATCTCCTCTTGGAATAATTTAGCCATTAAGCAACCCAGATAAGGGAAGTGCTGTAAAAATCATCCAGAATAAAGTTGAAGAACCTCAAGAGCTAAAATCCCCCCAGATATTAGGAACTCTCATCATCCCAGACAAAGGAAGTGTTGTTAAGGCCATTCCTGCTCCGTCTAACCAGCCTAGGAATACCCTCCTAGAAATCCCAGAAGGTTATTGGCACATATTTGACCAAATGGCCCAGAACTAGCAAACCCCCCAAACCTCCACACTGCAATATCCCATTGTAGATACTGCAGTTAATGCACCTATGAAGGAAATTCCTCTCTAGCACATCCCTACATTCCATGGCCTAACATCGGAAGACCCAGATGCATTTTTGTTTGAATTCGATGTGCTGTGCAGGGGATACGACTATACCACCGATCCCCAAAAGCTGAAACTATTTCCCTCTACATTAAAAGGAGCTGCTTTACAATGGTTTATGGGGTTAGGTGGAGGTGTTATAAATGACTGGGATCAGATGAAAGGTGCTTTCCTGAAGAAATATTAAGATTATTGTAGGTCTAGAGAGTTAAAGGATGAAATATTTCAGATGGTAGCTAGACCTAATGAGACACTAGAAGAATATGTTGAACGTTTTCAGTATAATCTTCAAAGATCTCCTTATGCATCATTACCCTTACCTGACAATGTGTTAAAAACAACATTAATTAAAGTCATGAAGGAACAATGGATTGAAACACTAAATATTATGGGAAAATGAGACATCTATCAAGAAGATTTTGTTAACATCATTGATTTATGTATCAGGAGCTCATGAGGTAGCACAAGGCTAAAACCAGTGGAACATGACAAGTTTATAAGGGACAACAAGATCTTTGGAGAAGGAGTAACTCACGCAGAAATCAGAAATCTACTAGAGAATTTCAAAACTGATATATTGGGGACTCTGACAATGTAGCTTGATATTATGCAAGAAAAATAGAAACAAATAGAAGCAGAGCAAAATCTGGCAATATTATGCCCCAGATGCAGAAAAAAACATAGCCACAAAGAGTGCCCACTAGATGCAGTTCAAGTTTGCAATACTTGTACAAAAGACCACTCTACGGAGAACTACCCCTCACTTCCTAGTTTGAAAGCAGTATACAGAGAAGTGGAAGAAGTAGCAGAACCGGTGCACCTACTTAATCAATGCCGTCAATGGCAGCCGTGACAATCATTTATGTTCCCCGATCCATGTTCTTCTTTCCAGCCTCCACAATATCATGCTCAGTAATATAATACAATGTGGTAAAATCAACCTCCCTTCTCAAATTGGTCACAACAACCATTTCCTTCATCATCACAATGGCCGAATCAAGCAAGCCAATCTAATGGCCAAATTTTCCCTATGCTCCACCATATTAGCAAAACAATGCATATCCAACGCAATGGTCCCCTCCCACTTCACAAAGTCAAGCCTGGCAGAAAAACTGGAAAAGACTGATGAATCAGCCAGTAGGAACCATTCCACTCCCTCAACCTACACTGCCAACACTACAACAAAACCCCCAGACCAACTTAAGACCGCAACTCCCAGCCCAACCCAACCCGAACCCAAATAATAGAACGGTTCAATCCGTTCAAATAATTGAAACACTAGAACTAGAAACCGATCTAAGGGAGTGCAACAACCTTCAATTAAGATCTGGGCGCATTATAGAAACCGAGGGAGATAAAAATGTTCAAATTGAAAATTAGTTACCCTCAGAACAACCATTACAAGCGGAAGATTTGGTTAGACAACAGACTCATGACCAAGCAACCACATCTTCTCCCCCATTCCCAGAACGATTAATCATACCGCGCCCTATAGAACATCCTGACTTTAATATTCTGGGTGAACTAAAGAATTTGTACATAAAAATTTCCACTCCTCCAAGCTATCCAAGATATCCCAATATATGCAGAGACCATCAAAGAGCTATGTATAAAAAAACCAAGGAGGAGAATAATAAATAACCCAATAGTCCAAGTAGTTGGCACCCTATTTGATCTATTATTAGGAAGAGAGGCACTTGTCAAATATGAAGACCCAGGAAATCCAATAGTAACAGTGCAAATCAATGGACAAACCTTTTCAAATGCCTTAGTTGATTTAGGGGTTGCAATTAATATTTTAACAACCACCACTTGTCAAAAACTGCGCATTACATCAATGGAACCAACCTCCACCTTATTAGAATTGGCTGACTGATTAGTGGTTAGGCCAGAAGGTACACCACATGATGTCATGGTATCCGTTGATTCCTGGGAATATCCTGCTAACTTTATGATAATAAACCCCAAAAACCGACTCGATGGACACCCGTCAATTTTAGGCAGACCTTGGCTTGCGACTGTTGATGCTTACATTAGTTGCCGACAAGGCAGTATGATCATAACTAGAGGGAGTAACATCAAGAATCTAGCCCTATACCCTCCAACCCAGCCAAGTGTAACAATAATAAAAACTAACAAACATATTGTATCATACCTCACTGAAAACATTAGATCCCCATTAACCATAGAAAATGCCCTCAATTTTAAATATCAAACAAAGGATGATGTTATTAACAACTTCATTAACCAAGCTAAATCCAGATCCCACATACAAGGTCACATGATAGAGGCAGCATTTGAAAATGAACTAGAAGAAGATCCTCTCAAAGACACTCATGATCAGACAATACCCACTACCTCTATTTCAAATAGCAAAACTATAGAGATTGAGCTAGGAAAAACCTTAAACATCAATAATAACCTGACTCCTGAACAAGAAGAGAAGTTGGTCCAAATACTGAGAAAATATAAGGAAGCTTTTGCATGGGATTATCCGGACATGAAGGGAATCAATCCTCAGCTATGTACACACCACATTTATACAGAAAAGGATGCGAGACCTATTCGCCAACCCCAATAGAGACTTAACCCTCACCTGAAAGACATTGTGAAAGCTGAATTACAAAAACTTTTGGATGTAAACTTTATTTATCCGATCTGCGATAGAAAATGGGTCTGTCCGCTAGTAGTGGTGCCAAAGAAGAATGGAAAGTGGAGGATTTGTGTAGATTATAGAGAATTAAACAAAGCAACTCGGAAAGACCACTTTCCCCTTCCATTCATTGACTAGGTATTAGATACATTAGCAGGAAAGAATTTTTTTTCTTTCTTGGATGGCTTCAGTGGGTACAATCAGATTCAAATTTCCCCTCAAGACTAGGACAAAACTACTTTTACCCTACCTTGGGGAATGTTTGCCTACAGAGTCCTACCCTTTGGCCTATGCAATGCCCCTGCCACATTTCAAAGGGCCATCCTTAGCATCTTTTCATATTTAATAAATGAAGGGCTCGAAGTATACATGGATGATTTCACACCATACGGAGATGACTTCGACCCAGCACTAGACACATTGGAAAAGGTGTTGTAACAATGTATCACCACTAGGCTCTGCTTGAGCCATGAAAATTTGACAATCCAAGTCATTGTCTCATTTATGGGAGGGAGGGGGAATCGGGAATAACATGATAATAAAAGAAATGCAGGTCCAACTAATAGATAGGCTTATCACTGCTATATTATGATGACTGAAGGACTCATCCTAGGTCATTATATCTCAGCGGCTGGAATACAGGTAGATCCGGCCAAAATTCAAATAATTTTGTTAATACCTACTCCTACCACACAAACAAAGGTACATAGTTTTCTTGGATTTTCTGGTTATTATAGGAGATTTATAGAACATTTTTCTCAAATAGCTGCACCTCTATACACACTAACAGGGAATGTTGATTTTGTTTGGACAGATAAATGTGACTGTGCTTTTGAGGATTTAAAAATTTTGTGTCAACAACCCCAGTGCTAAGAGACCCAAATTAGGACCTGCCATTTCAAATTTCATCAGATGCTTTGGACACAGCTATTGGAATAGTCATTGGGAAGGAAGAAGACAAAAAACCATATGCAATCTATTATATTAGCAAGAATTTGTCTCATGCTGAGCTAAACTACACTATTACTGAAAAAAGATTTTTTTGCTGTAATATATGCTGCAAAGAAATTTAGGCATTATATCACTGGATATCCTGTTGTTTTATATACGAATCACTCTGCCATAAAATATTTAGCAAATAAACAAATTACAAATGGTAGAGTAACAAGATGGTTGATTTTATTGGAGGAATTCGACTACACAATAAAATATCGACCTGGGAAAGAGAATCCTGTAGCTGATTTTCTCTCACGAATGCCGAAGCCAGTGGACGCAGCAGCAGTCGAAGATAAATTTCTAGATGAACATTTATTTGTTGTTACTGTCAAGACACCCTGGTATGCTGATGTTGCAAATTATTTAGCAGTAGGTAAATTACCAAAGCATCTGACCCCCAATGAACAAAAATAGATTGTTCAATGTAGTACCCGATTTTTTTGGATTGGGGGCTACCTATTTCATACAGGGGCAGATATGCACATCAGAAGATGTGTCCGTGAAGATGAAATATTTGACATTCTGAAAGCCTGTCATGACAGACCATGTGGCGGACATTTCAAAGATCAAAGAATTGGTCACAAAGTTCTGCAAACAGGGTATTACTAGCCCACAATCTTCAAAGACACGAAGAAATTTGTTTAAGCTTGTGATAGTTTCCAAAGAGAAGATTGCCCTGGGCTATAATCAAACCATTTGAGCGTTGGGCGCTAGATTTTTTTGGTCTAATCAACCCATAATTAAACCAGAAAACATATATTTTGGTAGCAACATAGTATGTTACCAAATGGGTTGAAGCAGAGGCACTTCTAAGAGCTACAAAGGACCATGCCATTCAATTCCTGTTCCAGATATTTGTGCGATATGGCCTCCCAAGAGACATAATCACAGACGGAGGACCACAGTTTGTAGGTAATAAAATTGTTGCAACATTAAAAAACTATCATATTCAGCACAAGATTACCACTCTGTATCACCCACAGGCAAATGGCCAAGTAGAGAGCACGAATAAAGTGATAGAGGCAATATTAACAAAAACCATTGCGTCACACAGACGCGATTGGGCTACAAGATTGCTGGAAGCCTTGTGGGCATACCAAAAAACATGGAGAAACACCACCGGTTATTCACCATATCAGCTAGTATTTGGAAAGGAACCCATCTTTCCAATAGAGTTCGAAATACAAATGCTAAGAACAGCACAGGAAGTCAGTCTAGATTCAACAGCAGAGAGCAAAATGGTATGACGCCCTGATCAAAAAGAAAATCTTCCATGAAGGATATTGGGCACTCCTATACGATTCCAGGTTTCAGGATTTTCCGGGAAAACTTCAGACTCACTGGATGGGACCGTATAAAATCCAGAATACTATTGATGGATCTGGACATACCTTTAAAGCATATGGCCACCGAGTTTGACTGTACCACAAACCGCTTACTCGGGAATCCTTCTACCAGCAACTCCAGGAATATTTTGACATGCAGATTCTGGCTGAGGAAGAGAACTCTTCCTCACCTTTGGTTCACTAAATAATGTGATTGATTTTAAATTTTGTACATAACTTTTTCTATTTTTTTCATGTAAATTACTTTTTATGCAGATTTCTGCATTTCTACAAGTTTTTTACATTTTGTTGTTCCTTTCCGAAGGAATAACACTTTCACCGCTTTGTTGTTCCTTTTCGAAGGAACAACACTGTTGCATTTTGTCGTTCCTTTTCGAAGGAACAACATTTTCGCCATTTTGTTGTTCCTTTTCAAAGGAACAACACCTTTTGCATTTTGCTATTCCTTTCCAAAGGAACAACATTTTTTTTGTTTTGCTATTCCTTTTTGAAGGAACAACACTTTTGCATTTTTCTGTTCCTTTTTGAACAACATTTTTATTTCTCTGTTCCTTTCGGAATGAACAACACTTTCGTATTTTGTTGTTCCTTTCTGAAGGAATAACATTTCCGCCTTTATACTGTTCCTTTCCGAAGGAACAACACTTTCACGTTTTGTTGTTCCTTTTCGAAGGAACAAAACTTCCGCATTTTTTCTGTTCCTTTTCGAAGGAACAACACTTTTGTTTTTTTGTTGTTCCTTTCTGAAGGAGCAACACATTCGCATTTTTGTTGTTCCTTTCCGAAGGAACAACACTTTCATTTTCTGTTGTTCTGTTAGGCTAGGCAGTAACTCTCCAATAGGTAGTAAAACTGATTTGATTCATTTCATTAGGTATGCTATTGTTATATACAAAAGGGTGTGACTGCTCAGTTCATCTTCTGATGACTGTTCACATTCCTAATTTAACTATTTACATAAATTCACCCAATCATGAGGATTAGGTGTCAAAATTCCCACCCTTAATCTGAAGGGATGTTGGTGAGTCCAAGCATCATTCTGAATCTTTCAAGTTATTCTCTTCCAAGCGCTTTGGTGAAGATGTCTGCAATTTGCTCATTTGTGGAACAATGACGGAGATGGATTGTTTTGGCCTCAACATGATGTCGGATTAGATGATATTTAGTATTGATGTGCTTTGTTCGATCATGGAACTTTGGGTTCTTGGCCAAATTTATTGCAGATGTGTTGTCAATCATAAGTGGAGTTGATTGTACTTGTTTTACCTCCAAATCTTCAAGAATTTTCCCAAGCCACACAATTTATTTTGTTGCTTCTGTTGCTGCCACGTATTCTGCTTCTGTTGTGGAATCTGCTGGAATTGATTGTTTGCGTGATCTCTAGGAGACATCTCCCGATCCAAGACTCATAGCATATCCTGAAGTAGATACCCCAGTTTCTTTGTCTCCATCAAAGTCTGAATCAGAGTATCCAATCAAACTGAAGTCATCCACCTGTATGTACTTGATTCCAAAGTCTTGAGTTCCCTTCAAGTACTTTAGAACTCTTTTTGCAGCAGACCAATGTCCCTCACAAGGTTTTTGCATAAACCTGGAGAGGATTCCAACAACATATGAAACGTCTGGTTTGGTAGTAGTAAGGTAGTTGAGACTTCCTACAAGCTGTCTATACTTTGTTGCATCCTCAAATTCCTTTCCTTCAATAGATGTGAGCTTTAAGTTTTGTTCCATTGGAGTAGTAAGAGGATTGCACTCTGTCATGCCAAATCTATTTAACAAATCTCCAATGTATTTTTTTTTAGAAAGAAATATGGACTTTGGATGTTGGGTTACTTTAATGCCAAGATAGTAATGAACATAGCCCAAATCAGTCATTTTAAAACTTTTCCCCAATTCCTTCTTTATGGAAGTAATGTAGCTTTCATTGTTCCCTGTCATTAAAACATCATCTACATATACCACAAGATATACAACTGTTTTGCCAACTTTCTTGACAAATAAAGTTGCATCATCAAGATCAAAATGTTTGAAGTTGAGTTTCAGAAGATGCTCAGTTAGTTTTTCATACCAGGCTCGCGGTGCTTGTTTGAGGCCATACAAGGACTTCACAAGTTTGCATACTTTATGTTCACGTCCTTTCACAGCAAATCCTTCAGGCTGGGACATAAAAACATTCTCTTTTACATCTCCATTCAAGAAAGCAGTTTTTACATCCATTTGATGGACTTTCCAACCATTCTGAGCTGCTAGTGCAAAGAGTGTCCGAATGGTGGCCCATTTTGTTGTGGGGGAAAAAGTTTCCACATAGTCGACCCCTTCCTTCTGTGCAAAACCTTTTGCCACAAGCCTAGCTTTGTGCTTGTCAAGTGAGCCATCAACTTTGTACTTGTTCTTGTAGACCCACTTGCAGCCAATTGGTTTGGTTCCAAATGGAGGATCAACCAGCTTCCAAGTGTCGTTCTTTATGAGGGCATCATACTCCTTTTGCATTGCTTCTTTCCATTCATCATGAGAAGCATCTTCTTTAAAGGAATTTGGTTTAAAATCTATAGACAAGTTCAATTCACAATCATAAGAAACATCCATATCAACAGGTGAATTAGAGTCATCTACATCACCTCCATTTTGCCAGTTTGAATTTTTGGTTCTTGTTTTTCTAATTTCATCAGGATGAACACTTTTAAGTGTCTTTGTCAGCCACTTTGGGGGACCTTTCTGAGATGGTCCAGGCTGCTCTGTTGATTGAGTTGGGACTAAATCAAGATTGAGTCTCCCAATTCTATCAATTACATCACTTAAAGCATCATCCGTTGTTGGAGTTTGATTCGGGGGAGAGTGTTCTTCAGAAGAAGATTCCACATGTTCATCTAGAATAGAAATCCCCCTTCAAGATGTTGAATTTGATTATCAAATTCTTGAAATGATTTCTTTTTTTCGAATCTATCCAAGCGATCAAGTTGCCGCTCAACAACATTGTCATATTTGGATGATTCAAGAAAAATTACATCTATAGATACAACAAACTTTTTATTTACTTCATCATAGAGGCGGTATGCTTTGGAGGTGTTTGAATACCCCAAGAAGATACACTTACGACTTCTAGCACCAAGTTTGTTTCTATGTACCTTTGGTATCAAAGCATAACAGGTGGAACCAAAGACCCTGAGATGTTTTACCGAAGGAACATGTCCATACCACAATTCATAAGGAGTCTTGTTTCTTATAGCATTAGATGGACATCTATTCTTTATATATGCAGCACATAGAACAGCATCAGCCCAAAACATTATCTTTACATTTTTGAAGAAAAGCATGGATCATACCATATTCAAGATTGTTCTATTCATTCTTTTAGCTACACCATTCTATTGGGGATTATAAGGCACAGTTGTTTGATGTTTGATCCCATGTTGGCGAAGATAGTTTTCAAATTCATTTGATGTATATTATTTTCCATTATCAATGTGAATAGGCCCAATATGAGATTGTGCATCGTTTTCAATCCATTTATGAAAATTCTTGAATGTTTGGAAAGCATCAGATTTGTTCTTCAATAAATAAACCTAGCACATTCTGGTGTAGTCATCAATAAACGTCATGATATATTTATTTCCATTTGCAGAAGAAACAGGCATTGGACCACATAAATCTGAATGAATGAGTTCAAGTTTCCTATGTGCTCTTGAATGCGAATCATGAAAAGACTATTTGCTATGCTTTCCTAGAATGCAAGCATCACATTGCTTAAGTTTTCTAGGAATTGTAGGCAAACCAGCAACACCATTTTTCTTCAATAAGCAGAGACTGTCATAGTTCAAATGTCCAAATCTAGCATGCCATAATAAACTTGATGGAAGTGTACCTTCTTCATGATGAGAATTGTATGAGAAATGTTGTGCATGAGCAGATGTTCCTTGCAGTTTGAGAAGCATTTCTTCTTCTATTCCCCTCATGACAAGTGAGTGCTCAGATGCTTTTCTTACTTCAAGCTTGCCATCAAACATATGAATGGAGTGACCTTGCTGGCAGATGTGGACCAAGGACAGCAAGTTTCTGTTGAGTTGTGGGAGATATAGAACATGATCCAGAAGAAAGTCTGGAAGACCAGGTAGTTTAAGCCTGATTGTGCCAAGCCCTGATGGATTGATTTTTGATTGATCTACAAAGTATACTGCTCCATCAACATTGTCAGTAAAATCTTCAAAAAAATCTTTTCTATGAGTCATGTGACAGGTTGCTCCTAAATCAAGAAACCAATCATTTTTCCAAGAAGCAAGTGAAGCATTAAACAAATCTTCATTTACTCCAATGTTACATTGTGCCTCAAAATAGTGAGCAGATTCAAGTGATTTACCTTTGTCTGCATCATCAGTTTTACCTTTATGTTGATTTCTTTTCTGCTCAATTTTGTCCCATGGTAGCTTGCATGTAGAGGCATCATGTGATCCATTTCTTTTGCAGTGAATACAGTGTAAATCTGCCTTTTCTCCTTGAGAATTTCTGCCCCCCCTGCCTATGAAATATCTTCCTCTTCCTCTTCGTCCACCTCTTCCTCTTGTAGAATCTTGAGCAGGATGCTTTTGTTTATGAACAAGGCACACAGTCTCTTCAGAAGATTCAGGGGTTGTCTTCTTTCCGAAAGCTTTCTCTCTTTCAACATACTTTTTCACAAGAGAGTCAAAGGTTATATCTTTGAGATTTCCATTTTCTTGCAATGACTCAAGATAATTGGAGTAAGTAGGATAAAGTGACTTGAGAAAATAAATAAGAGGAATATCCAATTCAACCTTAGTGGATTTGATATCATGCATTATAGACTTTACTTCAGATGCAAGAGCAAGAGGATCATTATTTTGCAGTTCAAGAGTGAAGAGTTTAATCATGAGTTGGACAACTTCAAGTGCAGAATGTGAGTCATAGAGTTCTTTCAGCTTTTGTAGGGCTTCAAAGTTAGTTGAATATGACGAAATATGGTGACTCACCTCTTCATTTACAGATGTTGCGATTAATGCATAAGCTTTGTTGTTCTTGTTTTCCCAAATGACGAGCTCTTTGTCTGAGGTAGGCTGTACTGGGTCATTGTCTCCTTCTCCGACACACACTCCTTTCCACATCTCATTGAAGATGAGGGTGTGTTTTATCATACGGGACCATTCAGGATAGTTCTCCTTGCTAGTGAGAACTATTCCTACCATGGAGATGATTGAATGCATTCTGTAAGAAAAAAAAATTACTTATGCTGATAGAAAACAATATATATGTTATACCTTCCACTTCTCAACCATATAACATATCACCATAAAAAACTTAATAAAATTTCATGTCATGTTCAATATATTATCACTCCATAATATATTATTATTCTTACACATGAAATTCACCCCACCAATGTTTTCATGTAAAAAATATTGGACCAATCTAAACAGTGATTTAAAACTGCGCTAGTATCAACACATGAAACAACAACATTTGAACTTTTTTTTGAAACAGAAGCATTCGAATTTATTCAAAATGTATTTGAAACCATTCACCATGTCATACCTCATTCGAACTTATTTAAAAAAACAGTAGCTTCAAAACGTATTTACTTGAAATATTCAAAGCATATGTCAGCAGCATTCAACACTTTTATAACCAGCGCTCAAAACTTATGAGATTTTTGCAACAGTAATTTAAAAAATGCGCTGGTAACTAAACAAAATCAGGCAGCATTCAAAACTTATTCTACTGCGACCAGGGCGCACACACCATTCCGCTGCACACACACCATCCTGTTACCATTCTGTTGAGACCACTGATTTTGAATCCAGCGCAACACGAATACACCTTTTAACACACCATTCACAGTCACTTCGGGCAGGGGTACAATGTCTCAGCTCATCAACGCTTCCGCTACCATTCGATATCATTACCATATGACAATGTTCATACAATATGTCAGGTCGCAAGTCATCCCCCTCGGAATACACAGTCAATACAACAATGTTTAATCGGTGGAATATACAGGCAATCCAACACGATTTTCATTTAAATTCAGCGCATACAATAATGCAGTAAAATGTAATACAGTTAAATGCATCATCATAGAGGATAGAGGACAACACACATACAATAATACAGTTAAACGCATACCAATTCACTGAAAAAAACGCAGAGGATAGAGGCGTTGAGGACAGAGGCGTCAGAACAATGCTCAGGTTAGAACGACAGAGAACAACACTCAGTGGACAGTGCTCAGACCAGCGTACAACCCACAGTAGCAAAAATGAAGGGAGTTACAACTTATTTTGAGAACTGGCTCTGATACCATGTCAGGCCAGGCAGTAACTCTCCAATAGGCAGTAAAACTGATTCGATTCATTTCATTAGGTATGCTATTGTTATATACAAAAGGGTGTGACTGCTCAGTTCATCTTCTGATGACTGTTCACATTCCTAATTTAACTATTTACATAAATCACCCAATCGTGAGGATTAGGTGTCAACATGTTCCTTTCCGGAGGAACAACACTTTCGTTTTCTACTGTTCCTTTCCGAAGGAACATCACTTTCGGTTTTCTATTGTTCCTTTCCAAGGGAACAACACTTTCATTTTTGCTGTTCCTTTCCGAAGGAACAACACTTCCGTTTTTTGTTGTTCCTTTTTGAAGGAACAACATTTTCGCATCTCTTGTTTGCGCTTGATTTATTTGCTATTCTGATTAAGGAACAACTGTTGTTCCTCTCAAGGCACAACAGTTTTGAGTATGTTTTTTTTCCTTTTGCTTGCGGTTTTTGTGTGCAAATATTCTTTTGTTGTCCCTCTAAAGAAACAACAGTTGTTCCATCTAAAGAACAACACTTTTTGAGTGCATTTTTATTCTTTTTGTGTGTATGTGTGCTTCACCATTTAAAATATTTTTGTGAGCAATGGTCATCTAAGGCATAGCTATACATTTATGCAAGAATAAAAAAGCTAGAGGATACTGAAATTAGCAAACCAAAGAAAAATCATTAGCTTTAAAAGAAATCGATTTGAATTGATAAGAGAAAAGAGGAAAGGATACAACTATTTATGTCACTTTTCTATCTTTATTTTCACTAATACCAATATGATTGATTATTTTTATCATGATGGTTCTTTCTAAATCCCCATAATTCTCTTTGATCATTATTATTGAATAAGAATAAGGACATATTTTTCTCTATTGAGATGTTCAGACTTCTTCCACCATCCCTACTCTTAAAGAGTGTTGAGCCATCCTTTGTATATAAATAGGAAAGTTCTATATAAAGGAAAATAAGAAAAAGATACATATCTATATGATTAGTAACATGATTTGTCACATGAAGGATAGGGGGTCTCATCAAGAGCCAGCCTACCATTATCATAAGGAAGAAGTGAAGTGGAATTCCCACTATGGCCACCACACCAAGGATATGATCCAGGAGGCACATTAGAAAAATAAAAAGTCCTTGGAATAGGAGGTCTCATCATGAGCCGACCTGTCCACCTTTCACTCCTTCTTGGTGAATGGCATTGTGATTCATTTGGTTACCAAGCTAGCAAAATGGCCTCCATTTTGACATCACACAACACTTTCTTAGATATACACAAAGGATTATGGTTCCAAGGGTGAAATAAGCAACTCTGTCAAGGTTATGGACACCTATGGGAAACAGAGCTCTATTGATGGTATTGAAGTCATATTTCTCATACACCAATAGTCATTATAAACCCTTCTTCTTATATATTTATAGTGATTTCAAATGAGATTATGTCATATAACCCTTTCGAACCTTTGATACATGAAAATCATTTACAAATCAATCATGATGGCTAAAGTGGATAATGACCACATAAGAACTTTTATTCACGTCAGATGTCCTATCCTCCATTTTTCGCATCATATCACAACATTTCCATATTTATTAACGATTTCCATCATACGCCTCGATTTCGGTAATCTGCTTAGTTTTGTAAACATATCATATATATATATATCTATATATATATATATATATATATATATATATATATATATATATATATACGTTGTTCCTTATTCCACTGTATGATTGCAGTTCAGCATGTTGCTCCTTTATTTGATGGCCGAGGATGGCCTATCACATTACAGGGGGGAGTGGGTGATCTCCATAATTCACTGGCATACATGTCAGCTCATTATTTGGAGGTATTATGACTTCACCAAAACTCGGGAATAGCAAGTCTAATGGTATTGTGTTTCCCAATATGCATGGCTTGCTATTCCAACGCCATTTCCGTGTTTTGCTCTGCAAAAATTAGCAGTGAGTTAAAGTCTGAATAGCTTGCTGTTCCATCATCTTCTCTATGTTTTTTTTTAACAGTGAGTTGAAAATTTGAACAACTTGTTGTTCCGTCATCGTCTTAGTGTTTTTACAGTGTGCTAAGCGTGAAAAAGATGGGAGGAAGATCAATTCGTAGTGAGCCACAGGTGTTAATGGTCTCTGACGTTGCACGAGAAATCTTAGCAAGGGCAAGATGGATAGCCTACCTTAACCGTCTACAACAATCTAACGAGATGGTGGCAATTGAATTTCTGTAGAATTTGCAGGAAAATCATTCCATGGTGAGAGGGAGACAGATAGCAGTCACAGATGACATAATTGCGGAAGTTTCGGGACTACCAGCTGTTGGACCTGTATGGACTCTGAAAAAGGTGAGACTGTGAGACGCCATAACCATCTTCTGGGATGAAGGGAAAAACCTTACTGTCAAAGGGAAAGGAGTCCTGCCGGCAACCCTGGAAGAGCCTTGGGTAGAATTGGCGAGAATTATCCAAAGTTACATCACTTGTGATGGCAGAAAATACGTGGTAAGACCACACCATCTCAAACTATTAGCCGTATTAAAGAAAAAATGTGCTGTGAATTTGCCTGCGTTCTTAAATTTTTTATTACATGATGTTGCCCGAAGCATGAGAAAATATCACCATGTAGAGTCAGTAGTAAGCCATCATGGTTTAATTCGGTTGATAGTTAGTTACAGTCTTTCCCAACAGCAGAGTAGTTGGGAAGAATTGATTTTCTTGATAGATGGGGGACTAGCCTTGCCAGCCCCAAAACGAAAACATATTGCTAGCACATCAAGTAGACCTCCGAAACAAAGACAATCTGTCAAATTGGCAAGGAGCAGAGGAATGCTGGGAAATTCCTAGGGAAACATTAGCCAGCCTATGGAAATACATGATTCAGAAGACGAGAAACCCCCACAACTTGAAGGTGGGGAGAATGAAGAAGAATTAGAGGAAAACGAAGAGGAAGAACCGGAAGAGGAAACTGAGCAATCCGGCTAGGAAGAAGGGGAGGAACAGAGAAACACAGTGAAATTCCACTATAAAACCCTTTGCAAGAATATGAATTGGCCCAAATTTTGGCCAATATGGGCGAGTATGTACAACCTCACAGCCCACTCAACCCCCATACCGAAGAAGGGCTGTAGGAACACTCTGCTCATGATAAGAGTAGGTCTGAGGAAATGTGTGACAAGGAGGAAGAAGAAGATGATCATTTTAATCATGATAAGAGTGTATCTGGGGAGAAGAGTGATGAGGAGGAGGAAGAAGAACAATTTGTTCCCAGTCAGAATACACTCGAAGAATTGCATGATGAAGAAGAGGTAGAAGAAGAAGCTACCCAGGAGATAGTAGAACCAACTAGGGTTTCTATCCTTGAAAAACCTGATCAACAGACCACTGAAGAGGTGTTCCAAGAAGGAAACATGGAAATTGGCCAACGCAAAGGTACAATACCTGAAATACAAAGCCCGGGTCTGAGAAAAGAAACGACTGTTCCTTCTAAGAAAATAGATGAAATTAAGAAGTTGTGAAAGGAACAACAGAGATTGCTTAACGTTATTAAGCAACTTTGACAACAAATAGGAGTCTTAAAAATGGGGAAGAACTCAAAAGGAACCTTTGGGGCAAAGCGTGTAGCCACCCAGGTAAAACCCGATAAGAAAAATACCAAGAAGACTCAAGTCAAACTTGTTATTCAGAATCGCAAGGAACAACATTTGGTTGTTGCAAATGCAGAAGCACAAATGGACAACACACCAGCCTGTGATAAGGAAGTCCAGACAAAGGCACTGTCCTCTAGCATTACAACCAACCGGACAGTCCGTGAGAAGGAAACTCAAACCATAAAAACTAGATGTCGCAATAAGGAGATCCAAGTAGATCTCCAGCCCAAAATTGTCATGATGGATAATGACCCAAGGATAGTAACTCTGCAAAAAGATTTGGCACAAGCCCAACAAATGATAGAGAAACTCACAGAGGAAACTGTTCCTCAAGAAAAATATCAGAAGTTACAACAGAAACTAAAGAACATCAATGTATCAGAAAGCCAGGCCTTCGATGGATGGCGAAGGGCAGATGAAAGAGTCAAAAAGATAACCCATAGACTAGACAGAGTTGTAAATCAAATGGATACTGTTAGAGTCGGTCTTGTTAGTCCTCCGTTAGAGATCAAAACTCTTTCTTCATTTCATTTTTAGGTGTCTCACTCCATTCACTCAACTGCATTCCGCTAGGGGCATGCCATAATCTGATGGAAGGGCCTTATCATTCATTCCCATCATGTCTTGTACCTGCTGGATTAGGTCTTTTCATCAATGTGTATTAAAGTCCATGACAGTCCATGTTTGATATTTTAATGGACGAGAGTCATTACGGTAATTAGGTCTAAGGATTAGTGATTTGGTCTTCAAACAATGTCCAATAAAGCCATCAAGGCTAGAGGAAGGCTCTTATAAAGTTGTGATTCAAAGATTTTCATCGTCATGTTGATAGATTACGACTGTTCTTCAAAAATTTGTTTTGAAGAAAATTCAACAATTTGTCATTTGTAATAATTTTCAAAAGTTTCTTAGTGGATTTCTCCAAGCGCAGTCCTGGTCTCCTTAGCCAAATTCCATGTCGGCTACCCCTGCAAAAAATTGCCAAAAATTTGATCATTTTAGTCAAAGAAATCAAAAGGAAGTGTGAAAAGCAGAGTTGTATTAATTGTGAAAAAGTGCCAAAGTGAAAACATTACAAAATGGGTTTTGGAGAAAGAAAAAATCAAATCCAACTCTTACAAGATATTTCTACAAGTATATAAATCATTTGTACCAAGTTACATTCATGAAATCTTATAGCAAAGTCGAATTTGGAGGTTGAAGGAAAAACCGCAGTTTGAAAGGCCGTGATTGTGTTAAAGGTTGGAGCGCGGCACACAGGTGGAGTGACGCGGCACACTGGGGATTTCCGCCCAGTGTTAATTTGAACGGGTGTGACGCACATAGAGAGCGCGGCACATTAGGTTCTTGGCGCGGCGCACACAGTTTAGGGCCCAAAATTGTGTCAAATCTTTTCAAGGGCCTTCTATTTTGACATTGCTTCAGATTTTATGATAAGAGATGGTGGTGTAAGGGTGATAAAGATTGAAACAAAAATTCATTCCCAACACAAACAAATTTGCTGCCAGGGTTTCAGAGCTCACATTTTTTTCACCAAGGACTCTCCTCCTTCCCCATTCTCCCTAGTTACCTCATTTCCTACCCCCCCACCAAGTTGATCAATCCTACATTACATTCAACATCCCAAAACCCTAGCCCTTATTAAAATCTCATCAACCCTATATAACTAATCCCAAACCCTAAACCTTATTCCCATATATAAAATCCCCCTCCTCTCCCTATTTAAAATTATCTCAATAATTCTCATTCCTCAATATTGTTTCCCCTTCCTAACAATCCCTAACAGTCCCTGTTGCATTTGTTTTTTCCCTTGGTGGCAGAAATTGAAATACAACACCAAAAAGAGCAGTTCAAGCAGAGTTCATATACAACAATCATCTTGTCTTCAAGGTATTTTGTATAGCAGTCATGGCATCTGAGCATTCATCAGACTATGAGGTGGAAATCCAAAGCGACTCTCCCTTGGAAGAACAGGCACCCCGGAGGCCTCATAAAAGTGGCAGACATGTTAGGGAAGAACCAACCACCCTTACAAAATTGCAGGCCTGCCCTCTTGCTATGTCATGTTTTCAACATCAGTCATGCTATGAGTTTTGTCAAAAGGTGGCGAGTGTCCAATTTCATCATGAGTTGGCTCATATTTTTGTGCTGCACTTGCACGAAGATCAAGCTATCTTGGCTGGTGCACCTTCACACTTACACCAGAATCTGTCTCATTAGCAATCGGTATACCGAACATTGGTGAACCATGGCACAAGAAATAGAAGATTGACCAGCAGCATTATGAGCCATACATCAAAACCAGTTTCTTAAGGCAGCTCAAGATAGTGTTCCCGTTCCGATATCTGAAAGATGAATATGCTCCACTAATGAGATTGATCATGAAATATTTCAGCTGTGAGGGACGGTCCTATCGTATTTATGCTTACCACATCAGGTTTCTCATGCATTTCACCATGGTACAGATGATGAACATTCTGTATTTCATTTTCCGGAACATAGAGAGGATGACCACCTTTATACAATGCAAAACACCTCAGCAGCAACTTAACAGTGTCTATCATTTTGCTCTTATTAAGATTTTGGTGGTTCATCAGCTTGGATTGTAGGGCATCACTTGGGATGATTTCATCTCGCGTGATTTCTTCAAAGCTTCATGGGGAGTATCAGAGGTTAAGCATGAGGGTGAACCTTCTCATCGGTATGAGCGCCATGAGACTGCTAGTGTGCTTGTTTTCATCACATATCAGAAAGGCACCAGATGTTTGTTTGCAGCGGCAAAACGAGTGTTATCTCCACCCGGGGTGGAAGGGGCCTCGCTTCCTCCATCAGCATCACAGGAATAGGAAAAAGGCGAGGAGCCAATGCAGGATGAAGGGCCTTCAGGTGAGCCATCAGGTGAATGAGAGACTGATTTCATTCTCCTTCATGATGATGATACAGATACGGGTCCATAAAGAGCAAAACTTAGAGAGATCATCCAGGAGCAGCAATTAGAGGTCCATGCCTTATCCCTTGACTTGGAGAGGGCTAAGTGGACCATGAAATACTTGGAGTAGAGGTACAAACAACTTGAATATCAGCAGGCAATCATGGAGCTACAAAACATTCGCGAAAATCGCCAAGCTGTGCAAAGGAGAAGAGTTGAGCTCACATCCTTGGAGCAAGAGATTAATGAGGATCGGGAGGACAATCTCGAGAGAGTTAACATTCACCTAGAGAGGTTGTTGGATAAGGCCAAAAAATACCATGCATTGCTGAGACACATGGCTTTCCACTACATGGCGCGAAACAAAGTGTGCAAGGCCCGAATCAGGAATTTGAAGGCGAAATTGAGGAAGGCAATCAAGAAGCAAAAGAGGCAAAGGGAGCTCGATCGTATTTAGATATTGGATGAGGCCTCTTTAGCCCAGCATAACACTTGATAAGAAAGCTCCAACCCAAATTTTAAGAAATTTGGGGCATTTTTGGTATTTTTGGAAATTTTTGTGCAAAAAACAGGGTTTTTCTCCCTGTGTGTCGCGCCACGTGGCGAGCGCTTACAATAGGAGGCTCCAAATGCAAAAAAAATTATAGTTTTGGATTTTTCATGGAAAATCACGACTTTTGGTGCATGGCCAAGAAATTTGGGCAAGGTTTGAGTCGTCAGGAGGTCAAAAACACCCTAAAAATGACCTCTCTGCCCCTAATTTCACACACAGGAAGCAGTCTTGGTAGATGGAGGTTTTGGAGGGGCAAATGGGAGCAAAATTCAGAAATTCCACTTGAGTTTGAAATTATACAGGTAGGGCTTTCCAACAAGCACACTTGGGCTCAATTTGGACTTTAGAAGGTGCCTCAAAACTAGCTCCAAAATGGCATGACGCATACAGTTTTTGGCGCGGCGCACAGAGACCCAAAGGCCAAAATCACTCCCGCTCCGCGAAATTTCGATTCGAAATTTTCTCCAAGTGTGCCTTTTCATTTACAATACATTTTTCTTGGAATCAAAGGAAAAGTTTAAAAAACATTTTCGGCTTCTATCCAATTGGCCAAATGAAGTCGAACAGTCACCCAAAAAAATCTACGCTCATGTTTGCTTTTTTGTAATTGGTCCTCATAGAAAATTAAATGTAACTGCTGATGGTTGGCTCTTCATTTCCTGGGTTGATCAAATTTCTCATGGAAAAGCTTATTTATTATATTGAGAGTCATTTTGTAAAGGGTTGGAATTTCTGGGAAACTATGGGAGAGAAACCCACTCACTCACTGTACATTTTAACAGAGAATTAATGAAAGATCGCATCTCTGGTGAGATTCCTATGGCGTGATTTTAGCAAATGTATTTTCTTTATGTTTCATATGTATTTCGTTATGTTTCATATTTTCATTCATATTCATTTCCAGTGAAAGCTTTCTAAGTAAGAAAAGGTAGAATTCAGTGCACTGCTCTACCTTGGGATAGTTTTCACGTTCTATGCTTTCTTATGTTGAAAAGGATTCATGTATTTATGCCCTTTTCACACTCTTAAACAATCTCTCCACTTCATATTATTTCGAATCTAAATTGCTAGACTTTCCGCCTATTTTGCCTCACGAAATAATCTGCGTCTTTGAGTTAAATTCTCTGCTTGTGTTTTTCCTTGGTCCCACACATCCCAGAAAACTCAGTCATTCATCAAAATACCTCTATCACATTTATTTACCTAGCCTAAGATCAGTATTCATTTTTGAGTGTGACCCGGAGAGAGCCCTCTCCTGTTCTGGTAGGGCTAGCTACCAGACTGAGCGTGGTTTGTTGTTACCCTGAATTTTGCCTTCCTTCAGCTTAAGGCAGATTTAGGTGCTAACATAGTGGCGACTCAACTGGGGAAACTCAAATTTCTTTGTTTGTTAGTCTTCTCCGTTGCGTAAACGGCGGGCTTAACCTACGAAGACCTCATACTTCTAATAATTCTAAGCTTCCGGATGATAAGTTTAGGAATTGATAGGCTGAGTAAGTTGTTCATGTCTGTCTGATTTTTTCGAAAATAGCACAATGGCTTCAAGACGATATACCAGAGGCAATCCAGATCCAGATCCTCCTCATATCTATGAAAACCCCAATTTGATTCCAAGACTCCGTCAAAAGAGCTCTATAACTCCCGTGTTCAAATCCCATTCATGTCCTGATATTTTTGAGTATCTTGAAGAGCTTGAGTTTGATGAACGGTTTGAAATATCATTGTTCGAGACCAAATCCGAAAGGGTTGTTGAATCTATTGTCCCCAATCCACTGTTTCTTGTAGACTTAGAAACTGAAAGGGCTAACCGGTTGATTGATAATTATATTGCGACACAGCTTCAAACTCAAATTATTAATTCCCTACAAACTGCACACACCCATCCAACACCTCCAAGACCAAACCCGCCAAGAGTGATGGCTACCTGTTTTGCACCTCTTGTGCTGCCTCAAGTTTTAGATGATATGCCTGCAGATTATCAAAGAAAAATCCCTTTGTTTGACGGTGCCCCTCACAGCGTTACCACTCAGCAACATGTGGACAGAATGGCAGATTTCTACGACCTTCATGAGATCGACGCAGAAAATGTAGCAATGAGACTCTTTGTACAGACATTTGCAGGTGAAGTTAGGAAATGGTTCAGAGGTTTTCCAGTTGCACGTATCGCTACCTTGGCCGAACTGCAAAGACAGTTTTTAGACCGCTGGGAAGTGAAAAAGAACCCTCTTCAAGTTCTGGCTGAATATGAGAAGATCAAACGAAATGCTGGTGATTTGGTCCAAGACTACTGCATTAGATTCAATTCCGTTTATAATGAAATTCCTAATCATATAAGGCAACCTATGGGACTAGCTATGATGAAATTTCCAAATGGTTTTGATGCTGACATGGCTTATCAACTGAGAGAGAGAGATCCGGCCACAATGGAAGACATGCAGAAAATTGCGGTCAGCGTTGAAGCAAATCTACTGTCCAAGAGAGTTATAGCAAAAGCAGAAAAGAAGGTCACAGTCAAGGAAGAGTCTTCCTCGATGGATCAATTACTCAAGAAGGTAGAGTAGATGCTTGAAAGGGTGAAACTCGACAAAACTGAGCCACAAGTTAGAAATCCTAACTTCCGTGGCCAGCAGCAGCCACAATATAGGATAAGGCAGAGAGATCAACGAGCCCAAGATCAAATGGCACAGCAGCCAGTACAGACACATCTTCAGCAAAATTTTGTACACGGACCGAAGTCTGATGAGGAAGGGAAGGTAATAGGGGAATATAACCACTTCTTTACTCCGGATGATCTGCCTACTTATATTACTGAAGAGGAGGAGTATGCAGAAAGTTCAGCTGCACACAAAGACGCAGATTTCATTCTAGCAAGTGACACCGTTTTGGAAGAAGAATCAGAGGAGTATCAAAGTGGCTATATGAATGATCTGTCCGCTCAACAGCGAAAATATTCACTTAGGAACAGAGATGTTCCAGTTAACCCAATTCAGAAGAGGAAGGAAGTTTCGGCATCAAAGAATGATTCGTTAGTTGCACAAAAGAAAGGCAAAGAGGCACTTGGACCTGACAGCAGCAATTCACCATCAGCAGAAAAATCAAATCAGCAAATTGTATCTAGAGAAAAGGAAAGGAAAGAAGTCTCAGTCAAAGAGGTAGAAAAGACTTCCGTCTTTAGTTTAGAGAATAAATTTTCTAAATTGAAGGTATCCATTCCATTGACTGAAATAATGAAGAATAGCAGTTATAGAGGGCAAGTTTCTAAAATTTTAAATTGTGATCCAACGTCTGATATGGTGAATGTCGAAGATGATCAACCCGAAATGATTTTTGGGCCAACATTGAATGGTGAGTCTCTAGATAATGATGCGCCACCTTTTTATATCAGTTTAAGATTGCATGATTTTGTGTTACATAATGCCATGTTCGATTCCGAAGCTTCTCACAATTTCATGCCCAAGGCTATCATGGATAAGCTGGGTTTGGACGTCACCCGGAAATACCATGATCTCTATTTGTTTGATTCCAGCAGAGTAAGATGTATCAGGCTCATCAAAGACTTGGTTGTAAGTCTGGATCAAATCCCAGTGAAGAATGTTTTGATGGATATTGTTGTAGTGGATATTCCTCCCAGGTACGACATGCTTCTTTCTAGGTCTTGGGCAGCAAAATTGAAAGGGACACTACAACTAGATTTCTCCTATGCAACAATTCCGGTGTTTGGCCAAATGAGAAAACTGTATCGGGAACAAAAAATGAAATACATGATTACAAGCAAGGAGAAACCCATTAATCATCCAATTAATTATGTACATACAGATCTTGAGTTTTTTGTTTTGTATTCAAATAGTTTTAATGATATTGATAGTTAGTTAGTAGAAGCAGAAAGTATTCCAGAAATAGTAGACGATTTCAGAGAAGTTTTGAAGAAAGAAGGATGAGAACAGCAAAACACCATTGAGAAATCAGCTGAAGGTAATGGACAACAAGCAGGAAAAACAGAGCCAACAAAATTTCAGCACTTGGAAGGAGAAGAAGAAGGTTTGTGGACCATGGATTTCGACGATGCAGTGGGAAATGATGGTGCTGGAATTGGTATTTAGGTATGCAACCCTTTCTCCGCCCCGAACAAGGTGCCTAGTAATGTGTGGGTATGCTCCTACAAATTAGCTTTTGATTGTTCGAACAATGAGGCTGAGTATGAAGCTCTGATTACTGGCCTAAAGATTCTAAGAAAGCTGAATGCTAAGAGGATTGCAGTATATGGCGACTCCGAATTGGTGATTAAGTAGGTCAGAGGCGAATATCAAGCAAAGCATCCTCGGATGCGGGCTTATCGGAATGCAGTTCTAGACATCCTGAAATTATTTTCATAATATACCTTGACATGTGTGCCTCGTGTTCAAAACAGCATTGCTGATGCTCTTTCTAAGGCAGCCAGTAGTTTGAAGATTCCAATGAACTCCAGTAATAAATTCGAAATCCATGTCAAGCATTGTCCGACTGTCCCCGACAATCAGAGATATTGGCAAGTCTTCCAAGATGAAGAGGAGATTGATGACTTTCTGCAAAACAAAGGTAAGTTCAAAGAGACCTCAATTGATGAAGAAAATGATGATGGCAAAGATGAGGTGCAGATCAATCAAATGGGCGTGTTGCAGCTAAAGGATAACATCATTCCTAAAGGCTTGATACCTTTAGAAGAACTCTTTGATCAAGATGACATAGCCTGCAAGCCAACATTGTAGCCAACAGAGAAGGGTGTTGAAGAGGTCAATATCGGAACAGTTGCTAATCCTAAAATAGTAAAACTATCTAAAGCATTACCACAAAATATGAAAGCCAAATACATCAGTTTGTTGTATTCATTTGCTGATGTGTTTGCTTGGGACTATTCTGACTTGAAGACATATGATACCAATATAATTCAGCACACTATACCCATTAAGCCTGATCAGAAACCTTTTAGACAGAAGTTGAGAAGGCTAAACCCAAAACTGTTGCCATCAATTAAAAAGGAGATAAACAGGTTGTACAAATCAGGAATCATCATCCCCATCAGATTTTCGGATTGGATCTCCAATTTGGTCCCCATGCAGAAGAAGACATGTGAGATTCGCTTGTGCATTGATTTTAGGAATTTCAATAAAGTTTCATTGAAATATAACTACCCGCTGCCCAAAATGGATCATATACTTCAGCAGTAGTTGGAGCATCTCGTTTGTCACTACTTGATGGTTATTCTGGATAAACCAAATTGTTTTCCATGAAGATGACCGAGACAAGACAGTGTTCACCACTCCGTGGGGAACTTTTCATTACGCTAAAATGCCTTTTGGTTTGAAGAACGCAGGTGCCACCTTTCAATGGGAAATGGACTTGGCTTTCACAAATGAGAAGGATGTCTTTTTAGTTGTATACCTTGATGATCTGGCGGTGTTTTCCAAATCTAATGAAGAACACATGTATCATCTGAAAACTGTCTTTCAAAAGTGCAGAAAATATGGTCTATCGCTGAATCCGAAAAAGAGATTGCTTGCCATGGAGGAGGGAAAACTACTTGGGCACATCATCTCAAAAGACGACATTCATATTGATCCAAAACATGTGCAAGCAATTAAGCAAATCGATATGCCCCGGAATAAGAAGGAGATTCAATCGTTCAATGGTAAAATGAATTTTTTACGCCACTTTGTACCTAATCTTGCTAAGCACCTAAGAGAGATCACAAACATGCTTAAGAAGGACATCCAAGTGAAGTGGACAGAAGAGGCTGTAAAATCTTTCAATTTAGTCAAATTGGCTCTTTCCTCAGCTCCAGCTCTAATAAGCTTGGAATACACTCATGATTTTGTATTGTTTTCATTCGCTTTGGAGCATACTATGGCAGCGGTGTTGATGCATAAAAGAGATGATCATGCAAGACCAATTGCTTTCTTCAGCCGAACTATAAGAGATGCAACCTTAAAGTACAACATAATTGAGAAGCAAGCCCTCTCACTTGTGAAAGCATTGAAATATTTTCGGGTATACATTCTGCATTCTCATATTCTGGCTTATGTTCCTAATGCTGTTGTCAAAGATGTTTTAGTGTAGACCGATCCGGAAGGAATATGAAGCAAGTGGATTGCAACTTTGTTGGAATATGATGTGGAAATAAAGCCCACAAAGCTTGTTAAAGGACAGGGATTGGCAAAGTTAATGGCCGAATCAAACTTGCATGCCTTAGACATAAATCTGATCGCTGCTATGTCCGATGATAACGAGGAAGGTTTGTCAATTCAGGTATCTGAAATGTTTGCTCTTTCTCCATGGTATTCAGACATCATATATGTGCTTCAAAATTTGTCACCACCACCCGGCATGACTAGAAACAAAGCTAGAACTCTCAAATTAAAGGCTACCAAGTTTTTCATTCTAAATTATGCACTTTACTAAAAAGATCCTTGTGGCATTCTTATGAATTGTTTGGTGGAAGAAGAAGCAAAGCAGGTCATGGAGGATTTCCACGAAGGATATTGTGGTGGTCACCTTTTTTGGAAAACAACAGCAAATAAAGTTTTGAGAGCGGGATACTATTGGCTGACATTGTTTGCTGATGTATATAAGGTTGTCAAGAGCTGTCATAAATGCTAGATTTTTGAAGGAAGGCAGAAATTACAGCCTTTTCCGCTTAAGCCCATTGAGGTGAGTGCCTCTTTTCAGCAATGGGGGTTGGATTTTATTGGTGAAATTCATCCCACTTCTTCCGGTCAGCATCAATGGATTCTCACGGCAACATATTACTTCACGAAATGGATCGAAGCAATTCCCACCAGACAAGCTACAGATGCGGTAATTATCTCATTCCTTGAAAATAACATCTTGTCTCGCTTTGGTTTCCTGAATAAGTTAATCACTGATAACGTAGTAGCTTTCAAATAAGAAATGATGGTAGAGTTTTGTCATAAATATCACATCATTTTGGGTCGCTGAACTGCCTATCATGCACAAGGCAATGGATTGGCGGAGTCCTCTAACAAATCTTTGGTCAACATCATTAAGAAGCTACTAGAAATCAACAAGAAGAGCTGGCATAAGAAGTTGGTCAATGCACTTTGGGCAGATCGAGTCAGTCAGAAGAAATCCATTGGTATGTCCCCCTTTGAGCTTATGTATGGAGTTGATGCCTTGTTTCCTACCTCTCTCGCAGCCCCGATAGTCAAACTTCTTCAGGAAGCCGACAATGAAGATGATCCTACGCAGAGAAGATTGAATCAAATGATCCATTTGCAGCAGACCAGAGAAGAATTTTTCCAAAACACATCCAAGTTGCAGGATAAAATTAAGAAAATTTATGACAGAAAAGCAAAGGTAGACAAATTTCAGCTAGATGATGTAGTACTGAAGTGGGATGTAAGGAATGAGGAAAATGGTAAGCACGGTAAATTCGAGAATCTCTGGAAAGGTCCCTTCAAGATTGTAGCATATCGGGGTCAGAATACCTTTCTTCTGAAGGAAATGAATGGGGAAGATTGTCCAGGAGGGCCGATCAATGGTCGGCGGCTCAAGCGGTACCACTTCTGAGTTGTTTCCACTGTTTCCGTTTTCACTGTAAATACCATTTTATTTCAGTTTTGGTTAGATTTTGTCAAGTCAGTCTTCGAGTCATTTTAAGATCAAATTTGAGTCAGTTTTTCGGTCATTTTGGTTTCATAATTGAGTCGGCTTGAGTCAGGTTTTAGTCAATAAATGAGTCAGAGTCTTGTGTTGTTTGTCGAAATAATGACTCCATATCCTAATGGACGAAGGCATTGTCTACTCTCCCAAAGATCTGTCATTATTGGCACCTCCAAGGAGCTACCATCCCCCATTGGAGCCAATGTTAGAGTCGGTCTTGTCAGTCCTCCGTCAGAGATCAAAACTCTTTCTGCATTTCATTTTTAGGTGTCTCGCTCAATTCACTTAGCTGCATTCCGCTAGGGGCATGCCATAATCTGACAGAAGGACCTTATCATTCATTCCCCTCATGTCTTGTACCTGTTGGATTAGGCCTTTTTCATCAATTTGTATTAAAGTCCATGATAGTCCATGTTTGATCTTCTAATGGACGAGAGTCATTACGGTCATTAAGTCTAAGGATTAGTCATTTGGTCTTCAAACAATGTCCAATAAAGCCATCAAGGCCAGAGGGAGGCTCTTATAAAGTTGTGATTCAAAGATTTTCATCGTCATGTTGATAGATTACGACTGTTCTTCAAAACTCCGTTTTGAAGAAAAGTCAACAATTTGTCATTTGTAATAATTTTCAAAAGTTTTTCAGTGGATTTCTCCAAGCGCAGTCCTGGTCTCCTTAGCCAAATTCCATGTCGGCTACCCCTGCAAAAAATTGCCAAAAATTTGATCATTTTAGTCAAAGAAATCAAAAGGAAGTGTGAAAAGCAGAGTTGTATTAATTGTGAAAAAGTGCCAAAGTGAAAACATTACAAAATGGGTTTAGGAGAAAGAAAAAATCAAATCCAACTCTTGCAAGATATTTCTCCAAGTATATAAATCATTTGTACCAAGTTACATTCATGAAATCTTATAGCAAAGTCGAATTTGGAGGTTGAAGGAAAAACCGCAGTTTGAAAGGCCGTGACTGTGTTAAAGGTTGGAGTGCGACGCACAGGTGGAGTGACGCGGCGCACTCAAAGCGCATGGCGCACTGGGGATTTCCGCCCAGTGTTAATTTGAATGGGCACGATGCACATAGAGATCGCGTCGCACTGGGTTCTTGGGACGATGCACATAGAGAGCGCGTCGCACTGGGTTCTTGGGACGATGCACATAGAGAGCGCGTCGCACTGGGTTCTTGGCGTGACACACACAGTTCAGGGCCCGAAATTGTGTCAAATATTTTCAAATTGCTCATCCCTTGCGTGGAGTTGTCAAGTAGGGCCTTCTATTTTGACATTGCTTCAGATTTTATGATAAGAGATGGTGGTGTAAGGGTGATAAAGGTTGAAACAAAAATTCATACCCAACACAAACAAATTTGCTGCCAGGGCTTCAGAGCTCACAGTTTTGTCACCAAGGACTCTCCTCCTTCCCCATTCTCCCTTGTTGCCTCATTTCCTACCCCCGCACCAAGTTGATCAATCCTACATTACATTCAACATCCCAAAATGCTAGCCCTTATTAAAATCTCCCCAACCCTATATAACTAATCCCAAACCCTAAACCTTATTCCCATATATAAAATCCCTTTCCTCTCCCTAATTAAAATTATCCCAATAATTCTCATTCCTCAATATTGTTTCCCCTTCCTAACAATCCTTAACAGTCCCTGTTGCATTTGTTTTTTTCCCTTGGTGGCAGAAATTGAAATACAACACCAAAAAGAGTAGTTCAAGCATAGTTCATACACAGCAGTCATCTTTTCTTCAAGGTATTTTGTATAGCAATCATGGCATCTGAGCATTCATCGAACTATGAGGTGGAAACCCAAAGCAACTCTCCCTTGGAAGAATAGGCACGCCGGAGGCCTCATAAAAGTGGCAGAAATGTTAGGGAAGAAACGACCACCCTTACAAAATTGCAGGCCTGCCCTCTTGTTATGTCATGTTTTCAGCATCAGTCATGCTATGAGTTTTGTCAAAAGGTGGCTAGTGTCCAATTTCATCATGAGTTGGCTCGTCTTTTTGTGCTGCACTTGCACAGAGATCAAGCTATCTTGGTTGGTGTCACCTTCACACTTACACCAGAATCTGTCTCATTGGAAACTTGTATACCGAACATTGGTGAACCATGGCACAAGAAATAGAAGATTGACCAGCAGCATTATGAGCCATACATCAAAACCAGTTTCTTAAGGCAGCTCAAGAGAGTGTTCCTGTTCCGATATCTGAAGGATGAATATGCTCCACTAATGAGATTGATCATGAAATATTTTAGCTATGAGGAATGGTTCTCTCGTCTTTATGCTTACCACATCAGGTTGCTCATGCATTTCACCAAGGTATGGATGATGAACATTCCGTATTTCATTTGCCAGAACATAGAGAGGATGACCACCTTTATACAGCGCAAAAAACCTCAGCAGCAACTTAACAGTGTCTATCATTTTGCTCTTATTAATATTTTGGTGGTTCATAAGCTTGGATTGTAGGGCATCACTTGGGATGATTTCATCTCGTGTGATTTCTTCATACGGGGAGTATCAGAGGTTAAGCATGAGGGTGAACCTTCTCATCGGTATGAGCGCCATGAGACTGCTAGTGTGTCGGTTTTCATCACATATCAGAAAGGCACCAGACATTTGTTTGCAGCAGCAAAGCGAGTGTTATCTCCACCCGGGGTGGAAGGGGCCTCGCTTCCTCCATCAGCATCATAGGAACAGGACAAAGGCAAGGAGCCAATGCAGGATGAGGGGCCTTCAGGTGAGCCATCAGGTGAATGAGAGACCGACTTCATTCTCCTTCATGATGATGATACAGATACAGGTCCACAAAGTGCTAAACTTAGAGAGATCATCTAGGAGCAGCAATCAGAGATCGAAGCCTTATCCCTCGACTTGGAGAGGGCTAAGTGGACCATGAAATACTTTGAGCAGAGGAACAAACATCTTGAAGATCAATAGGCAATCATGGAGCTACAAAACTTCGCGAGCATCGCCAAGCTGCGCAAATGAGAAGAGTTGAGCTCACGTCATTGGAGCAAGATATTAATGAGGATCAGGAGGGAAATCCTGAGAGAGTTAACATGCACCTAGAGAGGTTGTTGGACAAGGCCAACAAATACCATGCATTTCTGAGACACATGGCTTTCCACTACATGGCGCGAAACAAAGTGTGCAAGGCTCGAATCAGGAATTTGAAGGCGCAATTGAGGAAGGAAATCAAGAAGCAAAAGAGGAAAAGGGAGCTCAATCGTCTTCAGATATTGGCTGAGGCCTCTTTAGCCTAGCATAACACTTGATAAGGAAGCTCCAGCCCAAATTTCAAGAAATTTGGGGCATTTTTTGTATTTTTGGAAATTTTTGTGCAAAAAACAGGGTTTTTCTCCCTGTGTGTCGCGCCACGTGGCGCGCGCTTACAATAGGAGGCTCAAAATGCAAAATAGTTTATAGTTTTCTATTTTTCATGGAAAATCATGAATTTTGGTGCATGTCCAAGAAATTTGGGCAAGTTTTGAGTCCTAAGGAGGTCAAAAACACCCTTAAAATGACCTCTCTGCCCCTAATTTCACACATGGGAATCACTCTTGGGAGATTGAGGTTCTGGAGGGGCAAATGAGCACCAAATTCAGAAATTCCACTTGGGTTGGAAAGTCGATAGGTAGGGATTTCCAACAAGCACACTTGGTCTCAATTTGGACTTCAGAAGGTGCCTCAAAACCAGCTCCAAAGTGGCGCGACACATACAGTTTTCAGCGTGGCGCTGTTAGGCCAGGGTAACACCCCATTGAACAGAAGAAAACTGAGATGATATTTCATTAAGAGAACTATTTTTTATATACAAGAAGGAGACGGAACAGTTCATCTTCTTGATGACTGTTCACGTTCCAGTTCACCCATCCGTTGAGGATTAGGTGTCAACATTCCCCCCCTTAATTTGAAGGGATGTTGGTGAGTCCAAGCATCGTTCTGAATCTTTCAAGCTTTTCTCTTCCAAGCCCTTTGGTGAAGATGTCTGCAATTTGCTCGTTTGTAGAACAATGACGGAGATGGATTGTTTTGCCCTCAACATGATGTCGGATCAGATGATATTTAGTATTGATGTGCTTAGTACGATCATGGAACTTTGGGTTCTTGGCCAACTTTATTTCAGAGGTGTTATCAATCATGAGTGGAGTTGATTGTGTTTGTTTTACTTGCAAGTCTTCAAGAATTTTCCTGAGCCACACAATTTCTTTCATTGCTTCAGCTGCTGCCACGTATTCTGCTTCTGTTGTGGAATCTGCTGGTACTGATTGTTTGCGTGATCTCCAGGATACAGCTCCTGATCCAAGACTCATAGCATATCCTGAAGTAGATACCCCAGTTTCTTTGTCTCCATCGAAGTCTGAATCAGAGTATCCAATCAAGTTGAAGTCGTCCACCTGTGTATACTTGATTCCAAGGTCTTGAGTTCCCTTCAAGTGCCTTAGAACTCTTTTTGCAGTAGACCAATGTCCCTCACAAGGCTTTTGCATAAACCTGGAGAGGATTCCAACAACAAATGAAATGTCTGGTCTGGTAGTAGTGAGGTAGATGAGACTTCCTATAAGCTGTCTATACTTTGTTGCATCCTCAAATTCCTTTCCTTCAATAGATGTGAGCTTCAATTTTTGTTCCATTGGAGTAGAAAGAGGATTGCACTCTGTCATGCCAAATCTGTTTAACAAATCTCCAATGTATTTCTTTTGAGAAAGAAATATGGATTTTGGATGTTGGGTTACTTCAATGCCAAGATAGTAATGAACATAGCCCAAATCAGTCATTTCAAAACTTTTTCCTAATTCTTTCTTTATGGATGCAATATAGATTTCATTGTTCCCTGTCATTAAAAGATCATCTACATATACCACAAGATATACAACTGTTTTGCCAACTTTCTTGACAAATAAAGTTGCATCATCAAGATCAAAATGTTTGAAGTTGAGTTTCAGAAGATGCTCAGTTAGTTTTTCATACCAGGCTCGTGGTGCTTGTTTGAGGCCATACAAGGACTTCACAAGTTTGCATACTTTGTGTTCATGTCCTTTCACAGCAAATCCTTCAGGCTGGGACATAAAAACATTCTCTTTTACATCTCCATTCAAGAAAGCAGTTTTTACATCCATTTGATGGACTTTCCAACCATTCTGAGCTGCTAGTGCAAAGAGTGTCCGAATGGTGGCCCATTTTGTTGTGGGGGAAAAAGTTTCCACATAGTCGACCCCTTCCTTCTGTGCAAAACCTTTTGCCACAAGCCTAGCTTTGATCTTGTCAAGTGAGCCATCAACTTTGTACTTGTTCTTGTAGACCCACTTGCAGCCAATTGGTTTGGTTCCAAATGGAGGATCAACCAGCTTCCAAGTGTCGTTCTTTATGAGGGCATCATACTCCTTTTGCATTGCTTCTTTCCATTCATCATGAGAAGCATCTTCTTTAAAGGAAGTTGGTTAAAAATCTATAGACAAGTTCAATTCACAATCATAAGAAACATCCATATCAACAGGTGAATTAGAGTCATCTACATCACCTCCATTTTTCCAGTTTGAATTTTTGGTTCTTGTTTTTCTAATTTCATCAGGATGAACACTTTTAAGTGTCTTTGTCAGCCACTTTGGGGGACCTTTCTGAGATGGTCCAGGCTGCTCTGTTGATTGAGTTGGGTCTGAATCAAGATTGAGTCTCCCAATTCTATCAATTACATCACTTAAAGCATCATCCGTTGTTGGAGTGTCATGCAGGGGAGATTGTTCTTCAGAAGAAGATTCCACATGTTGATCTAGTATAGGAATCCCCCCTTCAAGATTTGGAATCTGATTATCAAACTCTTGAAATGATTTCGGTTTTGTGAATCTATCCAAGCGATCAAGTTGCCGCTCAACAACACTGTCAGATTTGGATGATTCAAGAAAAATGACATCTCTAGATAAAACAAACTTTTTATTTACTTCATCATAGAGGCGGTATGCTTTAGATGTGTTTGAATACCCCAGGGAGATACACTTACGACTTCTAGCACCAAGTTTGTTTCTATGTACCTTTGGTATTAAAGCATAACAGGTGGAACCAAAGATCCTGAGATGTTTTACCGAAGGAACATGTCCATACCACAATTCATAAGGAGTCTTATTTCTTATAGCATTAGATGGACATCTATTCTTTATATATGCAGCACATAGAACAACATCAGCCCAAAACATTGTCTTTACATTTTTGAAGAAAAGCATGGATCGTACCATATTCAAAATTGTTCTGTTCATTCTTTCAGCTACACCATTCTGTTGAGGGTTATAAGGCACAGTTGTTTGATGTTTAATCCCATGTTGGCGAAGATAGTGTTCAAATTCATTTGATGTATATTATTTTCCATTATCAGTGCGAATAGACCCAATATGAGATTGTGCATCATTTTCAATCCATTTATGAAAATTCTTGAATATTTGAAAAGCATCAGATTTGTTCTTCAATAAATAAACCCAACACATTCTGGTGTAATCATCAATAAATGTCATGATATATTTATTTCCATTTGCAGAAGGAACAGGCATTGGACCACATAAATCTAAATGAATGAGTTCAAGCTTCCTATGTGCTCTTGAATGTGAATCATGAAAAGACTGTTTGTTATGCTTTCCTAGAATGCAAGCATCAAATTGATTATGTTTTCTAGGAATTGTAGGCAAACCAGCAACACCATTTTTCTTCAACAAGCGGAGACTATCATAGTTTAAATGTCCAAATCTAGCATGCCATAATAAACTTGACGGAAGTGTACCTTCTTCATGATGAGAAATATATGAGAAATGTTGTGCATGAGCAGAGATCCTTGCAGTTTAAGAAGTCTTTCTTCTTCTATACCCCTCATGACAAGTGAGTGGTCAGATGCCTTTCTTACCTCAAGCTTTCCATAAAACATATGAATGGAGTGACCTTGCTGGCGGATGTGAACCAGGGACAGCAAGTTTCTCTTGAGCTGTGGGAGATATAGAACATGATCCAGAAGAAAGTCTGGAAGACCAGGCAGTTTAAGCCTGATTGTGCCAAGCCCTGATGGCTTGATTTTTGACTGATCTGCAAAGTATACTGCTCCATCAACATTGTCAGTGAAATCTTCAAAAAAATATTTCCTATGAGTCATATGACAGGTTGCTCCTGAATCAAGCAACCAGTCATTTTTCGAAGAAGCAAGTGAAGCATTAAACAAATCTTCATTTACTCCAATGTTACATTGTGCCTCAATATAGTGAGCGGATTCAAGTGCTTTACCTTTGTCTGTCTCATCAGTTTTACCTTTCTGCTGATTTCTTCTCTGCTCAATTTTGTCCCATGGTAGCTTGCATGTAGAAGCATCATGTGATCCATTTTGTTTGTGGCGAATGCAATGCAGATCTGCCTTTTCTGCTTGAGAATGTCTGCCCCCCCTGCCTCTGAAGTATCTTCCTCTTCCTCTTTGTCCACCTCTTCCTCTTGCAGAATCTTGAGCAGGATGCTTTTCTTTATGAGCAAGGCAAACAGTCTCTTCAGAAGATTCAGGGACTGTTTTCTTTCCAAAGGCTTTCTCTCTTTCAGCAAACTTTTTCACAAGAGACTCAAAGGTTATGTCTTTAAGATTTCCATTTGCTTGTAAAGACTCAAGATAATTGGAGTAGGTAGGATAGAGTGCTTTGAGAAAGGCAATAAGAGAGATATCCATCTCAACCTTAGTGGATTTAATATCATGCATTATAGACTTTATTTCAGATGCAAGAGCAAGGGGATCATTATTTTTCAGTTCAAGAGTGAAGAGTTTAATCATGAGCTAAACAACTTCAAGTGCAGAATGAGAATCATAGAGTTCTTTCAGCTTTTGTAAACCTTCAAAGGCAGTGGAATAAGATGAAATATGACGACTTACTTCTTCATTTACAGATGCTGCGATCAATGCATAGGCTTTGCTGTTCTTGTTTTCCCAAATGACAAGTTCTTTATCTGATGTAGGCTGCACAGGGTCTTTGTCTTCTTCTCCGACACACACTCCTTTCCACAAATCATTGTAGATGAGGGTGTGTTTTACCATCCAATACCATTCAGAATAGTTCTCCTTGCCAGTGAGAACTATTCCTACCATAGAAATGATTGAATGCATTCTGTAAAAAATTACTTCTGCTAAAAAAAATCTTTACTTTACAGCCTTTAAATCCCTCTAATATTTGCTAGAAATGATATCTTTTCCATGCAGCATTATCATTCAAAAGAAAACTGTGTGCAATATCAAACACTTTGATTGATGTATATAAACACTTTGAAGAGCAACGCAATACTCAGAATGATGAGTAAACTCTTTGAAAACTGCTTACATAAGCCCTTTGAAAACTGCTTACAACGCAATACTTAAAATTGCCATCATAAATATATATTGAAAAATCAACAGCACAACTTTATACCAGAACCGCCATTAAAATCATCTCTCGGCATTCTCAAACTTAAGGGACTCACAGATTACAGAGCGACTTCAATCCATCAGGAGGACCATGCCTTGAGAAAGAATACATCTCCCTATTGAAATGAATCTCCCTGGTTTGAATGAATTCTAATTTGAAACTGACGTGAAGATATGAATCGATCTTCCTTTCACTAACCAATGAATACAAGTTTTGAAAAATAATACCTCTCCACGTTGAGATGAATCAAGGTGCTAATCTTAGGCTGCGCTTAATCGAATGACTTTTATTTGGAAACAGGCATAGACATACAATCACCCTCAAAAGGCGCAAGTGTGCCCAAGAAAATTTCTTGGTAACTGTAGAAATGATTTTCAGGTGCGAATAATGCCTTCGAACAATCGCCGGTTTCCAACGGGTGCTTCTATGCTCTTTCACAACGCCAGCGACAGAGAGTAACTTCGAATGACACTGAGTAGAGTCAGCGATTAACTTCGAATGACATTGAGCATAACCAGAGATTAACTTGAAATGATACTGCGCAGAGCCAGGTATACTTCTCCATAAGGGTCATAGGAAATCCCAAATCGACAGCTAACCAGAGCGTTCGAGTAAATGTATCAACCTCCTGTTGCGGCTTCCATAGCAGTCGAAGCTCAAAACATACCCTTCTTGCGGGTTAAAGGTGATGGTAAAAATTAAACGCAGTCAGTATTCCGCTTCTGTGCTTCCTCGTCCATTGCTGCCGATCCCTTTTACTGCATTGAAACAGAAATAGTATACCAGATACGAATGGCAATATAGATCATCTTCCCAAATCAAACATACATATTAATGTCGTAAATCACTGGTGTTTGATCTACATTAATAATCTCAGGCTTGATCGCCTCAACCTCACCACAACCTCTCTTTTCCTTCTTTTTTCGTTACATCGAACTGCAACAGATCCAAAGCTCCGCGGTTTGAAGCTCATTCAAATCAATAATACTAACAATACAGCTAGAGTACATAGATGCAAAAGAGAGTCTATTACGAGCAGCTCGTTACGCTCCAGCATCTGCTCAGGATTTCCGTATTCAGTGCAATAGATGGGCTGACAAATAACGCAGGCGTTCAAGCAAACGTTCATAAAAACAATGCGCAGTCTCTGGCAGTCAGAGAGTGCAATACCGCCTTGAATGAAAATGCTTATAGTGCAGTCAGACCAGGCAGAGGCAGAGCCAAGGAATCAATGTCAGAGTAGCGCTCAGGACTGAGCAGCTCTCAGGACAGCAGGAGTTACAACTATTTCTGGTACCTGTGCTCTGATACCATGTCAGGCCAGGGTAACTCCCCATTGAACAGAAGAAAACTGAGATGATATTTCATTAAGAGAACTATTGTTTATATACAAGAAGGAGACGGAACAGTTCATCTTCTTGATGACTGTTCACGTTCCAGTTCACCCATCCGTTGAGGATTAGGTGTCAACAGGCGCAAGGAGACCCAAAGGCCAAAATCACTCTCGCTCCGCGAAATTTCGATTCGAAATTTTCTCCAAGTGGGCCCGCTCATTTACAATACATTTTCCCCGGCATCAAAGGCAAAGTTTAAAAAACATTTTCAGCTTCTATCCAAGTGGCCAAATGGAGGCGAACAATCACCCAAAAAAATCTACGCTCATGTTTGATTTTTTCTAATTGGTCCTCATAGAAAATTAAATGTAATTGTTGATGGTTGGCTCTTCATTTCCTGGGTTGATCGAATTTCTCATGGCAAAGCTTATTTATTGTATTGAGATTCATTTTGTAAAGGGTTGGAATTTTTGGGAAACTGTGGGAGAGAAACCCACTCACTCACTGTACATTTTGACAGAGAATTAATGAAAGATCGCAACTCTCGTTCATGAGATTCCTGTGGCGTGAGTTTAGAAAATGTATTTTCTTTATGTTTCATATGTATTTCGTTATGTTTCATATTTTCATTCATATTTGTTTCCAGTGAAAGCTTTCTAAGTAAGAAAAGGTAGAATTCAGTGTACTGCTCTGCCTTGGGATAGTTTTCACGTTCTATGTTTTCTTCTGTTGAAAAGGATTCATGTATTTATGCCCTTTTCACACTCTTAAACAATCTCTCCACTTCATATTATTTCAAATCTAATTGCTAGACTTTCCGCCTATCTTGCCTCACGAAATAATCTGCGTCTTTGAGTTAAATTCTCTGCTCATGCTGTTCCTTGGTCCCACACATCCTAGAAAACTCAGTCATTCATCAAAATACCTCTATCACATTTATTTACCTAGCCTAAGATCAATATTCATTTTTGAGTCATCTCAGACCCTATTGTTTATTTTCCTGAGTGTGACCCAGAGAGAGCCCTCTCCTGTTCTGGTAGGGCTAGCTACCAGACTGAGCGTGGTTTGTGGTTACCCTGAATTTTTCCTTCCTTCAGCCTAAGGCAGATTTAGGTGCTAACAGATACCTTATGTTCTCTGTATACTGATGTTCTAGCGTGTAGGGCACCCACCAGAAACTATGCTTTGTTTTTGATGGAAAGATATTTACAATTGAAAATTAAGGCTGTCAAGGCAGGAGTGCCTATAGAGATAAAAACCATTGATGATTTCATAAAATATTGTAAGAATTACGGGGTGAAAGTTCAGTGATGGTTATGTGAATTTTATTTGCACAATCTTGTGTTAGATGGAGAAATAGAACAGAACCCTAGCCCTTTTGTGGGTGATGTCCAACTTCAGGCAGATATTTCTTTTGGTGTTAATTAGATAAACTAGCTTAAAGCCTACAATGTCTTCCAGAGACAGAAGAATGGGTTAGATTTGTGGGTAAGGGGTGAACCTATAAACCCCTTGCAATTATGGAATAAACATAGGAGCTTAATGAGAACTCAGGGTGTGATTAAGATATTGGGACCTATTCACATAGCAGTCATCCGGCAAGGGGTAGAATAATTCCTAACCATCAAATACCTTGCCATAGCAGCAACTAAATTCTGATACCAAACTTCTAATCGGAATATCCAAAATAGATAACCATTAAATTATGAGAATTTTAAGCTAGTTGCTGACTGCTTGGTTATCTATGGTGACCTCATCTTGAGAGAAGGCCCGTCTTGGTTAGGTTGTAGGTTCCGAAGTCCAATCATCTGGTATCCTGCACCAGGGTATAGAGCCTTATATGAGTTTCCTGAAGGTCAGACAGGGCATATTTTTGAAATCTTAGCTAGGAATCATGGTCGTATATCACTGGCTGAGAATCCTTCTCCAGCCTATTCCCTAACTGCCTTGCATGTCAATTACAATGTTTTCATGAGATCATGAAAAAGGGTAAGCAGGGCGATGTGTTGAGCATTAGAAAAGGTATGTAATTGCCACTTACTTCTTTATCTTTTCCTTTAATTCATAACTTCTTTACATTCTAAGATGGGTATAGGATAAAGGATTATGATAAAGTTAAGGGGATTTGTGATTAACATAAAATGACTAATTATTACCTTTTTCTATGTAGAAAATGAAGAAAATGGAAGATTTCCATTTCAGAGGAAAAGACAAGGAAAAACCAACTATTGTCCCTTTGACAGGGAACCACATCTAGACGAGGCAATCCAGATCGGAGCGCATGGGCCAGGAAAAGGAAGAAGAAACGCCATATCAGCACAAGAGGACGAAGAGATAACTAAAGGATAACAATATGGAAAATCCCTCAGGATCCTTTGATCCTGAGGGATCGCTACCTCAAAGCTATCTATATTTTTGGTATTTTCGCCTGGCCATTATAAAAAGGGACAGTGCTACTAGCCCAAGGGGCAGACTATTGTTGTTTTATAGAAATTGTTGTTGCAAACTGAACTTTGATCATCGACAAAGAGCGATTACTGTAACTCTGTTTTCATGATTAATACATAAACTTTGTTGTTGTTCTGTCTTTGATTCTGGAGTAACAACAACAATGTATCCCTGGTGGCTAAGGGCTCGACCCTAGTGCATCACTGACTTTCTATACCATTATTTTCCGATTACAAGTCATTTTTGGTTTGATTTCTTTTACTTGCTTCATTTAGTAATCTGTTGTTCCTTGTCATTTCATTTACTGGCTCTGTTATATTTAATTCGTATTTGAATAGTAAGGTTATCATTTGCAACTGAAATGTTATGTTGTTCATTCTGAAATCGTATTGCATTGTTGTTCCTTTACAGATTGACAGTACTGTGTAACATTGTTGTTCATTTACTGTTCATTTAAGGAGTAACATTGCGGTTCATTTACAGATGGGTATTGTTGTTCAATTAGCTACGGTTTACCTCTAATTGTGATTGTTGTTCATTCAGATTATTGTTCCATTGCAACTAAAATTGTTGTCCCCTTATAACTGTGGTTAATATTTATTATGCTAAACTCATATTATTGATTCCATCATTCTAGATTCGTTGTGTGTTTACATTTGATTTAGTTCGATGTTCAATATTTCGTAGACTTCCTTAAGATTGTTGTTCCATTCTTGGTTTGCTGTTCAATTCATTTACTAGTTAAAGATTGATGCTCGATTCCTTTAGATTACGATTATTGCTTAATTCATTCATGTAAGTTAAAGCTTTGATGTTCGATCTTTTCAATAGATTAGTTGTTGTTCCATTTTCTGTTAATTGAATTATCATTTCAAGTAGTTGCTTTGGTGTGAACGGGACGATCTACAATTGTAGCGAACATTGACTATTGCTGTCTAGTTTCCAGATTAGAGATCTTCTCTTTGATTGCTTCCCATTTGCATCAGTTTACAAAGGAAAGAGTTATCATTACTACATCCTTGACTGATGAGTGTTGTAGTTTCTTAAATGAATGATTTAGTTACAAAGCATTTCAGTTTCTTACCATTACATTTAGCGTTTGTTTTCAACATTTATTTACTTTTATAAAAGCACTATGCTACTAGCATTATTCTTGACAAGTGACCGCCTCAGACTGAGTACACTCTTGAGATAACAAATCGTACCTCGATTGATAATTAATGCAGGGTAAATAGAGGTTAAAAAGACCCTTTTTACTGCTCAACAATAAGGGTTGTTGAAACTTTGAAGATATTTTGCAATTGATATATGCTTATACACTAAAGTAAATCCTCCTCAAGTGACAATGGAAAAGCAAAGAGCAATAAATGAATTTTCACAAAACAACTTGCTCTAAACCCTCAACCAAATGATCCAAATAATATATCCTCCAAATGAGAATTCACTATAAATAAATGCTTGGATGCTGTTGAAAAATTCCTTTTGAAAACCACCCAAAAGACCTTAAACTATGTGAAAGGAATACTCATTCTAAGAGACAAATTTCTTAAGTACGAAGCCCTGCAAACAACAAAGCTTGAACTTTGGAATCAATTCCTTTTGTAAAATAGAGATTAGTCCTAAAACACAAATGCACCGTATAATGAGAAAGATATGTGCCCTGGCAATGAAAAAATACCACAAACAAAAAGTTTGAATTTCAACCTCTGAAAGGTGTGGAAAATATTTGCAATAATAAGGGCTCAAACTTTTGTGAAGATGTCTACTAAAAAACCCAAAGATTAAACTGCAAAAGAAAACCTCAGACTAGATATACCAATGCTCTCAATGAAAGGTCAAGGTGTTGGTTTAAAATATAATGAAACCTCTCTTGAAAAATAAAATATTAGTTATGAAATAAAAAAAGAACTAACCAACCCTCAAATGCTAGTTCTCCTCTCGGCTTCCTTATAAAAAAAATGATTAAAAATCGATTTTAAATTTGTTTAAAATCTCAGGGAATTTTCTTTAAAGGCTCAAAGGCTTGAGGCCTTCCATTTTTTTTTCAAATAATTGGTATCTTCAGACCCTATGACCTCTTGCACCATATATTGGAGATGAGCCTCTCAAGCTCACGACTTTGAGAGAAAAGAGGCCTCCAAAAGGAGATTCTGGTCCTACAAAATTCCATAGTTAGATCCACAAAAACTAATGAAAAAACCATTATAAAAATATTTGAAATATCTGCAAAATTGATAGAGAGTTAGTGTAATAAATTATGATGGAGATCAAACCCTTTACAAACACTCAGCCTTCAACTAGAAAATATGCAGTCAATAAGGTGCTCTCGACCTAGGTGAAACAAGGTAGTCAAAGGCTCACGACCAGGCCAAAATTTGATTAAAAATTAATTTAAATTTTATTAAAAAAATTATGGTGAATTTTTCAAGTTTTCAGGGATGAAAACTTCTCAAAAAATTCATTTTAAAACCCTCCTCTATGTTAGAGCCTAGATTTACCTCAGGCTGAAGGGAGGTAGCTTCCAGGGTAACCACAAACCAAGCTTAACTTGGTAGCTAGCCCTACCAGGTCGGGAGAGGGTTATCTCCTTATGAATCTCAGTCAAAATGACTGGATCATGAATAAGATTTTATGCTAGGTATAGTAGCTCAAGGGTTTTGATTGATTTTTTTGTTTTTTGTTGGGTCAGATGGAGCTAGGCAATTTGGGTCTTGGAAATTAGGTTAGAATACAGGGTGTTTTATGGGGCAACGTAGGTATAGGCTTTTGCACTTGAAATTGAGTGAGGTGAGATGTCTAAGACTGGTGAGGAGCTGAGGAGGGCATGTAACTGTCATGTATCCTTCTCAAACAACAGAAAACATAGAATATTGAATGGTTTCCCAAGGTAGAGCACTTCAAACAATGAATTCTACCTATCTATCTTGATATCATTCAGTCAGAAGTAGTGAAATAGATGATGGCACACATAAAACATGTAAACAACTGATAACAAAAGAAAAAACTATGCAAAAGCACCATACCACAGGTATCCCATAAAAATAGCTGCAACTCTTATTAATTTCCTTGCCAAACTGCTTACAATATTGTTCAAAGCATCCAAGTGAATCCAACCCTTGCAAATGAGAAAGAAAATACATAATATAGACAAAAAAACTACTCATCCTGACCATCAGGGGTGGAATCCATGAGAAGAGGGGTGGTTTCAACCATTTCCAAACAAGAACCAAGAATATAGGCAGTCAAACAACATGCCTCTATAAGTAGGGAAACTGATTCATTTGCTCCAAAACCACCTCCAACTAATGAATCTACCCTATAAAACTATTTTACCATCACAATTACATACCATGTCAACAATTACATTAGTAAAAACAACCATGAGGAGAGAGAAATCAGATTCCAGTCAAAATAGGCGAAATTTCGATTTTCTAAGCAAAATGGTCAAAAACGCAGTGCCACTGGCCAAAAGCGCAGTGCCACTGGCCAAAAGCGTAGTGCCACTTTCAACACACTTTTGGAGGCCTTCCCCTTAGCCAAATTGAGCCCATGATAGCTCATTGGAAAGGTTTTCAAGTATAATTTTTGGAACACCTAGAATGCTTGAATTTGTAGGTCATTTGCCCCATCAAAACTTGAATCTCCCAAGACTGCTTCTGTGTGTCCAAAAAGAAGTAGAGAGGTCATTTTTTGGTGGTTTTTGGACCTTTTGGTGACCCAGATTTGCTCCAAAACCTCTGAAAATTCCAGGGTGCATTTCCTCATCCTACTGAATCCAAATATGCAAACCTTTTATCCATCTGATGCTCTAGGAAAAAGCGTAGCGCCGGTGGCACTGTGCTTCTGGGCAAAATTCTTGTGTTAAAAATTACAAAATTTCAAAAATGCAAAAACTTTCCAAAATTTGCCCAAATTTGGCATGGGACACCACCATCAGCTACTTTGATGGGCTAGGGAGTCTTCAGCCAACATTCTCAATTTATCTTTCTTCTTTTTGCCTTCCAAATCTCTCATTAGCCTTGCCTTCAATTTTCTAATCCTCATGTTACAGATTTTGTTGCAGGTCATGTAATGGTAGGCCATGTGGCGAAGCATCTTCTTATCCCTGTTGGCCTTCTCAATCAGCCCTTCAAGATGTATGTTGACCCTCTCAAGCCAAGTTTCCCTTTCATTTTCAATCTCTTGCTCAATTTGAGTCAATGTGACTTGAGCCTCTTTGGCCATTTGCCTATTGGCTTTGATCATTTTCAACTCCATGAGGACTTGCTTGTCACTCAATTGTTTGTTTTCCTGCTCTAAATATTTGATGATGAACTTGGCTCTCTCTAAGTTGTCCACAAAGGATTCTATTTGAGCTTCTCTCTCTTGAATGATGATGTCCTTGATAGTTTCTTCATCCTGAGCTTCCAAGTCAATGATGTCAACTCCATGATAAGTAAAGTGTTGTTGTGGCTCCTCATGCTCAATGAGATCAAAATCTCTTTCCTCCTCATCACCAAGATCTTCCTCCTGCACTTTTTCCTTGCCTTTTCTCAACTGCTCAACCTGTACCTGTTTTGTCGATGACGAAGGCAAAGCCCCTTCCACACCTTGTGGAGCAAACATTTGCTTGTGGACTGATGATGAAGGCAAGGCCCCTTCCACACCTTGCGGAGCAAACACTTGCCTAGCAGCTACAAAAGGTCTCCTTGTGCCTCTCTGATATGTTAAGTACACTGGCACCTCAACAGTTTTGGTTTCCTTGACCTCTTCCCTTGTTTCTCCATGGCTAGAAGGCCCACCTTCTTCTTGATGCACTGGTGAAGGGATCTATGGACCTTTGAAAATCTCATGAGCAATAAAAGTCTCCCAAGGAATGTTAAGAAGACTGAGCTGGTAAAGAACAATGATTTTGATCAAAGAGTAATGATAGATGTTGTTCAACTGCTGAGGGTATGGTTTCCTCCGCACAATGTGAGCTATCTTATCAATATTTCTAAACAAGAAATATGGGAGATTTATCATTTTTACCCTAGTGAAGTGCATGAGGAGTCTGATATGGTAAGCATATAACCAGGAGAATCTGCCTTCACAAGTGAAATACTTGATGATAATCCTCATCAAAGGAACATACCTGTTCTCCAAAAATTTAAAGGGGAAAAGTATCTTCACCTGGTTTCTGTATTGAGGCTTGATGTAAGGTTCATAGTACTCCACATTAAGATCATGACCCTTGTACCATTTTTCACCAACATTAGGGATTCCAGTGGCCTCTGATATGACAGCTGGTGATATTGCAAAGGTTACTCCAGCAAGTGTCACCTCTTTTTTATGTAAATGAGTCACAAAAAGTTTGGCCAACTCATGTTGAAACTAAACTCTTTCCACCATTTCAAAAAATTCAAAACATGCTTGATGTCTGAAACAAGAAACTGCAAGTGGGCAAGCCTGTAATTCTCTCAAACTAGTCGGCTCCTCTCTGATGATTTTTCCTCCTTTATGGGGCTTCTCTATTGCCTATGCCTCTCCATAGAACTGTCACTCAATGTTTTCTCCTCATACTCTTGATAACTGTCTCTGTCCATGCTTCCCTTAGTTTGCATAGTGGTAACGTATGGATGGCGGTATAGGCAATGAATTGGAGGAATGGGTGCAAATGAAGGTGTGGGAAAAATATATGTGGGAGGGGTTTTTGGGAGTGACAAGTAAATGATAGGATAGGATAGCAATAGTGGGGATGAGGGTTTTGGCTTATGAAATGAGTGGTAGGATAACTAGGGTTTACCATATAGATTAGGGTTTTAATTTCAAAGATGAAAACCTAGAAAATCTTGACATGAACATCACAAGATTAGGAGGAGCTTGGGAACAAATATTATATATGGAAAAGATAAAATTACATCATGAAGAAAGATAATAAAAAAATAATACTCTGTTTTCACCTCAAAACAAGTTTTGAGGTGAGAACTACATTCGGCTCTCAACTGATAAATTATGATTTTAACAATGATTATTAGTCTCCTCATATCCTTGCTGACCATTATTGGCATGAAATAACTGATTTTGACCATGATAAAACCCTAAAACCTAAGACACCAAAACTTAAGACCTAATAAGATAAACTGTAGAGTAAATCATGAACCATGACTGAAATATGAAAGAGGATCAACAAGTACAAATTATGAGGAGAAAACCTGGATGTAAACCCTACCATCAGTGAATCCATGACCTAATGGAATGACTCATCAGTATGGGACGCATACTATGAAGTGCAAAGAGAGAATTTTGATCACTAATGGCAGTGTGAAGACATTGACACTAACACTCTAGACTATATTTTTTGCACTAGGTAGAAGCAACCTCCTCTAGAGCTCTAGGCCTTGACAAAATTTGCCCTTAAAAGATGTGCAACTTATATAAGAATTAGCAAATGAGAACATGCTTCAAAAATTGAAATTTTGTGCTCAAATATTATAAAACCCCTTCCAAAAGAAAAATAAAAAATTATAACTATAAAAGGACAAGGGTTAGTAAGGATAAAAGAAAAAGGCAACACAACAAGCCTTAGAGGCTTGTGACATCTTATAAAAAAAAAATTCAAATGAATTTAAGCCTCCAAAATCGATCAACATCTGCAAAATATGAATGATAAAACCCTGCAAAGAAGATATTAGTTTGCTGCAAAACGAGGATTAGAAGATCAACAACATTAAACTCAAATTCAAGTTTCCAAATGCCTGTGGACTACAAGGTTAGTAATCAAATAACTTTGTGGTCTTCCTCTAAGAAATTTACAAAATTTCAAACAATAAATATCTTGCCAAAAATTCAATGAAAAAATCCCTTTGCAAAGAAAAAATGATCCTTTGTAACAAATGGATGGATATTTGACCTATATTTTGAAATAAAGTGAGGCCCTAGAAGGCCTTGCGGCTAGGCCAAAAGAAGTCCCAAAGGCTAGCGACTAGCCCAAATAATCGGGATCAACCCCTTTATCCCCAAAAATATATGTTTATGATCTACAAAATCAAAACCCAAGTTAGATCTATAAGGAGAAACTTGAGAAATAAATTTTAACATTTATTAACAAAAATTTAAATGAAAAACCCTTGCAAACTCAAATTTGATGAGAGAAAAAGGGCCTCAAACCCTGCGGCTTATGAGAGGGAAGACTTAATTTTTTTTTTTAACCCTCCAGAAAATAGCTTGCCAATAGATCTTAGCTTATGAGGCTAGAAAAAAAAAGCTGCGACCTCCAAAAATTAATTTCTAAGGCATGTAATGAAAAATCCCAGGGAAATCATAAAATTTTGTAAAAAAAATAAAAATAAAGACCCTTGATTTTTTTTCACTTTAATGCTTAGGAAACTAAAATGATGCCTTGCAGCCCTAGAAGGAGGGTATTAACCCTCTCGATCTTCACCAAAAAATTCTGCAAGTTATGTTTTAATCAAAATTGTGTGCGGTTAGGGCTATAATGCCTCCAAGGCCACTTAACTCTCTAAAAAATAATTAAACTGAAATTTCAAGGCTCAAAAGTGATGTTACAAAATAAATCAAAGCCTTAAACCCTAGCAGTCAGGATGGATGCCAGATAGGAGGATTTTGCTAGATTTTAGGAGCCCCCAAAATATATTATATATTTGTCTTCTAAGCCCAAAATCCACCTACAAAAAAATGTTACAAATAAATCTAAATCTAGATCCTTATTCCTCCTCTTTGGATCTGTAATAAATCTCAATAACCCCCCCCCCCCGCCCCCCTCCCCCCCCCCACACACATATAAAGGGTTATAAAATATTCACAGAATTTTTTTTACACATTATAGTTCTATTTGATCAAAGGAGTATGAGTACAACTACGCTCCTTGATCAATATATTTGGGCTCTATATTAGCTAGATCTATCAATTTATAGCACACTAATAAGAAAGTGGATAATATTTGACAAGTTTTCACAAGCAAAGACTAAGCAATGCAAAACTCATTAGATAAATCCTTAGAGATAGACAAAATAGGCTCTTCAATTCCTCTGTCTTGGGAGTTGGCTGACCCAACCAAGGACTTCCCCCCACACCCAAGATATGAAAGTGGTTTATATCTACGCACTTTAAAACACAATTGTTTATTCACAGGGGTTAAATAATAAAATTGAAAGAACATATCTAGAGATACTTTCTAGACCTATTGAATTCAAAATTAATTCTCTAACCCAAAAACTAATACAAGATACCTATCTAAATAGTTAGTCCATAAATGACAGGTGAAATAAAAATATATCAATTAGATCAATAGAGTATTAAAAGCATAATTAAAAATGCACTACCGCATAGAAAAGTAGATATGCACCACTTATGAATGAACCTTAAATACTTTTGCTCTATTATTCCAAGAAAATTTACAAATTTCAGCAAAGCTTTGCTAGTTAAGAGTTTGATCACGATGTGTTACAATGAGGAGCCTATGCTTCCTTATATAGAAGAAATTGAGAGTTCTAGAGACTATTCCAAGTGAAAAATGGCTAGGTCCATAAAGTTGCACAAATTTGATTTGATCCTGGCTAGTTAAATGCTTGATCCATGTCAAAATAAATGTCCACCCTTGATTGCTTGAGAAAAAAATTGGATTCCTTGATGATGGATTTTTTCTTGGTCCAATTTTTTTTTTCCTTGAAAAATTGCCATTCACTTAACCAACTTGGACAATAAATTTGATTTTCTTTAAAAAATCAAAATTTCTAGGAATTTATTCCTTTTTTTCGGCCCAATGAATTTTTGTTGAATTTGTGCCTGCCTGATTTGTGGAGATTCCCTTTTTGCAAAGTGCACATTCCATTTTATAACATTTTTCACTTGGAGAGAATTTTATTTTTCTCTCAGTTTTATTTTTTGACCAATATCTAGCTAATTATTTTTCCATTTTTTGTCAAAAAATAGAAATAAAAATAATTTAGGGGATAGACATAATTCCAACCCTCAAAATTTGTCTAAATATAAAGTTGAGGTGTAGAGGTTCTAATTATAAGTACCCATACCCCCATCAACTTTTATAGAAATTACATTTTACGATTTACATCAAAATAATAATTAAAACTCTTACTAGAGGAAAATTTTAATAATTAAAACTAGACACCTAGAATTAACAAAATTTTGCAAGACTTTAGATATGATCTAGTATGACATTATACATTGACTCTATACAATATGACTCACCTAAGACATCATCATCGAGCCCCACTTTAGCTATAGGGTATATTTGGGAGAAAAACTCCGCTAATTATTTGATGTTTAGGAAAAACTTAAATAATTAGTTGAGGTTAAAAAAAATCCATAGAATGAAACTCTTTACTTCAATTTTTTAATTTTAGCTAGGTGTTTTATATGGTTTGATAAACATACTAGAATCATTTTTACAATGGTGATCCATAGGGCTACAGAATTTGGGATTGACAACTTTGACAAAATTATTAAAAGATGATGATGATCTCTAGATGTTTGACCGCTCAAACGGGATGTAATGTTTTGAAAAAATGAAAAAATGAGCACTACTATAGGGTTGTTGAAACAAAGTAGTCAACATATACACATGCTCATAAGAATCTACTCATTGATACCTTTGTTCCATCACGAAGCCCGATGCCTGAACTTGAGAAAAGTCTCATCAAATATTAACCATCTTTGGATTCACATCAGTTCACGCTAAACTTACCATTTTCGGATCTCGAGTCTCCACTCTTTCTTTGGAAATGATTTGGAAATAACCCATAGTCACGAAGGCTTGATACCCCAACATGATTCCTGTCAAAATATTGAAAACCACCCATATTCCTTTGACCAATGCTATTTTTCCCATTATCAAATCTCGGATCTTGGGAGGGCCCGATGTAGATATCAACCATCTTTTGCATCAATGCAAAAATAACTTAAAATGCAGGAAAACGAATCAATTGAAATCGGTTCCATGCCTTAATTTGCTTGAATTTAGACTATCATGACTTCTGGTTAGTTTCATAAAAAAATGCCTTTAATGCATTAATTAATTTAATGGACACTTTAGCAGATTGAAATAACTTGAGTACAGGTGGAATTTTGAAAAATTTGATTGGTCTCTTAAAATAATGTATACTAATGAACAAAGACGAGGAAATGAGTGCACGGTATAGCGGATGGGCAGTCGGCTTTCTCACACCTTGATTGTATTCGATTCTCTATGTTGTGTAACATTGTGATTGTATATCAGGTTGATGGAGATTGATGTGACATGTATATATTGTAAATAATGTACACTTAGACCTAATACAACTTCTACTGGGGACTAGCCCCCCATTATTTCATAGATTTGAGTTTGAGCAAACACGTCCTTCTTACATAATGAAACAAATTGATGAAGTCTTATTCATATCCAAATAAAATACACTATGGTTGTATTCTTGAGTCATTATTATCCCCTTTTATTTCATTAGCTTGAAGTTTGTATGTACATATAGTAAAATCAAATAGGTCATAAATTAGTGTAAGAGAGTTATAAAATTTTGTTTATTCTATTTTGATGCTACCATCATCTTCTCGTTGAAAGCTCTATTTTGGAGTTCTAAAAAAGCTCTATTTTGGAGTTCTAAAGACAATGATATGGCCCTTGGAAATTTTTGTATTATAACCATGTTCTTTATTATTTATTATTTCATTTGATTTTATCTAATTCTTATTTTGTTTTTTCGAATTTATGTTCTTTAATTCTTATTTTGTTTTTTTGAATTTATGTTCTTTAATTTAATTTTAATTGACTTGCATTTATTTCAGGTTTTATATAGCATGCATATTATCTCTTTTTTTTTTTTTTTAAATTTATGTTCTTTAATTTAATTTTAGTTGATTTGCATTTATTTCAGGTTTTATATAGGATATATATTATTATTTTTTAATTTAATTTTAATTGACTTGCATTTATTTCAGGTTTTATATAGCATATATATTATTATTTTTTATCATTTTTTATTATTATATGGGAGGCCTTTAATCTTGGGAGTTTATTAGTCACTTATGCTTTGGTCCATGAAGTCTCATTTAATTTAATTTTTTAATTTTATTGATTTTATTTCATTTAATTTAGATTTCCATGCACACTCAAAACATTCATATATTATTATTTTTATCATTTATTATTATTATATGGGAGGAATTTAATCTTGGGAGTCCATTAGTCACCTCACTTATGCTTTGGTTCATGACATTTCATTTAAATTTATTTTATTTTTTATTTTACTGAATTTATTTCAAATAATTTAGATTTATTTTTTATTTTATTGATTTTATTTCATTTAATTTAGATTTCCATGCAGAGTAGAACATTCAACATGGACTCTTTCTTCTATACCCTTCACTTTACTTTCATACAAACCATGCTAATGGAAATATACAATATAAATCCTTAAAACTTTTCTCCCACCATACATCTGGGATATTTCTTTTAATGAATTAATGAATATGTATACATATTAATGAATTCCCAATAACTGTTTACTAGGTTGTTTACTAATATGTATTTGATTTAACAATTGTCTGGTTATGTGGAACATTTCCTTAATCTTATGGATTATTCTTATCTCATTTTTTATTTATGTCAATCCTCCATATTGACCATGAGTATGTATTTTTGTGCTTCTCTCTGCAACTATTTATTAAGTTAAGGAAAATGTATATTTGTGATTAATCATTATAAGGTTATATGAACTACTTCTATAACTTGATAGCTTATATTCATCTCATGTTCATTTTATTCTTCATGCTCCTAACTGAGATATTATGAATTTTTTCTATATATTAGTTAGGATAGTATGGCTTTAGAATAGAAATAGGTTAGTTATTTCTACTTTTTGCATAGTAGCTCAGAACTGCATCAATCATTTAGAAGATCTTCAATGAAAGTCTCCTTTCAAGGAGAAAATTTCCCTTAGTGGTAATTGGGCCCACATACTGGTGGACGTCACTACACCAAATGAATAAAGGTCTAATTAGGACCTTCATCGAGTGATGATCACCTGTTGCAAGTAGGAAATTTATGCCTGTCAATAGGGTCCTTTTGAATCCAAGCATCAATATGATTTTTTCAATCTTTTCTCTTCCAAGTGATTTGGTATATACGTCTACAATTTTCTCATTTGCGGAATAATTTCTTAGATGAATAGTCTTCACCTCTACATGGTGTCAAATCAAATGATACTTTGTGTTGATATGTTTGGTTCAATCATGGAATTTGGGATTCTTAGCCAATTTAATTGCAAAATTATTGTTAATCAAAAAGGGAGTAGAGTTCACTTGTTTCTCCTACAAGTCTTCAAGAATTCTCCTAACCCACACAATCTCATTTTTTGCTTATGCAACTTGATCTGAGATCACCCCTAGGTGACCTCAGAAAAATTAATGAAGGTATTACAGACTCATGTGCTAGTGTGTGCCTATGTTATTTTAAGCAATGGATCGATAAGATTGCGAAATACACAGGCAATTGGAAAGCAGTAAGAGAAACACAACAAGCAGAATGAAAAAACACAACAATTTAATAAGGAGTTCACCCAATCCTCCTGGGCTACGTCTCTTGGTCTAGCTTTCAATGGTGGCCTTATTTATTATGTCTTTAAGCAGAGTTTTTACAATGAGGAGCTCAATTTGAGTCTCCTGAAATAGATGATGCTTAGTAGGGTGGTTCTTGGATTCCCCAAGCCACTAGAGTACACAGACTCCTCCTTACCAAGTCTCGACCTCAACTGGTCTTAATGGGATGAGTTCAATTTGGTACTCAGTTCCCAACAGATATCCTCACAGGGATTGCTTGAACCTCTCAAGCCCTCTCAGTTCTGTCTACTCGATGCTACCTTAGTTCTGCAAGTCAGCTCGACTTCTCTATTCTCTGCTTCTTGCTTCACTCTCTGTTCTGTCTCATTGTCTCCCCTCTGCTCTTTGTTTGTCTGTGGCTTAAAGCCAATCCGTCCCTTGACTATTCGCTTCCTCTTCCAGCCCTTTGGATCACTTGCCTCTGTCCGCTTGGAATTCCCTTCTTCCACGTCATCGACACTATGTAACGTATCACAGGGAGGTGGCCACTTGTCCCCTCACGAACTGAGTGCCAGCTCATCCTCGAACGGTTGTTACTTCAGTTACTCTGTGAAATGATTCATCCACTAGCTCAGTGGTCAAATTGGACTTCAAATTTCATATGCCTCAGCCTATTCTTCCGTCAAATCCGGTTTCCCATCGGTGCTATCTCTGCCGTTAGATCTGGAGCCTCCAGATCCTACGATTATCGCTTTTATCGCATGGGTGACTTGCTCGATTGTTAGCCCACGATGAGAGTGGTTTTTCTCTCTCATCCATCAGATACGCGTCATTCAACATATGGAATCACTTGGTCCTCTGACAAACCTGCTTACCGCCCGAAATGCCTCCGATATTCCGCTGGTTTTGGAGTGCGGGACCCACCTGTCAGTTTCAGCGCTTTTCCCACGGTTTTTCGGTTTCCCTTGTGACTGAGTGCTCGGGGATTTTCCTTCTCGAGGGGTTTTTCCCCGCTAATCACGCATCAGAAACAACCTCTATTTCTGGGTTTGAGCTTCCCAACTGCCATTTTTGTGCCATGCACAGTCCCCATGGGCCAACGGTCAGCGTGCTTTGACCGAAGGTCCTTGTTGCTCTGTGCTGGCTGCAAATTACCATTATACAAAGGTTATTTCTGATAGCTCGTCATTTACAAGATTTTGAAGTTTGTCATGATTTGAAACAGTCATAGAACTATGATAATGTTCATGGATCTAATTCAGATCACAACTACCACATATTGTGCCTTTTTTTATGAAATCTGTTGGAGCTAATTATTTGCTTGACCTACAAGAGTCAACTTTTGATCCAAGGCTCATAATATATCATGAAGTAGCAAATCCATTTTCCTTGTCTCCAAAGTCTAAATCATAATATCAAATCAAACTAAAATCATCCACCTGTGAATATTTGAGTCCAAAGTCTTGAGTTCCTTTCAAGTACTTTATAACTATTTTTGTAGTAGACCAGTTTCCTTGGATTTTATGAGTTTGCATACCTTCAATTCTTGTCCCATCATAACAAAACCTTCTAGTTGAGACATGAAGACATTTTATTTCAAGTCTCCATTCAAGAAGGCAATATTTAGATCCATTTGGTGAACTTTCCATCCATTTTGAGTTTCCAAGGAAAATATAGTCTAGACGGTGGCCCATTTTGTTGTGGAAGAAAAGGTCTCTTCATAATGAACACCTTATTTCTGTCCAAATCCTTTTTCTGTGAGCCTTGCTTGTTCTTGTCAAGTGAACCATTTGACTTGTACTTGTTTTTGTATACCCACTTGCATCCAATTGGTATGGTTCCAAACAGATTTCCACCAACTTCCATGTTTCATTCTTTATGGGAGCATCATACTCCTTCTACATTACTTCTTTCCATTCATCATGAGAAGCAACTTGTTTAAAGGAAGTTGGTTTAAAGTTAGTAGAAAAATTCAATTTACAAATGATATGAAACATCCATTGCACATAGTATTGTCATTGATGAAAACAAGATGTCATTGATGTCAAAGGGGTGCATGGGACAACAACAACAGGGTTTTTTGAGAAGCAAGATGACAACTTAACCTTTTGTAGGATCTTATTGCACGAAGATATGGATGCATGAAGTTATTCATTTTTTTTTTTTTTTATGTATGTATTTATAATGTTCAATATATCCTACAAATAACATGGTTGGATAGAGCTCATTGATGCCTTTCCAACGATATATTATTCTAAAAAACTCCTCCCAGATGAAAAGTTATGGCTAATTGAAAATCAACGTTAGATTGGTTCAAATTTCAAGGGAAAACTATAGGGCCAAACCCAAAAATTTATTTTGTTAAACAATGGGTAAGTTTAGGGAAAATCCACCATTGAATAGGCAGATCAATAGCCACAATCACACGAAGTTGCACACTAGTTAAAATCATTAAAGGGTGTGCAATGCTTGGTTGATTCAATGGTTCTCCCAACAGATTAATAGTTGAATGAGGAAAAAGTTGCATGATGTTTAACTATCACTATTAGACCTATCAAATAACAACACATGGTATAATTTTGTTAGACAATGATGCAGACCAATCAATTATTAACACTTGTCCCATTAGTGTAGTTAGCATAAGCTAATGTGGCACCGCCAAGGGCTACCACATGGCAGGCATAAATGGCATTTTCAGTTGTCCATTAGGAATGAATTTGGATGACACATGACCCAATCAAGGTGTGCCATATGGAAAGTGTGATGTTATAATGACATCATCAAATGGACAAACATGGACTTAAGGACCATGCCATATTGTTTAGTCAAGTGCATAGGAAAAGGAGCTAAGCCAGTGTGGAGCCAAGTTATTTGTTGAGCAATAAGGGCATATGGTCACCCCAACGTTTGAATTGTGGCATTAACCTCAAACCAAATGTATAAATACATGTTACTAGGGCTATGTTGGCATGGAACAAAGAGAAGAATCACTGTATGACAATTGAATTGATTTGTGTTGACATATCTCTAGTCGCATTTTCAATCCATGGAAGACGAGTTATGTATACGATGCATGGTTTATGACGACATATCTCTAGTCGCAGTTTCAAGTCCATGGAGGATGAGTTTTATATGATGCATGGTTTACCGTGACATATCTCTAGTCATAATTTTGGGTCCGTAGAGGATGATTTTTATATGAACTATGGTTCACAATTATGTTGATATATGTTTCAAATGTGGTCTTAGACTATGAAGGATCTGTGGAACTATGGAAAAAAATGTGATCACTTGGCGCTCGATTGTGAATTTTTGGATGATTGTTGTTGTGCGTTAAGTTTGTTGCACTCACGAAGGGAAACTTTTGATAAAGGGAAAAATTTTGTCAACAAAATGGGTGCAAAATCATGGCTCTACAACCCATGAACGATAGCCCAATTGGTCAACGCACTGGATTGGAATTTGGAGGTTTCAAGTTCGAGTCCTATCGGCAACATTATATGTGGTATTGTATTTTATATAGTTGTATGACCCCACAATTTTCATATGGTATGAAGTTTGGCATATGACCCCACGACTTGCATATGGTATAAAGTTTGATATGTGTTCTATGGCCCCAAGCTGGTATAAAGGTTGATATATGTTGTATGACCCCATGCTAGTATAAAGTTTGACGTATGTTATATGACCCCGTTCCAGTATAAAATTTGATATATATTGTATACTGTGTGGGGCATTACCACTTGGTATATATGTTGGTGTTAATATATGATATGACTCAATACACATATTGTATGTGGTATACTTGAAAGGGTTCTAGAAGGACTAAACCCATTTGACAAGTTTGACATACAAAAAAACCAGAGAAGGAAAAGTGATCATTGGATGTTTTATTTTTGGGGTTTCATATCTTCATAGCATTGTGACATTATTGAAGGGAAAACTTTCACTTGGGCATTTGGAGGCATATGTAAGCCAATTTCAGATTCAGAAGAAGCAAGTTGCTTAGAATTATGAGTAGATAAGCTTTATGAGAACATTAATACAGATTAGAAGTATCAATATTTGTAGTGACAGTGATAATGGGTGTGTAGGGTTTTCAGGTTGTAGTGAAATAGATGGTGGCAGTGATTGTATGTGAAGACTACGATGATGATACTAATTGTAGAATAGGACATTACTTATGGTTCAATCGTATATGATAATGGTGGATCCAATTTGAAAATGTGATGAAATAGAGGTCCAAAAGGAAGTTGAAGAAGGAGGTTGGAGCTTCAATAAAGTTAGAGCCTAGAGCAGGTTGGAGCATACTCATTCTTAAGGTTAGAGCCTCAATCAAGTTGTTTCCTATAGTGAGAAACTACTTGAATCTTCGAGGTTGATGTCTCAATTTGGTTGTAGCCTATAGTGAGAAACTGCTTACATCTTCGAGGTTGGTGCCTCAATTGGGTTCTAGCCTACTACAAGTGGTAACTCACATATTTTTAGGGTAGTTTCCTCTCGTAGGTTGGGTCATTAATGTAAATAAATTGAAGACTAAGTAGGATTTTCTCCCATTTTGGTTTCCACCTAAAAATTTGTGTTTGCTTGTGATGTGACAATTTCTTGTGTTGTTTCCAATTATGCTAATTATGTGATGATGCATTGTATTATGTATATGTATCCATTCCCGTATTTGTTTCAGTGCAACATAGCTTTGAAGGCTCTGTAGACACCCAAAAAATTGTTGACTAGTAAGATACTTTAATAGGTTCCTATAAAACTTAAAGAAAATTACCTCATTGAAAGCCTGGAATATTTATATAAAAAAACCTGTAATTGCTTAAATCAAAGAATTCTGAGATGGAATATATAGGAAAACCCTTAAAAAGTTCTAAGAGGGAAGTCCACGAGGAAATCCATCTTCCAAAAGAAAGAAAAAAGGAATGCAACAATCGATTAGACATATAAGCTCTAAGTTGAAGACATTTAACCTGTGGAAATGGAGGATACTAGGGTAACTTGTTGTATATTGTAAAATCCCTTTAGCACCTGTACAATTGCAAAACAAAAGGATGTTGTTAGAGAGGCATATCAAGAACCTGTAAAAGGGATTGGGCTTGGATGTAATTAGGCTTTACCTGACAAAAGATGGTAATAATGGGAGCCCCAGACTGTTTCATGAGGATGAGATCATCTAAGAATCATTTTGATTGTGCATAATTTAGAGAGAAAATTGCAATGTGCACATGAGGCTCCATGGCCATTGGTTTCACTTCATCATTGTTGTTACAAGGGGTTTTGAAGATAGAAAATTATGTAGAGTAGAGCGTAAATGAATGATATAGGGTTTCAATTCGTCAACTCTCGAGGGTTTGAAGAAAATGGCAGTGGAGGTTTCAAATACAAAGTACCCTCCACCTTGAAATCACTATATCCGGTGACTTGGTAAGTGGTCTGATGTGGCATTTGCAAATATTAAATAATTTGAGGCCATTTATTTTTTGTGTACCATGTGTTTGACGAAATATTAATTTCGTCTTTAAAAAATGTCTTAAAATACCCTCTTATGTAGTAGTGTTGAGACCTTATTTGTGGCAACAAACTATCACTGAAGTATTATTTGTGGCAGCAAGAACTTTCTAAGGCATATCTATGGCAACAAATTGTATAAAAGACAGTAAATGCGAAAGCGAACCAGTTGTGGCATTATCTGTGGCATTGCGATCTTTTTGAGGCCTTATTTGTGCCATCCTAAGTCACATGACAGGAGGACATGAGACAAAAAAGAAATTTAAATATGAGTATTCGATATAAGATATAATGACCCCGAAAACATGACACAAGGGACACATTTCAGACACACACACACACACACACATAATATCGAAATATAGTTCTTGATCCATATTAAGTTACTGAAATATAGTATTAATTTATTAATTTACTACATCAATGATGTTCATTGATCATAGTTCAATGTACATTCTTGAATCTTCATGTTATTAACTTATTAAATAGATTGAGAACCAAATCAAGGATCTCAACAGGGGCATTCTGTGTATTACACTTGTGATATGAGACACTGATATTTCCTTTCTCGATAGTTCTAGCTCTCTTGTTGACTAGTATACGAATATGACTTACTCAAGTTGCATATCCTGGAAAATGTGGGAAATTGCAAGACAAACACAACTAGGTATAGCCCTATATATTTAAGTCAACTCTTCGTAGCCATTGGAATTTGCAATTAAAACAATACAATGGCTATATCTACATGCTTTCTTCATTGGTCAAACTTGGACATATGAAGGGAATCAAAAAATGTTTTGAAGAGTGGGAATTCGATGGCCTAAGTTATGATATCAGAGTTCCCAATGTACTAATTGATGCCTATATCACAAAAGGAATGATTGAAAATGAAGACCATAGAGACTTTCTTGAACATGTTTTAAAAAAAGGAGGAAAACTAAATTTCAAAACATGGGAAATTTTTGTGGATGTATATTTAGAGAATAAGCAAATTAATCGAGCTACAAAGACCATGAAGAAAGCTATTTCAAAATTTAAAAATCATGAATAGAAGCCGACACTTGAAAAGGCACTTGAATACATTGATACAAATTATATAGATATGGGTGTATGGAATACAAGAAAATGATGACCTAGTCCCCATGTGCTCCAAAACAAGAAATTTAAGCCCCAAACCATGAACGATATTATGTAGGACCCGGGTTGATGTGAAGTTGAAAGTTGGGAATCACTGAAGGAACTTCCAACACAACACAACAATGACTCCAATGAGCAAACAATGACCAACTTCCAACACAATGGTGATTCCATCGAGCTTTGATGATAGAAAATGACTGAAATAAAAAAAAAGAACCATGCGTGGGTTTTATGAGATATTTTTCATGGGACACGTGTCCTAAGAGGAAAAAAATGGTAGGGAAAAATTTTTCCACGTTGAAAACGCGTGTTACAATTGGAGGAAATGATAAAAACCATTTTAGACACGTTTTAGGTCGTATTTCATGTCCGACACGTGAAATACGGGACATGTGACCCTGAGGGACATGTCCTGTGACTTAGGCGTCAATGGAATCTTTATAAGACCTTATCTATGGCAACAAATTATCTCTAAGGCATCATCTATGGAAACAAACTACCTAAGACATTATCCATGGTTGTGATATATTTCTGGGGCATTATCAGTGGTAGCAAGATAATTATAAGGCATGCTAATGCTATTTTCTAAGGAAAAAAGGTTGGAACAAACCCTGAGTATCAATATATTATTATTTTTAGACAACAAAGAGGTCGAAACCCCATTATATGTGGTAGAGAGGTTGGAAAATACAATGAAGTGTATATCTAAGCAGCGGGAGGCCCATACAAGTTTTCTTGTAGTAGAGGATAGTTATGAATCAATTCCCTGTAACAATAGAAGGTTAATGAATTATTTCTAAGGTCGTGGCTAGTAGAAAAGATCACAAACAGGGGGTTGCAAGAGTTTGAGGTGTAACCGCTGATTGGGGTTGAAGCAACTAGGGTCATCAATAGCGTGGAGAAACCAACGATACCAGTTAGCGTGGCTATGAAAATAGTGTTGAGAGAGTTCTCAAACTGGTGATGATTATCTATAGTTTATGGAAACTCTGTTACGATATTGTAAGTCTGTAATCACGTGTTGAATCAACATTAGATTGTAAACAATTGTTTGTGGAATCAACTAGCTGCTAAATTCCAATTAAATAGCATCATTATTTCACTGATTAATGAGTATTGTAAGATTGTGATGAAATACCATTCTTCTTGTATTCATTGAAAACCATAGATAGTAATTATATCCTAAGGGTAATTCTCTCTAGAGGGATAAAACAACATCATATATGCAGTGAGAGGGGTGGACCCACGCTTTTTTATCCCCTAAAACCCTTTAGCTTTATTTCTTGTTTCACTCTAATTTCCTACTCTGTTTCCTATTTCCAGTAACATAACATCCAATGCCCTGTAAAATACATCAAATAAGATTAGTTTAAATTCATTCATGATTCCTTGGAGACAATTCAAGGGAGCAGGAGTGGGGAATGATATTTTCAAAAGCTCTTGGGTTAGGAGTGAACTAGGAGCGGATTTTTATATAATATATATTTTTATATATTTTCATGCATATATGTCAACAAAAGCATGTAGAATGATGAATTATATATAAAAAACATGGATTAAACCATATAACATCAATCATCTAGAAGTTATAATCTTTATCAACCACATGTCCACAAGTTACAAGTTTTCATTTATATAGCATGTAAGGGTGCACATAACCAAAATAGCATCGAGTTCAATCCATCTCTGAACCAAAAATACATCAACACAAATGATTTAGATGGCCTCTAACATCCAAAAAAATCATGCTACAACAAATACCTACATATCATCAAAATCATTGCCTATCTTTGGATCTTTGTCATTAATATCACCCTCTAAGCATTAACATAAGATAGAAAAATGTAGCATGTCAAGTCAATATTTTGTTTGAGTGATGGGTAAATTTTTAGTAGGGCCATGATAGAGGAGTTTGACAACCAAGGTCACTAATATCAAGGTACATATAGGGCTTGGTTATCTTGATTAAATACAAGTTCCATACCCTAGTACATGACATAATCTAATGGAAACACTTCAATCCCCCCAATCCTGAAATCCTGAAAAACTGATAACTTTGCTAGATTTTGAGTGAGATGTAAAATTCTACTTTCTCTATATTAAATCCAATGAGGTTAGAACCACTCTCAAATATCCTGAGTCATTTCATGGTAATGTAAAAATTTTAAGTAAAAAGATGAAAATGAAAGATAAAGGAGAATGTCACTTACATTCTCCTTTATCTTTCATTTTCATCCTTTTAATTTAAGAATTTAAAATTACCATGAATTGCATATCAATACTAGGGCCATAGGCTTGAATATTAGGCCGCCCCACTAAAAAAATATTGTTTCTTTGAAAAAAAATTGTGTTTGGAACATATTTGTGAAAAAAAGTTTGTGAAAGATCTAGGGAGTGATTTGTTTTTGCAAGAGCACGCTCCCAGGTCGCTCTTGATCTGCTCCCGATCAAAGCATGCTTCAGGAGTGAATTCGAGTGGGGGGGTGGGTGGGCTCCCCCACAACCTTTCTCGCCACCTCTAAAACCATGAACAAATATTTCCCTAGCCAATCTCAAAATTGGACAAAAAGGCAGTAAGATTTCAACTATGTACTCAACTACAAAGTTAAAGAAACAAGCTCCCATGCCACACCCCACTAGCCCCCCACCGCAAATTCCAACTATGAACTCAGCTACAAACACATTCTCTCTCCCTCCCTAATCCCACTACATATATCCAACAATGAACTCAACTGTAAACACATCCTCCATACCTCCTCAACCCCATTGCCTGGACCATGGTGCATCTCACTTTTCTTTGCAAAAATTAATGCATCCTCCTCCCAAGAAAATAGAGCACCTCACTTCTCTCAGAAAAAAATTAATGCATTTCTAATCAATGTTATATGCATAGCATATGTACAGAGAGTAGTGGACCAATATTTCTTATCCCCTAAACCCTCCAGCCTTCGTTCTTGTCTCATTCCCATTTCCAGTTCCATTTCTTGATTTTTGATAAGATAACATCTAATTCATTCTCAAATACATCAGAGAAGGTTTGTTTTAAATAAACTCATAATTTCAATATAGATTTTCATTTCTTTATTATCAATTGCATCTAGCCTAGGAGGTTGAGAAGAGGTTTTAACCTCCCCAACAAGGATCAATGATATCGAGTGATATGTGGAGCTCTTAATGAACATATTGTTCTATCTTCCTTGAACACTAAAGAATCCATATCACCCTGGAACCATCCTAAGAATGAGAAGTTCCTAGTGGGTTTCACAAAAACATAGCTTATGTGAATGTGAATGTATGCCACTTAGAACAATGGCCTTAATTTGTGCTTTATATGTCTCATCTTCATCCTCGGGAATAACATCTAGAGTCCCTCGCCTCTGAGGTTTCCACCATGAGACGAGTTCAACGGTCTTTGTCAAAATAAAAATCGATCCACTACAAAATCCTACTACATAAACCTCTAGAGAAGGAAGCGCCAATGAGAAATCATGTTGTTGGTTACCTAGTTTTCCAAAAGGGAAACCCCCCCTCTTATGGCCAAGTAGCAATCCATGCTTCAAAATTCCTTAATCCCTTAATGACCAGAATCCTACTCTAGCCTCTCTAAAGTAGCAGGGTTTCTTCATCATAGCAGACCTTGAAATCTAAAGTTCCAGTGGTTTGGACACTATCCATACTCACATAAGTGGCCTCGGTTAATTACTTGTTGACCCTATCCCTATGTAGGGTCAAGGACACTGATTCTGCTAGTGGGATACTGGTTCCATTAATATCCAATGCGACATCCACAATCCTATGGTGGTGCGGCAAGGTAAATGACTACGAGACTCCTTCTAAAGGGCATGAACTCACCCAAACATATAAGAGATGAACCTCAAACCATCCTCGGGCTCTCCATGGGGGTGCAATAGGTTTCTTATTTTGGAATCATGGGCTAACCTTGGCTATGGGTGGCCTTGTTCTTATCCTCGTATCAATCCATGCCCTGATAACCCTCATGCGAATGATGAATCTAGTCAATTGTTCAACTTATGTTGAATCTCACGCTGCAAACATTCTCGCGATCTCAAACATGTTGAGAAATCGTTATGGAATCAATTATAGTTTCTTAATAAATTGATTTCTATTTGACAATTACTTGTGATTCTTTTTTACTTCTTCATAGAATTCTTATGTTCTTATCATCAAGATAATTTCCAAACAATAAATATCATAAACAAAGAAAGAGATACACCGGAGATAGGCTCCAAGCTAGGGAAAAACTTCTCTCCTAAGGGAAAACCAAACAAAATTTTCTTCTCTTCTTCAATAACCAAATCAAAGGAGTCAATCAATACCCTTTGACTAATAAAAATACCTCCTCTAATCCACCAAGTCAGCCTCCCAAGAATATTAGTCAAACTCTATCCAATTTATTCAAAAGTCAACACAATTTAGCTCTTCAAGATAAGTCAACAAGGGTCTTGGCCCTCTCTGCAACTTTGAAATTTGGCCTGTACCTTCAGCCCTGCAATTCACCTAAGTCCTCTTTGCACATGTGGCAGAAAAATAGAGAATCTTGGCTCCTTTTTCTAGATAAAAGTCTCTTCCTTTTTTGCTATGTTTATTCTTCCTTTGTAATGATAAAGAATTATCCTTTAGGCTTCTTCACACTTATTTCTTCACTTGAAAATTGGAAATCAAATTCCTTTTATAGATAATCTCACAATAGGCCAAATGCATACCTATATATAGTGGTTAAAGCTCCTTAATGAGGCTGACATGAAAAGAGGGTAGGCCGACTTGGTGGAGGAGGCTAAACTTACAATTTTGACTCAATTATACATTTATTTCTTGATATACAGATAAAAAAATGGTTTATTACACGATGAAAAGGACTATGACTCATGACACAAACCATAGAAGCACTTAATGGGTTCTTTGACCTAGAAATAAAATAAAGAAAGCATGATTTCGATACTTATAAATAATTTATCTTTTACAATTTTTTTTTCTTTTACATCAAATATACAATATCAAGAGTACATGAATCATTATGAAGACCGAACCTAGTTACATTTCTCAACACTCCCTCTTAACTAAGGAGGTATTCATAATTGTTCAACCAGTACAAGGCTTACCTCAATTTGAAGTGTTCCAAGAAGAGTACAACAATATATACAATGATAGATGCCATAAAGGCCAAAACTGTCAAGGTATCAATCCATTAAAGATCCAAGTGTCAAATACTATTCAAGGACCCAAGTGTCATCACCAAGACACCAACTCAAGGATCCAAGTATCATTTCCAAGACACTAATTCAAGGATATAAGACACTAATAGGGACTAAGGTGTCATCAAGGAAGATACAACCATGGTATCAATCCAACATGATATAGATATCATCTAGGCCTCCATGCCAAGACACCAACCCTCACAGGGATCCAGGTATCATCAAGGTTAACATAAAATAAAGCTCCATATCAAGACCAATATTCCCTCCCATACCGAGATCTAGACATAATCAAGGCCAAACCATAACATGATACATCAATACTAACCAGGCCAAGATGTCCTCCCAAGTACCATCATACAGGCATACAACCTAAGGTACTCATCTCTCCCTCTCAACCAAATAAATCCAAGTATGCTTATCAAATATTCAAAAACTTCTTAGGAAGAGATCAACACATCAACTACTTGTTCATTCATCAAAACATATTGTAGCTTCCAACCAGTACTAGTACTTATCATTAATAAAATCCAGAGTCCTCAACCATTCTGATGTTTCTTAGGTCATCACAATATCCAATCAAATCTCCATGTAATCTTCCTTTTCCAACTTTTCAAGCAACCCCAAACTCAGCCTCATCACTTCTTCAAAACATTTTTGTTCACGACGCATCAAAACTAACCATTAGTAGTGCTTTAGCTATTCTCCAATCTGATCATTTCTTCATGGTATTTAATGCACATCATGTCCTCCCTCTTAACTATGGAGGATATACACTTTCCTTCATCCAAGCTCCCTCTCAACTTAGGGATATAAGTCCATCATCAACAACTATATTCTTCCAGCTACATAGGCTCTTTCTTTTGCATCATCATATCATCGGAGAACTTTGACCTTCAGGAACATCATTCTTTATCTTCATATGTCAACAAGGTCATCTTTCAATCATCAATGTAAATTTCAATGTCATCAAGGTTCTTGCAGCTCCCTCTTTCCATCATGCTCATCAATTTCATCATCAAGTATCATTATCAAGTATGAGGTAGGCATACATATTTACAACTTCTCAAAAACTATGTATCTACAAATCTCATTAGCAAGTCCAACCAAGCACAAATATATATGTACAAGCGAATGAAATTAATTTGATCAAACTAGGGTTATCAAAAATTTGAAAAAAAACATTAGATATCCAACAACTAAACTAAGTTAGGGTTTCAACCATAGTGGAAGAATTTACACCTAGGGTTACACTTTCATGACCTAGATTTTTATATCAAACTTTTCTATGGTTTTGTCATAAACCCTAGAGACTATCATCAAACCCTAAAAGATTATGGTTTTATCATATGCCCCATATATCATCAACAAACCCTAATCAAAAGGCTAGTGTTTTTTCAAAGTGGACGAATATTGATAATACTACAAGGGTTGATTGAATATAGAGATTAAACACCCTAAGAATCTTTACGATTCTGTGGAAAAACCTTAGATATGAGAGAGTGATTACCATAAATAGATTTTAAAGACAAAATGATCGTACTTACTCATATGATGGGGACCTGCTACAAATATTAGAATTTTAAACATGCCTTGAGTTTCTTCTTCTACAATGTTTGAAAGGGATCCTCTTATCAAGACAACAATCTTCATGGTCCATCTCCATATGAGTCTACTTTTATCAGAGTGCCCAAGGATATAACTGGATTACCAAGTCTTTATTCATCATACTCTTCATAAGGTCAACATATCTTACTTGTTAAGTACTTGCAACATTTGATGATAAGTACCACCAAGCAAAATATACAAGTATAGAAACATAATTATGATTAGGGATTCCATGGAATCTTTATGATTTCCAGATCAAACCTAAGTTACTTTTCGAAACATCAATCCTAGGGTTTGAATTTCAAATCCAATTCTTCCTTTACTACGGTTTTCCATTTCTCCCTAGATTACCGACAAACCCTAGAAATCTAGAGATAGGGTTTCTAAGAAAGAGCAAATTAGGGTTAGGGTTTCCTTATTGACTATGGTTTTTCAAGTATAAACTAGGGTTTACTATTCCTAGATGTCAATAATATTCAACAAAATGAATATAATAAATCTTAAACTTTAAACACGTCACAAAACCCTAATGCATTTAATGTTATACTTTTGACAAATGAACAAGCTATACATACCTTTATATTCCATGATCATAGGAAGCTGCTACAATTCATTTCTTCTATATGCCACAAGCTCCTTAAAGATGCCAAAGTCTACCTTCAAGGGGTACTATAGCTTTTTTTGATGCCAAATTAAGATGATCTTCACATGGTAACAACTGTCGCTTCTTCTTTGAATTTATCAAGCAACCTTCCCACCAAGCATACTTATTTTACTAATTTTGTATTCTTGAATCTAAGTGCTAATATAGATATCCTTCCATAGTTAGGGTTTCACATTTTTTCTGTGTATAATTATAAAACATACCTTCAAGTTGGCCTAGATCCTTTCCTAGGCGTCTTCTTCTAACTGGCACATATAACTGTTTTATGTATTTGACATCTCTTTAATATATCCATAAGATGATTTTCAAATATATCATATAGTGGACTGATATTTCCCTTTTCCTTTCGATGTCTTTTACTAGTAAGATTAGTCTTTTTAAATACACAAGGCAATCATTATGCTACTCCAAATAATTTAGACTTGATTCTTCTTCAATAGTCATAATTTGTTGGAGGAAGAGGATGCTACAAGCCTTGTCAAAGGCTGATATATATTTCTAAAGATAAGTGTTGTATTTTTAGATGACTATAACTTTTTTTCAGACCTTCCAAATGAGCTTAAGAATGCCTTTATATAGTTTGGCCTTGGTAAAATCTTTGTTGGCTATAAGGATTGCCTCTTGTCCTTAAAATACATCTTAAAAATAGATATTTGGTCACTCTTATATAGAACCTTATGAATTTGATATCTCTGAGATAAATTCAGACCCCTTGAGGTGATTTAGAAATTCTTATACAATGTCCAGATCTTTTGCGTCCTAGTCTAGGCTTATAGCCTAGCCTCTCAGATCCTCAAATTGATGCTTCTTCGATCCTCTAATCCTTAACTCTTTTAACCCAGATATGCGGCCTTAATCACAACGATATTTTTATATAAGGTTGCTCAGAAGTTCATTCTTAAGCCTAGGTAGTTCGGTCTTGAAGCAAACAGTTCCTTGAAACCCTTTTTATTCACAAAATATTGATCTTCCAGCTTCCTTATGCTACTATCCTTAGCTATGATACCATGCTGAGAAACGGTTAGGGTTTCTTATTAAATTTATTTCTCTATTATTGATAATTACTTATGATTCTTTATTACTTATGATTCTTATGTTCTTATCATCAAGTTAATTTCCAAACAATGAAGATCACAAACAAAATAAAGAGAGACACCAGAGATAGGCTCCAAGCTAGGGAAAAAACCCTCTCCTAGGGGAAAACTTGACAAAATTTTCTTCTCTTCTTCAAGAACAAAATCAGATGAGACAACCAAGACCCTTTGACCAAGACAAAGACCTTCTCCAATCAAACAAGTTAGCCTCTCAAGAAGATTAGTCAAACTCTAGCCAATTTCTTCACAAGTCAACACAAGTTAGCCCTTAAAGATAAGTCAACAAGGGTCTCGACCCTCTCTACAAATATGAAATTTGGCCCTATAATTCACCTTAATCCTCTTCGCACATGTGGCATAAAAAACATAAAATCTCGACTCATTTTACTAGATAAAAGTTTCTTCCTTTTTTACTATGTTTATTCTTCATTTGTAATGATAAATACTTCTCTTTTAGGCTTCTCCACACCTCTTTATTCATTTGAAATTTACAAATCGAATTATTTTTATGGATGATCACAATAGGCCAAATGCATAGCTATATATAGTGGTCAAAAATCCTTAATGATGCTGACATGAAAAGAGGGTAGGTCGACTTGGTGGAGGAGGCTAAACTTACCATTTCGACTCAATTACAATTTTATTTCTTGTTATACAAAGCCCAAGAAGGGTCTATTACATGATAAAAAGGACTATGAATCATGAAACAAACCCTAGAATCACTCATTGGGTGCTTTGACCAAGAAATAAAATAAATAAAGCATGAAACCCATAATTATAAATAATTTTTCTCTTACAATAATTTTTCTTTTCTTTTACTTAAAATATACAATATCAAGAGTACATGAATCATTATGAAGGCCAAACCTAGTTAAATTTCTCAAAAAAAGAAGGAGAAGGAGAAATGCTATGGAATTCTAATTAGTGAAGTGACTTTGAGAAGGGAATGCAAGTCAATTTTTTATTTAAAATAATTAAAAAGTAAATAGCTGAGACAAAATGATAATTTTAAGACAAAATGATAATTTTATCTTATATAAATGTTTTAAACACCCCTTTGGTGTAATAGTGACAATATGTTGAGCAATGAATTTCCTCGATAAAAACAAATTACACACTAATAAGTAATAGAAATGATTTGGCTAGTTTAATGTCCATGCGACTTTACCGGTAGACACCATGTGAGCCCGATATAATTATACCAATGCCCACATATCCTCCACTACGTTCAATCAGAGCTAAGGGACTCGAACTTGGTTTGATCATACTATTTATAGCACCATAGAGTGTAATAGGAACACCCTTTGGTGGAGGAGAAACAGAACAAGGTGCCATTACAAGAGAAATAACATAAATGCGAGGAGAAGCAAACTTGGGAGTTGTTAGAGGAGCAATAATCGGAATGACAATAGTTGTATGAAAGTGAAAATTTTCAAACAAAAATAAGGGATAGAACCTCTTCCAGGTAAGGCTTGTTACCCACCAAAAATGGGTACCATTAGGAGAATTTTTCTCCTGATCATCTTCTTCCAATCGGTAACCAATAGCCCTTAACATATACCTTGTAACCGATGTAATGTTTCATTTTATCTCAACCACCTGCATCAACCATATGTTTCCTCGCCCATTTTTCAAGAGCACATGTTAGAAGGTGGGAAATCATATCCAAAAGGTATGTTATTAATTGAGCAATAGAGTGCTTATGCTTGTTTCTCATTTGGGAATTTGGCATGGATTATTGGGTGACTTGGAAGAAGGAAGGGTTTTGACTGTGGTTTTGTTCCCTCACCTTAAATGAGGGGTTAATATTCAATCCTAGTCCAATAGGGCCTGCTCTAATGGCCCATGGCTTTAGGAAGGGCCCTACTTAGGAAACCTTGTGTTATGTCCCCATAATACTAGTGTAGCCCCCATATTCTTATTATTTTTCCCATGTTAAGTCCTTATAATACTAGTGTATCCCCCATATTTTTATTGTTGTGCCCTATAGAAGCCCACAAATTTTATTTGTTATCCCTTAAATTATTATTGATATGTAGGCACTAATTATATTTTGACCCTTTAGAATCCTATATATAGAAAGAGGGTCTTGCCATTTGAATCACATTATTATTTTTATGTAGGCCCTAATTATATTTTGACCCTTTAGACTCCTATATATACCAAGAGGGTATTTTCATTTGATTCATCAAAAAAAAATTCATTTATGTGATGTAAAAGGAGGTTGCCTCCTTAAAGAGGCTTATTTTCAAGTCGCTGATCTATCTCTTCATCTGTTTTGTGATCTGGTTACATAAAATTTGGTTTCAAAGCTTTGGATCCTAGGGTTTCCCTACTTCAAACAAGCCATATTGGAATTTTCGCTATAACATTTTTTTTGCGAGGTTTTAGAATCATTTTTACCATGTGGAGCCAAAATCTTGGTGAATATCATGTAAAAAGTTCTGAGTTTGGTTCACTATATTATCGGAGATATGATTCAAGGAAGTTAGGGTTTTTTATGCTCTAGAATTCTGTCTCAAACAACAGTCTCGAGGAAAATCGTCATAACTTTTGCTTTCAAAATTGAATTTCATAAAAATTGACTAAAATTGCATAGACTATAGTTTCTAGGATACTATTGCCAGGGTTGAAGGCTGAAATAGTGACCCATGGAATTTTGTACAATTCCGCTCTATTGAACCAGTCCATAAGAAGGTCATCTTGGGAGATTTGGCCTAACTTTATCTTAAAGAATTTAATCTTGGTCTAATTGGTGGTGTTGGAAAGAGGACACATATGGCTACAATAGGGCGTAATTTCAAACCCTGGGAGGTTGAAACTACATATATACAATAGTTTCAAGATTAAGCTCAAAAAATAAGAAAAAAGGTGTGTATTTTTAAAATTTGCATAACTTTTGTTTAAAAAATAAGTTTGATTTACACGATGTACAACATACACAAAAGGTACAAATTGCATCTCTCTATTTAGAACCCAATCAATTTGTATGGTATTGATGGCTTTCTTCTCGTAAAGCACTTGTCACTTGGACAATTTTCATAAAGGAATTGATATCACAATATGAGGATACAAAGAGAAATACCTTCTTCAGCCAATTGATAAATCTAAAACAAAAGGGTTCAATGGCGGAGCACATTGAGGACTTCCAAAGATTGAATATCAAGGTAACCGATATTCCATAGGAGCATATGATTAATGTTTTCATAGGGACTTTAAAGGATAACATCCAACATGATGTTCACCTTTGGGAACCTAATTCATTAGAAAATGCATTCGGGGTGGCAAGAAAAGTTGAAAGAAAAATTATAGAAACAAAGAGGTCTACCACTCACAACTATAAAGATGGAAGTGTTGCAGCTCCTAGCTTACCACAACCTACAAGGTTGACACCACAATAACTGGATAAAAAATATCAAAAGAGCTTTCTTATAGTTGTAATATAAAATACACTAAAGGTCATAATTGTGCTAAGAAGAAATTACTCTACATAGATTGTGAAGAGGAGGAAGAACTTGAACAAGAAAAGTCAAAAGAATAAGATATACAATAGGAACCAACCCCAAGGACTGAAAAAGGATAAATGAATCCAACGATATCTTGTAATGAAATGGTAGGGATTACCACTCAAAATCTCAAGATAGAAGGATATTCAAGAAGAAAAAGTTAATAATGTTGATTGATTCAGGTAGTACTCATAATTTTATTCATTGTAAGATAGCCAAGGATTTGAATTTTCGTTTATATCCAGCACCAGAGTGTCAAGTGATGATTGCAAATGGAGGAACTATAAATTTCTTAGGGAAGTGCCATAATATAAATATAACCATGGGGGAATATGTATTGAATAGGCCAATGCTTGCCATTCTAATGGGTGGCACAAATGTTGTATTAGGAATCTAATGGTTACAATATTTCGGGACGATAGCCTTTAATTTTCAAGAACTTTTCTTGAATTTTTCTTTTTCAGAAGGAAAGGAAATTGAGTTAAAGGGTATCACAAGGAAACTTGGTAAAATAATCAACTCTAATGGCATGGGGAATATTTTGAAGAAGGAACAACAAGGGGTAATTACATAACTATGTTCACTAGATGTTGAAACATACAAGTCATTCATTTCTCCAGATCTCAAAAGAGTCTTTGACAATTATTCCAAGGTATTTGAGACTCCCAAAGGTCTCCCACTTATTCACGATCATTATCATGTTATTCACTTGATTCAAGGAAGTGTTCCTCCAAACATCAGACCTTACATATATCCCTATACCCAGTAGAGTGAAATTGAACATACGGTTACAGAAATGTGAGAGGAAGGTATAATTCAACCTATCCAAAGTTCTTTCTCTTCTCCAGTAGTATTGGTTCACAAGAAGTATGGATCATGGTGTATGTGTCCGGATAATAGAGAGCTCAATAAGCTCACTATTAAGGATAAATTTCGCATTCCTGTCATTGATGAATTGTTGGATGAACTACATGGAGCAATTTACTCCACCAAGTTGGATATTTGATTAAGATATCATCAAATTAAAATGAATACATAAGGCATTCCCAAAACAAAATTCATAACTCATGAAGGTCATTATGAATTTTTGGTCATTCCTTTTGGCCTTACTAATGCACATTCCACATTTCAAGGTTTGATGAATTCCATTTTCAAACATTTCCTTAGAAAATTTGTGTTAGTATTTTTTGATGATACACTAATCTACAACAAGTCTTGGAAAAATCATGTTCAACATGTTGATAGGGTGCTCAAGCTATTGGAGGAGAAATAATTGTATGCAAAACCCTCCAAATGTTTCTTTGGGGTACAAAAAGTGGAATATTTGGGTCATATTATATCTCATGAGGGTGTTGTTAGGTTCCTATACCAATAGGTTTCATTTTTCATGATTGATTGTAGAAGAGCCAAATATGTTCATATTTTCATGCTGCAAAGGTTCCATATTTTGTACACAAATCAAGAAAATAAAAAAATGAAAAAAGGGTATGCCATAAAAGAAAAATCAAAGGGCAAAAAGAGTAAATTGGTCAAAAAAAATGATGAAAATGAACCCCAAACCAAAAGACCAAGAAAGTGTGCTAATTTAAATGCCACTACTGTTCCATTTTTGAAGAATTTCAGTATGTATAGTTGGTAGACTCTTGCCACAGTTGATGAATATCCAGACAGTCCAATCTTGGCTAGATCATGTTTGAATTTACTTGTCTTTAGAATAGAGAATAGAGATCTATCCAAACAGTTCAAGCTTGGCAGATGAGTAAACAGGTAGAGAAAATAAGGAGCCCAACTGCTTAATTTGGGCCCTTGGAAGAGATAAGGGTAGACTTAGATAGGAAAGAATTCAAAGAAAAAGAGGAAAATCAGGGTTTGCTAGTCCAAATGCACCCAATCAAAAGGAAGAAAAAAATGCTAGGTGTATTAGGCTGGGTAGGCAGTTTGAGGTTGCAGAAGCAAGTTTGTGATCGCTTTTTTGTCTTGTCAAGAAAGACTCATCTCATCAATGACACATGTACCATGGCAGTTGTTTGGTTGTAGAACAGTGGCAGCATGACTAACTCCCCCTTTCATTCCCCCAGAAATCATTTACTAACATCCCCTCAAGGACCTTGGGATCTGCCCAATAGTCCTACTTCACTTAATTTTATGAGAAATGCTAAGTTGAACTTTGAGTTTACTTAGTTAAAAGAAGCCACATTTCTTGTGTAAAAGATCTTACCATTTTACTTCATTTCCCTGAAAAACCTAAGTTATTACCTCATAAACTTAGCGTTACCTGTCCATAAAATCATATTAACATTAACTTTATTATTTAGCTCCTTTATCATTTTCCCTACCCCTATTTTACAAAAAACTATATAAAAAACCCAAAAAATACTTAATATTCCTACCCTTGGCAACTATAGCCATATAACACAAGTTCGGGAATTATTAGTCCATTTGGGACCTTAATAATAGCCCCTCCACATTCAAAAACCTTGGGGTTTATTTAACACCCGGTTAAATAAACAAATCGCGCTCAAACCACCCACCTAAGCCATATGTTAACCCTCCCCCGCGCATGTATACATTGGGATTGGTTTGACATTTGGTTAAACTAATAACCACACCCGCCTGTATAAACCACATAAAAAAAACCCATAACCAAGGTTTTATACCCCCAAAACATTATAAAACGTTTAAATAATGTGCGGGTCTCATGTCATAACCACCCGCCACCTACCTCACCCGTCGATCGTTCGATCCCGCGCCGTAGATCCAACGACTGGCGGCAATATGGAGCCCCTGATCTGTGGAGAGTTAGCATCCGGGGATGGGCGGTATTGCTGTCGTACCCCTGCCACGCATCAGCCTCCCGGCGTGATCGAAGCCCCCTCCTGCAAAACCACCATGGGCCAAAGGCGGTGTGGGGAAATCGCTTACCGCCTGCCCCCTGACGTCAAGCCCACGTCACCCGATGACATCGCCATCCACGTCACCAGCCACCACTCCGCACTAGTGCCATGTCATCTGCTGACATCACCGCCCCGCCACTGTGTCATCCGCCATGTCATCCAACACATCATCCTCTGCACCCGCTACATGAAAAAATTACATCATGATGATGTCATCACAAAAAGCGCCAAAAAGCGCTAAAAAGCCCAAATTTTGTTAAAAGTCATGAAAGTGATGGTTTACGTTCATTTTTATTTGTTCGCTTGCGGAGACTGTGCATGCAACTTACGACCAATTCGCCTCCAGAACTCCAATTCGCCACCCAGACGAGTTCACTCTGCAAACTCGGCCCCCTCAGCTCAGTGTTGTACCTGCAATTTGTACCAGTCGCCTGTAAAACAAGTATTTACCCATTATTCGCCCGTAAACCCTATTTTTCGAAATTTCTCCATTTGAAATCGACTGAGGAACTAGAATTCAAAGTAAAATGCGCTCCTGCCTATGAATCACCACCTTTTAATTCACTATGTGAGCCATTGTTCAAAAGAAAACCTGCAAACTTTGCCCTCCTCTGCAAATTGGCCATTAAACCACACTTCGAGCCCATTTCCACCGGCAGAGTCTCCAAAACTGCCCAAATAGTGAGTTAATTCGTCAAAATCCACTGCAAAAAAGCACCAGTTCCTCTGTTTTATCCAGCTTCCCAATTTACCCTGCAGACTTTGTCTTTCTCCTCTGAATTCTACCTAGTGAGGCCATTTCTATATCAAAGCTTAGTCTGCAAATTCCCTGGGAAAGGCTTCAGAGCCAGTGTTCTATTTTCTGTTGTTGCACAAACCCGAGTTCCAAATTACAAACACAGAGAATTTAAAGATGGCCACTCCAGCAGCCTTGAATATCACTCCTCTCAATTCACCCCACAAGGAATTAGAAGCACTACCTTTGGCTGATAGGGACTACTTAATCCAAGACTTGGTTGGTGACTGAAACCACCTACAAACATTCTGTGATCTGAGGATCAATTATTTGAACACCAGTGACATTTATGGCATATGGGAATCAAATTTTCCCATATACTTCCTCCCTTCTATCAATATCTTCCCTGAAATAATTCGCCTTTGCTGTGAAAACTATGAGCCAACTCAAAGGGCAGTCAAGTCTCCATCTAGGAGCATCTCTTTCATATAACTCATGACTCCATCAATAAAATGCTAAACTTCAAGTAAACTCAGCTTCTGGTCCCTCTTTCTATGAAATTCCTGCTTGATGAAGGTCCCAAAATCTCCAGCTCAGAGATAGCTCGAATTGCCCAAGTATTCATGAGAGCAGATCGCCAGCCTACAGGGCCACCTCCTTTTGTCTATGTACATTTCAATGAAGTGCGTAAATTACTAGTTGATATGATATCTTATGTTTTGGGTTTCAAGACAAGTGAACATATTGATCAAACTATATTGGTCTTGTTGTCTGCATTTAGCCCAAGACAGCCCCCTGTTGTCAAATACAGTTATGCCAAATTCATTGCCAATAAGATACATGACCAACTATTGAAACTGGATAGCGAGGGAGTATTCAAATACTCATCCTACATCTATCATCTATTCATGTATTATCAGCCAAACTGTTTCCAATGCCCCGTCAAAAGATTGGACTCTAAAGGAGAAAAGAGGTCTGTGATTTTTTGGACCTCAGTCTTTCATGAAGTCCGCAACTCTCCCTACTCTTACTGTGAGTTCATTGACATGTTTGTCTATCTAGTCTCTTCTCTCCTGATGAGAATTCCTCCTGCTAGGCTATCCTATGACATGCAGAAAATATTGCAGCTTTCAAAAAACTACAAAATAGGTGACTGGTACTTTTACCAGAATCACACTGTCATTAGGATATATGGTTGTGAACTATGTCCCTACAGGCTGCCAAGATATGTGCCAATGAGACTGTTTGCCTTGGAATATTACAGGCAATTTATCAGTTCAGATTTAACTCATTTTCATAGCACCAAGAAAAAGGCTCAGTTGAAATTCAAAGACCAACTAGGCCCCTTTGTTATGAACAAAAAAGAAGGATGGCAAGATGCTGATCAAATATTGGTGGAGAAACTTAGGTTAAAAAGAAGTTTTTGGTGGGTACCTTATGACCCAAATGGTTTTATCAATGCTAGAAAAATAAAATATAGGCTGTTAGCCTATGAACATTGCAAAATCCCACAGATAGAATAATTTGTCAACCAAGATGAGTGGGTGGAAGGGACACTAGTTGAAGAATTCACCCAAGAAGAAATAATGGAGCAAAATGTGAAAGATTTGGAAAAGACTCTTGACTTGGATTCTTTTGAGCAGGTGACATTCAAACTGCCACAGCAAGTCAGAGAAGGCACATCAACTGCTACAACTTCACAAGCTGCCCAAGAAAGGTCTACACCAGCAACAGGGACAACAAAGGGTAAGGAGGTAGTAGATACAGAGCAAGAAACAATGGCAGAGCAGCCAACTACCTCAAAGGAATAGAGTCAAGGGCAAGCCCCTCCACTACAGACAGAGGCATCACAAATCCCAGCATTATAGACTCCTCTCAATGAGGAAAGAAGCAAGAAACGGGACAGGGAAGAGACCACACCTGCAAGTGGGTCAACACAGCAGCCAGAGGCCAAAAGGTAGAGAATAGATCCTCAAATTGAAGAGGAGATTAGTGAAGGAATCGTAGAGAGCCCAAGGAGGGAGAGTGAAACCAGCCAGCAAACATCCACTAGCTCTCACAGACAAGACGCAGAGAGGCAACATGGTATGGAGGTGTCCTCCTCGAGGCAGCAAGGTGCACAACCATCTGGGATTAAAGAAACTTTCATGGAAATCAAGGCCCAAAACAAGTTATTGAGAATACATCTGTATGATCAATTTCTTAAGACAACACCCTCCAAACATCAGAGATTAATGATAGCTTATGACATTAAGGAGGAGAAAATGATCTTAAGTCATTTCAAGCCTAAGGTGCCACAGCCACAAACAACTGCAGACTACATAAAGACAAACTTAGAGGTCCTCGCAAAGGACATACATCCAGTGGACCAAATTGAGCTACACAAGCAAACAGCTAAAATGGTCTATGCTACACTAGCAGACAAGGCAATGTTGGCCCACCAATTGAAGGAATCATTGAGAAATACATCTACTCAATTAGATTTGGAGAGAATGTCTTCCTTGGCCAAAGACAACAGAATAAAGACATTGGAGGAGATTATTATGGAACTAGGGCATGATCCTAAGGATGCCAAGGGCATCAAAGCCCTCATAAGAAAAAAGGAAGAAGATATTGCTGCACTTAGAAAGCAGCTAAGGCTGCCTGCAACCATGCACCCACAAACTACAGAACTTGCGGAAGAGAAGGCAGAAGGAGATACAATGAATTTTCTGATGAGGATGAACCAAAGAATAATTCAAATGGAGCAAGAACTAGAGAAAGCATCGCAAGGCAAGCAGGGAGAGTTGACCTCCCAGCTACCTGAAACAGCTCCAACAGTCCCCACTGCCCTTCCCACAGCAGCAGCAGAAATTCCTCCTATCACCCCAGCATCAACAACAGGGACATCAACTACAGATGCTTCAGCAACAGCAACAACAACAGCACCAGAATCTAGCATGAGTATGGAAGAAATGATGAGAGCAGTAAAAGAGCTAGAAGTTCAAATGACAGAGCTGAAAGAGGCCAAAGAAAAGTTGGCCAAGCTGGAGGTAAGCTACGACAAGTCCAAGATAATAGTGGCTGAAAAAACAAGGGAAATAAAGGCATTGGACAATAAAATAAAGTCCTTATAAAAAGAGCTTACTCTAGATAAAACTCTAGCTGAAATCAAGAAAATTTTGTGGGTCAAAATTGGCCAATCTATTACTAACCAATGGAAATCAATTCAGACTATACATGAGTAGATAGAATTGATAAGCCTAGCTCAATTTGAGACTCAAAAGGCTAGAGAATCATTGGGAAATATTCCTGAGCAAGCCAATAGAATGATTCAATTTTTGAACACTCATACCAAAGAGCAGCTGGCAGCTCTAGATATCAGGAATAGGACAGACACCATTTTGATAGTGAAAAAGGTACTAACCCTGAAGAATTTTGTACAGACTTTAGAAAGAAAGTTCTAATAAATGCAGGCAGAAATAAATGCCTTCAAACTAAAGTTTGCAACATTACAGAGCAAAGGATTACCCAGCTTGTTAACCAGCAGTGGAAGATTGCTAACACATGAACAATATGCTAACAGGGTAAATAATTATGTTTCCAATCAAATTACAGCATCCTCAAGCACCTCAGAAGAAACAGGGCCTCCCTCTGGACAGAGTCTATATGACAAACTGGAAAATCTGTTCTACATTGAACATGAGATAAATCACCTTTTTGAGGTTCAACCCAACTTCTATAGATATACTGAAGCTGATGAAACACTCATAAAAATACAAAGACATCAGTTGCCTACAGAAGACTGGTGGCAAGGAATGCTGGAGGTTTTACCGAGGTAATTTTTTTTCTGTTTCCTTTTTTGGTCAGCTACAGGTCAGCAAATTGAAAAACACGGGCCACCTATCAAAGAGTAAAAACAGCAGAAAGAAGAAGTCAAATTGTGACTGCAGCTCATTAATGCAAGACCAAGCACCGATGACAAGGCCAGGACAGCAACACAGCAAGACATCAAGGCAGCAAATGCAGGAAACGCAGAGTAAAGACGCAGCTACCAGCCGACTTACTCAGTCCAAAAGTCAAATATCTCTGACAAATTAAACAACCAGCACACCAACATTTACTGTGGCATTTATTTCTCTCATTTACTTCTTCTAAAGAGTTGGTGAAGGAAGTTATTGCTTGAGAGCTTATCTACATGATATTGTGTGTCTCCTTTTTGTATAAATACCTCCCCATGAGATGTATTTGGGGTTGGTGATTTTCTCTCTGGACTGCGCTGTAATTTTGAGACTCTCTAATACAAAGGCTGTTGAAGTTCACTGTTGCTGCACCATCTGAATGTGGATTTGATGTTCTGGGAACTGCTACAGAATTCCTGTGTCTTTCTATGGATCAATAAGTTGCTCTAACCTGTGTTTATGTTTTCTGTGTTTGTAAATTTCATATATGTTTCATAGTCTTAGTAACAGAGAAAAAGAATAGCCCATAATTTGTTTAAATACACTCTGTGTTCAATCTCTGGTATTAATTATGTTTTCTTCAGAGTTAGTCATAAACAAGAATTCTTAGCTGCTCATGTTTCCACTGATTCTTTCACTTTGAATATTGCCTAGGAATTCTTTACTGCTCCTTGATAATATTCATGCACCTTCCCTCTACCAGCATGATGAAGGATTCTTCACTGCCCTTCATCCACTGGCTTACATTCCATTAACTTCCAAATCTCAAAATTGTTCCAAGACCGATTATCTTGCTCTGTAGCATTACCCTTTACCAAAGAAAACACTCTCAACAGTTCGTCCTCATTGACCACATTTGCCCAATGGTATAAACTGTTTTATACTTGCGTCCCAGCTCTATTTGAGATCACCATCCAACAAACTTAAAACCAAACACTATGCATCATAACTAGCCTAAAATACTTCAAAACAAAGCTAAATTACAAAGAGAGAGCCCTCTCTGGTTGCAGATTGGCTAGAATCTGCAGCTAAAAGACTGGTTAGTGGTTACCTCGGCTGTATTCCCCCATTAGAGCTTTCCTGGGGAACAACCTGAGTGATAGCAGGTGTTAAGGTAGACCCTAACAAAATTAAAGCCATAAAACAATGAAAAATCCACACATCCTTAAAGCATCTTCGAGGATTTCGCGGGTTGATAGGTTATTATCGAAAGTATATTAGGAATTATGGGAAATTAGCAACACCACTAACAACATTACTGAAGAAATATACATTTTTTTGGACTCCATAAGAAACTAAGGTGTTTGAATATCTTAAAGAGGAAATGTGTTGAGCTCCATTCTTATCTACACCATACTTCACAAAAAACTTTATTATGAAATGTGATGCCTCAGGAAATGACATTAATGTTGTTTTAATTCAAGAATGAAAACCCATTTCTTTTGAAAGTCATCCAGTCAAGGGAAAGTATTTACACAAACCTATTTATGAGAAGGAAATGTTGGCAATACTACATGCTCTAAATAAATGGCACCCTTACCTAATGGGAAGACACTTCAAGGTAAAAACAAATTATGATAGTCTTAAATACTTCTTGGAACAAAGATTATCTTCAGAAGATCAACAAAAATGGGTCACAAATATGTTGGATTATGACTTTGAAATCATTTACAAAAAAAGGGAAGCAAAATGTTGTTGCAGATGTATTCCCAAGAAGGGATGAGGATATGAATGCATTGCTCTGTTCCATTTCTATTATCCAATCTGATTGAATAAATGAAGAAAGGGATGAATTGAAGAATGAAAAAGAGATATGGACAGTCATTGAAAAGTTGCAGCAAGATCGCAGTTCATCTGATACATTTATATGGAAAAATGATTCACTATGGTACAAAGATCACTTATATCTATGTAAGAACTCCCAACTCAAATAAAAGGTTATTTTGGAATTGCACACCTAATCGGATAATCACCCTATGAGTGACCTCAGTTAAAGAATTATTAAATGAAGGTATTATAGACTCATATGTTGGTGTGTGCATCTATGTTATTTAAGCAATGGATTGATCAGATTGAAAATACACAGACACTTAAAATGGAAATTTGTAGAGAAATACAGTAAGCAAAGACAAGAACACAAGAAATTAATAAGGAGTTCACCCTATCCTCCAGAGCTACATCTTTGATCCAGCTCTCAGTGGTGGCCTTTTTTTTATTGTGTCTTGAAGCAGAGAATTACAATGAAGGAGCTCAATGTGAGTCTCCTGAAACAGATTGGCTTGGCAGGGTGGTTCTTGGATTCCCCAAACCACTGGAGTACACAGACTCTCTTCCTTACCAGCTCTTTGACCTCTCTGGTCTAACATATCCTCTCAGGGATGGCTTGAATCTCTCAAGCTCTCTAGTGCTCGATGTTGCCTTTGGTCAGCTCGGCCCTCTGTCTTCTTCTGCTTTTTGCTTCACTGATTGTTTCTTTCTCTATCTTCTGTCTTTGGTGTTCCTCTCTGGGTTCCCGACTCTTTTGTTCTCTCTCTGTGTGTGTTTTTTGTTCTCTATTCATGGCTTTTAAGCCATTTGGGCTCATGGAGATTCAGTTCCTCTTCCACATTTGTCAATTCGCCTGCCTGCAGCTGCGCTTGGAGTTCCCTGTTCCCGGCATCATCATCAGGCTCATAGGGAGTGGACACTTGTCCTCCTGCGAACTGCACCAACCTGCGTCATCGGTTCGTTTCTTCGGTTACGTCGTAGAATGAGTCTTTTGCCACCGTGGAAGTCAATCCGGACTTCAAATTCTTTCATATCGCGGCTTAATCCCCCCATCAATTCTGTCTTCTCCATCGGGCACGATCTCAGTCGTTAGATCTGGAGCCCCCTAGATCCGACGTCATTCGCTCGTCTCGCACGATTCACTAGCTCGATCGTTAGCACGCGATGAGTAGTGGTTTTCTCTCTCCTCCACTTGCTACGTGTCGACTGCTAAATGGGATCGCTCCATTTCACCAATTCCTCTTACCGTTTGAGGGTGCCCCCGATCAATACCGTCGTTTTTCAGAGCGGGTCTTGCCTTTTAGCGCTTAGCCTTTTTTCCCACAGTTTTCCGGCTCCCACGCGACCGTGTGCTCAGGGCTTCCCCATTTTGAGGGTTTTTGCCCAGCGATGCACTAATCGCGCATCAAAAACCTCCTTTGTTTCTCGATCTGGGCCTCCTAGGGGCTAATTTTGCCTCTCGCGCAATCTCCATGGGCCTTGGTCAGCGCGTTTTGATGGAGGTCCTCGTCGTTCCACACTGGCTACCATTGCCACTGGTTTAGAGGTGTTTTTGATCACTGTTGTAATTTCTTTGAAGTCTGTCCCAACCTGGTACAACCATGGCTCTATTTATCATTCTTTATGGATCCAATTCAGATCACGGCCTTCCCACTAGAAAGCTTTTAGACCACCAAAAGTTGGTTTTCTTTCAAGCATCGACTAAGTGAGGGTACTGCTGTCTCACTTTCCCAATCTCAATCCACTTTGCATTGCTTGGCTTCAAACCTTTGAGTCCAATTCTGAGGTACTCAAAATCTCCCCTACGCGTTGTCCTCACCTTCCTGTCCAAGACTGTGTCTTCCTTCAATTCATTCAGATATTCAGGTAGCAGGTCATCAATAGAAGGCAATTGACTCTGCTCTTTAGGATCCTCAATCATTGAAGGTCAAACAATCTCAAGCAATCTGCATTTACGACTGAGTAGATGTGCATGTAAGCTGGTAAATCAAGGTGAAAAGCATTTTCACCAATCTTCTCAAGTATCCTAAACGGTTCATACCTGATAGGCTTTATCTTTTTACCTTCACCTTGCATCCTATCCTTGCTGATATATAGCTAGACCTGGTCTCAAACTTGAAAACTATGCTCCATCCGATGCTTGTCATGCCTTGCCTTGTATTTGGCTTGGCTCTTTTACAGCTGTTCCTGTATTGCCTAGTGGATCTCCTGGATCTGTTCAATGAACCTAGTTGCCTTGTCCACATCACTTTGTCCATCAATTGTGGTATCTTTACCAAAGACAAAATCCAAGGGACACCTTGGTGTGAAACCAAAACAGGTTTCAAAAGGAGATCTCTGTGTAGAAGAGTGTTTTTCTCTGTTGTAAGCATGTTGCACATAACATAAGTGTTCATCCCAAAGCTTAGGATGTTTGCTGCAATATCCTTTGAGTAACTAGATCATTGTCCTATTAACTACTTCTGTCTGGCCATCGGTTTGTGGATGAAAAGTTGTGCTTTTCTTCAATTGGGTGTCCATCAGCTCCCACAGACTTGACCAAAACTTCCCCACAAATCAGGTGTCTCGATTAGATACAATAGAAGTGGGTAATCCAAAATGAACCCATACATGTTCAAAGAATAGTTTTGCAGTTTGTTCAGTTGTAATCTGTTTATTACAAGGTATCAAAATACACATTTTGTTGAACCTGTCCACAACCACATACAGATAATCATGACCTTTCCTATATTTAGGTAGTCCTCCAACAAAATCCATGGAAACACTTTCCCAAGGGTGAGAAGGAACTGGTAATGGAGTGTACAAGCCTAGTTTTCTATTGTTGGGCTTGCTTTTAGCACACATAGTACACCCTTTTACATATCTAGAAACTGTCTCATTCATTTTCGGCCAATAACAAAATATTTGCAGATGTGAAATTGTTTTACTTACCCCAAAGTGACCTAATATCAGATAAGTGTGTGCCTCTCTAACTATCTTTAATCTCTCAATTTGTGGAATGCATAGTTTCCCACAATGATATAAGAGTCGGTCCTTCATATGATAATCCAATTCTTCTACCTTTTTGCCTTGACTGAAAGTTGCATATACATCTTTAAAGTCTATATCTTGAGCATATTGTTCAATGTAGCTTTCATGTAGTACAAAATTATGCTTAAGTATAGTAGATGCATTTATAATGGGTCTAGACAACATGTCTGCAACTTTGTTATGTATGCCCTTTTTATATCTGATGACTAAATGAAACTGTTGTAGAAAACCCATCCACCTGTAATGTCTTGATTGCTGCAACTTAGTTTGGGAGTGTATATATTGAAGTGGTTGATGATCAGTATGTATTACTGTCTCTTTGCCCATTAAATAATGTTTCCACCTTTTCACACTCTGAACTAATGCATACAATTCTTTATCATATGTAGGATAGTTAACTACTGCAGGATTAAAAGTCTCAGAATGATAACATATGGGTTTACCGTGATGTGTCAACACTGCTCCCATGGCATAGTCATTGGCATTTGTTTGCATCTCAAATGGTCTTTGTAGATCAGGCAGTGCTAGTACAGGTGTTGTACTAATCTTTTCTTTCAAGTTGTCGAAGGCTTTCTGATGTTTGCCTCCCCACTGAAACACCTTGTTCAATCCTATCAAAGCATGTAAGGGAGCTGCAATTGAGGAAAAGTTAGAGATGAACTTCCTCCAATATTGTGCTTCTCCTAAGAAGCTTCTCACTTCAGTAGCAGACTTGGGTTTAGGCAAGTTTACAATAACTGCCACTTTAGAGGGATCTATTTTCAATTCATCACCCCCTACTATATGACCCAAATAATTTAGGGATGTTTTGCCAAATTCACATTTTGAGAGTTTAACATAATTTTTTTCTCTTTTCAAAACATCTAATGTCTGCTTAACATGCTTTAAGTGTTCTTCCCACGTTTTACTAAAAATCAGAATGTCATCCAGATACACAATAACAAAATCATCAAGAAAAGGTCTGAGTACATCATTCATTAATCTCATGAAAGTAGCAAGGGCATTGGTCAAGCCAAAAGGCATAACCAGCCACTCATATAGTCCCTGCTTTGTTTTAAAAGTAGTCTTCCATGCATCTTTCTCTGCAACTCTGACCTGATGGTATCCACTGTGCAAATCCAGCTTGGTGAAATAAACAACTTCCTTTAATTGATCTAAAAGATCATCTATGTGAGGAAGGGGATAACAATTTTTGATTGTTATCTTATTTAGTGCTCCGAAGTCAATGCACATTCTCCACGAGCCATCTTTCTTTCTCACCAAAACGATTGGTGACCCACATGGTGATGTGCTAGGCCTGATGAACCCCTTCTCGAGCAACTCCTGCACCTGCTTCTTGATTTCAACATTCTCTAAAGCAGACAACCTATACATTCCAATGTTAGGCAATGGAACATCTTGCTGCAAAATAATATCATGTACTATTTCCTTTTTTGGTGGCAGACCTTTAGGTTCCTAAAACAGAACATCATACTCTGAAACAATATTTTCTATATCAGCTTGCTGCTTAGCATTACAGCCCTCAAATACATTGGTTTTATTAGGTTTCTTTTCCTTTACAACCATTAGTAAGAATTGTTTGCATGAATTTATCATTCTTTTCATCTGCCCTGAGTTTATGAGAGTATAATTATTCTTGAGCTTATGAGCTCTTACAAAGTATTCAATTCCATCTTTAACAAGTAGATACTTGTTCTCAACTCTATAGAAAATAGCTTTTCTATCATACAAGTAAGGACTTCCTAAAACAATTCCACATATATCCAAAGGAATTATGTCTAACTCAACCTCATCTACAAATGCTGACCCAAAAGAAAACTTGAGTTTGCACTGTCTAGTCACTTGTAGTTGTGCTTTATCATTCAACCATCCTAATGGGTATGGTTTCTTGTGAGGTGTAGTCGCTAATCCCAATTTCTTTACAATTGCTTCATAAATCAAATTTACTTGCGAGCTACTATCAAACAAAGTATTGATATTTTGATGTTTGGAAATAACTCGAATATGGAAAAGCTCATGTCTTTTTCTCTCATGTTCTTCATTAATAACAAATTGAGAAGAATTACTAGTAGATGCTTCAGAATTCTTACCTTTTATACCTGTGGCTGCAATGATTGTTTCATCTCCCGAGTCTGACCCCAAATCTTTCTAAATAGCTGCATCAGTCTTCTTCTTCTTGCCCTCAAACTTCTTAGGTCTTAGCTCTGGATGAAGAATCCAATAGTGCTCATCATCATGCCCATCCTTTTTACAGTGAGTGCATGATGCTTTTCCTTTTTGTGCAGTGTTAGCCTTCCTTGCTTTCCACTTCTACTTTCTTTTCTCCTTGCTCTTGCTTGCAGTAGGTTGGGATGGTCCCCCAACTTCTGGATTTCCATTCTTTCCTCTAGCCTCTAGATGAGTAGCTTGTACAGATACCTCATCTATACTAGTGGGATTAAACATGAGGATGGTATGCCTCATGTAGCTGTGTAGACCACCAATTTACTTCAAAAGAGTCTTTGGTGAGTCTAATGAGATCCCTAGAATCAATGCTCTCTTTCTAAATTCTTGAGTGTACCCTTGCACACTTTGCCCTTTCAACTGCTGAAGAGTTTTCCAACTCATCATGGCTTGTTGCATGTAGGCCAATGGATAGAACTGCTTCTTAATTGCAGAAACAAAGTCACTCCAGACAGAGATGGTCTTACCATGTCTTTTCATGTCACCTTGGGTTCTTCCTTCCCACCAAACCAAGGCAATGCCTCCTAGGCGTAGGCTTGCCAGCTGAATTTTTCTCTTGTCTGAGTTGATGTTTTGCACTCTGCAATACACATCAATTTGTCTAATCCAATTGTCCAACTTTTCAGCATTTAGCTCTCCATCATATATAGGCAAGTCAAATTTAACATCTAGCTTAATCAAAGATGCTTTCTTATTATGCACAGGGCTATTAGGAGGTGTGAGAAAGTTTTCCTCTTTCCCTTTTCCTTTTGAGTGGTCATGGGAATGAGACTCATCTTCTTCTTTATCTTGTTTAGAACCTGATGAATCTTCATCCTTATGCTTTCTAAAGTCCCTATACATTTCTTCTACCATAGACTTTATAGCTAGGAAACTCTCTATGAATTGAGGGTCTGGCCCCACAGAACCTTCCTCTGACATTGTCTTCCGAGGATAGACTCTCCCAATTTCAGGATTAGTTTTGACCAACTCTCCTTCTCCTAATTTGAGCTTTGATCTAGTGAGCATTCAACAGCTAAACCAACATAAGCTTGTCTAACCTTACAGCCTAGTGCTCTGATACCACTTGATCTGATAATCACCCTATGAGTGACCTCAGTTAAAGAATTATTAAATGAAGGTATTACAGACTCATATGTTGGTGTGTGTTGAAAATAATACTGAGAGCGCGGGGGGGTGAATCAGTATTATCAAATTCTTTTCAATATACCTTCCAGATTTATAATTTAATTTATTCTTCAGATGTTGACCATTAATTTGTATGTCAGTACCATATAATAATGAACAAGAACAAGAAAAACAGATAGCCACACCAAAGAACACCAGATATAAGGTGGAAACCCAATGTGGGTGAAAACCACCTGCTGCAATATGTCTCTATCTTTTTTCAATTAGAAACTTCTTTTACAATGATTCTGTACTGGTGCATTCCTTTACTAGTACGCAGGCTGCAACTTGCAGAGAGCTACAACCCTCTCTCGTTTTCCAGACTCTCCTGGAAGGGAGCTACAACCCCCTTAGCTCTTGTACTAGCTGAGCTACTAGTACGTAGGTGCTCACCTATTGAAGGCTTCAACTTTCTCTTTTCTTCCAGGGACCAAGTTTCATAAATTTTCAAACTGGATCCAAGAATCTCAATCAAACATCAATTAGATCTGCAATCAACCAACTTCCTTGTGCAGTATTGAATTAATAACTTCTCAGAACACAGTACCAGTACTCAGACACCGATTCAGAACCCTAAACATAGAAGTGATAGACATAAGCAGCTAAAACATATATATCAAGAGAAAAGTCCGCAACTTCACCAATAGTAACCTACGGATGTCCACACTTTCTCTGTCACTGGCTTGCGTACTTCTGCACCTGCGCTGTCTATTCTTAGCGCACCCCCGCACGTGCACTGTCGCCTGCTCCGCGCACCTCCGCGCCTGCACTGTTGGCTTCTCTGCGCACCTCCACACCTGGTGCATCTTCTAATCTGTGCACCTTCGCACCTGAACTGTCAGCTTCTCCACGCACCTCCGCACCTGGAGCATCTTCTGATCTGCGCACCTCCGCACCTACACCCGTGTCTAAACTGCGCACCTCCGCACTTTCGTTGTGGTTCGCCTGTGGTCCTCCGAATGGAGCCAAATTATTAGTCCTCCAATATTTCCCAGACTATTAGATCCACAGATTTGATCATGCGTCAAAGTAGATCGTCCTTCTAATGCTCAGAGCTCTCCTTGATTTAGCTATCATTCACCAACCGATTTCCAGATATTCAGATCTTGATTCTCTTTAGATATTCAACACACATGAGTGCCTAGCCAAATGATCTCCTTTCCTTTTTATAGGCAAGCCCTTACTCAAACCATGGACCAAAACCATAGAATTCCAATACAAGGGACCCAAAACCTAGGTACAATACTTTAGGATGCAAAAGCACGGACCAAAACCATAGGATCAAAAACGTTGGACTAAATACCATGGATCAACCATAAAATTTCCCTCGTGCGCGTGTTTCTCTGCATGAAAGTGAGTGAATTTGACGTCCGCACCTTTTGTTCAGAGAACCTACGGGTATGTCCGCACCTCTTGTTTGGAGAACCTGCAGGCCCACGGCTTTTGTTCGGTTAACCTGCGAGTATCTCATTTTCTAACATTTTGAGAGCCTGAACTGATTTGCCACTTTGAGTGAGTTTCCATCAAGGACAACACTTATGCCATAGTGCCACATCTGTTTCATAATGCCAACAAAGCAACGGATCGATCAAATTGCAAATACACAAACACTTAAAATGGAAAACAACATAGAAATACAGTAAGCAAAGACAAGAACACAAGAAATTAATAAGGAGTTCACCCTATCCTCCAAGACCACATCTTCAGTCCAGCTCTCAGTGGTGGCCTTTTTTTTATTGTGTCTTGAAGTAGAGAATTACAATGAAGGAGCTTAATGTGAGTCTCCTGAAACATATTAGCTTGGTAGGGTGGTTCTTGGATTCCCCAAACCACTGGAGTACACAGACTCTCTTCCTTACTAGCTCTTTGACCTCTCTAGTCTGACAGATCCTCTTAGGGATGGCTTGAATCTCTCAAGCTCTCTGGTGCTCAACGCTGCCTTTGTTCAGCTCAGACCTCTGTCTTCTTTGCTTTTTGCTTCACTAATTCTTTCTTTCTCTGTCTTCTGTCTTCAATGTTCCTCTCTAGGTTCCTGACTCTCCTGTTCTCTCTCTTTGTGTGTTTTCTATTCTATGTTCATGGATTTTAAGCCATTTAGGTTTCCTCTTCCACTTCCGTTGATTCACCTTCCTGCAGCTACGCTTGGAGTTCCCTATTTTCGGCGTCATCATCAGGCTCACAGGGAGCAGACACTTGTCCTCCTGCGAACTACACCAGCCTGCATCGTTGGTTTGTTTCTTCAGTTACGTCATAGAATGAGTCTTTTGCCACCGTGGCAATCAATTTGGACTTCAAATTATTTCATATCGCGGCTTAATCCCCCCATCAATTCCGTCTTCTCCATCGGGTGCGATCTCAGCCGTTAGATCTGGAGCCCCCCAAATCCGATGTCATTTGCTCATCCCGCGCGATTGACTAGCTCGATCGTTAGTGCGCAATGAGCGGTGGTTTTCTCTCTACTCCGCTTGCCACGCGTCGATCTCTGAATGGGATCACTCCATTTTTGCCAATTCCGCTTACTGTTTGAGGGTGTCCCCGATCAATACTGCCGGTTTTCAGAGTGGGTCCCACCTTTTAGCGCTTAGCCTTTTTTTCCCATGGTTTTCCAGCTCCCACGCGACCGTGTGTTCTGGGCTTCCCCATTTTGAGGGTTTTTGCCCAGCGATGCGCTAATCATGCATCAAAAAGCTCCTCTATTTCCCGATCCGGGCCTCCCAAGGGCTAATTTCGCCTCCCATGCAGTCTCCATGGGCCTCGGTCAGTGTGATTTGACCGAGGTGCTCGTTGTTCCATGCTGGCTTCCATTGCCACTGGTTTAGAGGTGTTTTTGATCATTGTTGTAATTTCTTTGAAGTCTGTCCCGACCTGGTACAACCATGGTTCTGTTTATCGTTCTTTATGGATCCAATTCAGATCAACACCTCTCATATAGGAGGGCACTCAGGATTTAAAAATATTAGCATAGAGTTAAGAAATATATTTTTTGAGATGGTCTTAAATATGATATTCAGAAGTTTGTGGCAGGATGTTTGGTTTGCAAACAAAATAAAGTGGAGACAACAAAGACCCCAAGTATTTGAAAACCATTATCCATTCGAAGCCAGCATTGGGAGGAGGTTTGAATGGATTTTATCACTAGTTTACCCAAGTGTAAAGGAAAAAGTGTCATCATGGTGGTTGTTGATAGGATTACCAAGTATGCACACTTTTGTGCATTATATCATCCTTTCAAGGCCAGTGCAATAGCTATTGCATTTGTGGAAATAGTTCAAAAGCTACATGAAAACCCAAATATTATTCTAAGCAACAAAGATCCCATTTTCAATAGAATTTTTTGGAGAAAATTATTTTCTTGTCCTCGTACTCAATTAGCTCATAGCTCATCTTATCATCCTAAATCTAATGGGAAAATTGAGATAGTGAATAAATGTTTGGAAGCATATCTTCGTTTCTTTGTATCTGATAAACAAACACAATGGGTAAGTGGTTACCTTTGGCAGAATGGTGGTATAACACTTCCTTCCATATTGTAGCAAAAATGACCCCATTTATGGCCCTTTATGGATACATTTCACCGTCCATCACATCATCTTTAAGAAATGATTCTAAGGTTCAAGTAGTGGAATATCACATCAAACTTCCAACAACAAGTCCTCCATCTCTTAAAGGATAATCTGACTGTGCCACAAAACTGAATTAAACAACAGGAATATCAACATCATAGTGAAAGAATTTTTGATGTGGGAGATTGAGTATTTTTACAGCTACAACCATAAAAACAAATGCCCCTCAAGTAAGCTAAGAAGGATAATAAATTATCACTCAAGTATTATGGTCCTTATAAGGTGTTGAAAACAATTGGTATTATGGAATACAAATTGGAGTTTCCTACAACTTCATGAGTACACCTAGTGTTCTATGTTTCATGATTAAAGAAGGTTATAAGTGACAAGCCCCCAATTCAAACTATATTGCCAGAACTTGGCACAGAAGGAAAAATAATATCGGAGCCTAAAGCAATCATGAAAACCAGAATATGGGAGTTACATAATCAATCAATTTCAGCGTATCTCATAAAGTGGAAGAACTTACCTGCTGAAGATTCCATATGGGAGGATGAGAATTTCACACAGAAGCATCTAGAACTACTCAAGCATTGAGGACAACACTTTTTTGAAGGACGGGGACCTGTTAGGTCCCCATAATACTAGTTTAGCCTACGTATTATTATTTTTGTGCCCATGTTAGGTCCCTATAATACTAGTGTAGCCCCCATATTGTTATTGTTGTGCCCCATAGAATCCCACTATTATTGAGCCCTTACATTATTATTGTTATGTATGCCCTAATTATATTTTGAGCCTTTAGACTCCTATATATACCAAGACGGTCTTTTCATTTGAATCATCAAAGAATTGTTCATTTATGTGACGTAAAAGGCGGTTTCCCCCTCAAAGAGGCTTATTTTCAAGTTGTTGATCCATCTCTTCTTATGTTTTGTGACCTGCTTACATAATGCCCCGATTTAGATAACACAGTCCCATTTTCTCATTCCATACTTATCACTTCCAGTTGCACATTACGAGCCATATACACCACCTCCTTTCTCTGGGTCCACTGGATTGTAGCACACCCCCTCCCATAGTCCACATATCAAGGTCGGGTCTGGAAACATTTCCCTTGACGTTGAAGAAACTAAAAGAAAAGTAAAAAGAATATAATGGAAACAAACAATAAATAAAAGAAAAGAAAAATAATAAAATTCAAAATATGGTTGGTACATTAATATTAGCATGTGGGAAAAATCCAGGCATGATCTCTACCCCTTATCACTATGGCCATCACCAGTTCCTCGAGCCAATGTTTCCCTATTATCATAAAGGGAACCTTTTCTTGTCCCAACCCCTCATGGGTGATGAAATACCCCACCTTTAAGGGGCTAATCATTGCTATACATCATTCACAACATGCTCTCGTTTCCTACAACTTCAAGCAGTAATATAAAGAAAAAAATCAAGAAAAGGCAAAAGGAAATAAGAGGGATGGAAAAACAAAGGCCAAGGTAACTCATGCATGCATGATTGCTCCGTCCTCACATATGTGTTCCGAGAATATGGATTTCCTCATCACTTCTACCCCTTTAACCATGACATTTGGCCCTGAGAGCCCTTTTTCCCCCTCCGTTACATTATTATTCATATGCCACCTATTGATTGAAGGATGTACTAGGGACATGTATTTCCCCTTATGGGTTGGGAACACTTAATAGGGTTGTCTATTAGCCACTCATACCTAGGGAGGTGACAGTATTATGTGATCAAAGCCTCAAATTTGGAAGGCAAGCCCCGTATGAAGTGTCAATTTTCTCTTGAATAAAAATATTGGTCCACTTAGATGCACTAATGATTATTGTACCTAACGGTGAAGATGCAACACTAGACCTTGTGTGTGATTAGCAGGTGGTTTTCATCATGGGCTAGACAACTTAACTAGGGCCCAAGTCTACTGGAGTAGCATTATGAAACCCTATAGGTGAAGTGTTGAGAGCCATGGGAATCTTACCACTTGCAGAGCATCAATCCATTCGATGGGCACATACAACATCCCAACAGTCTACACTTTGCCCCAGATTATTCATGAGATGATTCACTTGGACCAGTGTACTTTAGCTGGTTTAGCAGTGATCACATGGTTTGGTAGTTGATCTAAGCCCCAAATGAGGTTTGTCTCACCCCTTGAAACATGGGAGGGCTAGCACTATCTTCACGGTCCTCAACATTGGAAGAGAATCAAACTATTCTATCATTAGGAGACCTATGAGACTCATTTTGTACCCCAAAAACAAAATTGGGGTTCACGGGATGATTTTGATGGAGGTTTAGGGGCCAATACCTAGATCATGAATTTTGGAGCCCTCTACAAGAACTTTGGCACAAGGTTACTTGGGAGCGGGAGTGGGAGTGGAAGCGAGATCCGGGAGTGACATTTTCAAAAGCTCTCGGGTTGGGAGCGAATCAGGAGCAGAATTTTATATAATATATTTTTTTATATATTTTGATGCATATATGTCAACAAAATCATGTAGAATGATGAATCATATATAAAAATCATAAAAACATGGATTGAACCATATAATATCAATTGTCTAGAAGTTATAATCCTCATCAACCACATCCACATGTTAGTAACATACAACATATTGAGTCTCATGATTCATCAATTTTAAAGTTTCAAGATTTTAAAATTCGATATATAACATTTATCATCATTGATAACTAAAGTTGTAACTTGTACTTGTAACCATTACCATTACCAAGTAACCAAACAATAACAAAGAATATATAACATGAAATGAAATGTTTCAACTTTCAACTTTAATGAAGCATCATATTTATAATTCATTACCAATGATTTATAATTGCCAACTTCAAACTTCAAACTTAAATTGTCATATATTGTTTACAAAAAATATCATAATAAATATGAAAGAGTCAATAATTATAAAAACTACTAGAAACTAGAAAAGACAAGTAATTCTATTATCGATTGCTAATGCTTGGCCCTCTTTCTACCACGAGAAATTTCTAATTTTTGGGAAAACATGTAGAATGGTGAATTAGTTATAAAAGGCATAAAAATATGGATTAAACCATATAACATCAATCATCTAGTAGCTACAATCTTCGTCAACCACATGTACACAAGTTACAAGTTTTGATTTATATAACATGTAAGGGTTCATATAACCAAAATAACATCGAGTGCAATCCATCTCTAAACCAAAAATACATCAACAAATAGGCTCTAGATGGCCTCTATCATTAAAAAAAATCATGCTACAACAAATACCTACATATCATCAAAATCATTTCGTATCTTGGGATCTTTGTCATTAATATCACCCTCTAAGCATTAACATAAGATAGAAAAACATAGCATGTCAAATCAAGATTTTGTTTGAGTGATGGGTACATTTTTATTAGGGTCATGATGGAGGATTTCGAAAACCAATGTCACTAACATCAAGATACATAGAGGGATTTGTGCTCTTGACGAGTTCCATATCCTAGTACATGAAAAGATCCAATGGAAACATTTCAATCCCACCAATCCTGAAATGTTGAAAAAATGATAAGTGTACTGGATTTTGAGTGAGATCTAAAATTCTATTTCATATGAAATCCAATGAGGCTAGAAGCACTCTCAAACATCCTTAGTCATTTCATGGTAATGTTAAAAATTTAAGTAAAAGGATGAAAATGAAAGATAAAGGAGAATACCACTTTTACTTTAAGAATTTAACATTACCAAGAATTGCATATCAATAATAGACACATAGGCTTTATCATTAGGCTGCCTCACTAAAAAATTCTTGTTTCTTCAATTTTTTTTTGCATTTGGAACAGGTTTGCATTGAAAAATTTGCAAAAAAATCTAGGGAGAGAATTTTTTTTTAGGGAATGCGCTCCCGAAATTTGCTCTTGAAGGGAGCGCTCTTTGGGATAAGGTTTGTGGGGGGGGGGGGGGTGTTTGGGGCGCTCCCTCGCAATCATGCTTTGGCACTATAGGAGAACAACACATGCCCTTAAGAAGCCTATGCATGCATGACATTAACATTTCATCCCTCTTGTGAATGATTGATTATGATTTTACACTGGCTATGAGGTCAACCTGTGACCTCACTTAGTATTTTCCCATTATTTTATGAATTGAGGGGATTTTAGGCGAAAATTAGAGATCATTGGACATCATCACACATGTGAATTTTGAAACTCTTGGAATTTTACACTTGCTTCTTATGGGTGGATTGGAGATTCTTGGAATGAATTTTGATGTGTGGAAGTTAAATTTGGATTGCCTTTGGAGTAGTGCTTTGGAATTTTTTTGGATATATTGCATCTTATCTTGTAAGTATTTTTTCAATGTTATCATTTTAAATGTCTAATGTATGGAACTATTACTTCTAGATTATGCTAATTTGTGCCCTAATTTGTTGAAAATAAATTTTGAAGCTATCTGGATGAATGTTTCATATGTTACTCATGCAGAACATGTAATGAATGTTCCTATTGGTAAAATTTTTAAAGCTCTCCCAAGAAATCCCATTTATGTTGAGGTGGGTAAACGCTGGAATTTTGGTACCTAGGCAATCATTTGGCTTATTCTTAATCATCCTTGACTCCATATATCCATAGGACAAGGCACTGGTCCAATCACTTGATGGTCAACCTTAAATTTTCTGTTCTTAAATTTAGTCGTTTTAAGGCTAGGTAGAAAAACCAAGGCTTGGATAAAATTTTTAGGGAGGAGGTTTTTTGGTGATTTGTCAGCATAACCATCATGAGATAGGTCCAGGATACTATTGTAGCTGCAACAAAACCCTCCAAAATTTTGGCTTACAATAAATTTTAAGGCCTTCCTCAATCTTGTACGTTTTTATTGCAAATGCCAAAGCTTATTTCATGAGCTTTCTTGAAGTGTTTTATTCCCTTGTGCATGTTGGGTAAACTGTCGTCTTTTGGCATGTTTGGCTATCGCGTAATGTGTACAAGCATATTTTGATGGTTTCAAAGGTATTTATTTGTGTATATTAGTTTTTATAAATATGTAAACATATGTTGCATTCATGCACAAAGTTCTGAGCATTGTCGCACAAGTGTCGTCACAGTCGTCCCAAAGCTATCCTATGTTCGCACTTGTCGTACCTTATTGTAAGTTGTTGCACAAAGGGAAATGCCTTTTTCATGTGTTTGAATGATCTATGTTTTCGTGTATTCAAATTATTCTAAGTGTGTGATCATAGTCAAATTTCAACACCGTTCACACCTATCTTGTTGATCCCACACTTAGCCATTTTCGGAAAAACTTCCCGACGGAGAAACCTAGGTTCACAAGGCCTCTCCTGAGATGTGCACTACATACTATCAGTCCTCTAGCTGTGACCTTATTTCTTGGCACTGCATAATTCATAATTCCTTCCTCCTAATATTGTTGCACTACGCAGTTTCTGAGCCCAAGCCCCGACCTTGACCTACATAATTAAGTATTCATGTCCCCAACCCAACTTAAATTACACACTTCGTATCCTCAAGCCTCAAGATCATCCCCTGAGCCCTTGAACTGCATAGCTATGTAGTATCCTGACCTCCCTTGACTCCCAGAACTATGCAGTTAGGTCTCCCAATGTCCATTCCCTTAGCCTGTCCCACTACCTCCAAAAAATGTGCAGTCTTGTCCCTTAGACCTGCCTAATCTATGCACTGTGCAGTCTCAAAGCTCAATATTTTCACCTATCTATTGTAACTATGCTCTATGTAGTCACTGAGTCCCTCTTCCTAGCCTGTCACTTATTCCGGACTCAGTTGGTGGATCAGAATTCATCATCTTAGACTAGGGGGTTTTCGGTTTGATGTCATATCGTCATGAGCAGATTGCATGAACATGTACCCTATCATGTCATGGCAAGATTATGGAGAAGGAGAAGAAGGAGGGATGCATGCTTTAAGGCTCTCTTGCATCTAAAATTGCAAGTTCATTGATCAAGAGAAAGAAAAGGGACACTAGTTTACGACCATTATTCAAGAATGGAGATCATTGAAGATTCCTCATCACCAAGCCATGCGGAGGTGAAAATAAAACATCTTGAAGAATAAATATAGCACTTAATAGCAATAGTGACTTGACATTGTGACATCATCAAGAAATCCATGTCAGCAGTGTCATGTCATGTCATGAGTGGTCATACACCACATCACTATTGTGGATGACGTATATTGTATTCAAAATGTATTGTAAAGTGGAAGTCCAAAGGACACACATGGAATGTAAAGTGTCATGTAATTTGAAAAGTCATAGGAAGTCAAATAGTCATGAGGGTAGTCAAAGAGTCACCCTTGGTTATATATACTCCCTCATTGTATGAGCAAAGGAATTTTCACCTTGGCTCCTCCCACGAGGCATTAGAGAGATCAGATAGTTCCTTATGGAGCAAGGAGTGGCTCCAATTCTCCACTAATGTAGCTAGTGATATACATTGTAAACATGTGTCTTGGAATTTTTACTTAATAACAGAAGCCTTCAAGGCCAACACGTTCTTCATGAATGGATTATGAATGTTTGTAATATTATTATGCAGATTTTTTATTTTATTTTTTATTTCTTTTTTATTTCATGTTTTCTTTCACATGTGCTAATATAGTTGAACTATTTCAGTTATTTTAGTACTTATATTATTGAGAATGCGTTGTAATGGCTGTTATTGTTGTCCCATCCTTATGGACTATTCCATGGGATATTAGACATATCTTTCTTTATTTGTTGGTTGTAACAACCTTTGCATTCGCTGTGGACTATTCTGCTCGATGTTAGACAGATCCTTCCGGTTCATGTGTGTCTCTTCTTGGGTGGTACTATTACCTCTCACTTAGAGACTCACTTTTCTCCCCTATCCGCAGTAGAAGAACCTTGACACATTTTCAACTGAACACTCACCAAGCACACCTTATTTATTTTCGAAGACACCATAGCATCCCTCTCTCTTGCTGATAGTTGGAGCCAAGGAAAATATTTAAGGATTCAACAACTAGACCTTTATACCGGATGGGACTCCTAAACCAAAAGATGTGAATTATAATTGGGACTTCACATTGGGGAGATCCCCAGAATTTTTGTGGGTCCAGCACCGTCAAAATTTCTAGCACTATTTCATGGTTGATAACTCCACCGACCCCAAAATCTCATCTTATGGTCAAGGAAACAACGTTCATTACACCTCCCGTACTCATGTTTCTGAAGTTGGTGACTCTTCTCAGCCCAAGCCTGAACAAACTTGTGAAATCCCATATGATTAGATTTGGGCCATCTATCCTATAACCCGTTAGTTTGTAAAGGATGTTGGATTGATCCTAGGAGTACTCAGTCTTCAATATTCTCTAAAGAATAACAAAACCACCCCCATAGGGATAGTGGTTTCTACTCTTAAATATTTGGTTCTTTCAACCCTTGAAGAATTATCAGACTCTTTGGAGAACACAAAAGAGCCTCTAATATTTCACGATGGCGATGGAGATAACTTTGTACTCTCAGACACAACTTTTGATGGGTTAGGTAGAGAAGAGGAAGAGGAAGGAGAGCCATCATATTTTTACAAAGAAGAGGAGGAGAGCTAAGAACAAGAGATAGCGCACCAAGATCTGGATTGGATGACTTAGGGCCCACTTGCACTTATGGGTGTTTTACATAAGATAAAAAAGAATTCATAGAATCTCTTAATGAAATATGACCCTGATAAAATAGTGAAGGTTGAAGACCATCTGGGAAACTTTTACCTACATTTGGACACTTGAGATACGTTACGATGATGTTGCATGTATAATTTTTCCTTGTACCTTGGATGGTAGAGCATCTGTATGGTATCAAAACCTTCCTCCAAACTCCATATAGAACTGGAGAGGGTTTAAGAGAATATTCCTTGAAAAATTTGCGATGATAAGACCCTTACCATGTTATTGAAAGAGATGGGTAATCTTAAGATGGAGAAAAAGGAGAAAGTGAAATATTTCAATAATAGGTTCAACTGCATCTTGAATAAATTTCCAGAAAACATGAAACCTCATGACTCCATCATAATATATTACTACACTTCTACCTTTCCAACAAGCATTGCACATTTTTTGAAGCGAACTGTGAGACAAACATTAATTGAAAATTACAATGAACCAACAAAAGACTCGAAAGATACAGGTAAAAGGTCTCAGACCTCCATGAGTAAGGCAAAAGAGAAAGAACCCTATGATATTGAGAGCTTGAAATTCATTATCAAGACTCTATCAAATGAGTTGGAAGAGATTAAGCAAAGGTCAATCGAGACTACCATGAGTAGAAAGCCTCCCAGCTTCAACCTATTCAGAAGGACCGCTAAATTGGGCAGCAACCGTAACCAATTGGAAAAGTATGCACAAAGCTCAAACATTGTGTTGAATTACGAAGATTTGGGAATTGAAACATATTGTTCATATCATCAAGCATCACTCCGAGAAAACATGCCCACAATGGAATCACACCATGAGTGTTCTTTTTACGCATCTTTGCGATGCGGTAATGGCTGAGGAGAAGATTGAGCTTGAAGAAGAAAAGGAAGAACCTACTACATCTAATGAAACTCCAAGTGTCGGGCATGCCATAAACATGTTCAATTTCATACTCACATCCCAAAAGAGTACTCGCAACAAACAACCTCAAAGTGATGGTGTGGCCTAGAAGCAGACCAATCGGTATAATCTGAGAAGCAAAGGGCCATCCACTACAATAGAGTTGATGAAGAAAAAACTTAAAGAAAATTTGTTGAGGAAAATCAGTCCACCCGTCAGCTCAGTGTAGAACACTCAGAGAAATTTTTGGAAAGTAGTCTCAATGAAAAGTACTTTTGTAAGAAGTAAGGACACAACCATCACTCCAGAAGTTAGAAACAAAGTTACATCCCAAGATGCTTTGACCACTCTTCCCGCTGTGGACTCAAACATAATTTATGACATGAAGAAGGTTCGTGAAAACATTTAAATGTTTGAGTTAACAAATATCATGAGCCAGTGGGACATTCTCTTACACTCACTTAGGCATTCCACCACAGGTAATGATGTCTCTTCAGATAAGGGATCTGGTTCCCTCGAATCTGTACTTAATTCTTTAACAATGGATGCAAATACTCTTTGCCCTTCTTTTTTGTTAACTTTTGAAATATTTAATTTGAACGTACACAATTGCTTGGTTGTTTTTGGTGCATCAATGAATGTAATGCCATTATCTATTGCCAAGAAAATCAATGCAAAATGGGACAAAATAGATGCACAAATTATTCAACTGGACAAAACTCATGTCCATGGAATTGGTGAACTCAGAGATGTGATCATCCATTTATCATCTGATGGGCGAGTCCACCAATGTAACAACATAGTGATTGTGGACATTCCGGAAGCATATGGAGTGTTGTTGAGCATAAGACTGATCAAGTAAGCTACAAGGGTACTTTGCTACGGATTGGTCACATTTATGGCTCCCGTATAAGGGAAGAAATAATTAGATCTGGGTGAATTCAGAAATATACATAAAACATATTTTCACTCCCTTGAATGGCCCAAATGAACCAATGGCTTTCACATAACTAATCTTTAGCAATTTCTTCCTAGAAACCCAACTGGGGTGTTATCTTGGAAAACCATCCCTAGTCTCATCAGATACACATTTGGAGTTGCTTCCTAGTCCAACTGGTGAAAATGACCTTTGTACATTTAGTAGTAGTAATAATAGTACTAGTGTAGTTCCTAGTCCTTGTACATATGATATGTCGACTTTGTACTTCGATGGTTCCAAAAAACAGGAGGGCTCTGGAGATGGTTGCATTTAATAGACCTGATACAAAGAAATCATTTGATCTTTATCCATTTGGAATTTTAGTGCATGAACAACACTACAAAATATGAAGCACTCATCTTGGGCTTGCAAAGAGCCATTAACCTCAATGTTTCCATCGTAAAAGTAGTAGGTGACTCAGAAATTGTGGTGCGGCAAGTACGAAATACCATACATTTTGTATCACCTCATCTTAGAATATATCAACAAGAGGTATGTGATGATTTGATTTCTCTTTTCCAAGATTTTAATATAATTTATATTCCAATAATGTATAATGCAACTGCGGATGCATTAATAAATGCGGCTGCTAGGTTGTCACCATTGAGGGATGGTTTTTCTATTGAAATTATTTATAAGCCATCCGTCCCCAATAATATCTCTAATTTATGCATTTTTTATGATGACCAAAAAATATTGTTCTTCATGGCGAACAATGAGGTGTTCAAATACGCAACGATCGATGAGGATGGGCACAAAAAGGTATTGCAAGATGCAACCAGTGCAACTAAAGGGAATCTCATCCCAAAAGGCATGGTATTGTTGGAGAAGTTGTATGCCTATATAATCGCTTCCGAGGACCTACTAATGCTAAAACTCATAGTTCCACATTTTCGCAAAAGCAGATTAACTTGGGAATAGAAAAGGATCCGAAGTATGTCAATATTGGTATCTATTGTACACCACAAGAGTGGCAAGCCTTTGTTTGCCTATTCAATAAATACCGATATGTGTTCTCATGTATGTATGATGAGATTAAAACACATGACACGTGAATCATCCAACATGTGATACCAATAAAAGAAGGGGCCAAGACATTGCAATAAAAACTAATAATAGTACATCCAACGCTTGAGCCTCTTATTCAGAAAGAGTTAAGGAAACTGTTGGATGCCTGGATCTTATATGAAGTGCGACACTCAACTTGGGTGTCAAATTTGGTCCTAGTGAGAAAGAAGTCTGGGGAAATCCTCTTGTGTGTCGATTTCTGAAATCTCAATTGTGCCTTAGACAAGGAAAACTACCTCGTGCCGTCCATGGAACAAATATTACAAACATTATTGGGGTCAAGAATGTTATCTTTACAAGACCACCTTCCATATGAAGTGGGGCACATTCACATTCAAGCAAATGTCATTTGGGTTAATCAATGTTGGTGCAACATTTCAACATGTTATGGACATTGCTTTCTGTGGGCTGATTGGACAGAGCATAGTGATCTATCTTGATGACGTAATAATGTTTTTCCAAATAGAGGTCAGACCACATATGCCACTTAAAGAAATAATTTGAGTGATGTCACAAGTACGGGATATCCTTAAATCCCCAAAAAAGTATCTTCGTAGTGTCCGAGGGTAATCTCTTGGGCCACATTATTGCCAAAAGTGGGCTTAAGTTAGACCCGAACAAGGTCAAAACAATCACATAGATCCCCTTCCCAGTGAATAAGAAGGCCATGCAATCCTTCTTGGGGAAATCAACTTCCTCCGCAATTTCATCTTCGAATACAGCCAGATTGTTAAGCTGATACAAGAGATGGTGAAGAAGGATGCAATTTATAAATGGGATAAAATGAAAAGGGATGCATTTTCCCATATTAAGTAGCCTATCGCAGAAGCACCTGAATTTTACAGCCTAGACTTCAAAAAATATTTCTTGTTCTACACTTTTGCTTCTGACACTTCTCTTTCCATTGTACTCACCCAAAATGATGAACTGAACAACGAGCGACCTATCTCTTTCATGAGCACGAGCCTTCAAGGACCTGAACTTACCTACCCCACCATGGAAAAAACATTTTATGTGGTATACAAGGTGGTAAATAAATTTTGGCCCTATCTATTAAAGAATCATTGCATTATCTTTGTTCCGCACCCAAAAGTCACATTATTTCTCATTCAACAAGAGTTGGGTGAATGGAGAGAAAACTAGATGATTGGGTTGAAAGAATATGATCTAGAGATCAATCCAGTTCACACAATCAAGGGCCATTGTCTCTGTCGACTAGTGGCAAAAGCAATGAAGACAAAATAAGAAGAAGGCCTTTTAGGATTTGAGCAAGAAATTGAGATGTACAACGTTGAGCGAGCCTCCCCCACTACTAGCACAAACTCTTGGTATGTTGATGTGCGCCAATACCTTCAGCATGACACCATTCCCTCCCAATTTTCTGCACAGAAAAATAAGGTACTCAAACTTAAATCATTATCGCATTAGTTGGTGCATGGGGTGCTTTTCAAAAAGCACCACAATGGAGTACTGCTCAGGTGTTTAGAAGCACATGATTCAAAAAAGGTATTGTGTGATCTCCACGTCAGACTAACTGGGGGTCACTTTGTGAGCACTACAATGGTGCATAAGGTCATGTGGGCCAACTTTTACTGGCCTACATTATTTAGATATGCTCATGCTTATTCCCACAAGTGTCCAGTCTATCAAAGGTGTGCTAGCAGACCCAAGAAGTCAACTACCCCATTGCAGCACATTGTAGTGGAAGAAGCTTTTCAACAGTGGTGCTTGGATATTATTGGAGAAATTTTTCCGCATCCATCAAATCTACACTACTAAATCCTTACTACCATGGGTTACTTCACGTGGTGGACAGAAGCAATTCCTCTCAAATAGGTGAATGATCAGGAAGTCATAAAGTTCCTTCAGCAGAACATCATTTCCAGGTTCGACATTCCTACTTCACTTGTTTTCGACAATGCAACACACTTCTCAATGTTAAGAATTTACGATTTTGCATTTGAAAATCATATTTTATTGAAACATTCATCTAATTATTATCCACAATGGAATGGTCTTGTTGAATCCACGGACAAGAACCTAATCTGAATGATAAAAAATAACATATTCTATGAGAAATGAAACTGTTACTCTTCTCTGGTAAATTCCTTATGGGTTGATCGAGTCACGTCGAAGCCTTCCTTGAACACATCCCCTTACTTCCTGATGTACGGAAAAGAAACCATCCTCTCACCCAACATCTACTTTCCTTCCCTCCAACTCTCCCAAGGATCTCAAGGCAAGCCATATCTGTTAGTGCAGTGTAGGATGGATACCCTTCACAAGCTACAAGAAGAAACGTTGAAAGAAAAAGAAAAATTTTCACTTCGCCAGAATCATATCAAGAGGTGGTTCGACAAGAAGTTTGTAGGGAAGAAGAACTTCAATGTGGGTGGCTTATTCTTGAAGTGGGATAAAGACCACAAGGACAAAGGCAAACACACTAAGTTTTAGTCCCTGTGGATTGGGCCATTCACAGTGCACGAAAGGCTTCGAAAACACACTTATCGTCTTCAATCACTTCATGGGAAGATTGACTCTCTCCCTATCAATGGACAATAATCAAAACATTAATTCTAATGAATATCTGGGGTTGTGCCCTATACCGTGTACATAGCCTTTTATTTCTTGCTTTCCTGAGTTTTGTTTTGTTTTCGTCATATGAATAAGTGTTGTGTGTGTACATGTTGTGGATTCTAAGTATGCGTGTGGGCGAATTATAAAGGGTATGGTGACACTTCAACATTTGGCTAACCTCTAGTCCTTCTTCCTTGTGTTGATTATATCTTTTGGCTAATGAAGTTCCGATGGAAAATATGATCCATTCATAAGGATATTTTTGGTCCAACCATGAACCCATGTCTATTCCGGAAACCTCAAGCCTACACTTGGTCTTTATGTTTCAGTGTCTTCATGCTTATCCAACTAGTAGAAGCAGAGAAGGGGAAAAATCTAAATGATCAAACCTAAATCAGCAGTCTCTATATGCTTCTCTGAAGGAACAACCTCTCCTGCTGTAAATAAGCTGGGATCCATCTTCTGCCCCAAAATAAATAAGTGTCGATGCACAATCCTCTTTAAAATACATAAATAAAGGTGAAAGAAGAGAAATGATTCCAGCATAGAGAGGTGGAGCAAGGAACTCCACCGGGGTACTATCTAGGCTCACCGACAATGGAGCAATGTTTGTGTTCCTACGTGACTTCGCTGGGGTATTGTCTAGGACTGCTGGCAGTGGAGCAACACCAGAGATGAAAACTTATACTCTGGAAATCTTTAGCTCATGAGCTACACTACCCTTCCCAACTTGAAACATTGTGATATCGTTGAATCTTATGTTTTTTTCAACCAAGAAGGTATAAAGGGGACCATGTCTATTCATGGGGTAAGTGGGAAGACCAAAGTAATCTACACGATGAATCAATACTCCTTGAAGAATCAAGGTCTTGCACATAAGAAGTTAACTGAGATAGAGAAGTTAGAATTCAACCAATGTGTTGCCAAGTGTTGTAGCTACTAAAACACCCTCCAAAATTTTGGCTCACTCAATTTCAGATCCTTCCTCGGTATTGTATATTGTTGTCGCAAATGCCAAAGCTTATTTCATGAGCTTTCTTGAAGTGTTTTGTTCCCTTGTGCATGTTGGGTAAACTATCGTCTTTTGGCATGTTTGGTTGTCGCCTTATGTGTACAAGCCTATTCTGATGGTTTCAAAGGTATGTATTTGTGTATATGAGTTGTTCTAACTATGTAAACATATGTCGCACTCATGCACAAAGTTCTGAGCACTTTCACACAAGTGTCGTCACGATCGTCCCAAAGTCTATCCTAAGTGTCGCACTTGTCGTACGTTGTCATAAAAATTTCACACAAAGGGAAATTAATTGTTCATGTGTTCGGATGATCTATGTTTTCATGTCATAAAATCATTCTAAGTTTGTGATCACAGTCAAATTTAATCATCGTTCACACCTATCTCATTGATCCCACACTTAGCCATTTTCAGAAAAACTTCCCAACTGAGGAACCTAGCTTCACTATGCCTCTCTTGAGCTATGCACTACGCAACCTCAATCTTCTAGTTGTGGTCTTGCTACTTGCCACTGCACAATCTGCAGTTCCTGCCTCCTAGGACTATTGCACTGCGGATTTTCTGTGCCCAAACCCTGGCCTTGACCTCCAAAATTACGCAGTCATGTCCCCAGCCTGACTTAAACTACACACTTTGCATCCTCAAGCATAAATCTCATCCCCTAATCCCTTGAACTTCATAACTGCATAGTATCCAATCCTCCCTTGACTCCCAGAACTGCGAAGTTAGCTCTCCTAGTGTCCATTCCCTTAGCCTGTACCACTACCTCCGGAAACTGCACAGTCTTGTCCCTCATACCTACCTAAGCTGTGCACTGCACAATCTCAGAGCTCAAGATTTTCCCCTGGGTGCTAGAACTACTCAATTCATAGTCATTGAGTCCCTCTTACCAACCTGTCACTTATTTTCTACTTAGTTGGTGGATTACAATGCATCATCTTAGACTAGGGGGTTTTCAGATTAATGTCATCTTGTCATGAGTGGATTGCATGAATAGGTACCATATCATTTCATGGAAATATGATGGAGAAGGATAAGAAGGAGGGAAACATACTTAAAGACACTCTTTTAGCTAAACTTGCAAGTTGATCGACCAAGAAAAGGCAAAGTGACACTAGTTTGCGACCATTATTCAAGAATGGAGATCATTGAAGATTATGCATCACCAAACCATGTGAAGGTGAAGAGAAATCATATTCAAGAAGACATACAACACTTAGCATCAATAGTGACTTGACATTATGACATCATCAAGCATTCCATGTCAGGAATGTCATGTCATGTCATGCCATGAGTGGTCATACGCCACATTCGTGGATCATGTATATTGTATTCAAAATGTATTGTAAAGTGGAAGTCCAAAGGACACACATGGAATGTAAATTCATGTAAGTTGAAAAGTCATATGAATTCAAATAGTCATGAGGGTAGTCAAAGAGTCACCCTTGGTTATATATACTCCCTCATTGTATGAGAAAAGGAATTTTCACCTTGGCTCCTCCCACAAGGCATTAGAGAGATCAGCTAGTTCTTTGAGGAGCAAGGAGTAGCTCAAATGCTCCACTACCAGAGCTAGTGATGTACATTGTAAACATGTGTCTAGGAAATTTTACTTAATAACATAATCCTTCAAGGCTAACACATTATTCATGCATGGATTATGAATGTTTGTAAGGCTATTATGTGGATCTTTGTATTTCATGTTTTCTTTCACATGTGCTAAGATAGTTGAACTATTTCAATTATTTTAGTACTTGTCTTATTGAGAATTTTCTATAATGGTTTTTATTTTTGTCCTGTCCTTGTGGACTATTCCGCAACATATTAGACAAATATTTCTTCATTTGTCCGTTGTAATGACATTTCACATCCGACATGGACTCTTCCACTTGATGTTAGATGAATCCTTCCGGCTCATGTGTGTCTCTTCTTGGGTCGTACTATTACCTATAACTTAGAGGATCACTTTTCTCCCCTCTCTGCAGTAGAAGAACCTTGACACATTTGCAACTAAACACTCACCAGACACACCTTCTTTATTTTCGAAGACACCATTGCATCCCTCTCTCTTGCTGATAGTTAGAGCCAAGGAAAATATTTAAGGATTCGACAACCGTGCCTTTATACCAGATGGGACTCCTACACCAAACTATGTGAGGTCTAATTGGGACTTCACATAAGGAACATCCCCTAAATGTTGGCAGGTTTCAGCACCATCAACAGATACCTGACCTATCAATTTGGTGGGCATCCACTAAAATTTATTTCCTTATGTGTTTCTCTAAGAGGGAAACCCTAGTTTCTTCCCCCTCATCTTGAGGACTTTATTTAGGGTTTCATGAGCCCTGGATTATCTAAATATGATTGTAAAAAACCCTTTCCCTTGGGCCTTAATCTTGTGAATACCTATTACCATCGAAAAAACTTCAAAACCCTAGATCTTGAGCCTTCTTTTCTAGGGATTTTCTTAGAGAATGATTTGATTCTTTAAAGCCTTGTACATTTATTGTGCCTCTATTTGAATGAGTTTTAGTAGGGTCACTTCGTAACTTATTATTGTTAGAAAATGTAAAGTGGAAACTTATTAATCTTATTTTCTCTTAACCTTGATATTTTATTGTGAATCTTAATTATCTTCTTTATGTATTTTAGTTAGATCTTCTCATCATACAATACCAAGAACATCAACAACAATAGAGGACACAGATATAGGCTCTCAACCAAGGAAAACCCCTCCAAGGGGAAAACCTGGAAACTATTCTCTTCTTAGAATTTGCTTCAAATGAGATACAAAGACCTAATCCCTAGACCAAGTCCTTCTCTTAGTATCAAGTCAACCCTTCCTCAAGTCCTTCCTTTATTCTGCACAAACTATTACATACTGCAACTTCGAGCTACTAGCTTCAATACTGCTACCCTACCTGCAACATTGATCCTACAATTTCAGCCTTGTAGCTACTTAGGAAAGCTTAATTCATCCTCCTAAAACCTTCCAAGAGAAATACAACTCTTGTAAAGGTAAACTAGGGCTAGACAGAGTTTCCTTCCTCCCAGCTATAAGATATTTCTCTTTCTCCTATTTCACCTCAGTCCTACAACTTTGGCCTCCTTCTACAAACTAGAAACCCTATAATTTCACACGTATGAGAGAGAGAGATAGATCCCAGAAACCAAGAAATTTTTTCCTTCTTCCTTCTCCTTGACCTTCGCTTTCCATACTGCATGAGCTACACAGTTATAGATAAAACTCTTTCTCGATAGATTGAACTTGTGAGTGAACATCTCCAAATGAGGTCAAAATACTTCCTTTTATAGCTTTCTTAAGGGACTGAATTCCCTCATTTAAGCCAATTTGATGATCCCAAGGTCGGCTTGTACGCTTGGAGATTCCAGGAATTTCAAGACTCAATTTTTTTTTCTACAAATATATTTTGCTCGGAAGGGTCTTATAAACATGATGTTGACTCCTTTGACTCATGAAAATAAATCCTAAGACCTAACAAATCCTAGGAGCATGCAGAACATGATTTTACAAAGAATACCATCAATAATGATACATATTGAAATTAGTACAACAATTATGAAGACTGAAACTAGTTGCATTTCTCAACAGCCCCTCTTAACTAGGGAGGTATTCATAATTGTACAATTAGTACAACATCATATATAAGATTGAAGAGCTCTCAAGAAGAGTCAAATTGATAAGCCATACTGTAAGCATCATTATTATGACCAAAACTATCCTTGAGGCCTAACTGGACAAGCTCTTCCTTAATCAAGAGAATTATACTGGGAGACTTTATGTGTGATACCACACTACCTCTCTAAGGTACATACCCCATCCAAATGTCTACAAGGTATGTCCTTTTAGGACTATTCTTATCTTGGATTTCCATTCTTGAGTCCTCATAGAATATCAGTCCTCTTTGAACACTCTTCTCTTGGATTCCTATCCCATCCTCAAAGAGTGTTGGTATCTTTCCTTTCTTAAATTCTATATCTTAAGGGAACCAAAAATTCTTATCCAATCCTTCGTTATTCTCTCTTCATCACCCGAAGAGGAGAATGCACATGTGATTTCCATCATCATTCCCTCTCAACTAGAGAGGACATCCATATTCTCTCTTAATCTTGAGAATAGATCCCTAATCCTATTTAAGGAGACTCATTTTTCTCCCTCTTAAATCCAGAGGAGATTCTAGCCTTCCTTTCTATTTGATAATTCAACACCACAAGCCTTACTATTTGTCTGTATGAGAGTATTAGCTATATGGTTCCCTCTTTCTTCTGCATCTCTTGCTTTCTTTTGAGGTATCATGGATCCATATCCACTCTTTGTTCTTGTGACATGATCCAAGTCATCTCTCTTTCTCATCACTTTCATCTTCAACATGAAGGCATTGCATTGAGCCTTCATGATCTTCAATCTGACCAAGGCTTCCTCATGAAAGTGATATTCTTTGAGCTTCAGGTTATCATCTCATACAACTACCCTTTCAATGACATTATGGATTCATATTGACTTCATAGTTGCTAAGTGCCAGATATTGATCTTCCCTCAATACCTTTTATCCATACAATTGACTTTGCCTCAAATGTCATCATGTATTCTTGCAACATTCTTCCAGGTAGAAAAAATAATATGTTAACTGGATAACCAAATCAAAAATGAAATTGACTTTCCTCATCATGGTGACCTTCACGCTTCATCAACATCCTAATCGACCATCTCCACTTGAAATTTGCCTCTTTCATCATAGTGCCCAAGGATCGAACTTGATTATTGTTACCACTCAAAGTAGCAGGGATCCTAGAAAGGGATCCTATAGAGTGATTACTAGGTCAAGGGGAAACAATGGGGTGATAGCCCACTGTCACCTCAGCTAAGGCTCCCTGCTCTTTATGAACTTTCACCAATGGGAGGAGACTCGGTATAAGGGGAATCACTAGGAAGGATGGATCAATGAATGGATAGATAGTGATTCCTAAGGCCTATTCACAAGAGAGGCTTAGACAAATGGCTTACTTTCTTAAGAAGAAACGTGATAGGATATCTAGGAAGAGCTAAGGGGATTCTTGAGTTTAGGTTTAAGGAATATGCTTTGACAAGAAGGTTCCTAGACTCAAGGATCCCAATGAAGGAATGACTTCCAAGTAATCCTTGTGGAATTTGAGTTGTAGACTTATGGGACCAAAAAGAAGCCAAGTGGGCCCAAACTAGGTCAAGAGTACGGAGTTAATCACTCAAGGAGGGGCTTGACCTAATTAGGGAAGAGAATAGGATGAAAGGACTAATTTTATTTTGAAATTCGAATGCAATGATCCAAATGAGGACACTATCCCAAATCAGCCTAGGGATAGAAATGATCCTCAAGTTAGGGCTTGTGATATCTCAGTATCCCACCATTGAATTGTGCTCAAATTTGGAGGACCCCTTGAGAAGACCCCATTGCAGTTGTGGACCATTTTTCAAGGTGGGATGGCTATAAAATATTTTGCTTGATGCCCTAGGTGACCCTCAAATTTTCTAAAGAGATGAAGTTTTGAGGTCTTTCAACCTAATTGGTGCCTATAGGAACATTCACCCAATCCCTCAAAGAGAAATGTATGCATTAAATCACTTATTCAAGTTCCTAGAAGAATTTCACATTACATTAACCCATACAAGAATAATGATAACAATATACATGCATTTGACAAGTAAGATAGCAAGAATAACATCAAAAATTTGACTTACATGAGAGAGAGAGTATATCCATTCATCCAATTTATATTAGAAAGAAGCTCCAAATACAATAGCAAAAATCCAAACATCATAGTGCATCAAGAAAGCTCCAAAAAGTTATCCCAGTAAAAAGTGCGAAAATATCTCAAGAGATACTAATCCAATCCAAGTGATGATGAGAGAAATGAATCACCTCTAGTATATTTATACAATACAATAGGGGACTCGAATAGCCTAATTTGTCTTACTTAGCCCAAAATAATAAAATAATGTGCAATAATAACATTCCTTGGTGACAATCCCACCAAGATATCTCAATAAGATAACAATAAGCCTCTCAAGAGGGTAGAATGATCAACATAATGGGTTGTTGGGCCACTGAGAAGGGCCTAATGGAGTCCAAAATGTGCCATGGTGAAATAATGGACTCCAAACATAGTGGAAAATGGGTGGGCTCCTTGATATCCAAGCAACTAATATGTGGTGCCCCAAGTGGGTGTTGGGGCACAATGACATCCTCACGGGTCTCCAAGTGGATCAATAATGCCTGTAAATCATCTGTAAGGGCTAGGATGATGACATAAGCCCTCCCTTTCTCTCCTGTAGTGAGACACATCCTCCTTTGGACCCTGAAACATCTTCCAAGTGTATGGTGCAAGTGTGGAGCTGACTGGTCATGGTGAATCAGGTGCATCATCCTCATCCAAAAGGTGGAACATGAGTAATCACTGAATGGTGTTGGGGATCCATGAATTACTCTATGTTATGGTGGAGGCCCATGGCTCTCGACGCTCACCCTACAAGTGCCCATGTGGCCCTCTAAAGGGCTCAGACCCCATATAGGGAGACAAAACCCCAAATGGAGACCCACCTGCAACCCTACATAAGATCAATGCGCCCCCTTGCCTTCCAATACAACAAATCATTAGAATAATCAAGTAGAAGAGTTTACAAATCATGGACTCAGTTGGGCACTTCATTATGGCATGCACTTCCATAGTGGGCTTTGGCATGTATAGGTGTCTCCAAGCTCAATGAGGGGGTTAGCCAAGGACCCTATTAGGTGGTTTCAACTTTTCAAACGAGTGACATGTCCATGGTATATCCATCAATGGGTAGGTGGCATGTGATATAGTGATGGAACAGAGTGAGGATCACGAGAAGGATTCAGGCCACATGTCATGGTACAAGGGTATCTATAATGAGGGAAGCCCATACATGGGTATAAGAGTGTAGGAGGGAGTAAATCGTGGTACATGAGTTACCTTGGCCTTTGTTTTTCCACCCTTCTTCATATGCCTTTTTACCTTTGATTGATTTTTTTCATAACTGCTCGGGGTTCCAGGGATGAGAGGATGATGTATAAAATATAGCAATAAGTATCCCATTTTAAGGTGGGGCATTTCATTTCCCACCAGGGGTTGGGGAAATCATGGGTTCCTTAATGTGGAGGGGGCTCATCTAGGGCCCATAGGAACTAATGGGCCCCATAATTGTCTATTTTATTAGGCCCATTTGATTATTTATGGACACTTAAAACATGTAATTCACCCCCTACCCCCTTACTTTCACACCATAGAGTTAATTCATAGTATTAATGGGTCCTTAGGAATGTGGTTTATCCTTGCTTATTATGTTCCTAATATTATTTATTTTTGCAGAATATTGAGAGAATATTGAGTAAATTCTGAATGAGATAATATAGGGGATTTCTCCCTGTTACGGGACGAAACAAGATTGGATAATAAATGAACAATATATTATGAAATTATTGAACAAATTTTGGAGCTCCAATGATTGAGAAAATCTAGGAATGTGATCCTTGTCATTTAATACAAATTCCTAGTGTTGGGAACTAGATCCACTTATTGAGGGATTTTGGAGGGGAAAGCTACCTCCTTTCAATGAGAATGCTTCCTCATCACTTTGTATAAATACCAATTCGAATTTTCCTCTAGAGGCATGTATTTCTTAGTCTTCTTGTGGAGAAAACTTGTTATTTAACAACTCCACTTTCATTTCTAGCAGGGTCGTATTTGGAATGATTCAAATAATGAAGATTGGTGCTATTTTTAGCTTTTAAATATTGGTTTCCTTCATATGAATCTTATTATCCTTGGGCTTAGACATCCCAGGATCCTCATACCCCTCTTAAATTATTTATTTCTTTGGATGTCTTCTTCACTTGTGTCTCTTACTTCTGCATTTACTCTTCATGTTTCTTTTGTTGTAGGTCTTATTGGTTAAATGATTGAAGTGAGTTTTTTTGTAGGTTATTTATAGAGTCAAAATAATTACTCATCCTTATAACATCTTTGAAAAGTCATATTCATCATTGACCTACTTGGATTGATTTACTAGTTCACAAATCTAAAATGTATAAAAGTCTCTTGTAGCAAAATCGTAGTCATTTTCTGTTATTTTTTAGAATGTGTTAATGAGATTCATTTGAGTTTATTCCACTTGAATTGAGCCATAAAAAATTCAAGTTAATAAAGAAAACTACCCCATAGAATTTTCACTTGATTGGGTTAGGCATTTGATAGGTTAACTAGCTCACTAATTATTGAATTTATGGTTTTTAGAGTAGTAAATTTTCTTCTATTTTTTAGTACATTGTAATAGGGATATTTTTGGGTGATTCAACTTGGAATGGAGTCCTAGGACATCCTACTTAATAAAAAAAAAATCCCATCGAATTTTCATTTGATTTTATTGGGCATTTGACAAGTTATCTCGAGGAGTAGCAGTGTTGTATCAGTCTTGAGTATCATGTAGCACTATCTAAACTCGCCCAAATTTTCCTGAAAACCTTGATTTTTGAATTTTTGGATTGAGAAATGACCTCCAGGATTTGAATCCATGATTTAGAAATACCAAATACCACTTAGGAATTCCCTTTTTTCCACTGCAACACATTCCAACAATTAAGGGTTAGTAGACAGTTTCATGAATTGAATGACATACTGATGATTTTCATGATTACTTTGTGAAACACCTAATGAACTCTGTTACAAGGTTTAATCTATTTTGAATGAAATGATTGAAATTTATTTCATGCTCTTTAATTTATTCAATTAGAATAGGTTTTCTTTCCTTGTCTTTTGTTTCATGCAATAGGTTAAGGTTTCCATTTGTGCAATTAGTTTAGTTTAGATTTCATGATATTCACTTCATTGCATCAGAGCAATGAAAGGGCACATTTCTTGTTTCACATATAGTGCCGAGACCTCTTAAGTTTGTATGAACCCCAGGTTGATAATTTAAATTGGTAGCCTTGGGAGTTGCAACATTCTTCTTGCAACACTAGGGCTCATTAGGAACCAGGGTGAAGGCCATAAATAAGGGGTAGAACTCATGGTTGACTTTTCCCACGTGCTAAATTTGTATGTCCCGACCATATTTTGAATTTTGTGGTACATTTCTTATTGAGAGTGGCCAAATTATGTTTCTTTTTTTAGTTGCATCAACCTCTGAGGCATCATTCTAGGCCCAACCCAAGGTGTGGACAAGGGGAGGGGAAGGCTAACCCTATGTGGACCTAGGGAACACATGTAGACCTAGATGGGAAAAATTATGAATGGGATTAGAATGAGTGGAAGGGAATGATGTATATGGTATTGGGAAGTTAGCCACGCAACCAAAATCAAGATTTCCCATGTAGGGCTAACCCTAAAGCTAATTTCTAGTAAAGGAGATCCCATGGGACTAGGATCCAAGACTAACCACCAAATTGAGCGGAGGAGACAAGAGTACAATCCTAGTCCACTCTTTCCATCGAATCCCCCCACCAATCCATGCCCAAAAGTGTCCATGATAAGTAAACAAAATTACACAAATACACCAATGGAAAGCCATACCTTCAGGGTCGGGAGGCCCATATTCAAACATACAATCATAATAGATGGGTGAAATACCACATGGTTGGCACAGGTGGCAGATATGGTGGCACATCAAGCTATCTGGAGACTGCAAACTGGTTGCTGGATGTAGACTGAGGACCATCTAGGAGATAAATTTTCTCCTATGGACACTACCCACAAGTGGTGGGTAACAATTACCAAGTTACAACTTTTGTTTCTGGAGATTATACTGGATGTTTAATTATTATCTTACATAATCTAGAGAGATTCCTAATCCTTTTTTCATTCTTAGGTAAGTAAAATTCTATTCTATTCTAGCATCACAAACACTTAAGCATATCTATTATAACCAACTTTATTCCTTAATATTCTTGTACATATTAATCTTATCCAAAGTTTACTGATAACATGCATTCCTATGCTTTCATCCAATTATCTAGCTATCCAAATATCTCAAAAAAAATCTATATCCTGACCCATTACATTCTTTCATCCCTTTGCCATTATTGATTCCACATACATGGAATGTATACTAACCTTGTCATGATGTTTTTCCAAAGGAACTTTAAAAAATTATGGTCCCTCCCAGATCATGATGATCCATTCAAGCAAGATGATAACCTCTAACATAGTGTTAGATAATATCTGGATGGACATGGTCTAACATTCTATCATATATGATCTCTACTAAGCAAATTAATCATGTAAATTCCAAACATGATACTATCATATGCTTTTATCCTATGATGCTTATGCAAAACATATCATTTAACCTAGAAGTCAGACAACCTTATTTATTAGTAAATATCCTTCACTTCTTCCTTATTTTCCTTCTTCTTAAGCTCTCCCACTGCTTCGACCACATGAGCTTCACTCCTATCCTTTATATTATTGTTTTGGTGGTTAGTAAAATCCCTCTTGTAGTGTCCAAACTCATTGCACTTGAAGCATTGAACTTTGGACATGTATTTATTCTTGGACTTTTCGAACTTTCCCTTCTTCATCTTCTTGACTCGAGCTAGAAAGGCTTGAGATTGCTCGTCTGGTCCAATATCATCCTTGACCTTGATCCTTGATTCTTCCAATATTCATTGGGTCCACAACTCATCAAAGTGATTTGAATCCTTCCTAGAGTAAATACTTGTTGCAAAGTTGCTCCATTATGGTGGCAATGCATTTAGAACACATATGGTCACTTCTGAATCAATATTTGGTTCTCTAAGTCCCTACAATTGGTCTCTTAGCTAAGAGACTATCATGAGAAAGGATGCCATATCCTCATACTTTTATTTCTTCATTCTATATAACTTGTTCCGCAAAGACATCTTCTGACCTGTTGTACTTACATAGTACAAATTCACTAGCTTGTCATATATTGCCTTTGAATTTTTCAAGTTTGCAACAAATGGAAAAAGAGAATCCTTAATTGATTCGACTATGATCCTTTGTGCCCTTATTTCCACCTTCTTGTACTTTGCTAATTATTGTGTCATTTACTTGTTAGGTTCAATAATTTTCCCAGTGACATATTCCATCGCTTCTTTTTCTGTGAGTATCAAGTCAATTCTTTTCTTCCATGCTAGATAGTTCGATGCCCCAATGAGCTTATTTATATCCTTGTAGAAAGAAATCACATGACTTAAAGATTAAACCATAATGTAATAGAATGATACTTACTTGATGACCAAGATTCCTTTTGATGATGTCTTCAACCTTCTTGATGCCTTCAATATCCTTGAGGAGACTTCCAACAAATTTCCAAGAATGATGCCTTCCAAATAGACTTCTTCTTGAGAGATCAACACCCTTCTTGCAAGATTGATGTAGTTCTTGGTATTCTTTAATTTAGAAACCCTAGATCAAAAGATATTCTACCAACAAGTATTTAACTAGATTCCTTCTTCCTTGTAGTCTTCCTTCTTCATGCTTTGAGAGTTTCCTTTTTCCCTTCCCCTTGAAAAGTGACTCCTTCTAGTGTCCTTTGAGTTGCCTTCCTTGCTCACTTTAGGTCTAGTTCCATGTTAGAAAATGTAAAGTGGTAGCTTATTAATCTTATTTTCTCTTAACCTTGATATTTTCTTGTGAATCTTAAGTATCTTCTTTATGTCATTTAGTTATATATTTTCATCAAACAATACCAAGAAAAACAACAACAATAAAGGACATAGATACATAGTTTTAAAAATCTGACTCTGACTTTGAACCAGCCGAGGGTTGACTTTGACTCTAACTCCGCCTCGATATCGACTCGGCCTAGTTGATTTCAATGACTCAGCCTTTGTAAAAAATACATTACATATTTTTTTTTTTTATGAAAAAACATAATTTTAAAGATTTTCTTTCATGTTTCCAAACTCAAAGCATTAGAATATAGAGAGAAGACAACATATGATCAAAGTATGCTCATGAATATATATATATATATATATATATATATATTATATCAAAATGGCACCCAATGCACTATCCAATACATGTAAACAATAATATATAGAGATCAAAAGGAAAACACATAACAAAGGAGGCTCTAAATGGCCTCTACAACAAAACATCACTAGTCACTAGTCACTGCTGCTAGAGAATCCAACATCATCTGGCTCAAACTCTGAATCAAAGTCAGACGAGGAAACCCATGGCTCCTTCTCCTCATCAAGATCTCCAACTACAACTATAGAAGTATTAGCACTAGCAGGTGCATGTGCAACAACTGCACAATGAGATAGACAAGTTATGTGCTTGCATCATGGTTGAGTAGAGGAAGTGCCTGCAACTGGAGGACTTGGGGCTGGGCCTGGTACTAGTGGATCTACATTTAACTAAGAACGATGTTCAAGTAATGCTATCTAGATCCAAATTAATACCAATATCCTCGTCAGGGTCAAACTCTGTTGTTTGATTCTCCACTACCCAATCTGATGTTGGATCAATATCTTCCAACATAATGGGATATGTATCAGGTCTTTTGTTCAGCAATTGGTTGCATCTTAGCTGGAGGTTGTATTGGATATAGACTAGATCATTTAGCCATCTTTTTTCTAAACAATTTCTTTTCTTAGTGTGGATCCTCTCAAATACATACCAATTGCGCTCACACCCAGAAGAATTGCAAGTTTGAATGAAAATAGGATTGTAAACTTATGCAATTGAGGAAAATGGCTACCAAATTCCTCCCACCATTATGATGCAAAAAACATAGTTTTGTAATGAGTTAGCTCAAAAAATTATATCCAACTTTCAAATTATAAAGTTATAAACAATTTTAAAAAATAATAATGTGAAAATTGAACTTGTTTACTTGGCTCATTTGCTTCCCTTTCAATCCTTGCTAGGTTCTTGCCAAAGGTACTTGTGGCTCTACTGAAACAAGTGATCTGCCGATGTATCTCCAACTGCTCACTCTCCTTAGCTACCATTCACTCAAGGCACTCAATCAATCCATCTCTAGCCTCCCTAGTCAAAGCTTCTACCTCCATAACTTTATAATGATACTTTGGGTTTAGAAAAAACCCGTCTGCATGTATAGGGGATGGAGTTGATTGTTCCATATTTGCTCAATGATTTCCCAAATTTTCCCATACTTAGCCACTCTATCCTTGTATGTTTCCTTTATTTCCTTCTTTTCTTGATCCATAGCCTCGTAAATGAATCCCATATCCAATATATCTCCATCCACCAACTACAACACCTTAACTAGTGGCTCAACAACCTTCACAATCTCTGCCGCTTTTTTCCAAAATATTTCTTCATTAACTTTTTTTTCTCACATCTTTGTCATCCTATTTTTGAACCCATTGAAATGCATTCCATTCATCACTGGAAAGCATCCTCTACAAGATTTTATGTTGGGAAATCATATATTACAATGTCAAAAATGAGTTGCAAATCTAGTGATGGCAAGCCTAACAAGATCCTTTTCCCCTGTGTTTTTCCTCATCAGGTTCAAAATCCATGAGTTATTGTAGATATATTTTTTTATGCTTTTGGCATGATCTACAATGTTCTTGACCCAATATATTTTACCAGTATCCTCAAGCATGAGGTCTATACAATGTGCAACACATGGGGTCCAAAAAATGGTTTTTTGTTTTTCCTCTAACATTTTACCAACAAGAACATATTTAGAGGCATTATCTATGATGATATGAACAACATTAGCCACCCCCACCTCTTCAAAAACCTCATCCAAAAGCTGAAACAACAATTTTTCATCTTTCACCCTATTAGATGCATCAACTGATTTTAGAAACATGGTTCCTTGTGGGAAAAAAGATAAGAAAATTTATGATGGTATGGTTCCTTTGATCAGTCCATCCATCTGACATGACGGTACATCCTGTTTTCGCCCATGAGATTTTGAAATCTTTCAAATATTCATCAATGGACAAAACTTCTTTTTGAAAAACAGATCCCCTTAACTCATGCATAGTAGGGCATTTGAAGCCCTTTCCAATAGCAAATATGGCATCAAACATAGGTTCATAATATGGTGAATGAGAAGCATTGAAGGGGAAATCAACATCATACCACCATCTAGATATGTAATCACGGGAAATTTCTCTCAACTATTTCTTCCAATGGTCATCTAAAGTAGGTTGCATTTGACCTCTATTAGCTTGAGGACCATGTGCACTATCAGAGGGAGAGGAGGGTGTGACTGTGAAATAACTTTTGATATCACCATTCTTTTTAATTTTACCCTTACCCTTTTCTTGAATAAATGCCAAAAATGGAGGAACATAATGAAATGGGTTGTATGCATCGGTGCAAGGGATAGATGAAGGTCCCTCAAATTTAAAATTGGGGTTGGAATCCATGATGTGTTTTATACTCCTCTTCCTCCCAATTTCAGCCTCTATTTCTTTTTGCCTAGGATTTTCTTCCTCAAACTTCTCAAATTTTTCTAGAAACTCCTTCCTAATATCCCCAGCTTGTCATTTGGTGTTGCACATGGAAAAATTTGGCCTCTAATACCATCCAAGTTTTGTTTTTTCCTATGAATGCCCCCTCCACCTCCCTTAACTTTTTTATGACAAAACTTGCAATGTATTTAATTATCAATCTTCTCCGCATATGCCCAAGCAACATCTTTCATTCTAGGAGCCATTTTATGATATTTGGAGTTGGAAATGAAAGGAAAAAAATATGAAATTGAAAAGAAAAAAAACAACTCTTCAATGTTCATTTATTTTACAAAAATTACTCTTTTCAATTTCTAGATTTGCAAAAAAAAAAAAAAAAAACAAGCAAAGGCAGATTTGAGAAGTGAAAAAAAAGATACCTTTAGGCTCTAGCCTCCTCAATACTTCTCCAATTACTGCCCAAGAAGCTCCTCACTGCTACTCCAATGATTTCCCAAGAGACTCCTCACTACTACTCCAAAACCCAACTCCAACTCTTCACAAAATTCTCACAAATGCTCACACAAATGCAATGAGATAGTTGTGAGGAAATGTGAGGGGGTTGGGTAACTTTTATAGGCTTGGGAGAGGTTAGATGGAGTGAAAAAAACCTAAAACCCAAAAAAAACAAGTTTTGGAGTCCGCTTTTCCCTCATTTTTCTACTCGGACTAGCTCAACCTGGTTATGATGGGCTCAACTGAGTCGGTCCATTCGTTATCAAACCGGATGAGTCGATGACTGGATCGGTCGGTTCGGTAATGAACAGAGATTTGGTATAGTTTTTGTACCAAGCCAGCCTAGGTAGGGATCTGACTCAATACCAGGTTGATTATATTTCGATTCGTTCGATTTTTAAAACATTGCACAGATATAGGCTCTCAGCCAGAGGAAAAGACCTCCAAGGGGAAAACCTCAAAACTCTTCTCTTCTTATAATATAATTCAAATGAGATACAAAGACCCAATCCCTATACCAAGTCCTTCTCCCAGTACTAAGTCAGCCCTTCCTCAAGTCCTTCCTTGCTTCTGCACAAAACTGCTACATATTGCAACTTTGACTTGTCAGATTTGATACTTCTACTATACCTACAACTTTGCTCCTACAATTTTTGCCTTGTAGCTACTGAGGAAACTCTAATTCAACCTCTTCTTGAAACCTTCCAAGAGCAAGACAACTCTTCCTAAGGTCAACAAGGACTAAACAAAGTTTCCTTCCACCCAACTATAATATGTTCCTCTTCGTCCTACTACAACTTGGTGTTGCAACTTCGGTCTCCTTCTGGAACCCAGAAACCCTAGAATTTCACACATGTGAGAGAGAGAGCCCAGAAACCAAGAAATTTCATCCATCTCCTTGACCTTTTCTCTCCTTCCTACAACTACCCAAATATAGATCAAACTCTTTCTTGATAGATCGAACTTGTGAGTGAATCTCTCCAAATGAGGTCAAACTACTTCCTTTTATAGCCTTCTTAAGGGGTCAAATTACCTCCTTTAGGCCGACTTGTACTCTTGTAGATTCTAGGACTTTCTAGACTATTTTTTATAAACATGATGTTGACTCCTTTGACTCATGACAATAAATCCTAAGACCTAAAAAACCCTATAATCATGAAGAACATGCTTTTACCCAGAAGACCATCAATAATGAGCATGAAACCCATGCTTTAATAATAATAATTTTCTTTTATTTTCTTGTTTGTTACATAGGATACATATTGAAATGAGTACAACAATTATGAATACCAAAACTAGTTACATTTCTCAACATTTATTATCATATTCATTATAAGTGATTCCTCCTTTAGCGGGACTCATCCCATCGATAAAAATTTGTAAAGAGTGGGGGGTTTTGGCTAAGGTGACATTGGGCCTCTACCCCATTGTTAACACTTGGTATAGATTTTGTCTTGTAGGGTTTCCCTCTCTAAGACCTGTTATATTTTGTAGTAACAAGGCCCAAGAATTATGGGATGCTCCTATCTATTGAAGGAAATCTAACTAGGTTAGGTCTTCATAAATGGAATTTTGATATTTGTATTTATTCAAGAAAAGAGAAACTATTTTGATATTATTTGTCAATGAGTTTCTTGGTTATTGAAAATAGATCAAGCACATTTTGAAGTACTTCTAGAGACTCAAAGTCAAAATGTAATTATGATGAAACCCTTAAGGGCATGCTACATCATTTATGTCAATATACAAGGTCATGGGAACACCTCCAAGCCAAGTCAAATTCTCTCCTAGCATCAACGAAGTCTCCAAGAAGCCAAATAATGAATAAAATATGAATTATGATGAAACGTTAAAGTCGACCTAATGGAAAGTCAAATCAACCTAAAGAGGAGGAACAATCCTCTATTTATAGAGGTTTTGCACTCCTCATTTGATATCAATTGTGCTCTGAAATCCGTAGAAAGAAAGAGGACTAGAAGGACGCATAAAGCCAAGGAAAAGGATCTACAAGGGTAGTAAGATAAGGAGGAAGAAAAACGAAGGTAAGGAGACAGTTTCTAGGGCATCAACAACCACACATGCATAAAAGGAAGGTTTTCCTGCGGCCATTACAACAGGAAATCATAGTGGAAAATATCTTAGTTTTGGGCTAATAAACAAGGCATATAAGGCCTCCCCATCCAGCGAAGAAGGAAGGAAAAGACAACGAAGATAAGAGGATTGTTTTAGGATTTTTGTCCACACGTGCAAAGATTTTAGAAGTGAATTTTTGCAAATTTGATAGCAGTTGAAGGCAACACATTTAGAGGCCTCATTTGGAGATATAACTAGGTATAAAAGGTCTCCTAAGGAAAGTGAAGAAGGATCTCTCTATAGTGAAGTAAAGAAGCCCTAATGTTCTAGGTTTTCTCCTAAGAAGAAGAGAAGTCTAACTTAGACAAGCAATAGAAAAAGGATGAAGTACTAAGGAGCAAAGTGCCGGAAGAAAGAGGTCCATGTGCCAGAAGTTAAAGTATAGAAAGAGGAAGGATTTGACTTAGGCTTTGGTAGTTGTTCAAATAAGAAGCTTCAATAAGAGAAAACTTACAAAGGGTTTTCCTCTCAAGAGTGGAGAGGTTTTGTCCCTGGAAGAGAGCTAAACTTTGTGTTCTTGTTATTTTGTTTTGGTAGTAGTTTGATGAAACACACACACTAATAAGAAGAAGAAGATAAATTGTCAAATTGCATCACAAGTTGTTATCAGGTAACAAAGAATCACTTTACACTACTTTGCCCTGGATTCTTCAACATGGTATCAAAGCTAAGGTGACACATCAAGGATAGGGCAACTCAAGAACAAGCATCAAACAGAAGCATATACAAAATTAAAGCATCAAGCCTAAAAGTCTCAATCACTTCAAGGAAAAAAGGGTATAAAATCCATCATTCATTAAGAAGGTCTACAAAGCTAGAAGAAGAGCTTTCTATAAAGGCACCTACAAAGAAGAGCATATTGAAGTAGTACCTACATCAAACTATAAATCTTCAAGCAAATCTCTTCATCAAGCAAGTAAACCGGGAGAAGGCAACTTGAAGAACATCATGATCTAGGGAATACAAACCATCAAGCCTTCAAGGAGGAAGAAAATACATTACATCTCAAAATCTATCAAGTAAGTACAAGTCCCCTTCTGAATATACATCAAGTTCTTTTGCAAGGAAAGCAATAAATTGGAAGGTACCAATAACTTTCTTGCATGGAAGAAGAGGATTGATCTACTTCTCAAGGAGAATGAACTAATATAACATATCATTTAAGGGAATATCACTATCCCTGCTAAGGAATAGACTCAAGCCTTAGCCAAGTACAAAAAGGATGAGACAAGAGCTCAAAGGATTCTGATAGAATAAATCAAAGACTTTGTCATTCCCTACGTCTCCAAGTTGAATACATCAAAATAAATTTATGATAAGCTAGTAGAGCTATTCTCGGTATCCACAACCGGAGAAGTAATATCTTTGAGAAATGAATTATACAAGATTAAGATAACAAAGGAAGGAATAGCTCCCTACTTCATGAAAATCTCTTAAATGAGAGATCAACTTCAAGAGCTTGGGGAAGTCATGTCTGATAGAGAGATGACAACTATAGTACTCAATGCTCTACCTGAGGAGTGGGGAAACTTCACATCAAGAATATATGCCAAGAAGGAAGCAACCACTCTCAGTGAAATGTGGTATCTATGCAAGACAGAGGATACCAGACTTAAGGAAAAAGAAGATGTGGGATCAAAGGAGCAAGCACTTTCTACCATGGCCAAAATAAAGGGTAAATTTGGCAAGTTTGGCCCACAAAGAAAAAACATCAAAGACATGTCCAAGATCCAATGTTTTGGATGCAAAGAATATGGATATTACAAAAGGAATTTCCCTAAGCTTAATAAGGACAACAACAACAAAAAACAGGGAAGAAGCTCACTTGACTCAAGAGGTGAAATAAGAAGGAAAGAAGCAAAAGAAGGAAGATCCTCCAGATCCCTACTATGACTAGGTCAAATTCTTTACTTCTAGACTTCTTTCAAAGTTTTGAGTAGTATAGGATCATGTAGGAATAGAATAATATTGCATGGATAGAACCATCCTCTAGAATCTCGCAGCATGATATAGAGTTCTAGATACTCATGAAGATGTAGCATTTAATAATGAGAATAAAAATGCATGGGCAGAAATATCTTCTAGAAAATAAGATCATGGTAGATATAGCTCAAGATATTCATATAGAAGGAGCATTCCTAGTATAGAACCTCATCCATGATAAAATAAAATTTTGATCATGATTAAGTATCTTAGAAGACCTCAATCATCAAATAAAAATAAACATTTGCAAGGCAAGAATCTTTAAGATCCTATGATGGAATCTTCAAAACAAGGTTCATGAACCAAGGTAGATGTCTCATTAGGAATCCCATTAATGGGATTCAAGAAATGGATGATATGCAGGCAAGCTAAGATGAAGCAAGAAGGGCCACACCAAAGGATGATCAAAGGAGAATCAAGATGAGGCATGTATGTATCGGGATGGGGTCCCCTGGGTCAGTTTTGGGGTTAAAAACCCAATTTTTGTTGTAAATTTTGATGAAAATATGTAAAGTCTCCGCAAATTGTGGATACAGAGCGCATAGGTATTCATGAGTCAAAAAGGGTTTTTACCCTCGTTTATGTAAAGTTGAGTTGGTTTGGAGATCTACCCATGGTCCACGGACCATGGGATTGTATAAATAGGTGTGTCTTAGAGAGTCTAAGGCAGATCTATGTCTATGTCTATGGGTATGAATGGATGGAGTCTTAGAGAGTCTAAGGCAGATCTATGTCTATGTCTATGGGTATGAATGGATGGAGTCTTAGAGAGTCTAAGGCAGATCTATGTCTATGTCTATGGGTATGAATGGATGGAGTCTTAGAGAGATAGAATAGAGAAGTAAGTCTTAGAGGGGAAAGAGGCTCTATAGTTGAGTGCACAGAGACCTAGAGTAGTGTCCACAGCTAAGTGCGAAGACCCCTGCAACTGAGTGCACAAGGAAGTTTTGAGTCTATAACCTGATATTGAAGATCAATAAAGAAGATTGTTGGATAAATTCATGTGTTTTATCTGTTGTTTATGGTCGTGATATATGTTGTGTGAAATAATGTATTTATGAAATAATGATGTATTGATGTGCGAATCTACTGGATAAGTCTTATTAACTGAACACAATACATATTAAGTATTTACGTGAAGATCATAATACATTATGTTATGTTTATCAAGCAATTAAGTAGATCTGAGTAGATTCTGATATAAGGATAATTTATGGTGCGCGTAAGTAGGTAATTCGTCTATTCAGGGCCTGCAAAAGCCGGTAATTGACCTTCGCAGAGGTCTAGGGGCCATCTAAAGGGAGTTACAGTACCAAGCCATAAGGGCTTATACATCTGCGCAGAGGCATATCTAGAGCATAAAAATGACATCACACTAATCTCTGGACGAGGAAACTTGGTTCCAGCATCCCCCCATACTGATTCTGTGAGACTTCAGTTTGCGCTACACGGGTTGATGCTGAAAGGGCCAATGGTTTAGGGTTTTGTTTAGCACAACTAACTCTGAACTTGGGTCAGGACGCACTAAGCCAACAAATGGTTTTGTTGGTCGGACAGAGATTTGCTTAAGGATATGTGTGATGTCGCATCACTGGAATCCGACAAAAAAGGAAATTAAGATGTGGTTGGATAGAAATATCCATGAATTCACAATGCAGGAAAACAAGAATTTGCACCTATCAAAAGAACAATGGTTGTATAAATATTTGTACATGGAAATACACGAAATTTTCTTCTGCACCTTTCTGATCGAGCTATACGATTGGATAGCTAAATTGGCAAACGACCAAGGAAGGTGGAGACTTGACGGTCCAGTAGTGTGGACTCCAGAGCTAGTGTGGAGGTTGGAATCTTCTAAAGATAAGATCACGCACACTGTTGATCATTGGCTTGATTGGGTTATAGGAGGATTTGTTACAGAATTCACGGTTGATACCTTAGTCAGCTACAACAAAGCAGAGCGATGCTTCTTCAAAGGACCATGAGGTAAGTTCCTAAGATCTTTGAATACCTGGATTAAGATGTAGTTGTTTGAAAAATGGGTTATGCCATTTCCTTGATGTTCAGAGCTACACAAAGTGGAAAACTCTTCAGAGATAGAGGGAAAATAGGTCTTGAATATAGCCCGCTGATTGGAACTCCTTTGAGTGACGACAAAGGAGCAGTATAGGCCTCATTGCGAAGTGTAGTCCAGCTGATAAGACAGGGTTTGTCGCGGATACATCATCATCCACTCCACCTCCACCTTCAACTCCACAGCATACACCTTCGCCCACACCACCACCACCACCACTGTTCAACATGTTGAACTTAGTAAAGTTGTCGGTTTTCAAAGGTATAGGGAGAGAAGATACAAATCATTTCTGGTTCATCGTGAATGTTGTATGGACCGCGCAGAATATCACTGATGACAACATAAAGAAAGTGCAGTTTGTTACCACTCTGCAGGATCACGCGCTGACCTGGTACATTAAGTACTGCACTGATAACCCTTTGGCATCGTTAGCAGAAACTAAGGCTACTTTGAACAAAGAATTCAGTAAGCCTAAGTATGACTCGCAATTAGTAGTTGGATTCAAGGAAATCATGATGAGGGCTGGTGAAATGCCTTGGGAGTTAGATCAAAGATTGAAGTGTGTGATCTGCGAAGCTAATATGCACCTTATGGATGGCCAGCACTGTGAGTGGTTTATAGCCTCACTTCTGCCCCACCTGAGGATTGCTTTATCACAGTAGAAGATAGGGACTTAGGTGGAAGCCTTGGAAATAGTGACGTGGTTTCATGAAACGCCTATTTAGGACCCAACTTTGGGAGTTCTACAAATTCACTCGCAGTTGTAGAACCTCTTCTTGGAATTGCAGAGATTGAAAAAATAAAAGGAGGTCAGGTCAAGGGTGCGTGAGGAAGTTTGGTGCCTCAAGTGTAAGAGCTAGAAGCATGATAAACACCACTACCATGTCTTCGTGAATTATATTACATGGGGGGGACTGATGCCTCTGAGGCAAGAAGCTCCAACAGGACCGAGTACGGGGCCTGTGCTATGGTGCACCATTTGTTAGGCGGCTGGAAAACATGTAACATATAATTTTCATTTGTTACAAAAGCTCGTTCAGATACCACAACAATTGTTTGTGATTTCTGCAAATCGGTGGGCCACGATGAGCGCCACAGTCATAGCTATGAATTGATGATGGAGAGAACACCCACGTATCGAATGCAAGAAGAAACTTGACCTCCGGATCAGGGCACTAGGGGAGCACACAGAGGATATCAGGGGCGCGGACGAGGCCGAGGAAGAGGAGGACTTGGTAGAGGTTGTGGTCAGGTTATTTTCTATAACTGTGGAACAACAAGGCACTACACGCAGGAGTATCAGAATTAGATGCGCCTGTCATGTCAATATTGTACTCAGTTTGACCACACTATAGAAGAATGCCATGTGTTGATAGCTAAGACGTAGGATAAGAATGCACAGCCATAACATCCTACGCAGAACTTACAAATGAAGAGATATGAGCCCCGCAAGAAAGACCCGAACATAAACATAGTGCTGAGAAGCGGAGTAACGACTAGGGATGATAAGGGAAAACAACCTAAAGAATATGGATGGGCCTGCTAAGCCCTGGAAAAGGAGATTTTGATCTGGAGCGTGCAAAGGAAACATTTATGGAGGCCAAGAAAATATTCACTGATGAATCTACGTCAGGAAGTCAAAACAAAGTTCCAGAGACTAGCACCCCTACAGAGGTTGATCCGTCTGTGCTTACCACCTTCTTGGAGACTTGCATGAAAATTCTGCATGATAGCAAGGCTATGAAAGGCTTACAGGAGTTGATAAAAAAGTGTGCTGGTAAGGAAAATTCTCTTGATGGACACTGCATAGTCAGTAAGATTGGAAAAAAAAATGCAAGGACAGGGCGCGAGATGAGGCTCACCGTGCAGATAGGAGACTATGAGATGGACCAGGTTATTTTGGATCTAGGGTTTGATGTGAACGTTCTACCTAAATAGACATGGGAGAGAATGGGGAGACCTACACTATAGTGGTCTCCAATTCAACTAAGGATGACGAACCAGCAGAAGATTATCCCTATGGGACGACTACATGGAGTCACCGTAGATATTGAGGGTGCGAGCGTGCTGGCTGATTTTGAAGTAATAGGGATCATGATGATAGTAATCCATATCCCGCACTCCTTGGAATTGATTGGGCCATTGATATGAATGGATTCATCAACTTGAAGAAGTGGATAATGTTGTTTGAAAGGAAATTGCTCTGTGTTGTAGTGCCATTGGACCTTGCAGAAGGGTCGCGCTATAATGAACCTGTCGTGACTATGAAGAAAGTGATGACGATTTGGATCAGATTTACAAAATAACAGCGTGAGACCAAGACTGAATTAATCCAATATCTAATGGATGGATTGCATGTGACCGTAAAAGTACTTGTACCTTGGATTCATATGAAGGACTGGAGCATTGGCATAATAGGTTGCATGAAGTGTCCATGCTGCACTGCAACATGATGACTAAATCGTTGCGCTGTGTGTCGTCAGAGGTAAGAAATTTACCCTATTATGATGGTTTAACTAATGTAGATAAATTTTTGGATGCCTTTGAAAGATAATTTCCTGAGGATCATCACTTCCAAGTGCTATATTTGGCATTGCGTGCTACGCCTTCACGGTGGTGGGGTACGCACAAGGACAACTTTGATGAATGGTGTGATTACAGGAGAATGATGAGGTTGCGATTTGGTCGTCCTAAAGTGCAATTAATTGAGAAATATGATGGGAGAATTAGGGGATTTTTGAGGTCTAAAATGGGCCTCCTAAAGAAATTATAAAATAATAGTGGAAATAATAAAATAATATTACATGACATCATCAAATTTTAGAGGGGAAAAAGAAAAAACTATTTTTTCAACTCGTATTTTCAACTTATCTCCCTATGGGTTTACTCAAATTTTGAGCGGAAACACTTGTTGGATGCATAATTTGATTCCTCATCCAAGGAGTACCCATGTTGCATACTTTGATGGACCTTGCTACATGAAAATTGAGAAATACATGAAAAACATGATTGCAATCACGTTTTTCATGTATTTCTCAATTTTCATGTAGCAGGGTCCATCAAAGTATGCAACATGGGTACTCTTTGGATGAGGAATCAAATTATGCATCCAACGACTATTTCCGCTCAAAATTTGAGTAAACCCACAGGGAGATAAGTTGAAAATACGAGTTGAAAAAGTAGTTTTATTATTTTATTATTTTTTAATCTTTTGCTTTTTTACTCCAAAAAATGGTCAATCATCCCCCATGGTTGACATCATCATCAAGAATCCTATTCTTTCTTATAAATTTTATTTTGGTTGTACATTTTTCTTAGGAGTCCCATTTTAGACCTCAAAAATTCGCTAATGAAATGATCTGCGCAATCATTTGGCAAAATGAACTAAAGTCTACGGAACAGATCCACGACCAGAATGGGTGCACTTATTTTATCATACTTTGGATATAATCCCTATGAATTGGTACCTGGAAATGGAGCTCTGCCATGTCATCACGGAGTGGGATATATTAAGGGAAGGATTCTTGATGACCTTCACTTTTGAGGATGGGTTCGAAAGCATTGATGAAGCTCTATAGGAGGTTAAGGCAACTATCTTTAGAATATCGCAGGACCCTTTGGAGTTGGAGCATCCTGATTGGAGCACCCAGTTACGCCATGCCCTAGAATGCTATAATGTGATAACTAAGGGGTAGGATGAAGATCCAGGGAATATCAACATTCTAGAGGCAGAAGGCCATCGCAAAGTTGAAGGTCCACAAATAATGAACTCAGATATTGTCGCGCCATTGAAAACCAAGCAACTAAACGTTGGTATTGAAGCAGAGCCAAAATTTACGAAGATCGGGGATTATTGGGATGATTTCACAGTGGATAAAGTTGTTGAGTTACTCCGCGAGTACCAAGATATTTTTCCTACAAAATTTTCGGACCTGAAAGGCATCATAGGCGACTTGGGGGTGATGAAAATTACTTTAAAGTCATACCTAAAGCCTATTAAGCAAAGGCCCTATCACCTCAATCCCAAAATACAAGGAAAAGGTTCGCTTAGAGCTGGATAAGATGCTAGAGGCAGGCATTGTCGAACCAGTTAAAGGGTCTAATTGGGTAAGCCCGATGGTGGTTCAAGAAAAGAAACAGAAGGGAGAAATAAGGATTTGTGTAGATCTTAGTAAACTTAATGATGCCCGCATCCATGATCCTTTTCCGACATCATTTACTGATGATGTATTGGATAACGTTGGAGGGCAGGAGGCCTACTCATTCACTTATGGATTTTTGGGGTCCCATCAGATCAAGATTATGCCGGAGGATAGAAGCAAGGCAACCGCCGCGACTGAATGGGGTTGTTTTTAGTATACGGTGATGCCATTTGGACTCAATAATGTGTCGGTGATATTCTCTCACGTAGTCATCTCGGAGTTCAAGGAATTTATTCACAAGTTCTTGGAGGTGTATTTTGATGACTGGATAGTGTTTGGATTAGTAAAGAACCATGTAGCCATTCTACGCTTAATGTTGGATACATCCCGAAGATATTAGATCGCTCTAAACCTGAAGAAATGTTTATTTTGCGTCCCTTTTGGGATTTTGCTGGGTCATGTGGTATGCAAGAAAGGACTAATGGTGGACCCTTCCAAGATCATGGTGATAGTAAATTTGGAGGCCCCAAGGAGTGTGAAACAATTGCGTGCAACGCTGGGCCATTTTGGATATTATCGGAAGTTCATCAAGGATTATGCTCAGATTACTGCACCTATGGAGAAGCTATTGAAGAAGGGTGCTACATTCTGTTGGGATGAAGAATGTTAGCTTAGTCTAGATGTATTGAAAGAAAATATGGTCATCGCGCCGATCTTGGTCTTCCCGGATTGGAAGAAGGAATTCCATGTGCACGTTGATGCCTCATGTATTGCCTTGGGAGCAGTACTGACACAGGCCAGTGAAGGAGAGATGGATCACCCTATAGCCTTCGCGATCAGGAAATCATCAAAGGATGAGAAGAATTACTCAATGACAGAGCGCAAAGGGTTGACTATGGTGTATGCACTTCAAAAGTTTAGACACTATCTATTGGGTAGACATTTCAAGATGTACACAGACCATTCTGCCTTGAAGTACCTAGTCAATAAGCCCGTGTGTGGGGGGGGAGATATGCATATGGTTGTTGCTATTTCAAGAGTATGAATTTGAGGTAATTGTGAAGCTAGGAAGGTTGAGTGCAAGACCTGACCATATGTCAAGAATTGAAATGGGGGAGGAGCCTACTAATTTGGAGGAGGGATTGCCCGATGCGCAGCTCTTCGTAGTGCACATAGCGGATAATAATTTTGTGGATATTATCCACTTCTTGACTACCGGAGCGGCTCCAAAAGGATATACTAGTCAGCAAAAGAAGGAACTAGTGGTGCGCACGGCCGATTTTTCGGTGATCGCTGGACATTTGTATAAGATGGGTGCTAATGAGATATTGCGAAGGTATGTGCTTGATTTTGAACAAAGTAGCATCCTAGCTAAAGCTCATGGTGGGGCTACAAGAGGACATTATGTAGGAAAGGAAAAAATGCAGAAGATCTTGCACGCAGGGTTATGGTGGCTTACGTTGCATAAGGATACCAAAGTGTATTGTAGAGCATGTGATGCATGTCAGAGAATGGGAAGGCCATCGCGGAGGGACGAGTTGCCCCTAAATCCTCAGGTATCATTGCAACCATTTGAAAAATGGGCAATTGACTTTGTGGGGCCAATCCAGCCTCCAGGAAAGAAGACATGTGTGCGCTATATCATCACCGCGACAGAGTATCTGACCAGATGGGCGAAGGCATAGCCTATGAAGGATTTTACAAGAGCCACAACAACTAAATTCTTGTTTGAGTACGTGTTAACCAAGTTTGGATGCCCAAAAGTGTTGATGGAACTTGAAGAAGACAGATTCTTGGATGGATTCCATCAACAGGTCCAGAAGGAATGTGAAAAGGCTTGGCACGATCGGCACATCAAGCTGCACACATTCAAGATAAATGATTTGGTTTTATTATATGATAGTAAGTTCAGTAAGTTTCCAGGAAAGTTTCATATGCACTGGCTAGGGCTATATGTCATCAAAGAAATCACAGATGGGGGTGTGGTTCAGCTCACAAAGTTGAACATAGAACCTTTTCTAGGAAGAGTGAATGGAAGCTGATTGAAGCCATATATAAGAGATGTTATGAAACCAGCTCACAAAAAGATAGAAAAGATAGTTGAACGCCTTAGAATTCAGCCTCTTCGAGGGGGCAACCTCCTTTACATTACACAAATGAAAAATTCTTGGATGATTCAAATGACAAAACCTCCTTTCTATATATAGGAGTCTAAGGAGTCCCAATATAACCCAACCGACCTAACAATAATAATATAAAGCCACAAAAATAACAATAGAAGGATTCTGTGGGGCACAGTAATAACAATATGGGGACGATAGGGGCACAACAATATTAATAAGGGATACAACTACAATAGTAATAGGGTATTCACTAGTATTATAGGGACCTAACATTCCCCTCTCCTTCAAAAAAGTGTTGTCCTAAACACTTGAGTAGTTCTGGATGCTTTTGTATAAAATTCTCATCCTCCCATGTGGAATCTTCAGCGGATAAGTTCTTCCACTTGATGAGATACTCTGAAATTGATCGATTTCGTAGCTGTCAAGTTCTTGTTTCTGTGACTGCTTCTAGTTCCAATATAATTTTTCCTTCATCATCAAGTTCTAGCAATATTGTTTGAACTGGGAGATTGTCGCCTATAACCTTCTTTAAACATGAAACATGGAAAACTGGGTGCACTCGAGAAGCTGCAGGAAGCTCCAATTTGTATGCCATAGTACCAATCTTTTGCAACACCTTGTACAGACCATAACACTTTGGTGATAATTTATTATCCTTCTTAGCTTGCTTGAGGGACATTTTTTTATATGGTTGTATCCATAGGAATTACCAATCACCTACATCAAAACTTCTTTCACTGCAATGTTGATCTTCGTGTTGTTTCATTCTATTCTGTGCCAACACGAGGTTATCCTTTAAGAGTTGGAGGACTTGTTGTTGATGTTCGATGTGATGTTCCACTACTTGAACCTTAGAATTTTTTCTTAAATATGATGTGATGGATGGTGGCTGATATCCATAAAGTTCCATAAACGGGGTCATTTTTGTTGATGTATGGAAGGAAGTGTTATACCACCATTCAGCCAGAGGCAACCATTTGACCCATTATGTTTGTTTATCAGATACAAAGCAACGAAGATATCCTTCCAAACATTTGTTTACTATCTCAGTTTTCCCATCAGATTGAGGATGATAAGATGAGTTATGAGCTAACTGAGTACCAAGACAAGAAAATAATTATGTCCAAAAATTTCCAGTGAAAATGGGATCTCTGTCACTTACAATAATCTTTGGATTTCCATGTAGCTTTTGAATTGTTTCAATAAATGCAGTAGAAATTGTACTAGCTTTAAATGGATGTGATAATGCACAAAAGTGTGCATACTTGGTAAGTCTGTCAACTAGCACCATGATGACACTCTTTCCCTCAGACTTGGGTAAACCTGTGATAAAATCCATTGAAACCTCCTCCCAACATTGGCTTGGAATGAATAAAGGTTGTAATAGACTCGGGGTCTTAATTATTTCAACTTTATTTTGTTGGCAAATCAAACATTCCACCACAAAATTTTGAATATACGATTTAAGGCCATCCCAAAAAAAATCCTTCTTAACCCTGTGGTAAGTTTTTAAAAATCCTGAGTGCCCTCCTAAGGGAGTAGTGTGCAATTCCATAAGAATATTTTGTTTGAGTTGGGAATTCTTACAGAGGTATAAACGATCTTTGTACCATAACGAATCATTTTTCTAGCTAAATGTATCAGATGTACTGGAATCTTGTTGTAACTTTTGAATAAGTGCCCACACTTCTTCATCATTCTTCCATTCCTCCCTTGCTTCGTTTATCCAATCTAGTTGGATAATAGAAATGGCACACAACAATGCTTCCACATCCTCACCCTTTCTTGAGAGTGCATCTGCCACCACATTTTGCTTCCCTTTTTTGTAGATGATTTCAAAGTTATAACCCAACATCTTTGTGACCCACTTTTGTTGTTCTTCAGAGGATAATCTTTGTTCTAAAAAGTATTTAAGGCTATCATGATCTGTTTTTACCTTGAAGTGTCTTCCCATTAGGTAGGGTCGCCATTTCTTAAGTGCATGTAGTATTGCCAACATTTCCTTCTCATAAATAGCTTTGTGTAAAAACTTTCCCTTGACTGGACAACTTTCAAAAGAAATGGGTCTTTCATCTTGCATTAAAACAGCACCAATTCCATTTCTTGAAGCATCACATTCCACAATAAAGATTTTTGTGAAGTCCAGTGTAGCTAAGACCGGTGCTTGGCACATTGCCTCTTTAAGATGTTCGAAGGCCTTTGTTGCTTCTGGAGTCCATGAAAATGCATCTTTCTTCAATAATGTTGTTAGAGGTGCTGCTATTCTCCCATAATTCTTAACAAACTTGCGATAATACCCTGTCAACCCAAGAAATCCTCATAGATGCTTTATGGATGTGGGGATTTTCCATTCCTTAATGGCTTTAATTTTTCTAGGGTCTACCTTAACTCCTCCATGAGATACAATATGACCCAGATATTCCACCTCTTGTACTCCAAAGAAACATTTGTATCTTTTTGCATATAATTGTTTCTCCTCCAATAGTTGTAGCACCCTGTCAACATGTTCAACATGATCCTTCCAAGACTTGTTGTAGATTAGTATATCATCAAAAAATACTAACACAAATTTTCTAAGGAAGGGTTTGAAAATGGAATTCATCAAACCTTTAAATGTAGAAGGTGCATTGGTAAGGCCAAAATGCATAACCAAAAATTCATAATGACCCTCATGAGTTCTAAATGCTGTTTTCGGAATGTCTTTAGTCTTCCTTCTAATTTGATGATATCCTGAACGAAGATCCAACTTGGTGAAGTAAATTGATCCATGCAATTCATCCAGTAATTCATCAATGACAGGAATGGGAAACTTATCTTTAATAGTGAGCTTGTTGAGCTCCCTATAATCTGGACACATGTGCCATGATCCATCCTTCTTGTGCACCAATACTACTAGAGCAGAGAAAGAACTTTGACTAGGTTAAATTATACCAGCCTCTAGCATTTCTGCAACCATACATTCAATTTCATTCTTTTGGGCATAGGGATATCTGTACGACCTGATGTTTGGAGGAACACTTCCTGGAATCAGATGAATAGCATAATCATGATCATGAATAGGTGGTAGACCTTTGGGAGTCTCAAATACCTTGGAATGATTGTCCAAGACTTTTTGGAGATCTAGAGAAATAGATGATTCCGATGTGGAAACATCTAGCGAACATAATTGTGAAATTACACCTCTTTGTTCCTTTTTTAGAAGCTTTTTCATACCATTAGAGCTTATTATATTTCTTGGTTTCCCTGCAATACCCCTTAAATCAGCTTCCTTTCCTTCTGCAGAAAATTTCATGAAAATTTCTTGAAAATTAAAAGCTATTGTACCCAAGGATTGTAGCCATTGGACTCCTAGTACAACATCAGCACCTCCCATTGGAATGGAAAGCATTGGGCTAGTCAATACATATTGTCCCATGGATAGCTTGATATTATGGCACTTTCCAGAGCAATTTATCATTCCTCTATTTGCAACCATCACTTGACACTCTGGTGCTAGATATAGGAAGCAATTCAATTCTTTTGCTATCTTACAATGAATAAAATTGTGGGGACTTCCTGAATCAATCAACACTATTACCTTTTTCTTCTTGATTTGTCCTTCTATCTTGATGTTTTGAGGAGTGGTAATTCCAGCCAATGCATTATAAGATATGGTCGGATTCATTTCTTCTTTATCTAGGCTTTGTTCTTGGAGTATATCCTCTTCTTTTGAACTTTCTTGCTCCTTTTCTTCTTCCTCTTCACACTCTATGTAGAATAATTTCTTCTCAGCACACTTATGACCTTTAGTGTATTTTCTATCACAACTGTAACAAAGGCCTTTTGCTCTTTTTTCTTCCAATTGTTGTGGTGTCAACTTTATAGGTTGTGGAAGACTAGGGGCAACAACACTTCCATCTTTATAGTTGTGAGTGTTATGCTTCCTGGTTGCCATAATTTTGCTTTCCATTTTTCTTGCTAACCTAAATGCCTTCTCTAATGAATTAGATTCCCAAAGGTGAACATCATGTTGGATATTATCCTTTAAAGTCCCTATGAACACATCAATCCTATGCTCCTCTGAAATATTTTTTACCCTTATGTTCAATTTTTGGAACTCCTCAATGTGCTCCATTATTGAACCCTTTTGTTTGAGACTTATCAGTTGGCTAAAAAAAGTGTTGCTTTTTGTATCCTCATAATATTTTGTCAATTGTTCTGTAAAAATTGTCCAAGTGATAATTTGTTTATGAGAGCAAAGCCATTGATACCATACAAACAGATTTGATTCCAAATACAAAGTTGCAATACGTACCTTTTGTGTGTTTTGCACATTATTGAGATCGAAAAACTGCTCCATTTGTAATATCCATGTTGCGGGATCCTTGCCATCAAACTTACTCATATCAATTTTTGGAATATGGTGGGTCTTCGATCCAACATTAGATTCTATGAAATCATGATTAACATTTCTTTTGTTCTCATCATGAGTTTCCTTTACTACCCTTTCACCATTAGTAAGCATTTCTTGTAGAAACTCTGTCAAATCTGTCTTCAAATCTATGTTCAAATCTTCCATGCCTGCTTCATATCTTCCATGCTTGTCTTCAAATCTATCTTCAAATCATCCATCTTAGCTTCCACGTCATTCATCTTAACTTCTATGTCTTTCTTTAAACAATCCATCTTAGCTTCTACGACTTTCTTTAAACCATCCATCTTAGCTTCTACATCTTTCTTTAAACCATCTATCTTAGATTCTGTTACTTTTTGTGCAAGTGACACTTGTTGCACTTGGTCTCGTAATTTTGATATATCATGTTGCATTTTGTCCTCTTCTTCATGAGTCATGCTAGAGCTTTTAGGTTGCTTACTAGGTGTTTGCATTTTCTTTCCTCGGGGCATCAATTACCGATAATAATGCTTTACTATGCCCTTTGAATTCCTTCAAACTAGATTTTCAAACCAAGCTTATGCAAAAATTTTAAAAAAACTACACACCTTTTTTCACTTTGTAGGAGCTTGATATTGAATTTGATGCATCTCTGTAATTTCGGATCATCTAGTTCTAAAATTGCGAATTGCGGTAGCCCTCTGTGTCCTCTTTCCAATGCCACCAGTCTGATCCAAATTGGATTCTCCAGGGAAGAGTTATGCCAAATCTCCCACAGTGACCTGATTATAGACTAGTTAAGTAGAGCTAAATTGTACGACATGCCACGAGTCACTGTTTCGAATTTTGGCTCTAAAAAATATATACAAGAAATTACAGTCCGTCCTCTTTTTGTACCTTCTTACGAAATTTCAATCCGATGCTCAAAGAGAAAGTTATGATGATTTTCCCCAGGTCACCTGTTTGGAATGTAATTCAGGAGTTTGCAAAAAGACCAATTTCCTCAGATCATATCTCCGCAAATGTACTGCGAAAAACTCTAAAATTTGGATCCGAGGTTCAATGCGATTTCGTCTCAAATGGGTTTTTTTATCTTCTGAAACGTTGCAGGAAAAAAATTATAGCGAAAATACCACGATGACCTATTTGGAGTAGCGAAACCCTATAATCCAAAGCTCTGATACCAAATGTTATGAAACCAGCTCACAAAAGGATAGAAAAGAAAGTTGAACGCCTTAGAATTCAGCCTCTTCGAGGGGGCAGCCTCCTTTACATTACACAAATGAACAATTCTTGGATGATTCAAATGACAAAACCTCCTTTCTGTATATAGGAGTCTAAGGAGTCACGATATAACCCAACCGACCTAACAATAATAATATAAAGCCACAAAAATAACAATAGAGGGATTTTATGGGGCACAGTAATAACAATATGGGGATTGTTGGGTCCCTATAATACTAGTGATTACCCCATTACTATTGTAGTTGTATCCCTTATTAATATTGTTGTGCCCCTATTGTCCCCATATTTTTATTACTGTGCCCCATAGAACCCCTCTATTGTTATTTTTGTGGCTTTATATTATTATTGTTAGGTCGGATGGGTTATATTGTGACTCCTTAGACTCCTATATATAGAAAGGAGGTTTTTTCATTTGAATCATCCAAGAATTTTTCATTTAAGTAATGTAAAGGAGGTTGCCAAAGGTCGAAACAATGACTCATGGCACGTCATACAAGTTCGCTCTATTGAACTAGTCTATAATCAGGTCATCTTGGGAGATTGTGCATAACTCTTCCTTGGAGAATCCAATTTGGATCAGACTAGTGGCATTGGAAAGAGGACACAGAGGGATACTACAGGTCATGATTTCAGAACTGGATGATCTGAAATTGCAAAGATACATCAGATTCAATATCAAGCTTCTACAAAGTGAAAAAAGGTGTGTAGTTTTTTTTAAATTTTTGCATAAGCTTGGTTTGAAAAATTATTTTGAATCGGTAATTGATGCCCTGAGGAAAAAAAATGCAAACACCTAGTAAGCAACCTGAAATCTCTAGCATGACTCATGAAGAAGAGGAAGAAATACAACATGATATATCAAAATTACGAGACCAAGTGCACAAGTGTCACTTGCACAAAAATCAACGGAATCTAAGATGGATGGTTTAAGGAAAGATGTAGGAGCTAAGATGGATGGTTTAAAGAAAGGTGTAGAAGCTAAGATGGATTGTTTAAAGAGAGGTGTAGAAGCTAAGATGGATGGCATGGAAGCTAAGATGAATGGCATGGACGCTAAAATTGATGGCATGGATGATAAGATGGAAAAATTGAAGATAAATATGAATAAGTTGCTACAAGAAATGGTCACTGATGGTGAAAGGGTAGTAAAGGAAACTCATGATGTGAACAAAAGAAATGTTAATCATGATTCCATAGACTCTAATGTGGGATCAAAGACCCACCATATTCCAAAAATCGATATGCGGAAGTTTGATGGCAAGGATCCCGCAACATGGATATTACAAATGGAGCAATTTTTCGATATCAATAATGTTCAAAACACACAAAAGGTACGTATTGCAACTTTATATTTGGAACCAAATCAGTTTGTATGGTATCAATGGCTTTGCTCTCGTAAACAAATTATCACTTGGGCAATTTTTACGGAAGAATTGACAGCACATTATGAGGATACAAAATGCAACACTTTTTTTAGCCTATTGATAAGTCTCAAACAAAAGGGTTCAATAATGGAGCACATTGAGGAGTTCCAAAAATTGAACATAAGGGTAAATGATATTCCAGAGGAGCATAGGATTGATGTGTTCATAGGGACTTTAAAGGATAATATTCAACATGATGTTCACCTTTGGGAACCTGATTCATTAGAGAAGGCATTCAGGTTAGCAAGAAAAATGGAAAGCAAAATTATGGCAACCAGGAAGCATACCACTCACAACTATAAAGATGGAAGTGTTGTTGCCCCTAGTCTTCCACAACCTATAAGGTTGACACCACAACAATTGGAAGAAAAAATAGCAAAAGGGCTTTGTTACGGTTGTGATAACAAATACACTAAAGGTCATAAGTGTGCTGAGAAGAAATTATTCTACATAGATTGTGAAGAGGAAGAAGAAAAGGAGAAAGAAAGGTCAAAAGAAGAGGATATACTCCAGGAAAAAAGCCTAGATAAAGAAGAAATGAATCCGACCATATCTTGTAATGCATTGGAGGGAATTACCACTCCTCAAACCATCAAGATAGAAGGACAAATCAAGAAGAAAAGGGTAATAGTGTTGATTGATTCAGGAAGTACCCACAATTTTATTCATTGTAAGGTAGCAAAATAATTGAATTGCTTCTTATATCTAGCACCAGAGTGTCAAGTGATGGTTGCAAATGGAGGAACAATAAATTGCTCTAGAAAGTGCCATAATATCAAGCTATCCATGGGACAATATGTATTGACTAGCCCAATGCTTTCCATTCCAATGGCAGGTGTTGATGTTGTACTAGGAGTCCAATGGCTACAATTCTTGGGTACAATAGCTTTTAATTTTCAAGAACTTTCATGAAATTCTCTGTGGAAGGAAAGGAAGTTGAATTAAGGGGTATTGCAAGGAAACCAGGAAAGATAATCAGCTCTAACGGTATGACAAAGCTTCTAAAAAAGGAACAAAGAGGTGTAATTGCACAATTATGTTTGCTAGATGTTTCCACATTGGAATCATCTATTTCTCCATATCTCCAAAAGTCTTGGACAATCATTCCAAGGTATTTGAGACTCCCAAAGGTCTCCCACCTATTCGTGATCATGATCATGCTATTCATCTGATTCCAGGAAGTGTTCCTCCAAACATCAGGCCGTACAGATATCCCTATGCCCAAAAGAGTAAAATTGAACGTATGCTTGCAGGAATGCTAGAGGCTGGAATAATTCAATCGATTCAAAGTTCTTTCTCTGCTCCAGTAGTATTGGTGCACAAGAAGGATGGATCATAGCGCATGTGTCTGGATTATAGGGAGCTCAACAAGCTCACTATTAAAGATAAGTTTCCCATTCCTGTCATTGATGAATTACTAGATGAATTGAATGGATCAATTTACTTCACCAAGTTGGATCTTTGTTCAAGATATCATCAAATCAGAATGAAGACTGAAGACATTCCGAAAACAACATTTAGAACTCATGAGAGTCATTATGAATTTTTGGTCATGCCTTTTGGCCTTACCAATGCACCTTCAACATTTCAATGTTTGATGAATTCCATTTTCAAACCATTCCTTAGAAAATTTGTGTTAGTATTTTTTGATGATATACTAATCTACAACAAGTCTTGGAAGGATCTTGTTGAACATGTTGACAGGGTGCTACAACTATTGGAGGAGAAACAATTATATGCAAAAGGATCCAAATGTTTCTTTGGAGTACAAGAGGTGGAATATCTGGGTCATATTGTATCTCATGAAGGAGTTAAGGTAGACCCTAGCAAAATTAAAGCCATTAAGGAATGGAAAATCCCCACATCCATAAAGCATCTGCAAGGATTTCTCAGGTTGACAGGGTATTATCGCAAGTTTGTTAAGAATTATGGGAGAATAGCAGCACCTCTAACAACATTATTAAAGAAAGATGCATTTTCATGGACTCTAGAAGCAACAAAGGCCTTCGAGCATCTTAAAGAGGCAATGTGCCAAGCACCAGTCTTAGCTACACCAGACTTCACATAAAACTTTATTGTGGAATGTGATGCTTCAGGAAATGGAATTGGTGTTGTTTTAATGCAAGATGAAAGATCCATTGCTTCTAAAAGTCGTCCAATCAAGGGAAAGTTTTTACACAAAGCTATTTATGAGAAGGAAATGTTGGAAATACTCCATGCACTTAAGAAAGGCGACCCTACCTAATGGGAAGACACTTCAAGGTAAAAACGGATCATGATAGCCTTAAATACTTTTTAGAACAAATATTATCCTCTGAAGAGAAACAAAAGTGGGTCACAAAGATGTTTGGTTATGACTTTGAAATCATCTACAAAAAAGGGAATCAAAATGTGGTGGCAAATGCACTCTCAAGAAAGGATGAGGATGTGAAAGCATTGTTGTGTGTCATTTCTATTATCCAACCAGATTGGATAAACGAAGCAAGGTAGGAATGGAAGAATGATGAAGAAGTGTGGGCACTTATTCGAAAGTTACAACAAGACTCCAGTATGTCTGATACATTTAGCTGGCAAAATGATTCGTTATGGTACAAAGATCGCTTATACCTCTGTAAGAATTCCCAGCTAAAACAAAAGATTCTTATGGAATTTCACACTTCTCCCTTAGGAGGTCACTCAGGATTTTTAAAAACTTACCACAGGGTTAAGAAGGAATTTTTTTGGGAGGGCCTTAAATTAGATATTCAAAAGTTTGTGGCGGAATGTTTGGTTTGCCAACAAAATAATGTTGAAACAATTAAGACACCGGGTCTATTACAACCTTTATCCATTCCAAGCCAACGTTGGGAGGAGGTTTCAATAGATTTTATCATAGGTTTACCCAAGTCTGAGGGAAAGAGTGTCATCATGGTAGTAGTTGACAGACTTACCAAGTATGCACACTTTTGTGCATTATCACATCCATTTAAAGCTAGTACAGTTTCTACTGCATTTATGGAAACAATTCAAAAGCTACATGGAAACCCAAAGATTATTGTAAGTGACAGAGATCCCATTTTCACTGGAAATTTTTGGACAGAATTATTTTCTTGTCTTGGTACTCAGTTAGCTCATAGCTCATCTTATCATCCTCAATCTGATGGGCAAACTGAGATAGTAAATAAATGTTTGGAAGGATATCTTCATTGCTTTATATATGATAATTAGACACAATGGGTCAAATGGTTGCCTCTGGTTGAATGGTGGTATAACACTTCATTCCATACAACAACAAAAATGATCCCATTTATGGCACTTTATGGATATCAGCCACCATCCATCACATCATATTTAAGAGAAAATTCTAAGGTTCAAGCAGTGGAACATCACATCGAACATCAACAACAAGTCCTCCAACTCTTAAAGGATAACTCGTGTTGGCACAGAATAGAATGAAACAACAGGCAGATCAACATCGCAACGAAAGAAGTTTTGATGTAGGTGATTGGGTATTCCTATGGCTACAACCATATAAGCAAATGTCCCTCAAGCAAGCTAAGAAGGATAATAAATTATCACCAAAGTATTATGGTCCGTACAAGGTGTTGCAAAAGATCGGTACTATGGCATACAAATTGGAGCTTCCTACAGCTTCTTGATTGCACCCAGTTTTCCATGTTTCATGTTTAAAGAAGGTTATAGGTGATAAGCTCCCAGTTCAAACAATATTGCCAGAACTTGACGAGGAAGGAAAAATTATATTGGAACCAGAAGCAGTCACAGAAACAAGAACTCGATAGTTACGAAATCAATCAATTTCGGAGTATATTATCAAGTGGAAGAACTTATTCGCTGAAGATTCCACATGGGAGGATGAGAATTTTATACAAAAGCATCCAGGACTACTCAAGTGTTGAGTACAACACTTTTTTGAAGGAGAGGGGCATGTTGGGTCCCTATAATACTAGTGACTACTCCAGTACTATTGTAGTTGTATCCCTTATTAATATTGTTGTGCCCCTATTGTCCCCATATTTTTATTATTGTGCCCCATAGAACCCCTCTATTGTTATTTTTGTGGCTTTATATTATTATTGTTAGGTTGGCTGGGTTATATTGTGACTCCTTAGACTCCTATATATAGAAAGGAGATTTTGTCATTTGAATCATCCAAGAATTGTTCATTTATGTAATGTAAAGGAGGTTGCCCCCTCGAAGAGGCTGAATTCTAAGGCGTTGATCTATCTTTTCTATCTTTTCTTGAGCTGGTTTCATAACATTTTATTAATATTGTTGTGCCCCTATTGTCCCCATATTGTTATTACTATGCCCCATAGAATCCCTCTATTGTTATTTTTGTGGCTTTATATTATTATTGTTAGGTAGGCTAGGTTATATTGTGACTCCTTAAACTCCTATATATAGAAAGGAGGTTTTGTCATTTGAATCATCCAATAATTGTTCATTTGTGTAATGTAAAGGAGGTTGCCCCCTCGAAGAGGCTGAATTCTAAGGCGTTCAACTTTCTTTTCTATCTTTTTGTGAGCTAGTTTCATAACATTTGGTATCAGAGCTTTGGATTATAAGGTTTCACTGCTCCAAATAAGTCATCGTGGCATTTGTGTTGTATCTCCTTTCATAACACAACTCCCTTCGCATAACTTTTGATACTGTGACGTCTCCCTTTTGTGTGCAACCCCCCTTCTGCATAGTTCCTCAAACCGGGTAGTGTAGTTTATAGTCCCGTGCTCCCTTGAAGCTGCTTGGAGCACTAAGATTGTCCTGCCGTCATATAGTCATTGAGCCAGATCTCCTATTAGGTCCCTATAATACTAGTGATTACCCCATTACTATTGTAGTTGTATCCCTTATTAATATTGTTGTGCCCCTATTTTCCCCATATTGTTATTACTGTGCCCCAAAGAATCCCTCTATTGTTAGTTTTGTGGCTTTATATTATTATTGTTAGGTCAGCTGAGTTATATTGTGACTCCTTAGACTCCTATATATAGAAAGGAGGTTTTGTCATTTGAATCATCCAAGAATTCTTCATTTGTGTAATGTAAAGGACGTTTCCCCCTTGAAGAGGCTAAATTCTAAGGCGTTCAGCTTTCTTTTCTATCTTTTTCTGAGCTGGTTTCATAACAGTTGGTATCAGAGCTTTGGATTATAGGGTTTCACTGCTCCAAATAGATCATCGTGGCATTTTTGCTATAAATTTTTTCTGCAACGTTTCAGAATCTAAAAAAAAACCCATTTGAGATGAAATCGCATTTCGTCTCATCTCCGCAAATGTAGCGCGAAAAACTCTGAAATTTGGATCCGAGGTTCAATGCGATTTCGTCTCAAATGGATTTTTTTTTTAGCTTCTGAAACGTTGCAGAAACAAAAGTTATAGCGAAAATGCCACGATGACCTATTTGGAGCAGCGAAACCCTATAATCCAAAGCTCTGATACCAAATGTTATGAAACCAGCTCACAAAAAGATAGAAAAGAAAGTTGAATGCCTTAGAATTCAGCCTATTCAAGGGAGCAACCTCCTTTACATTACACAAATGAACAATTCTTGGATGATTCAAATGACAAAACCTCCTTTCTATATAGAGGAGTCTAAGGAGTCACAATATAACCCAGCCGACCTAACAATAATAATATGAAGCCACAAAAATAAAAATAGAGGGATTCTATGGGGCATAGTAATAACAATATGGGGACAATAGGGGCACAACAATATTAATAAGGGATACAACTACAATAGTAATGGGGTAATCACTAGTATTATAGGGACCTAACAGGAGATCTGGCTTAATGACTATATGACAGCAGGACAATCTTAGTGCTCCAGGCAGCTTCAAGGGAGCGCGGGACTATAAACTACACTGCCCAGTTTGAGGAACTACGCACCAGGGGGGCTGCACGCAAAAGGGATACGTCACAGTATCAGAAGCTACGTGAAGGGAGTTGTGTTATGAAAGGAGATACAGCGCAACATAGCCAGAAAATGACCATTAGAGTCACTATTCATGATTTGATAGCTAGGAGACGATTAAGAGGAGTGGGTGACCAACATTTAAGGCCAAAATATTTGAACATCTGCCGCCAAAACAACATTAATCAACAAATTTTTGGGGGAACGGTCAGATTTGAATTCAAAATTCCCCTTAAATTACACGTGTCGCTCTGGCAGAGAACACTTTTTACCCTTATAGTTCTTGAGCTATGTTGTCTGTCACTTATGAATCATGCGTTCTTCGAGGATTTGGTCGCAAGCCCCACATTTGATAATTTTCCAGAGTTAACCCAGAAATTCATCTGTGATACCATGTTAGGACCAGGCCCCACTGAGACTGCAAGCATTGAAGGAACTGTCACCTTCGAAGGAGCTATTCCAGAGGTAGTGAGCATGGAAGCTCTAGCTCCTATGCCTACAGCACCGAGGTCACCTAGGCCGAAGCCTACACTTGTGCAAGAAACCCAGAAGACGAATAAAGACAAGCAGAAGAGGTTGGTGCCAGTGCGCGAGTCACCTAGGAAATGTAGTACTGCTCAGACACAAAAGAAGGACAAGCAGCTTGAGAAGGTTGTGGATTTGGAAGCTGAACAGAGCACTGAGGACATAGATGCTGAGGGAGTAGAACCCCTCACCAAGTTGCCTGAGTATATTCCTCTGCGAAAATGGAAGGTGAAGGTCCCAAAGGACCCAGACTTGGATAATTTCCTTATTCATACACCCCTATTGTCAGAGAAAATGACTTTTGAGGGTCTGCTCCTTCCCCTGTTAAAAATGGAGGATTGAGACCTGGTTGACCATGAGTGATTCCCTCACCTCATGACATATAATTACATGAGGCGAATGTACTACCCAGACTCAGGTGTCACTAAGTTGGAAACAGTGGAATGGATCCTCAAAGTGGAGAACTTTTGATTGCTAAACCTGTTGTGGGTGTCCCACTATCACCGAACTAACATTAACATGACATGTGTGTGACAGTTACTCTTGTGCACGATGGGTTCTTATGGCTTGGCTCACTTGTACCCATCATAGACATTCTCATCCACAGGATCACGCACCTCCCACATAAGGGTTTGAATCTGGCCAATGATTTTGGTGAAAAGGAAATCGAAAGAGACTTGGTGGAGAAGATGAAAAAGAAATTTGAGCTTTTCAAGAAGCCATGTGGATATTCCATCACGTCCATCAACGATCCCGCGGTGAAGATTTCCACCCAAATACTCGCCGGAAATGTTATGAGGAAGTGTTGCATAGATGAGGTTCCGACGCCTATGGTATCATTAGCTGCACAATGCACGGAGGGCGTGCAGTTTAACTGGTCATGGTACTTATGTAGTGAATTCCTTGTGAATTTTCGTGAGGTCTAGGATGAGAGCAAGCCCTTCCACTATGCGTGGTTGCTGCTCTCCATCGTGTTGGTTGCCTGGGAGCTACTGAAGGATAGTCAATTTCCTCCATTGAAGGAAGGATTACCAGAGGCCACGCAATTCGCCTCCCTCTGGGCCATGAAGGACCCTGTGCAGGTCACAGAAACAAAGATTTTCTAGGTGTTGATGGAAGCGAGATTCCACATGGCCATCAACTTGCACCCAAGATTCTCCCCAACCTTGTATGAGCAGTTGTCCACATATGTTGCGTTTAAGGCAGATTTCCACCACATCTACATTCAGGCACAGAAGGACCCGCAACAAAAGTGGTTCGATTTACCATATTTGGTCACCGATGATGCCATACAGGAAGTGATCAAGCATTGGTCAATAGATTCGCACACCCCATCTGACTTGGATGCAGGTACCAGTAAGGACGCGGGGATCTCAGCTGAGAAGAATAGGAAGGATTCAACAAAACAGGCAGCACAAAAGTTGGCTGCGTACCGGAAGAAGGAAGCCGACGAGAAGGCTTGCATGGAAAAGGAGCACGCTACAAAGGAGCAGGCTGAGCAAGAACAACGTGACTCCGAGCAAAGTGGAAAATCCCCTTCACCCGAAATTGAGGAGGAAGAGAAATCTGAGCAGGGTGGAGGCGGAAATGAGGGGAAGAGTACCCCATTTCGACTAAGGAAGCACAGAGAACAACAACAGGAGGGTTCCCACAAGAAGAAGAAGTCGGCTAAAACGCAAGTGGATCCCATCACCCTGATAAAGGACGATCTCAACGAGATTGGTGACAAAGTGCAAGATGCTACAACCAAATTGTTGCAGCAATTCAAGAAACAGTACATGCATTCGTTAGGAAATGTCCAGAAGGATCTGTACGAAATGCAGATCAAAACTAGTAGGATACAGGTGATGAGCCTCGGTATTGCAGCAATAATTCTACAACTCCCAAGGCTACCGACTTTTAATTATCAACCCGAGGTTCATACAAACTTAAGAGGTATCAACACTATATGAGCAGCATACAGTGTGTCCTTCCTTTGTTGTCATGATATGATGGAGTGCATGCACTGAAACCAAATCCTAAACTAATTGCAGAAAACGAAATGCTCGAAATGGAAACCTTAACCTGTTGCAAGAAATAAAGTACAAGGAAAGAAACATATTCTAATTACATAAAGATCATGAACTAAATGTAAAATAAGCCTAACTTAACCCTATTTATCACATGTGATGATTTAAACTAACTGAGCATGGAGTCTAATCTAAGGAGTATTAACTTCTATGTCCATGTATAAATATAAAAGAATTTTTTTTTAATCTTTTTGTTTTATAAATGCAAATGCTAATCCTCACTTGTTCTTTGGCATGGGAGACAAGTATGGAGGAAGAGGGTCAAAATGGTCTTGATGGCATGGAGGTCAAGTAGAGGCCTAATCCCATCTTCAATGATGATTTTTCTCAATTCGGTCTCACTACAGGCTGCTACAGGATTTCCTATAGGATGTACTAGTTCTCCTACAGGATCCCCTCTTTTACTACACGATATTACAAATTTACTATACGAAATTATAATTCATCGAATGACCAAGAAAATCAAATACAAATTGGATGGGACAATTTTTTTTATTGACTAGGATGTCTTAGGTCTCCATTCCAAGTTGAATCACTCAAAAAGACTTTTGTTAACCCATGCTAAAAAATAGTAGAAAATTACTAGTCGAAAATCTAGAAATTCGAGAACTAGTGAGCTAGTAAATCTATCAAATGCCTAACCTAATCAAGTGCAAATTTAATGGGGTAATTTTTGTTATGAACTAGAATTTTTTGTGATCTAATGCAAGTGGAACCAACTCAATTGAAGCTCGTTAGCATGCTCTAAAAAATAGCAGAAATTTATTGTTCTTTGCCACAAAAGAGTTCCAAAAATCTAGATTTGGGAATAAGAAAGCTAATCCAAGTAGCTCAATGATTACTATGACCTTCCATAGATTTTCAAAGGATTAAATTATGCTTGTGATCCTGCAAAATAACTTACATCAGTCATTTAACCCAATCCTACAACAAGAAATCATTAATACTAAATGCAGAAATAGAAAGAAATTAAAACAAGAGATGCATGTGAATAAGAAGTCAAAAGAAGGAAAGAAAATGACACAAAAGGGCTATGAGGTTCTTGGGATGGCCAAGCCCAAGGAAATTAGATATCTATGGAGGAGAACATGATTTAGAAGCTGAACATGACACAAATCTTCATTATTTTCATCAATACAGTTACATCCCCACAAGAAAATACAATGGAGTTGCAGAAATACGAGTTCTCTCCACAAGAACACTAATGAAAATCTCTCTCTAGAGGAAAATTCGACTTGGTACTTATACAAAATTATTAGGAATTATTCCCCATGAATGGGGGAATATTTCCCCACCAAAATCCCTTAATTAGCGGATTTGGTTCCCAATACTAGGAATCTACATTAAATGGTAAGGAACACATTCCTAGATTTTCTCAATCATTGGAGTTCCACAATATGTTCCATAATTCCATAATATCTTGTTGATTTATTATTTAATAGTGATCCTCTTGTAGTAGGGAGCAAGTCCCTAAATTATCTCCTCCTCCAAATCTTCATAATATGCCCAATATTCTCATAATATTCCACAAAAATAAATAATATCAAGCACAAATATGCAATTATTCATAAACCTTCCTAATGAATATATTAAAGTTAAAAATACATTATCTAATGCAAAAATAGAGGTTTAATGTGCTAAAGGATGGTCATAGGCCTTAATTTATGTTTAATTTAGAAGCATGGGCGTTAATTTATGTCTGATTTAGAGGCCCATCAACAAGTGGGAACAGGTCAAGCGAGCACCGCACAAATGAGCCTGGCACCAGGGACAAGTCAGGCTGCAAAACTGGTAAGGATAGTGGACCTTAGAACAGTTGCTTTACCAGAGGGATACCTAAGCGTAGAAGCGTCTGATGACAAGATCATCATAAGTACCCTTAAGAATATCAACCTAAATATTGCAGCGCTCGCCAACAGATTTCTTCATGCGCTGTAGACAAGAGTGACAACGGAATTGAGAGTTCGAGAGTAGTGCACTCTCAGTTTAATCAACGAGTACCGGGTGAAAAATGAGCAAATTTTCACTAAAAAGACATAGGCCCTAAAAGAAAGAGATACTATCCAAGCCCAAAGCTCCAAGTTGGAAGCTGCGGTTGCAGAGGTGTGTAGAACAGTGTCGGAGTTGCACATACCCAAGGATGTACAACCAGAGGCCAAGATCTGAAAATTAGCTGCAAGAATTCGCGAGGCAAAGGCAAAACTTGTGAGAGTTCAATTTGAAATCAACATGAAGATCACGGATTTGCGGCTCAAATCACAGTCGTCGACTCCACCCAAAGTCAGGGAACAACACGGAGTTGTGATCACAGAAGGAATGATGACATTGGATGCTACAACCGTTGACTACTCGGCCTTATTCGAGCAAGAAATGGAATTAGTCATGACTCTGCATGAGTACCAAAACCTGCATATTCTCAATACAAAGGTTCGCGAGCTCCACTGATAGTATGATGAGGTCAGGACGACAGTATGCTTAATTGCTCCAGCACAGCACCCCACCAAGTTGCAGGAGGGGAAACAACTGCGCGTGTAGGTTGAAGCAGCTCAGCAAAAGGAAGTTGTGTTGAAGGCAAGGTTGGGACCTTAGTTAGATGAGGCTTACTAGGTTACCACCAACATTCAAGAGAAGTTGACGAGCTTGCAGACGACTCAGAAAACGATGAAGTTGGCCGCAGAAGGACCAGCTATGGAGCAACTCGTCGAGAAATTCAAGCAGGTAGCTACATAGAGTGCTGCTAAGGTCGAAATTATGCAGGCCGAGCTGGGGGATCTTCGCAGCAAGATCACCATGCCATCTGAGTGACTCGAGGGCGAGTCACGACCTTTGTGTTGGGGGCCTATTGGGATGGGGTCCCCTGGGTCAGTTTTGGGGTTAAAAACCCAATTTTTGTTGTAAATTTTGATGAAAAGATGTAAAGTCTCCGCGAATTGTGGATGCGGAGTGCGTAGGTAGTTAGGAGTCAAAAAGGGTTTTTACCCTTGTTTATGTAAAGTTGAGTCGGTTTGGAGATCTACCCATGGTCTGCGGACCATGGGATTGTATAAATAGGTGTGTCTTAGAGAGTCTAAGGCAGATCTATGTCTATGTCTATGGGTATGAACGGATGGAGTCTTAGAGAGATAGCGCAGAGAAGTAAGTCTTAGAGGGGAAAAAGGCTCTATAGCTGAGTGCACAGAGGCCTAGAGTAGTGTCCGCAGCTGAGTGCGTGGACCCCTGCAGTTGAGTGCACAGGGAAGTTTTGAGTCTATAACCTGATACTGAAGATCAATAAAGAAGACTGTTGGAGAAATTCATGTGTTTTATTTGTTTACCTCTGTTGTTTATGTTTGCAATATATGCTGTGATGAAATAATGTCTTTATGAAATAATGATGTATTGATGCACGAATCTACTGGATAAGTCTTATTAACTGAACGCAATACATGTTAAGTATTTATGCGAAGATCATAATACATTTTGTTACATTTATCAAGCACTTAAGTAGATCTGAGTAGATTCTGATCTAAGGATAATTTATGGTGCGCGTAAGTAGGTAATTCATCTGTTCAGGGTCTGCAAAAGCTGATCATTGACCTTCGCGAAGGTCTAGGGGCCGTCCGAAGGGAGTTACAGTACCAAGCCCTAAGGGCTTATAGATATGTGTGGAGGTAGATCTAGAGCATAAAAAGGACATCGCACTGATCTCTTGATGTGGAAACTTGGTTCCAGCATCCCCCCATACTTCTTCGGGTGAGACTTCAATCTACACTACGAGGGTTGATGCTGAAAGGGCCAGTAGTTTAGGGTTTTTTTTGGTGCAACTAACTTTGAACTTAGGTTAAGACCCATTAAGCCAACAATATGCAATAAAGTTTAGTCATGTTATCATTTGTATATTATTGAGTCATGGGCATAGTTCTATAACATGATCTAGCATGAAATAATCTCTTTCACCAAGAACATGCTCGAAGGCATGTACCACAATGCAATGAAGGTCAAGAAAATAATATTCTCACATAAGGAGCATAAGGTTGCTGACTAAGAAGCAAGAAGAAATGTTGACAAGTCCAGAAATCAAGCAATGAAGGAATTCTCTCACAAGAAGAATTAGATGGTTGACCTATTCATCTGAGAAGAAGCAAATAAAGAAAGAGATCAATCATGTGAAGAACACCATGATTACCAAGAATCACTATCTAACAAAATTCTTTGAAGATATCTCCTGAAAGAAGGCAAGACAACTCTGATAAAGGAAGAAAGGATCCTTCACACCTATGAAGGCCTTGGAGATATAAAAGGTGCAGATAATTGATTCTACTCTATAAAGATGTCATGATGAAGAAGCCATCCAACAAAAGGAAAAGCAATGTTGAAGCAATATCAGGATGAAGTCATGATGGGCTACTAGGTCAGAACATGTAAACAAGCAAGTACAATGAAGCATCCATGAGAAGAATATTCTGAAGCATGGACAAGATGATAAAGGAGTAGCCAAGATGACAAGGAAACCTGATATATGACATGATAGCCACTTTCCTCGAAGAAATCAATGACATGAAAAACCAAGGAGGAAAGTGATCGATGGATGGTGCCCTACCTAGAAGAAGTTCGAACAAAGACTTCATGACATCAATAAAGGAAGGAGATCAAGCAACTAAAGGACCCATGAAGAATAAGTTGCTGATGAAGGAAAGAGTTCCCAGTTAAGAGGGAGATCTGACAGGTCCCTGATCAAGAGGGAGTTTTGGATCACCCCTGATTACAAAGGAGTGAGATTTTTGTTTTCCATTTCATGGGTCATGCACTAGACTAGTACTAACAGCCGTAAGTCTAGATGAAGGCCATGAATGGAAATGTAGACACAAGATAGACACTACATTCTTGATCCGGATTTAAACAGGAATGCAACAAATTACAGAGATAACCATATACACAAAGATGCAGCGGAAATAATACTTCATTTGATTAATGGAAAATACTGAAATATGCTTACAACCAGAAATGGAAATAAACCAGCTAGGGCGATGGTAGCTTATCTCTGAGAAGAGATGTGATGGCTACATGCCTTTGAACTGTGTTACAATGAGGCTCGAAGGCCTATTTATTGTTGAGAAACAATGGAAAACCCTTAACATTCCAAAACCTAACCCTAGGAGATGAAACGCCAAACTGTGGGCCCCGTTTGGGGTAAATTGGTACATCAACTTCCCGGGGTCGTAACTTTGGCATATGATCTCCGTTTGCCGCATACAATGGCTCGTTAGAAAGATCTATCCGAGTACTACCATTGTTGGAACAGGAAACATCGGTCCATTCCATGGACCCATGTTGCCCCCGGATTCCCCAAAAAACGTCGTTTAGGGCCTCAAAACGGCTCCGGAAGTTCAGGACTCGAAAAACTGCTAAAAATAGTAAGTTGTGCTACAATTAAGGAAACTGAAAATGCTGAGAAAGACAATGGTGGGGGTCCAGGTGGACTTGGCAGGTGGCCACCAATATCCACCTGGATCATTCCTCCCCCCTTAGGAAGCAATGGTCCCCATTGCGTTGAGCTCCGCCATGAGATGAGGAAACTTTTGTTGAACCTGTTCCCTGGTGAGCCACTTGCCCTGCTGAAGGAGTTGGCCTGCTTTGACAACTCGATACAGTTGGATATTCTGTTTGCGAGTGTTCTTGATCTGTGTGTCCATGATCCGATCAGTTGGAGCTTGTTCCATGCAATCTGGATTTAATTCTGTGGGTTTGAGCTGTTCTGTAATGTCGGATGTGTCTAGCAATGGTGGAAAGTATGGCCGAAGGCGGTCCACATTGAACACTGGGTGCAGGCCAAGGAATGGGGGAATGCTGAGCTCAAATGCATTGTCTCCCATAGCCTTAGTAATGGTGTAAGGACCATATCGGAGTGGTCTCAATTTCCGATAGGCTCCAGTAAGGCGTTCCTTTTGCAAATGTAACCAGACTTTGTCGCCCACTTGAAACTTGTGTGGCACCCGATGTTGATCATGTCGCTGCTTGTACTTGGCATCTGATTTCTCAAGAATGTCATGGACCTACTGGCGAATATGTTGGATGCGCTCAATGAATCTGGTGGCCTTATTTGTTTCGGACTGGACATGAGCTGAATTCATGTGAGTAGCTGCAAGTGGCATGGCCACATCAATGGGGCATAGTGGCTGGAATCCCAAACCCACATGAAAAGGGCTATGGCCAGTGGAGCTGTGAAGAGCTCGGTTGTAGTTGTGCTGAACATAGGGGAGGCTCTCGTCCCATGTGCGTGGATGCTTTGAGTTATACATGCGCAGAATGTGCACAATCATCCTATTGACAACCTCTGTCTGGCCATCAGTTTGAGGATGGAAGGCTGTGGACTTCGTGAGTTTGGTGTCCAGCATTGACCAGAGACTGGACCAAAATGTGCTGAGAAACCGACTGTCCTGATCTGAGATGATAGACTGTGGGATCCCAAAGTGCACCCACACTCATTTAAAGAAGAGTTTAGTAGTGGCTTCTGCTGTGATATTCTTCTTGCAGGCCACCATAATGGCCATCTTCGAGAACCTGTCGACGACCACAAAAACACAGTCATTTCCATGCTTAGTGGAAGGAAGGCCTGACATGTAATCCATGGAGATGGATTCCCAAGGTCGACTAGGGGTAGGCAACGGGGTATAGAGGTCGTGCTTCTTAATGGTCGGTTTGGCAATGGCACAGGCAGTACATGATCTGATGTACTTCCCAACATCCTGTCGAAGATTCGGCCAATAGAAATAATTTTGCAGTACTGCCACTGTTTTCTCGACCCCGAAATGCCCAGCAGCCCGACTGTAGTGTGCTTCCCAAATCATCTTGGCACGCTCGCTTGAAGGAACACAAAGGTGACCGAGGTGGCATAATAGGGCATCCTGGAGGTGAAAATCTGCAACACGCCGACCCTCCAAGAGTGTCTGGTATGTGTGGCCGAATTCTGGGTCGCTTTTGTAGAGAAGTGGCCAATCAGAAGTCTCGTGCCCACAAGAGTTGAGCACGGTGGTTAACGCCATGATCGGTGGTCGACTGAGGCAATCTGCAACATTATTGGTACTGCCCTTCTTATACTTGATATTCAAGTGGAACTGTTGCATGTATGTAGACCACTTCTGATGGCGATCATTCTGCAATTTCCCTTGGGTCTGTATGAACTGCAGGGATCGGTGGTCTGTGTGGATGACCGTTTCCTTCCCCAAAATGTAATGCTTCCATTTTCGACAGGTCTGTACAATGGAATACATCTCTTTATCATAAGTGGGGTACTTCCGGACTGTGTCTGAAAGTGTTTCACTGTGATATGCCACTGGATGTCCATGTTGAGTAAGGACTGCGCCAATAGCATAGTCAGAGGCATCTGTCTCGACCTCAAATGGTTGTTTTAAATCTGGTAACGCGAGCACTAGTGTTGTGCAGAGGCGATCCTTCAACTCCATGAATGCCTTCTGTTGAGATTCAGACCAAAAGAATTTTTCTTTCGCCCCTCCCTTGGTGACCTGACTCAAGGGCCAAGAAATATGAGAAAACCCCAACACAAACCTGCGGTAGAAGTTGGCAAGACCTAGAAAGCTGCGGAGCTCTGTTAGAGTGGTTGGAGAGGGCCAATCCCGAATGACTTGGATCTTGGCTGGATCGACATGCACCCCCTGTTCATAAATGATGTATCCCAGATCTGAACCTGGGTCATGCCAAAAGTGCATTTCTCCAAATTGGCACATAGCTTGTGTTGCCGCAGTGTTTGGAGAACCTGTCGGATGTGGTGGACGTGCTCTTCCTAACTCTGGCTGAAGATCAGAATGTCATCCAAGTATACTACTACAAAGGAGTTGGTGAATGGCCGCAAGATTTCATCCATTAGCCTCATAAAGGTTGCAGGAGCATTTGTCAATCCGAAAGGTATGACCAACCATTCGAAGAGGCCCTCCTTGGATTTGAAGGCAGTCTTCCACACATCAGAGGGTTCGATTGGTACCTGGTGATATCCTGACTTCAGATCGATCTTGTTGAAATATTTCGCCCCCTTTAGTTGGTCTAGGAGGTCATCAATCCGCGGGATTGGGTACCTATTACGGACAGTGATCTTGTTCAGCGCCCGATAGTCAATACAGAGTCTCCACGTCCCATCCTTCTTCTGTACCAACACGACCGGGCTCCCACAGGGCGATGAACTCGGACGGATGTGACCTTTCTGCAGGAGCTCCTGAATCTGCCTCTTGATTTCATTGTTCTCCAGAACAGAGCGCCGATAAATTGGTCCATTGGGTAGCGGCGCACCTGAGGTCAGATCGATGGAGTGCTTGACTTGACAGTGCAGCGGAACCCCTGCCGGGGAGATGAAGATGTCCTCGTACTCCTCCACAATCTTGTCCATCTGTAGTTGTCGTGCAGAGGGACCCTGTCTGGAGGTCGCGGCCACTGTCTTCTTCTTTCCTTGAGGGCGTATCATCAGGAAAACAAATTTCCTAGTTTTGGAAATGATCTTACTGCATTGTTTTGCAGTAATCAAAGAGATGGCGGCAGGTGGTGCTACCTCTGGTATTCTGAACAACTTATTTCACAATGTAATAATAACAGCACGGGGCCTTGATTCATACACAGCATGTCGCTTCCACAAGTATGGTTGTCCTAGTAATACATCACAAACTTCAAGGGGAGCAATGTCACACAATACCTCATCCGTGAAGGGCTTGATGTTGTATGGAAGGCGACACTGCTGGCTCACGCGAAGATCTCGTCCTTGGTGAAGCCACCCAATGGTGTATGGTTGTGGATGTGTTGTGGTCGGTAAGCCCAACCGCTTCACGACGTCTGTCGAAATGAGGTTCTTTTGACTCCCGCTATCAACAATGAACTATATCGGGGAGCCCTTTACCCCCATCTGAGAGTGGAAGAGACGCTCCTCCTCCTTTGGATCTTCGGGTTCATTTTTCTGGATCTTTGCGGTAGCAACAGTGGTGCTGGGATCCGCATCAATGATCTGCTTCCCTTTTTCATACCCCTTATCGGGTTCTGACTCAGAGTCGGAACATGCATCTAATTATGAAACCTTTAGCTCAGCCACCAGTGACTGCTTGGCCCGACACTCACTTGTGTTGTGAGTGGAGCTCTTATGGAACTCACACCATTTTCCAGTGTCCTTTCTCGGCTTCACGGCGCTGTTCTTTGCTTGCAGCTTCAGCTGGTTGTCTTCGGTTGTCCCGCCTTGGCTTTGTCCTTTGTTCCGTGGTTTCGGGGCACCTTTCCCCTGCTTTGGATTCGCAGATCCAAAGTCTCGCTTCTTTTGTTTAAACTTCTGCTCGACCTTGACGGCATATCGGTATGTTGCGCCGAGCGAGGGGATGTTTAGGAATTGTATTTCTTCCTGGATGTACTTGTGCAGGCAGCCACGGTATTTGAGTATCAAATGTTGCTCTGAATCCTTGATACCCAACTTTGTGCGAAGGGTATGGAAAAGATTGGTGAACTCTGGCACGTCTTGGTCCCTTCCCTGCCGCAGCGTGGTCCACTTTATGTATTCATCCTCATAGCTTCCAACAGGATAGTACTGCTCCTTGACGGCATCCCGGAACGAATCCCAAGTGGGTGCGGCTGAAAATAGTGAGCCAGTACTTTCATCCTTCTGCTCGCAGTAGGTTTCCCACCAGTCCTTGACGTGGGGGGCTGCTTTGAGGAGAGCAAAAACAATCTTTTCCTGACTCGAAAATTCATGAACAGAAAAATAACCCTCTAGCAGATTTAACCATTTATCTACGGCATCTGCGTCTATCTAACCCTCGAATATGGGGATTTCAAAATTAACTTGTACCTTAAAGGGTGTGGCGTTTCCAGAGTAGCTGCTGGAAGCCGATGTGTTGCTTCTGGGTAGCCGCTGAAGGATCTGGGCAAAGTTGTCCATCATCGCATTCCGTTGTCGCTCGAGGGCTTCTTCGAGCAAGATTTTGATGGGATCTCCTGCCTCCTCGTCTTTCTTCTCGCCCGCCATGGGAGGCCGTCGGGATTTGCGAGGCTGGTCTTGCAAAGGTTCAACCAGTTCAATCCCTAACTCCTTATATCCCGACCTTGTTGGGGACATGCAAAGAAAAACAGAGAAAAAGCAGACCGCTCTGATACCACTGATCCAGATTTAAACAGGAACGCAACAAATTACAGAGATAACCATATACACAAAGATGCAGCGGAAATAATACTTCATTTCATTAATGGAAAATACTGAAATATGCTTACAACCAGAAATGGAAATAAACCAGCTAGGGCGATGGTAGCTTATCTCTGAGAAGAGATGTGATGGCTACATGCCTCTGAACTGTGTTACAATGAGGCTCGAAGGCCTATTTATTGTTGAGAAACAATGGAAAACCCTTAACATTCCAAAACCTAACCCTAGGAGATGAAACGCCAAACTGTGGGCCCCGTTTGGGGTAAATTGGTACATCAACTTCCCGGGGTCGTAACTTTGGCATATGATCTCTGTTTGACGCATACAATAGCTCATTGGAAAGATCTATCCGAGTACTACCATTGTTGGAACAGGCAACATCGGTCCATTCCATGGACCCATGTTGCCCCCGGATTCCCCAAAAAACGTCGTTTAGGGCCTCAAAACGGCTCCGGAAGTTCAGGACCCGAAAAACTGCTAAAAATAGTAAGTTGTGCTACAATTAAGGAAACTGAAAATGCTGAGAAAGACAATGGTGGGGGTCCAGGTGGACTTGGAAGGTGGCCACCAATATCCACCTGGATCAATTCTTGTCTTCAATTGGGAAGAAATAATGGGAGGATAGGGTAATCATCTAGCATCTAATACTCTTTGAGGATGTGTAGGGCATCCAAGACAAGAGTAGGTAAGAGGACCAATATTCTTTAAGGGATAGGAACCCAAGATAAGAATAGTCCTAGAAGGTCATACTTGGAGAACACTCGGGTAGGTATGTACCTTGAGAGACAATGTTGAAGGTGTTTATAAATCATTGGTCTGGCTAGCATTGTAGCTCATGGTCTCGTAAAGAGATGGAGTTGTTAGTCAAGGCCTTCCACTATGACAATGTTGATGGATATGATGCTATAACAGATGGATTACTAATCTGGTTTCTCTTGTGTGAATTCTTCAAGATTGAAAATTGCTAAACACCTTGTAATGTTTTATGAATACCTCCCTAGTTAAGAGGGAATGTTGAAGGAAATGTAACTAGGCTAGGTCTTCATAAATGTGATTTTGATATTTGTATTTATACAAGAAAAGAAAATTTATTTTGATATTATTTGTCAATGAGTTTCTTGCTTATTGAAAATAGGTCAAGCACATTTTGAAGTGCTTCTAGAGAGTCAAAGTCAAAATGTAATTATGATGAGACCCTTTGAGGGCATGTTACATCATGTATGTCAATATACAAGGTCATGGGAACACCTCCAAGCCAAGTCAAATCCTCTCCTAGCATCAACAAAGTCTCCAAGCAGCCAAATAATGAATAAAATATGAATTATGATGAAACTGTCAAGTTAGCCTAATGGATAGTCAAGTCAGCCTAAAGAGGAGGGAAAAACCTCTATTTATAGAGGTTGTCCACTCTTCATTTGATATCAATTGTGCTCTAAAATCCACAGAAAGAAAGAGGAATAGAAGGACGCAGAAAGCCAAGGAAAAGGGTCTACAAGGGTAGCAAGATAAGGAGGAAGAACAACGAAGGTAAGGAGGCAATTTCTAGGGCATCAACAACCACACGTGCGAGAAAAGGAAGGTCTGCCTGTGACCATTACAGCAGGAAATCACAGTGAAAAATATCTCGGTTTTGGGCTAATAAACAAGGCTTATAAGGCCTCCCCATCCAACGAAGAAGGAAGGAAAAGACAATGAAGATAAGAGGATTGTTTTAGGGTTTCTGTCCACACGTGCGAAGATTTCATAAGTGACTTTTTGTGGATTTGACAGTAGTTGAAGGCAGCACATTTAGAGGCCTCATTTGGATGTATAACTACTTCTACAAGATATCCTAAGGAAAGCAAAGAAGATTCTCTCCATAGCGAAGTAAAGAAGTTGTAATGTTCTAGGGCTTCTCCTAAGAAGAAGAGAAGTCTAACTTAGACAAGCAACAGAAAAAGGATGAAGTACTAAGGAGAAAAGTGCCAAAAGAAAGAGGTCCATGTGTTAGAAGTACAAAAAGAGGAAGGGTTTGACTTATGCTTCAAGGATATCCTAATCAAGGCTCTACGGTTTGGTAGTTGTTCAAATAAGAACCTTCAATAAGAGAAAAATTACAAATGGTTTTCCTCTCAAGAGTGGAGAGGTTTTTTCCCTGGCAGAGAGCTACACTTTGTGTTCTTGTTATTTTGTTTTGGTAACAGTTTGATGAAACACACACACTAATAAGAAGAAGAAGATAAATTGTCAAAGTGCATCATAAATTGTTATCAAGGAATGAGGAATCAATTTACACTACTTTTCCCTACATTCTTCAACACTATCCACAACTAAAACCATGTGTCGAACACTTTCCTCCATGTTTAGAATCTAATACTCTAGGTTGACTCACCAATACATGGGGTTCAAGCCAAACTGAAGGATGAATGCCAACTTTCAGTTTTTGTTTTAGAAAAGGCTAGAAAATATTTGCTTCCAGATGAATTTTTATAAAGTGATTGATTCAGTCTGTTTCAAAAATGTTTTCCCTACATTATTTTCATGGAATTTGAAAAGGTACTTGCTATCCACATCATGTGGGTAATATCCACAGGAGAATTTTTTTCTCCTAGATGGTCCTCAGCCAACAGCCAACAACCCATTGAAACCACTAGATAGCTCGATGTGCCATCATCTCTGCCACCTGAGCCATCCATTATGCACCCTTGCACATCTATCATGATCGTATGTTTAAATGTCGGCCTTCCCACGGGGGAATCACTCAGTGAACCTCTGACATATCACGTGTGTTCATGGCATATTAAACAATACCCTTAATTTGAATACATATTAGAAAATCCCTCTAAAAATCACATTATTTAACCCCCTACGAATATGAACCCAATACAACTTCGCAATTTAAAAAACCCATACTTTCACTAGATATTGTAGGCATCCCTTTTTTCATTAATGTTTTTTATACCCCTTTATATTTTTTCATTAACTTTAAGCTCTATTTTTTATATTTTCCAATATACAAACCCTTTGCCCCTATATATCCTCCAATATATTATGTCATTTTTTCCTCAATATATATCCTCCAATATGAACCCACGTGGTATGGTATTTCTCCTCCATTGAAGCCCCCATGGGCCTTCCAAGCCCATAGGTATGGACTTAATTATGTAGTTGGGTTTTTTTTCTTACTTATCATGGACACTTTTGGGCATGGATTAGTGGGGGGATTCGGCCGAAAGAATGGTTTTGGTTTGTACTATTTTTCCCTCGTATAACTTGGTGGTTAACCTTGTATCCTAGTCCTATGGGATCTCCTTTATTAGATACTAGCTTTAGGAGTGGAACTACATGGGAAATATCGATTTTGGTTGCATGGTCCCACTTCCCGACACCACATACATCACTCCCCTCCACTCATTATAACCTTTTTTCACATATTTCCCTTCTGGGTCCACAAGGAGTTAGCCTCCCCCTCTCCCTCCCCTTGTCCACACTTCAGGTCGGGCCTGGATCAATGCCCCAGAGGTTGATGCATCTAAAAAAAAAGTAAAAAGAATAATTTTTCCACCCTTAAATGGAAATTTACCACAAAATGAAAAATATGGACGAGACATACAAATTTAGAACGTGGGTAAAATCCATCATGAGCTTTACCCCCTATCATTATGGCCATCCCCTAGTTCCTAGGGCCCCTATATTGTCCCCCTACATCATTAAGGAACCCATGATTATCCCAACCCCTGGTGAGTGATGAACTTCCTAACCTTAAGGGGGTATTCACTGTTATATCATTCATGTCATGCTCTCATCCCTAGAGCCCCGAGCAATTATTAAAGAAAAAACAACAAAAGACAAAAGGCATATAAATAAGGGTGGAAAAGCAAAGTTCGGGGTAACTCATGTACCGTGATTTCTCCTTGCTACATCTATACACCCAAGTGTGGCTTTCCCTTATCATAACTCCCATTGTACTATGGCATGTGACTTGGAGCCTTTCATTGATGCCCCACTTCGTTCCATTATTATATCACATGACACCTGCCACTTGATGGATGTACCATGGACCTATCACTCCCTTAGAGGTTGAAGTCACTTAATAGGGTCCTTGATTAACTTCCTTTTGAACTTGGAGACACATGTACACTCTAAAGCCCATTATGGAAGGGCATGCCACTATGAAGTGTCCACTTGGTTTCGTGACTTGTAAGCTCATTTACTCAATTGAATTAATTATTTTTTATACTGAAAGGTGAGGAGACACATTGGATCTTATACAAGATTATAGGTGGGTCTTCATCTTAGGGTTTGGTCTCCCTATGCGGGGTCCAAGCCCTCCAAAGGGTCATATTAGCATTTTTAGGTTGTGCATTGAGAGCCATGGGCCTCCACTATTGCAGAGAGTAGATATCCATGCCATGGGATCCAACAAGACCATTAGTTGTTCACTCATGTCCCACTTCTTTGATGATGATGATGCATATGTACCACTTTGCCCAACTATCTACACACTTGCACCACACACTTGGTAGTTGATCTAGGGCCCAAATGGGGTTGTGTCTCACCATGGGAGACAAGGGGAGGGCTTGCATCATTATTCCAAAGCTTGCAGATGGGATACATGCTTTTTCGATCTAGGTGGAGACCCATGAGGATGATTTTGTGACCCCACAACCACTTGGGAGCACCACAGGTCATTTTCTTGGAGATCAAGGGGCCATCCCCTTCATCACTATTTTTGGAGCCATTCCACTCCTTTTGGCACATGAAGGACTTCACTAGGCCTTTCAAATGGCCCTCATAGATAAATTGTCTTACATTTCGGCCCTCTTGAGAGACTTATTTTTCATATTATTGAGCTATTTGGTGGGTTTGTCACCAAAGGATGTTATTTTGCACATTATTCTATTATTTGGGGCATCATTAGGCCTAATTAGGCAAATCGAATCCCTTAGAGGATCATATATATATATTGATGAGACGCTCATTTCATTCCTCATCATCACTTGTATATGTATCTCTCTCTTCTTGAGAACTTCACACTACCTATTGATGGACGACTTGGAGAATATTTAATGCATTTCAATGTTTGGATAGTCTTTTCTTGACCTTGGAGCTTCAGTTTTGTCTCTATTTGATTATTGGATATATTCACTATACTTGTAAGAGCTCTTTCATGCTTATCTTTCTCTCTTGTACACATGATTAATGTATGGAATTTTCATTCATGAAATATGAAATGTGCCCTAGTTGAATGTGAAACCATGAAAAATTTGGATTCGAGAGGTATTGAATATGTTACATGTTTGTGGCATGGTGAATGAATGTTCATAGGGGTAAATTTTCTCTATAATTACCTTGAAAAGTCATCAAATGTTTTAATAAGAATTATAAATTCCTTGGTGACCTAGCTGTTTCCTCTTAGGGCTATGCGAAGTTACCATAAGGAAACCTTGATTAGATAAAAGAACTCCAAAATTGAAAGCACATTGACTCCATCTATCCCAATAGGCTAGGCACTGCCTAATCCTTGGTGATCACCTTAAATATTATCTCTTTTCACCTTTTTCCTTTCTGTAAGCCCTAACCCTAGAGGTCTCCTAGGGCATAAAGTGAAATTAATCGTAGCCATCCATTTTGAGAGTGAGTTGGACTACACCTATGCTGGGATTTTACCTAGGCCCTCACAATTTTGAAGCATTTTCCACATCTAGATTTGGAGATATCCCAAGACCTAGCTCCAAAGTCATTCTTGTTCCTAGGTTTCCTTGGTTAATGGCTTCCTCAAGGCTCATGGCACTAAAAATCAAGTAAAATTCATATTTCATTGACCCTCTTCTTCTCCCTTGCTTGGTCTAGATCTTTTGTTTGAAGTTTCACAAAAAACCTTGCGCTTTTCCTGGGTCCTCTTGGGCTTATTTGTGGTCCCATGCCTTCATCATTCCATATTTCAGAAGACCACCTTATAAACCCTCTTCTCTTAGGAATCTTAGCACCAGGTCATCCCTTATCAAGGAATATCTCTAATCCCTAGGTTTAGGCATCCTTTGATTCTTTCTTGTAGAGCCCCACACCTTGCTTCTAGAGCAATTAAACCCTATCATTTGAGTCTCTCCTATGAATGCGCTCTTGAAATCACTATCTACCCCATCATTGACTTATCATTCATAGTGATTTCCCTTATACCGAGACTTCTCCCATTGGTGAAAGTTTGTAAGGAGCAGAGGACATCGACTGAGGTGACAGTGGGTCCTTGTCCCATTTTTTCCACTTGGTCTAGTAGTTTCCCCTTTGGAACGCCTCTTAGGACCTCTTCTAGGTTGAGCAGTAACAATACTGAATTAATATGTGTATTTTGTATGCAACCACCAATTGCACCTTGTTACCATTTCAGATACAATAAAAATCTCTCCAAAATTGTTGTGTGGGAAAATAATAAAAGAAATACAGTTGAGGCTCATTTGAAATTAGTAGAGGTAATATTAAAAGATAATACTAGATAATGAATCATATAGATTAAACTAGAATTGGGTTTTCTTTCCTTTTTTTTTGGTTCCAACTTAAAATGAATTTTCATGGGTACTTGTAGACCTCCTCTTCTCATTGTTATATATGAATGCAACATCATCATAGAAGTTTTCTGTAAAAATAAAGTTAAATTCTAGAATTGTTACAATTCTTCCATATAAACTCTTGATTTCCTTCTCTCTTATCTATTTAAGCCCAAAAATACGTTTATTATTGGAAGTTTTGGTTTGTTGTCCTTAGTATATTTGATATTGAAATCAATAGTCCCTATTTACAAAGTCTAATTCAGAATTCTTGAGTTTTTGGTCAAAGTCCATTATATGTGTCATGATGTATTAGAGGTGAGATTTGTTTAATGTGGCAAGATCAACCGGAGAAGAAAAGAGTTGTTTATGTTGAGAGAATAAGAAACAAGTTATCATATGCTCATAAGAAAGTTGACGAGAAAAAAGAAAAGGAAAAAGTAAAGAAAAGACGAGATCTTCTAAAAGTAGAGGAAGAAACAACCAACTACCATATACATGGAGGATTTCCAAAATGGAATAAGTGGCTCTAGTGTTGTTGCACATAGATCATGACATGTTTTTTATCATCAAACTCACCACGTTTCGTCCTTCCTGTTCTGATATGATATAGGTTTCGTGGCGTGGGTGTTGAGACCAGGGAGCTATTCCCTTTGCTTTTCACTGTAATTGTCAATGATTTGTAACTATTTGCGAAGGTAGAGTAACATACATTTATGAAACACAAAAGAGAGGATGTTGCAAAGGAATTAGAGTGTCTCACTATTTCATTCTTAATTTCAAATAAAAGAGTTTCATTTTCCATAACTTTTGTATTTTGGTTTGAATGGTACTGGGGCATTTTAAATTAATTAGCCAGGATTTTTAACCATCCTATGGACTAATAGGATCATTTTAGGTAAGCATTGTTCAATTAGGATATCATTCTTAAACAAGGATTGTTCACTTAAGATATCATTCTTAAGCAAGGATTATTCAATTAGGATATCTAAAGTCAATGAGTTCTTAAAGGCTTGTATTGAGATATTGAAATGCCAACATTAGTAATTTCCTATCATGTCACTCAAGTGAAACTAAAGTATAAAATAGTCAAGTTAACCATATAATTCCTATGTTGCACTATAATAATAATAGTAATAATATATTATTTGATCTTCAAATTTGTAATGTTTTAATATTTAATATTTAATATTTTTTTATTTATTTAGTTGGTCCTAGGTAAGGGGAAAATGGAGTAACGGAGGAGTAAGGGACACGATGTGTAGGGCTCTAGGTGAGGAATACCAAGTCTCTCTTCACTAGTATCTTTGGGCTGTTAGGGTAATAATAGTGATATCCTTGCCCACCCACCTATTATCTTATAGGAGCATTAACAACGAGGTTCCAAAGGTGTCATCTAGGGGGCTAACTAACCAACACTGCATGTGATATGGGATCTGTGTGGGTTTGTTTAGGTCATATATAAAGGTTTGGAGGTAGTGTGCCTATAGTATAAGAGAAGGCCCCCTATAATATAATAAAAGGGAAGAGGTGGAGCCCCCCTATTATTACTAATATTGTTATTGTCATTGCCTCCACCCTCTTCAATGATGCTCATCAACTTATACAATTCATTATGCCATAATTATGCCCAAGGCCTGACTTTTGGTTGGGAGAATGGAGAGGTGATGACTTGAAGCAAGTTGTGTAGATTGGGTTCTAGTAGACTAAAAGAGATAAATCCCTTTTTGCATTACATTTTTCTCTGCTTATGTCAATGTCGTTATGTGAGAATGAAGCATTGTCCAAAGGCAAGAAGCAATCCCCTGCCCAAGCCTTTTACAAATTGAAAAAATACCTGTGCAAAGACTTCAAAGTCCAAAATCCAATGGCATAAAGGTAGGTTGATGTACTAATGGTAGATCATCTCTCCGCTCATGGCTTCTTTGACATTGTGGCAGCAAAGAATCTTGGAAGGAGCAGTGCAAGGGGTTGTTGGTGATAACCCAACAACATTTAATATAATTAGGAAAAGATGTTCTTACCCAATAGGAAGAAATGACGTAATTAAGAAATGTTGCCCTTACCCAATAAGAACAACTTCAAAGTGATGATTATCTTTAGAAGAGTAGTGAAAATGGGTTAAAAAATTCTAGGTTATGATATTGAAGTTATCCCTAAAAAAGGAAAACATAATATGGTGGCAGATGTATTTTCAAGAAATAAAGGGTTTTCTTTGCTCTATTTCCATTCCACAATTCACTTGAGTAGAAAAGGCAAGGGATAAAATGGAAACAAGATTAGAAAATATGCAATATCATTCAAAGACTACAAGAGGACCCAAGCACTAAATGTGTGGTTTATCAACAAGATAATGGAGAAAGAATCAAGATCATGTGCCTTCAACAATCATTAGCTATGTTACTCGTCAGGTTGTTCCTGGAAAGGGAACGATACCAATGCATTATATGAAGGCTTTGAAAAGCCTCCTTGCTTTAGGCCTTGAGCTAGCTCTTGGGCTATAAGGGGTAACCCTTAAACTATCACAAAATATTATTTCTTAGAGTTGCCTTAAAAGTATCTCCTTCAATCACAATTATATTCTAGATTAAGTGACAAAATAATAAATAAACGATAGAGAAATATTGCATAATGAGCACAAAAACTCCTACTAAATCATCGGACTAGTTCCTTTCCATCAGGCACCTTTCCCATGTTGCAGATACATAAAAACTATTTAATGGGAGATGCATAAGAATTTATCTCAAGTACCAATGAGAATGACATAGAAATCCTTTACACTAATGAACACAAATATACCAAAAAGGTTAATGGGGATGGAAGTCTTTAGTATTTCTTATAGGAAGTAAAGCATACTTACCATTTAGATGAGGACAATAACATGCATAAAAACATATTAACAATATTCACCAAAATCCAACAATTCAGTAGCAAATATAAACTATTGAATATTTTTAATTTATGCCCAAGACTTTCCTTAGTAATAGAGGCAACACTATATATTGTATCCATTTAAAAGCATCAAAAGATAAACCACCACTTAGAATATTTGAAATTAGTTTATGTAATACATAGGAAATAACATGTATTTCATTGGTTATTCTTGACATCCTATTCAAAGTAAGTTACAAAGAATAAACTAATATCATATCTGCACCATTTATCTTCAAAACTGAAACAAGACCCATCAAGAGATAGCCACTAAGGAGAAAAGTTTATTGGTTGGCATAGAAAGATACATATACAAAGAAGCAAACAAAATTTGTAAACAAGTGGTGAATCCATGGGCTAGCTTATTGATCTACTATAAATACAGCGACCCTGTGGTCTTTTGAGAACTATAGTCTCTAACTACTCCAAAACTCCAACCCCTAAATAGTTCCCAACATTGGTTTTTATTCTTACTTGAGTGCTGATCTTTTTCCCTTTTTGTAATTGAATTCTAAATTTAAAATAAGATATTAAATTAACTGAGAGATATTTTAGGTTATTCTATCTTTCAGGAATCCATTTTTCTAAAGATTTCATTTCAAAAAAATTCACAAGTCAATGTAAATACATGACTTGTACATAAATTAACAATATCAAATGGCATCTCATTAAATATTTAAATTTCAAATTTTAGCTTGTAGTCCTTGCAAAAGTTTTGAACCAATGTTTTACTTTGAGAAAAAATTATGTGCCAATGAAGCCTAAAATAGAAGATAAACTTATACCACATATATCAAACATTTTGTGGATGTTTGATTTGTTGTCTATATTACTTTTGAGTATATCATCAATAGTAATAACAACATTTCTATGAAGCCTACCTTTCTCTCATTAGTGTCATTTCCCTTCTCATAGTCTCCAATCCCAAACATGGAACCACATCCACAATTAAATGAGCAAGATCATGTTATATTATGAGATAGGTTTTATGGATTCAAATGGTTATTTTGAAATGTCTCTTTGCATTTATGAATTAATAATCACATCTCTAACTCTATAGCTAGAATGATTCCTAACATTATTATAGCTATAGAATGTCTCTTCTAAATATACTTCACTAAATGCTTATGAGAGCATATAATAATTACATCTCTAACTCCATAGCTAGAGTGATTTCTAATATTATTATAACTGTAGAATGTCTTTCCTAGATTTACTTCACTAGATGTGTATAACAACATATAAGTGGATGAAGACTTCCGAAAGAAAACTTGCTGATTCAAATTTCTCTAAAAATAATTTATATATTCAATAACTATATGTGAAAAATGAATAAATAGAAACAATACATCAATCATAATCATAACCAATTGTTCACATGTATTACAAATATCCCCTATTTTAACCCATTGTTCACATGTATTACAAATATCCCCTATTTTATATCCTCATCTCTTAATCAATATTGTACTTCAATATACACAATTTATAATTTTCCCATCTTTATCACATTATCTATACATTTTCCTTCCAACATAAGGGAAATTATTTAGATGCAATTGTTACAAACGGTGAAGGTGATGAAAATCTTTAGTGGATTCTTCAAATATTGATGATGAGGAAAGTACATATTGATAATATTATATTCATTACTTAATTCTTTGATTTCTTGCATCTTCCTAAGTTCAACTACTCCCAAAAATATAGAAAACCAGAACCTTCAAGAAGCTTCTTTAGATTCATATATTCTTCTATGTTCAACATTGTTAAACGTTTGAGCAGGGCATCCAGTTGTAGGGCATTTTGCAGAGCGACTAGACAAAAACAGCGCATCCAATGGCGTTGTCTTCGTAATTGAGAGTCAATGAACCAACCATCGTACTTTCCTCAGAAAAAGACCAAGTTGGGTTGATGTTGAGGAGTCCATTATTATCCTGGGCAATTACCAAGCAATGGATCAGCATGAACATGAACAATAGAGCACAGATTGATCTGCAGCGGAATCTGAATAACCACAGCAGACAAAAGAAGCAGCACACGGTTACGATGATACGCTGTTTCGGGGCCTGGAGTACCAGGACAAGGAATGAAGTTAGAAGTTATAGAAACAAGGTTCAATTTAATTGAGCAGACATTCTCTGATTACGAAACCATGAACACCATGATTAAAGAAATTACACCTTCACCTCGCCGCTTGTAGTCAACACAGATCCGGCCTGCAAACTCGTTTTACTAAATTCGCCACCATTGTTAACTACGAACACCATTATTACAAAAACATTCCACTTCACCTTGACAGAGCAGTCAATACGGATCCGCCCTGCATAATCGCGTTTAAGCTAAACAAGTTTTCATAGATCCCCACTGCCACAGTCGTCTCTCCCACCAATCCAGATAGATCAACCCCAACAACCCTGCTGGATGAAGAAATGATCATTTTTCCCCTTCTATCAGGCTATGAAGAAATGATCAATTTTCCCCTTCTGTCAGGCGGCGCTATGAAGAAGAATCATCAGCCCACCACGGAGAGAAGGGAGGCGCGCGTGAAGTGGGAAAATTCTTTTGGAGTGGATGATCTGAACAAGCGGGTGGAGGCGTTCATTGACAAGTTTAACTGGGCACTGCGGTGATAACCCACGTATTTGATTACAACTCGCATTTCCTGCGGTGATAATCCGCGAATCAGATGATAAATCGCATATTCTGCCCTGATAATCCGCGTATTTTGTGATAACGCGCTTATATTATGATAAAGCGCGTATCCGGTGATAATTCGCGTATCCGGCAATGATAGGTCGTGTATCGACGCTAATAGTTCGCATATTCGGGAGTAACTCCCATATTTGGCCGTGAATTCTCGCATATCGTCCTAAAATGACTCCCAAAACGGCAGAAACAATTCGCATATCAAGGCAATGACCCGCATCTCCGGCGGTGATAATCAGCGTATCGGATTAGTCATGAGGTGATAACCCGCGTATCGAATCATGACTCGCATATCCAATGGTGATATGGTCGCGTATCCACTGAAAACGTGAATATCCGGCGATAACTCGCGTATCAGTTTATAACGCGCATATCTCTCGATGATAACGGCGTTTAATTCCCACGTCCAGCCGTGCTAATCCGCATATTCGCGTTGAGAGCTCGCATAACCGGCGGTGATAATCTATTCCACTTATCCAGCTGAGCAATTAGCATATCCACCGGTGATAACTCACACGTATCCGGTCGCATAACCGCGAGATAACTGGCATATACCGTTCAAGGGGCGTCTGCAAAAGTTACAATTCCTGATTCCTCGAGGCGTAAAGGGTTACCTTCAACTGTAGCCGCAACTGCAAAGAAAACGCGGCGGATTAATAGCTTGATCTCCAATCAAGCCAACCCTCTTTCCAGTGATTCCAACTAAGTCACCTTTGTTTAATCGCTTCCCTCCCGATCCGATCCACACCTTTAACACTCTTCGTTGGTCAAGCCCGAACCCTGGTCACCCAACAAGATCAGGGAACATGTGGACTGTAACAGAAACCTCGCCTGGTATTTGAAACCTAACAAGATCCAGGCTACTGAAGCCCAAATCCAAACCTGAGCGGGCATGCATGACAATTTTACATTATTTGAAACCTTCATGATTTCGGATAATTCGATCTGAATTACACGACAAGAACAGAAAATGATTTGTCGGGTTACTCCTTTTGATTAAGACAAATATGACCCTACCCTACTCTACCCCAGAAGATTCTTCAAACTGGGGCAGTGATTTGCAGGTGGGCCTTTTTTATGAGAATGTCTAAGAGAATTTCAGCAGTAATTTGCAGGTGGGCTTTTTTTTTTAATGAGAATGATTAAGAGTTTCAGCATAATTTGCAGGTGGGCCATTTTTTATGAGAATGTCTAAAAGATTTTCAGCAGTAATTTGCAGGTGGGCTTCTTTTTATGAGAATGTCTAAGAGTTTCGGCAGTAATTTGCAGGTGGGTTTTTTTTTATGAGAATATCTAAGAGTTTCAGCCAATGGAACGTTCGAAGTCGCCTGAATCACTCTTTACCACTGTGCATGATTAAGACAGTGAGGGATGTGCAATAAAATACAGTGTTAAAACCTGACTCCTTTTGTATTTAAAGGCAGGCAAAGCAGTGAAGGGAAAGCAATTCGCCTCTGTACTGCAGGATGAGAAGTCTTTTGTGCCTCGCCTCCACTATCGCACGGCAATTGAGCGTGTGGATGAGCGAGGTGATATGTGTCATTCTTTTTTCAGAGAGAAAAAACTCCTCCTCTTTACGTGTCTTCTCAATCACAGAGTGGGGATCTGTGCAACAATGGATCCGAGAATTAATAATCGGAAACTCAATCACACAGCGGGGAACTGTGCAACAATGGATCCGAGAAATAGCAATTGGAAATTTTATTAGAGGGTTCGAGAATTTCACTAGTTAATGATAATTTCGTAATGAAACAGTATGGATTATAAAACTCTACATAAAAAAATATGATAAGAGTTTTATGGTTTATTTACTAATTCCTTTTAAAATTATAAGAGTAAATTTTTCATATTTTTTCAGCCTTATAATTAAGAAAAATTAAAACACATAATTTTGAATAAATAACCATTACATATATCATTAAAATGTCTCTAATATTAAATTTATTATTTAAACATGTTTAATTAACGAGTTTCCACCATGGCTACACATAATTTTGAATAAATAACCATTACATATATCATTAAAATGTCTCTAATATTAAATTCATTATTTAAACATGTTTAATTAACGAGTTTCCACCATGGCACAAAAGAGTTTTGAAATTCCAAGACAATTGAAAATAATGTTATTTGTTCAAAGTAAGTATCTAGGTTTTCCAGAATAATGCTATTTGTTCAAACTAAGTATCTAGTTTTTCAGCTTTGATTAGATTATATATGGAAGATTTAGGGTTTGGAATTTTAATTAATTTTGTGCATTTTGATAATGGAATGAAGTTACGTTCAAAATACATTGTCAACCATTAATGGCAAATATAAATTTGAGAAATTATCTATGGATTTTACATGAAATTGAGTTTAGATCTTCCATCTATTTAAAAGTTCAATTGTAAAGTTTGAGCTCTATGTAATGGGATTTACACTGATATTTAAATTAAACATGGTTCCAAATTCAATTTAATTAACTGAGAATAATGTTGAACAGCTAAATCCATATTCTATATTATTTTATTTTTAGTGTGAATATGTGTTTCTTACAAAACTATTTACTCGTGAGATTTTCTAAGAGAATCTAACCCGCTTTAGGGTTGAATGATAATAATTTAATCAATTTAATTAATCAAGTAAGGAGCATCGTGAAGATGTATTATTTTATCATTCTTTTTCTCCCTATAAATTAACGGCATCCTCTACATCACCTTCCATAAAAGAAGAAAGAGAATACCTATTGTAAATATTCATATTTTCTTGTAACTAAATGATATATATTTTAGCTATTTTTTGTTTTTTTATATGTTTGGAGTGGGTGGCAATGGTTTCTCAGATTTTGTAAAATAAGTTGTTTGTCTTATATTTTGTACCAATGATATTTCTGATTTAGGTAACTCATGCTTTTCTTGTTAGGATTAAAGATTGAGAGAAGCGGCGGTGTCTAAAGACATTGTTGTTGGGTTCCCATTGGTCCTAAACACCGTTGTTGGGATCCCATTAGTCACTTGGACAAATTTACTTTCATTCTTTCCACCTTTAAATAGGTTATATTCTAATTGAATACCATGGCTTCTCATAAACCTTATAAACCTGGAGCTCGAAATCTACTAGTAACTTGACTGAGTCAAGTTTACTAGAACCACCTTAAAATTGTATTCTCATTTGAGTGTACATGTCCAATATTACAACTCCTCTATTCTTTTAGGGACTTAATATTATATGGAGGGGATTATTATTAATTCATTATAGAAAAAAATATATGTGGAAGGTGGTGAGACCAGAGCTTCAACAACATAGTTTCAGTGATAATAAATTTAAGGCTAAATTATCACATATTATCACATGCTTATAAGTGATTCATAGAGGAGCTATATTCATGAATGAGCTAAGAAGACTCAACTTACACATATGCAACTAATCACATCAGATTACCTTTTTCCCTCATTCCAGCTGAAAAAACATAAGATGAACTAGAGCCTTGTGTAGACCATAGGTATAGTTAAATGTTGTTGTTGTTGCTATTGTTGTATTGTTTCTAATATGTTTTAGGCTTTCCCAAGTACAAGGAATTCGTACTTGGGAAAGCCTAAATTGCAAAACAAACATCCAAACTTAAATAGAAACTGGTTACACCAAGTACATAAAAAATGAAATCGGATTGAGGCACATTGAACTTGGAAAAATGAACCTAGGCACATTGAATTTGGGCACAACAAACCTGCAAAATCAAACTTGGCCAAATTGAAATTGAGTATCATTATATTGCAATTGAAAATAAAATAAACCCAGGATTTTTACCACCAGCTATATTGATGGGGATTGTTACCCACCATTTTGTGGGTAATATCCCTAGGAGAATTTTTTTCTCCAAGATGGTCTTCAGCCTGCAGCCACCAGCTAGCTCATTATGCCATTTTCTTCGCCACCCGAGCCAACCATATGGTCCCTCACCCATCGGCCATGATCGTACGTTTGAAGGTGGGCTTACCGAATCTAAAGGTATGTCTTGTCATCTGGAAATTGAGTATTGTAGTTTGCTTATCATAGACACTTATGGGCATCGATTAATGGGGGGATTAGGCAAAAAGAATGGGACAGGTCTGTGATTTTGTCCCCTAGACCCCTTTTAGAAATTAACCTCGTATTCTAGTCTTATGGGATCTCTTATATTGACCATTTGGTTCCAGGGATGATATTTCATGGGAAACCCCGCTTTGATTGCGTGGTCCCGCTCCCTTATCCGCTTATGTTACCCTCTTTCCAATTCTTTTTACTCCATTCATAACTTCACCCACTTGGGTCCACATTCCTCCACTATGTCCACATAGGGTTAGCATGCCCCTTCCCTTGCCCATACCTTGGGTTATGGCTTGGAATGAAGCCCGGAGGTTGATGCAGCTAAAAAGAAATATAAAATCAAATATGGCCACATTCAATAGGAAAATGTACCACAAAATGCAAAAGATGGTCGGGACAAACACATTGAGCACGTGGAAAAAAGCCAATACATGGACTCTACCCCATCATCATGGTCATCACCCGGGATCCTATAGGTTTTATGAGCCTTCTTCATCATATATGAACCCATGATTGTCCCAAACCCTGGTGGGCAATGAATTGCCCCACCTGAAAGGGGGGAATTCACTACTATATCGTATACATCATGCTCTAACCCCTTAAGCCCTGAGTAGTTAATCAAATAAAATCATAAAAAGTAAAAATGCATTAAATAAGGGTGGACAAATCAAGGTTGGAGCACCTCATGTACCACGATTGCTCCCTCCTACACATTATAAACTCAAGTGTGAGCTTCCCTCTTATTATCTACCCTTGTACCCTAGCATGTGACCTAGGGTTTCCCCTTCTCATTCCCTACTCCATTCATCTATATATCGCATGCCACCACCTCTTAAAGGATGTACCTTGACTATACTATCCTCTTTAGAAGTAGAAACTATAGAAATTCCCACTGTAGATCAACAGATTATGCAATAGACTAAAGCAAAATACAAGATCTACTTCTACAACACTTTGTGGAAGCTTAATCGAATTGAGCAAGATCAAGAGAACACATATAACTGAGAACGAGAAATCAATCACACATAACACAGAAGAAATAACCCGGGGAAAGCCTCAGCCTAAAACCCCAATCTTTGTATTATCATACAAGTGGAAATGTGTTCAAGTTACAAAAAGAATAAGCTCTCCAACTATCCTGCTCTCTTTGCATCAAACAATACTATTCATAGACAGTCAAAGGATCTCACAACCTTCTCCTCTGTCCTCCAAGCCTCCTATTTCCTTGCGCAGTTTTTTCTAGGGTCCAATGCTTCCACTTGTGTGAATTCCCACCTCACACTGCTCACTTGGCTCAAAAATAACTACACAAACCTGAAGGAGATAAATCCTTCTGCATGGATGAGTTTCCTTTATAGGAAAAATTCATCCAACTGATAGTACATTGTCCCCCCTCTGATCTCAACTAGGTCTCTGACTGAACTGACATGCATGAGTTATTTATGAGAGAATATTTAGTTATCTGAAGTGCAGCGCTTACATGCATGAAATCATTAACTAAATGAACTCACAATTAATTCAATAAACTGTTTGAATTAATCTAACTGGACTTGACTCAGTTAACTGAGCTAACTAATTACAACTCATCTTTATCTTTTTAATTGATGGATAAATTCCTCAATTAATAGAGAAACTATTACATGTCCCCACATAGACTTCATGTTTGATTTTCTACAGCTAATTAACTCAAGATGAATTAATTAATTATTTTAAAAACAACTGCTAAGATCAAATTCGAATTTTACTTCTCAATTTTAGTTCAGGGACTAACTAAAATTGGAATCCATCTCGAAATGTTATTTATAGCAATGTTATTTTTAGCACTTCCATTTTTCATTCCTTGTTGCTATGTCCAACACTATTACTTGAACTGCTATTTATAGCAGTGCCATTTTTAGCACTTCTATTTTTAGCATTTCTTGTTGCTATTTTCAACAGAAACCACCTAATAGGATTATTGGTTAACCCCATTTGGATTTTAAGAGACATTGGCACATCCCAAATCCCATTCTGGAAGGGCAGGCCATTGTGAAGTCCCACTTGTGTAGAAATTTTTAATAATTAATCACTTATTCACAGAGATTATCCCGATTATACACTATTGCGGAATACATGCACAATACATAACCTCCTCTACGTTGATCATTAATTTAGCAGCATTAAAAACAATGAAACATCAATCACATGCACACATTAACACAGTATGTAACTCAGGGAAATCATACAGCTGAAAACCCCACACTATCTGATATTTAATGATAGAGAACATGTAACAATACATAATACAATACTCCTCACAAGTACTCGGTACTATCTCCACCTGTTACACACAAACTAGCTCAGATCTGAAGCCTCAAATCTCCTCCACTGTTTGCCTGCCTCCACTGTGCAATCCTGCAAGAGAATCAATCACTTTGTGAAATCGAATTCCTTTGGTTATACTACACAAGCCTCATGGGAAATCTCCATCCATGCATGTGCAAATCTCATGCACAACTATAGTCACAACTGATAGCAATCTCAACCTTTAACACCTATCTCCACTGAACTGTACATGCACTGAGTTAACTGATGTATTCTTTAGTTGCTTTATGAGTTAATAATTAATGAATTAATTAATATTTAATTCACACAACTCATCACAAGAGTATTCTTTAGTTAGACTAAAATACAACTAGTTCAACCAAGTCAAACTGAACACAACTCCATCAACTTCACAATCAATTCCACCAAACTCAACCACATGAGTTCTAACTGAAGTCCTGCATGCAATAGCTCAACTGACCCACAAGAAAAGTGTATTTCCTTCTAACAGCTGCATGTGCCACATCTGTAGCTCAAACTTAAGTGCTCCAAGAGGATAAAATAATGTTTATAGTCCAAATATTATTATGAGACAATAATATTCGACTGTTCTATTTTTAGCCTAGCAGTCTAAAAATAGAAACCGCCCATATGTCTAAAAATAGAAGTCCATCTATTTTTACCAACATGACCAACCATCCACAAATAGCATCCTACAACTCATAGACCATGATCCATATGTCTAAAAATAGACTTTGTGCCAAAAATAGCATGCGGGCCCACTTAGTGAAGGCGACTTCTTTCCACTAAGCTCCATCATCTTGTTGCATTCTCAACACTCCCTCAACAAGATATGGATTATCAGCAACCCCTATCCTGCCTCGGTGGTATTTGAACTTGCTCCTGGTGAGCGCCTTCGTCAAGATATCAGCATCCTGATCCTTCGTTGGAATGTATGAAAGTAACATGACTCTCCGCTGCACACAATCTCTGATATGATGGTACCTGATGTCAATGTGCTTGGATCTATCATGAAATACTGGATTAGCCGAGAGTTTGATGCAACTCTGGTTATCACAGAAATCACTGTAGGCTCCAAGTAAGAACCGAACAACCCGACCAGGATCTTCCTCATCCATATAGCCTCGCATGCAGCCAAAGTTGCTGCCATATACTCGGCCTCTGTTGAACTGAGTGCCACGGATCTCTGCTTCCTACTGTACCAAGAAACTACTGTCGAACCAATACTGAAGACCCCTCCTGATGTGCTCTTTCTGTCCGTTGGGCTCCCTACCCAATCTGCATCTGTGAAGCCACATAGCTTCACCTCATCCTCCTATCTGTACCATAATCCATATCCCGATGTGCCTCTAATATAACGCAATACATGCTTGCCTGCCTTCCAGAAGAGCTTGGTTGGCTTAACCATAGCTTGTGAAAGCTAGTTAACAACATAGCATATATCAGGTCGTGTATTGACCAGATGCATAAGCGACCCCACCAACTATCGATAGACAGTGGCATCCACTACCTCCGCCGAAGTAGAATTCCTCCTTCCTCCAACCTCCAGGAAGAGGAGTATCAACAGGCTTGCAGCCATGTATGTTGAACTTCTCCAGTATCTCCCGAGCATACTTACCCTGAGAAACAAATAATCCATCACTGCGCTGCCAGATTTCCAATCCCAGGAAATAATGAAGGAGGCCCAAGTCCTTCATCTCAAACTCCTTAGCAAGATCATCCTTGCATGAAACTATCAATAGCTCATCACCTGTTAGAATCAAATTATCTACATAAAGTACAATGATAAGCAACTTACCCTCCACCACAATCTAGTATAGGTTAGGATCCGCCTCATTCTTGGAGAATCCAAGTCCGGTGAAATAATTGTCTATCCATGTGTACCAAGCACGTTGTGCTTGTTTCAACCCATACAACACTCTCATGAGCCTGCACACATGCGACTCGCTACTGAAGATCTCGAAACCTTCGGGCTGTTCTATGTACACCTCCTCCTCAATGACTCCATTGAGGAATGCAATCTTCACATCCATCTAATCAATGTGCCATCCCATCTGCGCTGAGAGAGCAAGAATCGTCCGTATGGAAGAATACCTTGCGACAAGTGCAAAGGTCTCCTCATAATCGATCCCCTCTATCTGTGAAAAGCCTCGGACAACAAATCTTGCCTTGTACTTCTCCACACTCTTGTTAGCTACCTGCTTAACTTTGTAGATCCATCTCGAACCCACCACTGATTTCCCTTCTGGTCTTGGGACAATCTCCCATGCATTGTTTCTGACAATCGAATCATACTCTTCCACCATGGAATCTACCCATGCGGGATCCTCCACAACTTCCTCGAAAGAGGATGGCTTAGTCACAACACATTTTCTCACAAGAGCCATGTATCCAGTGTATCGATCAGGTGATTGTCTCTGTCTACGTTGAGCTGTAGGTGGTCCTGCAACCTTCTCTACATCTTGAGCCAGTCGCTCAGCTTTTGTCAAGCGCTTTCACCCTCTGATGGTTGGCACTGCATGAGTGGTCTCTTCCACTCCATGAACTTCATCCTGTGGCTGATCCACGTCCTGAAGCTCATCCTTAGGAACTAATAGCTCCTCATCTGCATGCAGGTGTGGCCCCCTCTCAAGCAAACACTTCATGGCTTTCTCCTCCTGAAATTTTCTATCCCGTCGCACAACAGTCTTGCCATTGTCTGGAAAATACACATGATAGTTGTGGGGCGTATTAATGTACCCCACAAATATCCCAACATCTGCGGTCGGCTCCAACTTCTTCCTGGCATCCTTCATCACATGCATGTAAATGTTAGCACCAAAAGTCCTCAAATGAGAAAGATCAGGCTTCTTACCAGAATAAGCCTCCTCGGGTGTACTCATGCCAAGTATCCTATGAGGACAACGGTTCTACACATATATTGCAGTATTGCATGCTTCCACCCACAAGTGAAGGGGTAGGCCATGATCATGCAACATCGCCCGTGCAGCACCCATGATCGTTCTGTTCTTCCGCTTAGCAACTCTGTTCTGTTGTGGGTTATGGGGAGCTATGAGCTCTCTTCGAATCCCTTCTGAGCTAGAGAAGTCCTTGAACTCGCCAGAGATGTATTCACCACCATTGTCGCTCCTAAGAGCCTTCACCTTCTTCCCTAACTCCTTCTCGACCAGTGCTTTGAACTCACAGAACTTAGAGTATGTCTCGCTCTTCGTCTGCATGAAGAAGATCCAGTGCTTCTGAGAGAAATCATCAACAAAGATCACATAATAACTGTGTTTTGTTATCGAAGCTACTGAGAAAGGTCCACACACGTCTGTGTGAATTCTCTCAAGGACAGTCGTGGCGCGACTATCCTTCTCGTGAAAGGTGGCTTTCACAAACTTTCCCAAAGTACACCCCTTGCACTGATCTGACTGCGCAAGAGTGCCTTTAGGAAGCCCTGTAGTGATCTGTTGCAGTATCTTCAAGGCTCCATGGTGAAGGTGACCCAATCTCCTGTGCCACAGCTCGCCATCATCCCGGCTCACCAATCCTTCTGCCTTGCATGCCATTGCTACGTAGCCATCTACATGAAACTGATAAAGGTTCCTCACTCGAACCCCTATCTTCCAGGTTTCTCCAGTTGTCTTACTGCGCAGGAAAGCCTTTCCCTCGCTGAAAACAACATCATATCCATTGTATTCTAACATCGCCACAGAGATAAGATTCTTCTTCAATACTGGAACATGCATCACTTCCTTCAATACAAAGGGTTTACTAGACTCCATCTCAAAGGAAATGGTACCGATACCGGTCTCACTATATCTACCATCATCGACCATCTTGATGTGCACTCGAAGATCTTTCTCCTCCAGATCAGGAAAACAAATCTCGATCTCCTGTCATGTGAAAAGACGCACCATTTTCCAAGAACCACACCGATCCCATCACACTTGAAACCAAGCATGCGATCAATGAAAAATCAAGCTCAAACTGTGAGGCTAAAGCCTCTCTTGCTGCAGATCCAACAGCTTGCTTGTTCTTCTTCTTCTGCGGACAATTAGTGGCATAGTGTCCGTGCTGGTGACAGTGAAAGCACTTCACCTTGGAAATATCCTGCTTCTTGCCTTTCACACCGGAATGAGAAGCTTTCTTGTTCTTTCCCTTCTTTGCTTTGGTAGCCAAAGCGCAATTTTCTTCATCAGGTGCCTTTGATGAAGATCCGTCCCTGGTATTCTGCCTGATCTCCTCCTGCACAAGATCTGACCAAAGTCTCTGCCATCCTGGCAATTTCTCCCAACCATTGACAAAGCCCTAATAGGAATGCCAACTCTTCGGAAGACCAAGGAGAGCCAAGCTCACCAAGTCCTCATCATTGACAGTCAACCCCACACTTCCCAGCTCATCCCTGCACTGAGTGAACTTCGTGAGATACTTGGGCATACTGTCTCCCTTCTCGCATTTAATATTTCTAAGTTTATCCTTGAGCGCCAGCTTCCTCTAATCGCTCTTTCTTTGGAATAGATCTGTCAACGCTTTCCACATCAAGTATGGAGAAGCCTTTCCATGCAGGCTAGACACAATGTGATCCTTCACACCCTCCAACAGAATCCTTCGACACTTTGTTGTCTTCTTTTGCCAAGCATCAACTTGTGCAGTGTCAGTAGGCTTTGGGACCTCAGCCTCTATGAAATCCTTCAGCCCATTATCATCTAACACCACTGTTGGAAATAATACTGAGAGGGGGGGTGGGTGAATCAGTATTATCAAATTCTTTTCAATATATTTATACTTTGAATTATTCTTCAGATATTGTATGTCAGTACCATAAAATAATGAGCATGAACAAGAAAACCAGATAGTCACACCAAAGAACACCAGATATAAGGTGGAAACCCAATGTGGGTGAAAACCACCTGCTGCAATATGTCTCTATCTTCTTTCAATTAGAAACTCCTTTTACAATGATTTTGTACTGGTGCAGTCCTTTACCAGTACGCAGGCTGCAACCTGCAGAGAGCTACAACTCTCTCTCGTTTTCCAGTCTCTCCTGGAAGGGAGCTACAACCCCCTACTTCTTTTCTTTCAAGGACCACTTTTCATAAATTTTCAAACTGGATCCAAGAAGATCAAATAATCATCAAGTACATGCAAATCACCCAAACTCCTTATACAATCAACCAAAGAGTCACCCAACTTCTCAGAATGCTGTAAACAGAAAGGTAAAACCAGAAATCTAAACCCAGAACTCTGCAGCAATAGATAAAAGATAACCAACAAATGTTTTAGGACAGATCCGCAGTTTTTCCTTATCTGGGCTGCGTGGCTCCGCACCCCGTCTTATGTTTTCCAGCGTATCCACGCAGAGCACCTTCTGCTACACTGCGTATCTCCGCACTTCGCCTTCTGTCTTGCTGCGTACCTCTACTGTGTCTCCGCACCTGTTCCTTCTGTTGCGCTGCATATGCCTACTGTGCCTCCGCACCTGTTCCTTCTGTCGCGCCGCGTACCTCTATGTACCTCCACAGCTACACCTTCTATCGCGCCGCGTGCCTCCACAACTGCGCCTTCTGTCGCGTCGCGTACCTCTAATGTACCTTCGCACTTTGCCTTCTGTAGAGCCGCGTACCTTCGCACGAGCGGCTTCTGTCGTGCCGCGTACCGCCGCACCTGCACCTTTCACTGAGCTGCGAACCTCCGCATCTGAACTGTGAATCGCCTGCGGACCTCTGATTTGAACCGAATTAGTAGCCCTCCAATGTGCCACTGACAGTCAGATGCACAGATCTGATCATGCGCCCATGAGATCACGACTTGATAGATTCACCTTCAAATTTTCTTTGATTTAGATCAAGCTTTTAACATTGATAACCCAATATTTCAGATCTTAAGATATTCCAATTGCAAAGCTGCCTTAGCCAAGGATCTCCTTCCCTATTTATAGTCAAGCCCTTATTCACACCATGGGACAAAACCATCAAAAACCAATAAAAGGGATCCAAACCAGGGTTCAATACTTTAGATCCTTTACCACGGGCCAAAACCATAGGATCAAGAACGATGGGCTAAATACCACGGGCCAAACATAAGAAACCCCACGAGAGTGCGCGTCTCTGCCTTGAAGTGAGTGAACCTTGTATTAATCAAGAGCACTAAGGTCGTTCGACAATGCAGTAGGAGACTCCTAATCAAGCACGAGACAAGAAATTAGAAATTTCTCCTGGCTGATTTCGGATATTGCTATTTTCATTATGTGATCATTCATGAGTAAATGTGATGTAAATTTAGAGATTTATAGTTTATGCATTGACAATTGACAATTTAATCATAATGTAATAAATTAGAATGTATCATGTCTGCTTTATGATTGCACATATTTCTTAATTTCCTAATATATATATATATATATATATATTGCATTTCCTCGTTTCCAAAATTTGGGGGGGGGGCACGTTTTGTACCCGTTCCCGTTTCGGAAACTCGTACTTGTTTCCCTGTATTGTGCAACTTAGGTTTATGGGCTAACATTAAGCATGGGTGATCATTACACACCATGAAAGACATGCTATTATGTGGCTTTGGTCTTTGACATGTGCAGATAACAGGTCTACGGTGACCAAGAGAATGTTGGAGTTCTCATGACCTCCCGTTTGAGTAGCCTTAGCCATTTCTGCGAGAGATCACATCCTAGTTGGAGCTAGATGTTACCCGGTGATATCCCCAGGAGAAACTTTTCTGCATGATGAGCCTCAACTGACAGCCAGCAGCCACTTGATGCCTGTTGCTAGCTCGTTTTTCCATTTCTCTGCCACTTGAGCCAACCATGTGGTCCCTCACCCACCTGTATTGATCGTATGTTTGAAGGTGGGCCTCTCGAATCTAGAGGTATGCCTTGTCATTTGGTAGTTGAGTATTGGGTTTACTTATCATGGATACTTTTGGGTATGGATTAATGGGGGGATTTGGTGGAAAGAGTGGGCTTAGTTTGTGCTCCTCTCCCCTTGACTTCTTTTGGTTGTTACCCTTGGATCTTAGACCCGTGGGACCTCCTTTATTGACCATTCGGTTTTAGGTTGGTACTACTTGGGAAACCTTGATTTTGGGTGCATGGTCCCGTTCCTTCATCCGCATATATTACTCCCTTTCCACTCTCGATATCCCCATTCATATTTTCTCCCACCTTGGTCCACATGCCCATTTTGGGTCCACATAGGGCTAGCCTCCCTATCCCCTTGCCCCCACCTTGGATCAAGCCTAGAATGATGCCCCAGAGGTTGAAGCAATTAAAAGAAAAAGCATAAATGGCCACATTTAATAGGAAATTGTACCACAAGATGCAAAAGATGGCTAGGAAAAAATAATTAGCACATGGGCAAAAGCCATTACATGAGCTCTACCCCAACCATGGCCATCACCCTGGTTCCATAGGCCCTAGATGAGCCTCCTCTATCATTTAGGAACCCATGATTGTCCCAACCCCCGGAAGGCAATGAACCGCCTTACCCCAAAAGGGGTAATCATTGGTATATTATACACATCATGCTCTTGTCCTTTGAGCCCCAAGTAGTTAACTAAAGAAAAAATCATAAAAGGCAAAAGGCATATAAATAAGGGTGGAAAAATCAAGGCCGGACACCTCATGTACCACGACTGCTCCCTCCTATACATTATATACCCAGGTATGGGCTTCCCCTTTTCTAGCTACCCCTATGCCCCATTATGTGGCTTAGGGCTGCCCCTCTCATTCCCTATTCCATCTCACCTATTTGTCACTTGCCACATGCATTAGAAGGATGTACCTTGGACATACTATCCCCTCTAAGGGCTGAAACTGCCTAATTAGGTACTTGGCTAACCCCATTTGGAGTTTGGAGACACTAGCACATGCCAAAGTCCACTATGGAAGGGCACACCATTATGAATACCCACTTTGTTATCCATGGTTTGTAAGCTCCTTTACCTGATTATTTTAATGACTGATTGTACTGTAAGCCTAGGGGATGCATCGGATCTTATGCGGGATTGTAGGTGGTTTCCATTTGGGTTTGGTCACCTTATATGGGATCTTGACCCTCTGAGGTCCACATTGGCACATGTGGGTGTGCATAGAGAGCCATGGGCCTCCGCAATAGCAAACAACACTCCACAGATTTTCATGGATGTTCAGAGACTACTATCGATCCACTTTTGGGAAGATGGTGACACGATTGGTACACTATGCCCAGCAGGCCCCCATAGGAGCCCCACACTATTGGCAGGTGTCCCAACACTTGTACAATGTCCTGACAGCATTCATTCCACCACCTGGACCATTGTAGAGGATCTATAGACATCTCTGACTCATATGGTGACCCATGGGGTCATTGATGTGCCCTCAAACCCACTAAGAGCACCACAGGTCTACTACTTGGAGAACAAGGGGCCACCCCCTTGTCCATCATATTCCAAGGAATTTATTCCTCAATATGGCACATCAGGATGTTATTGAGCCTTTGGAGGGCTCTACGACATGCATACATCATTATTTGGCCCCTTATGAGGCTTATTTTTACATTATGAGCTAGTATGGTGGGCTTTTCACCATTAGGAGCCATTATTTGCACATTTTTTTATCTTTAGGGGCCCATAGGCTAATTAGAATTACATTAGGAGACTATATATTGATGTTAGATACACTCATTTGTATCATCACTTGATTTGAGATCTCTCTAGCTTTAGAGAATTTTCGTACTATTTCCTTGGAGGATATTTGCCAGAGATGGATGAATTTTGATGTATGGATTTGGGTTATCTTTCTTATCTTGGAGCTTTGTTATGCAAACGAATTGCTGGTTGGATATACTCTATAACATTGTAAGTGATTTTATCGTTGTTATTCTTGTTGCATACAGGTAAAATTAGGGCTAGTTGCTGCATTATTGTAATGTGGAATTGAGCTATGTTTTAGTTACTTAATGTATGGGCCAATGTGATATGAATGAAATGTCCTAGAGATTATTTTATCTTGAGAAGCTTGCATTATTTGCTTTAATTATAAATGCTTGAAAGTTGCTTTTCTTTTCTTATCTACATTGGATGAAGTTGACTTTCTGGGCCTCCTTGATCAAGAATCCAAGTTCTTATTCAATACCATCCTTGACTCCATATCCCCAAGTGAATTAGGCATTGGTTCCATAAAAGGGTGATCATCTCAACTCTTATTTTTTCATTTTCCCCTTTTTCCCAAGTCTAGCCCCATTAGGTCACCTAGAGCATGAATTTCCCGACAATTGGGCCAAGGAAAAAAATTGATTTCTCTCGGTTACTGCGCTGGTGGGTCCTGTCACTCTCCTCCAAATTTGAGGCCATTCTGACAATGGAATCTTTGGGAATCTCAAGCCCTAGCTATAGATCCAGATTTTTCCTAAGTAACCCCAAGGCTAGACCTTAGTAGGGTCAATTCAACCTTTCGAAGTGAATATTCCTTTTTGGTCCTTTCCCCTCACCTTGTCCAAGATAGGAACATCATTGGTTGCTATATTCCATCCCCGAACCTAGGCTAGGTCCACTTGGCCCCGTGTGGTCCCACTTCTAAAAAAAGACTATTTGTCAAAGACCACTTGGAAGTCCAAGTTCCCCAAGGATTATAGGGATTGAGAAACTTGTTCATAAGCCTATATTTTCTCCTTCAACTCTCCAATCCTCCCCCCTTATCTCTAATGGACCAAGTCCCTTGCTTAAAGAGCAAGCAAGCTCCATTCTTCATCTCCATCCTTGAGAAATGGTTTTTAGGGTCACTTCTCACCTATCTATTGACATATCCTTTACAAGTGAATCCCTACACTACCGGGACCCCTCCCATCGGTGAAAATCTGTAAAGAGCAGGGAGACTTAGCTCTGGTGACAGTGGGCTAAGCCTCCACCATTGCCCTTGACTTAGTAGTTGCCCTCTTAGGAACCTCCTTTTAGGTCCCTCATTGGTTTGAGAAGTAACATTGAATACACAACAAACTAATAGAAGCAAAGCTATCCACTTTTGAATAGGCTGTCAATCATTAGGAATGGAAGGATGCCATGAATGAAGAATATCAATCTATAATGAAGAATGGAGTTTGGGAGATCGTACCTATGCCCGAAGACAAATTTGTGGTAACTTTCAAGTGGATCTATAAGATCAAACATGCAGCAGAGATAAGAATAAGGCAAAATTTGTGGCTAGGGACTTCTCCCAACAAGAAAGCATCGACTACGAAGAGACATTTGCTCCAATAGCAAGATATACAACGATTCGTTCATTGGTCTCTCTGGCAGTATCGATTGGATGGAACATCCACCAAATGGATGTCAAGCCTGCGTTTCTGAATGGTAGAATAGATGAGGAAGTCTTTATAGAGCAACCCATGGGATTTTAAGTTAAATACATTAAGGAATATGTTTGCAGATTGAATAAAGAATTATATGGCCTCAAGGAAGCACCAAGGGCATGGTATGTTAGAATCGATGCATACCTACAAAGAATAGGCTTCACAAAAAGTTTTGTTGATCCAAACCTTTATATCAAGGTTGTAGATGGAGAACCTGTAATCATTCTTCTGTATGTAGATGATCTTCTCTTGACAGGTGTAGAAGGTCGAATTGAAGAATATAAGAAGCAACTAGCAATGAAATTTGACATGAGGGATCTAGGGTTGATGTATTATTGTTTGGGACTAGAATTCTGGCAAGGACTTGATGAAATTTATCTGGGTCAAGGAAAGTACATGATCAATATGTTGAAGAGGTTTGACATGATGGACTGCAAACCTATGACCACTCCGATCATCACAAACTTTAAGAGACTAAGGAGTTCCAAATCGAGCCTCGTGGATACTTGAAAGTATAGATAAATAATTGGATCATTGATGTACTTGGTGAATACTCGACCAGACATATGTTTTGCAGTAAACATTCTTAGTCAATGGCAAGTGGAGCCAAAGCATGATCATTAGAAAGCAACAAAACATATATTGAGATATCTGCGAGGAACTTTCCACTACGACCTGAAATATGATAGGAGGAATGATGTCCACTTGATTGGATATACAGATTCTGATTGGGGAGGCAACGAGCAGGGTGGAAGAAATACTACGGGAGCATGTTTCAGTTTGGGATCCTCTACGATCTCATGGATGAGCAGAAAGCAAGACACAATTGCTTTGAGTAGTGTTGAGGTTGAGTATGTTTGTAACAACCCTGGTGAAAATTCCATGTAATAAAAGTTAAAAATAATAACCATGGTTGATGGGATGCTTATTCCAAGCTGAATGTTGGGCAAGACATCCTAGGGGGTGTTCATTTGGTTGGTTAATGGCTCAAGAAATTGGCAAAGGCAATGGCTAAGGCTTTGGAAAGGCAAAATGGCATTTTTGGCACATTTATTTATGAAAATAATGGAAATTAGGAGAAAAGTAAGGTGAATTTGGTAACCTTTTGTCAGTTCAATTTTGGAGCTCTCTCATTATTCTCTCTCTCTCTCTCTCTCACTCTTGGACACTTAGAGTTTTCTTGGAGCACTTTGGCATTGGAGCAAGAAAGGCAAAGAAGGCAAGAGGAAGCAAAGATCAAGCAGGGAAAGGCAGGATCAAGCAGCTACAACAGGATTCTTTGTAGGTATCGATTTGCATGTGTATTTTCCTTGCTAGATTTGGCATGCATGGTGTTGCATGTGGTTGTTTTCTATCATGGCATGGGTTTTTCTAGGTGTGATAGTGTTTTCAGCCTAGCCTTGCCATTTCCTGATAGCCTTGATGAGATGGGTTCTCATACTTCGGTTGAGCTAGATTGCCGGATGGATTCGAAGTTGAGTGGGGTGGATCTCCAAAATGAAAAACACATGGCTTAGTGGTCCTTGAACTAGATTGTGGATCATGATAAAGCCACTGGCCTAGTAACCCTTGAGCCAGACTGTGGGTTGCAGTAAAGCCAAGATTATGTGCCTCGGTGGGCCTAGGAATCCTTGCCGGTGAATGGTGGGATATACGGTAAAGCCAAGAGATGGATTGCTCTCTGTTGGGCCTAATAGTCTCGGGATGGGATGTATGGTAAAGCCTGGAGAGTGGGTCTCGGTGTAGGGCCTAGTGATCCCTAGATCAGACTGTGGATTACAGTAAAGCCTGAGAGACTAAGAGGCACTCAAATTCCTCATGGTGTAGGTGAAGAACTCCGAGAGCATCCGTGCTTTTTTGGTTGTTTTCAGTTGGTTATGAGTCCCACATTCATGCTTAGAATATGGCCCGTGGGTGATTGGCTGAAGAGAGATTTGACTCAGCCAATCTATGGTCGAGTGGAACGTGGTAGTCCCATCTCCGGTTGGTTTTTGTATTCATTAATGAGAAATTCATTCCCTTGGTTTTCAAGTTTAAATGTATTGGTTTATATGTGGATTTTATGGTTGATATATTTATGGTATTTCTGTTGTTACTATGCTGGTTATATGTATGTTTTATGACAACATCTATGTATGGCTCTCAGTATGTTTTTACTTGTAAATGAATGGACAATGTATCTATGACCTAATAGATGATAATGCAGCAAATGACTTGAGGGAACAATGGTTCTTAGCAATTCCTATGCTTAATTATGTTGTTTACACCTGTAGATTACATGTTTGCGATATGTTTGACAAAATGTCTGTCATGGCTAATAGGGGTCTGGTTAAGGGCTTGTTTAACTAATCGCTTCTGCTTCATTGTTTTCCTGTTATTTCACTGCTCTTAAGATATCATTTCATTATGGGCAATGACCTGGGTTTTGGGCTAAAAAAAGTGGCTCAAATCCCGGGGACACTGGCACAGAACTAGACAAATTGGTCCCGGGACGTTGGCATGCAGGCCTGTGAGAGTGTCCAGAGGTCCTTGGATGCTGGCATGCCCATAACATGAGAGCGTCCATAGGGCAAGTGATCAAATATTTCAATGGGACCTAGGGGCAAGCTTCCTAAAGTGTTGGCATGGTTCTCAAGGGTCCTGTAGCTGATGTGGAAGGTCTGTGTGTTGTGTTTCCATCGATTCCATTTCCTTAAGGTCACATAGGAGGTCGAATCCAACCATTGTAGCTTCTCGTCGCATGTTTAGCCTAGTTGGCCGGTTACTTGGGTAGATGTGGGAGGAGGGTGTTACAGAGTGGTATCAGAGCATGGTTCACCCCTCGGACTTGATGGGCTATGTGTTGGTCATGCATGCATGTCAGTGGCATGTGTCTCGTACACTTGCATTCCATGTGCTTGTGCATTTGCATGTTGTTGATCATGGTTGTAGTGATGTCGCCACGTAGAGCTTGATGTTGTTAATGTGGAGTGCATTGTCATGAATGAATGATTGGTTACATATTGTTGTATGTCGCTTACATGTATCATTTTGCATGCTTGGTTACATTCTCATATGGTTGGTTACATTCTTGTATGCTTGGTTACATGTATCATTCTTGTAGTTTTGGCTACAAGTATTGTTTTCTTATGCTTGATTACATGCATCCATGCGTTTGTGTGGTTGCTTACACATTGCTTATACATGTTGATGTTTGCATGTGGCCATGTGTACAGTGGCGAAATGGTTGTTGTTGTCATGCATGAGGTCATGGTATGTGTAGTCGGGGACTTCCACGTACCACTTGACCATAGATTGAGCTGAAACAAATCATTCTTTCAACCAATCACCCTCATGCCATATTCCAAGCATGAATGTGGGACCTCATGGAATAACCAAACCAGGGCTTCTAGAGGCCAAACCACCTCCACCCTCAACTAGTGATTCCACCTACAGTCGGCCATCACTAACCATCACCAGATCTGTCTCTACCCAAGTTTTTCATGGCTCCAGAGTGTTTTTTCCAACCTGGCTCCAAGACTATTAACTCAACCCACAGTTGTCGCAGGGCTCTAGAGTGTTTGTCCAACCAAGGCTCCAGGACTAGTAACTCAACCTACCAAGGGCACCAAAACGTTTGTCCAACCAAGGCACCAGGACTTAATAAGTCAACCCACAACAATAAGGAACATGAGAACCAATCAGAAAACAAATGGGAAAACCCACAACAACATGATTATCCAGGAAATGGCAAGACTAGGCAAAACCACTGTCAATCTAGGAAATCCTCCATGCCAATGACGACTCATAACTAAGAAACCACATGCATGTACCATGCATAACTAAACTAGCAAGGAAACCATACATGCAACTTGATACGTGCAAAACAATCTAGTTGTAGCTATTGATCCCGTTGTCCCCTTGAGCTTTCCTGATTTCCTTTGTCTTTTTTATCTAAATCCAATGTATGCCAAAGTGCTCCAAGGATACTCTAATTGCACAAGAGTATGAGAAAATAGAAGAGAGAACCATAAGTGAACTGACAAAAGCCATGAATTGATCCTCAAAAGCTTTTTTATTATTGAGGCCTATATCTTCTTCATTTTCCTTCAACTTCCCTCTCATGCAAATTTGTGAATTTCACCTTACTTTTCTCCTATTTTCCTTTATTTTCATAAATAAAAGGCCAAATAATGCCTCTTTTCCTTTGCCAATTTCCTTAGCCATAATAAACATAAATGAACACCCACTGGGATGTTTTTCCCACCATTTAGCTTAGAATATGTGTCCCATGACCTTGGTCTTATATTTTTTACATGAATTTTTAACAAATGTTGTTACAAAGCCCTCCCCCTTGGGGGAACACCGTCCTCGCTGTTCAATGACACCTATGACCAGCAAACCGCTGAAAACAAAACATATTTCCTATCTATCTTTATAACCCAAATCATTATAGTATTTATAATGACCACTGTTGAAAACATGACAATCATACCATTTACTGGATCTTTATAACACAAATCATTACGGTATTTACAATAAAATCACCACATATACGCATACACATTTGCTTCGACCAACAAATAATCATACTATTTATGGATCTTTATAAATCCATCTCGATACAATATTTACAATAATATACACATATGCACATTTTCTCAGCCAACAAATAAAAGGATATGATACCCGCATCAACAACAATGGAATCCAGAGGCTCACACCTCCACCCTCAAAAGTAGTACCAGGATTCACCTCCTTCCGATGAATTCCATAATCCACTACCAAAGTCAAATCTGCATCCAGTGTCTAGAACTAAAATCCTTGGACTACTTTTTCTCTCAGTGAACAGTTATTGGCTCATTATTTTAGGGCACACTCCCAATGTGTTTCTGATTTCATATGTAAATGCTAATGACCAAAACAAATGTATTCCCATGCCTTCCCTTCTTTGTTACATAGTCCCTCGGGAAATTCGATCACCCCATTCCGTGCAATCACACACGTTCCAAGTTTCGCAGGCATGTGGCGGGCATCCCCTTATCTGCTACATAGTGCCTCAGGTGACCCCTCCCTTGGAAAGGTTTCCTTGCATAGGAAAGTCCAAAAACCAAGGCATATCCCTGCGTCATAACCATCATACTAGTCATAACATGCTCATGGAAATCAATGGACTCTAATGGGTACTAGTGTCCCACAATGGCCCTTCTCCTAAATACTTTACCAACAATTTGTTGCCTATTACGATTCCTTTTACTGATGTTGCTAATTATTGCAATCATTTTCAACCACCCAATTGGAAACTTTCATGCTTTCCTATACCAACGACATAATTTCCATTAGATTTAAAATGAATTGAAATAAATTCAAATCATACCTCATTGGTGGCCCATCAATAAGGTACACTTGCAATTTTATTTACTTCCTATCACAACAAGTCAAACTAGCTATATGATCAATCATCATGTATAAACATATCACATATAGTTAGCTCAAAATGTAACCACCATAAACCAAAATCATATATCACATGTAACCATCATAAATCAGAGTCATAAATAACATGCACAATAAAACTGAAATACAATACTTATACTTATCTTTCATTCGGTCCTTTGCTTCTACCTTTGTTCCTTGTCCTTTCATACACACACCAAATTAGTTGCCACACCTGACAAGCACACAATGCCTTTTCTTCAATCACGTACACATACACACAGTGTACATCACATGTATACATCCACACATGGCATATAAAACCACGAAATACATGCACATACACCTGACATACAACACTTGCACCTACACCTCGTATATAACACAATACATACACCTACACTCGGTGCACAATAAAACACACACCTACACCCGGTGTACAACACAATACATATACCTACACAGATTACAACACAATGAATACATGTCATGATACAAGGACTACACAATGCACATAACATAGTACCCCATGTACACAACAAAACATGTACGACATATACATAATACCACATGTACATAGCACCGCATGCACAACGTGTACACAACGCCACATGTACGCTGCACAACCTACACAATGTGTACACAGCATCACATGTACACAACACCACCTGCACAACGTGTACACAACACCACATGTACACATCACCACATGGATAGCATGTACACAACATCATGTGCACATAGCACCACACGTACAACATGTATACAACCTCGCATGAACACAACACCTCATGTACAACATATACATAGCACCACATGCACACAACACCACATGTCCAACATGTGCACAACACCATATGTACAATGTGCACACTGCACCGCATGTACACAACACTGCATATACAACATGTACACAACGCCATTTTTATATAGCACTGCATATACGACATGTACATAGCACCATATGTACCCATCACCGCATAAGAAGCATGCACACAACACCATATGTACACAATACTAAATATGATACATGTACACAACATCAGTACTACACATCCTAAGACCAAAATAACTCTACAAAGAAACCCTGTTTCTAGTGTCTTATCCATGCTTGTCCCAACATGTTGCAGATCACGCTGCTTTCATTCCACTAATGTCTCCTTCACTGTTACCTATCATAACATAAACATAGACATAGTACAAGCATACAACATCAATTCATATCCACATGATATTAACCTCATAGATTTGTCAAGGCTACTCTTCCCACTTGATTCCTATTAACCAGGAACCTCTTCATGCCATTCACTTGCATAAGCAATCATTCTTCCACAAGCATGATTCTTGACGACCTTGGCATACAACGACATACATAAATGCATATATACATATAAACATTAGCATAAAACAATCATGATCCCTGATGACCCTATCATACATTGACATTCATACATACATATATATACACATATACACATTAACATAATCATGATCAAAACATAATTACTATATATCACAAGGTTTAGGTTAAGAGAACTCCCTTTATTTGTGCACATCATGCACAACAGTTCCCAACATAGCCAAGGCATCTGACACCTCAAATCCACTCACTTTACCTTTCGTGTTATCTTTCTAATGATTATCCTGCCATCATCCTTTTACCCCAATGGACCCAGCCAAACCATCTGGTTGTCATACTCTTGCCTTCAACTGCCCTTTACTCATGCACTAAGCTTCATCTGAGTCTTTCATTACTTGTTGGGTTTCATTCAGCTCTCCCCGAGCTCCGTTAATTTCCTCTTTCCCCAACCAATTCCCAAGACCCTCAAAACATAAAAGGAAAGAACAAAAAACACACAAGAAGAAAACCATGGAAAACCAATAACAATACAATACCACAAACAAAGTGGCATGGCCATGCAATAGACATAATCAAAATTGCAAATCAAGCACAACAAATCCCAAAATTATGAAAGCACAAAACTAGCAATAAACACCATGATTCAATCGCCATGGGTTCCCAATGCTTCCAAGGGAAAGCTAAACCCAAGCCTTCTACAAGATTTCATGGCAGTCTCTTTTGCCATGCAATCCCCTACATCATACTGCCATAAACACATAATTGTCAGTGCATAAATAAACATAACAATATATCGTTTACCTTACCTTGTTGTGCCAGGCATGTTATAGGTTGTTTTGTCGCATCTAGTCAATAGGCCTACAAACTAGATCAATCAACATCCATGAACACCTTGTCATCATCCCTACACAAAGGCATAAGCATGAATCTCTTAAATCCATGAGTTTCTGACCTTGACTGCTTCATTTCAGTGCTTTTAAGGCCTAGAATACCCTAGCCCTTTAGGGACATGCAGTCAACAATAAGTTGCTCAGTTCTACACTTGCTCTGATCAAAGCGGGTTGTCCCTTGTTGGGGGTGCAATGATTCTAGAAATTTGGGAAAAATAAAAGGAATCCTGAAGCTTCCTCTTCTAGAAGCCTCCAAGAGTTATTATAACCATTTACCTTGGATAAGAACTTTGAATCCTATCTGATCCTACCTTGGATATTTCACCTCTTATCCCTTGAGCTCATTCTCCCATCAAGAGTGGATCTCAAGCCTAGATTGATAAATGGATAAGAATTCCCAAACTACCATCCTCTCCTATATATTTATTGTCATCTGCAAGCTATAGGTTGGCTTTTAGAGACTAATCATACCCTTATGCTACTGCTTTGATCATAAGATAGTTATCATTCCCATGCATTAGGGTGACCTTGAGGTGTACATTGTGGAAAGGAAGTACAAGTCAACTTGGGGAGATCTCTACAAGATCAGCTTCCATTTTTGGTTATAAACTCTCTCCCTTTCATATTAATACAAAGAGTATACTATTTTCCTATATGTGTTATATTATGTTTACATTCATATATTCCAATGTTATGTTGATCCATTGAATAGAGTGAATGGATAATGCTACATAGATGTTGTAGATATTTGTCTTGTGTTGAGTGTTTGTGTAGGTTCTAATTATAGCGATCGAAGCTACGGTTGGAGATACAAGGCAAGAGGAGAGAAGAGCTTATGAAAGATCACAAGTAAGCATCTTTCCATTCTCCAATTCCTCTAAGGAGAACTTTATAGTCTTTGATTTCTGTTGTTCTAGACTAGGCCACTAGGTTTAGGGAAGATAATTTTGTCTGCAGTCATAGATTATGTATAACAAATTGGCGACCATATTGGGGATCGATTCATTCCCTTAGTGGTTTCCTTGACTTTATCCCTTCTTACACCTCTTAAACAGACCTCCAGTGTCTCACTCAGTTTGAATTGGCCCTAGGAAGACCTTTCATTGAGCTGCATTTGATTTTTTGTGTCAGAAACTTGCTTTTCCTTGATGAACACTCCCCTTGGTCTGTTGACAGAGCATTGTAGAGAACCCTAGCCTTCCCTGCACCTATGTTGTAGAGCACTGGTAGCCTATCTACAACTGCGCTAACCCCTGTTTCATGCAAAAAAAAATCATTTTTATGCTTTTCTCTTTGATTAACTTGTTTCCAGTTGGTTCTCCTTGTGTCCTTAAGTGTGTCTTTGTCTCGAGAATCCAATTCCTTGTGTGAAATTGCTTGTTTTTACTTTCATTTTTGCAAAAATAATTCCCCTTCAATCGTTGAGGGGGGCTAAATTGTATATGAGTATAAATCGCCTTTAAGTGTCATCACCTTTTTTTATAATATTTTGTTTTGTTCTTTCTTTCTTCTTATCAATTCAGGTTTGTATGCATAGATTGATTGTTGAATTTGAAGAGTAAATTTTACATTACATTTAAGAATCTGTTTGGTATCTTTTCTTCAATGATCAATTTGCATTCATATGTTTCTTTCATTTGAAACATTAAAAGAAAAGAAAAGAAAAATGATTGTTTGTATTGCATATAGGGCTTTGATTTTAATTGGAATAGTGAAGTTGAAGAGATCGATTGGTGCATCACTTGTTTGTTGCATTGTTGATTGATTTCTTCTTCCCCCTACTTAGTTAGGCCTTTTATTGTTAAAAGGCAAATGAAAAGAGTTCTTTTTTTCATATTAGTTGCATAATAGGTGTGTTTAGGTGACATCGATTTTTGAGCCTTGAAATCGAAACTTAACTCAAGATAAACTTTAAAATTTATTGAATCAACCTAAGGAGCATTTGTAACATTAGCACAAACATCTAGACGTATAGGATAGAGACATTTTTCTACATCTATAAACATAGGAGCTGTCATTTTTTACCATTGTTGCATTTCAGGGGTGATATCTCGTTCCACGTATGTAAGTGTATCAAATCATTCTCCACGTACCTTAGGGTATATCGAATGGCACTCCACACATGAAAAGTATATGGGAACAATCTCATCGTACAATTATGCATTAGACAACACTAACAAGGACTGCACTTCCACGTACCATCAATAATATTTTCGAATTCCACCATAGGTTGTTATCCTCACCATAGGTAACCGAGTCAGTCGCGTTGTATATTGTGATACACCGAACACAACATTCAGGCAGATTTCTTGCCCATACATAAATCCTAGGTTCTCCGAGGTAGTATATTGAAGTTCATAGTTTCTTGGTAAAACCTTTTACCTAGTTACCCCTTTGTTTTATTTTATGTCTTTAATTTCTAAAATCAATTAATTGACCGTAGAACAACATCCTCATCATGGAACAACTCCTCAGTAGATCTTGACTAATGGAAACAGTTCCTGAGTCTACCAGTCAATAAAACCCCTTTAATGGGAATCCTAGTCCTTTTTCCTCCTTTTTGAAATATTGGTGCTCCTGTTACACTAAAATTTGTCACCATGACTATCTACAGTTAGTATGGCTCCATCAACTGTCATACTATCCTCCTTGGCAAGTATCATACCTCTGCTCCTCATGTCAAACTCCAAGAAAGAGAGAAAGTCCTTAAAAAAGTCAATTAACTCTGGTTACGCAGTTTCTCTTAACCTTACCTGCGTGTACGCACCCCAAGTTCACAATACATACGTACTTGTACGCTCTGTATGTAAAGGGATGGGTGCGTACTCCTGTAAAGGTCAAAAGGCGCGAGTTTTACTTCAAAAAAGTTACTTGTGGTCAATTCTAGAGCATTCTAGAAGTCGGTTTGACGTGTATTGAGCGCCTCCAGATGGTTCATGTATCTCTATGAAAGAGGAACTTATCCCATCAAGAGGGGAGCTATCCCATTCAAAGAGGGGCTTATCCCATTGATGGTGGACCTGATTAACTTCCTCCAAAGCACTATAAATACATGCATTGGGCTAGAGGGAGGAGAGGTTGAAAGCTGAACATTCCTAAGGGTAGATGCTACTGAAATTAGGACTCCCTTATAGAGCTTGAGAGGAGAGATTCCCATCCTTTCTTAGCTTCATTTGGAAGTGGGTGAGCTGATCAAAGTAAAGGAGAACTCTTGCTGGACCCTGGGAGGGACCTGCACAACACCAAGGCACTGGTTGTAATGGTTTCTTTTGTTTCCACTTAATACAATTAAGTTCATTTTTCTCAACAAGTTGTTATACATAATTTGTTTCATATACTCCTTGGTCTTTATGATGAATATGTTTTATTTTATGAGTTATTCAGGTGCTATGTAATCGTTTGCTTGTTAGTGAATGCAAGTTTCGAAGAGAAGGAGGAGCTCATCTGGATCGGAGAGGCTGGACTGCTACAAAGCGTTGGACTAAAGGTATGTTATAAACACCTGATTGCTTGTATTCTAAATGCATATTTAGGGAAAGATAGTGCTTAATTGTCTTGTTTGTCACTAGAAAGCCTTAGCTTCTAGGGAGGTCGGTTTTGTCCGGAAAATTGACTCTTTCCGCATGACAGCTCCTTATGGAAACGTTGTTCCTTCCCGGATTTACCATTGATTTTCCAGTTTGGTTGTTTTCAATCCCTATGGTTCCGAATGTCCAAACTGCTCCTCAACCAAGTTCTCCTCCACCTGAACAACATCAACCTCAATATGATCATAAAGTTGACCATTTGCCTTCTTCAACTATTGTTTCTTCATCCCTTTCTTCCTCCTCTCCTAGTGAAATTCTTGATTTTATTAAACAAGAAGCTAAGAAGAAGAATACAGAGAAGAAGAAGAAGAAGAAACAAAATAAGCAAGGGAGAAACCAAGCAACCATTTCTATAGATGAAACTAGTATGGATGAAGCTTCCAATCATCCCCGTAAAGTTAAATTCTATTGCAAGTTATGTAAGGGTGATCACCTTCTTCGAGATCGCCCTGGTATTCCACAGGTATTAGAAGTGTGGTCCACAGGCTCACTTCATCCTTTGTCATCAACTTCTGGAGATCATGTTGGTGACAAACCATCGACTAGAAATCATAAGGTTCATGGGAAAATGGGGTAAATTCAAGTTTCTGTTTAGGTTATTTGAAGGAAATCATCCTACTCACCTTTGTCCTTATATGGATGAATCCTCAAAAGTGTTGGAAAACCTTACAGCTTCTCATCCTCGTCCTCCAGTTGGTTATTGAAATCTTTCCCCTAATCCTCCACTAGTTGATGAAGTGATTGATCAAAATCCCACTCTCTCTAAATGTGAATCCCATGAGTTTGTTCCTGACCAACCATTGGTTGAGAAAATGGTTGACTCGGTTCCACCTTCAGTTGATCGTACCTTTCCCATAGAGAGAGTCCCATAGTGCTCAGGTTCTTCTCATTTATTCATGTTCCAATGAACTAGGAGAAAATCATCTTGTTCCCATGGCATAGGGGGGTATTTATCATGTTCCCATGGCACAGGGGTGAAATCCCCCCGTTCCCACAACACAGGGGAGAAGTTCTCCCATTCCCACAGTGCAGTGGGGTAGTTCTCCCGTTCCCACGACACCCCCTAAATAGTATGGTCACTTCATTTGATTGGATTCGAGTGGCAAGGTATTGTATTCCTCCTTACGTTCCCTTTCATATCATAGTACATGATTATAATGTGCCCATACCTAGCACAATCATAGATGAAGGTGCATCTATTAGTATTATATCCTCAACTTCTTGGAAAGCTTTCAATTCTCTATAGCTTGTGTTTGTTACCCAGAGTCTATTGGCTTTTAACAGAGGAACCAGTTAACTGTTAGGATCCTTCCTTAGTTGCCTATTACTTTGGGAGGAAATATTGTCTATAAATATGTGATGGTAGTCCAAGGCCCTTTGGATTTTAATTTACTCCTTGGGTGTGACTATGTTTATGACATGGGAGATCTTGTCTCTTCACTCTTTCATGTGATGTGTTTCCTGCATGAAGGAAGAATCATGACCATTAACCAACTTTCATTCGTTGGTCCTAATTTTCCTCCCAATCAACCATCTTCCCTAAATTGTCCTTATAGGCAAGTGGCATATCCCCCACCACAGATTAATTATGTGGCAACGTGTTCCATGCCCGCTCCTAATGATGATCTAGTAGGTGATGTGGTGCATCATTTACTGGGGGCATTAGAGTCTGATTTGTCCACTAGATCCTTTGATCCCTTCTAGAACATTTTTCTCCCATCTGATGAGATCCTCTTGGAAGCCATGGCCTTTTATGGGCCATGATAAAGGTATCGAAGCAGAGTTCCTTTTCTTGCGTCAAGCTCCTTAAAAAATGAAACAAGGTATCATAAGCAGAGTTCCTTGTCTTGTGCCAATCTCATTAAAAAATGAAACATATCCCATTCCAATTCGAGTCTTTGACTACATCTCGTAAATTCCCAGTTGAGTATTTCACTTGATCTCATAAGTGAACCTTCATTCCACCAACCTGTTAGTCACCAGTCGTCTACTTAGGAGAATGAAATGAAGCTTGGGGGGCATGTTCCTAGAAGTGATTCATTATGTCGGGGGCATGCAAACTTATTTCAAGCATAGCTTTCTTTTGTTTCAATCTTGTGTAAAAATGAAACCACTCTCAAGCATAGTTTTTCTCATGTTTCAAACTTGTGAAAAAAAGAAACCATATTCAAGTATTCTCAAGCATAGTTTCCCATGTTTCAAGCTTGTGTAAAAATGAAACCGTTCCCAATTTATCCTGCATGCTTGCCATATTTATTAGCCTTTTTATGTCATATAAGCCTTGGTTTTCTCATTCCATCGTCACCATATACTTGGATGATCATACGCTTTCACTTGGTTGTTTTACCATTTCCCGAGGAACAGTTGTGATGAGTGGTATTATTATCTAGCCTCTTGACATCTGCATGTTTTGAGTAGTTCCATCATGATCAGAACTAGTTTCTACCCTTTGTACCACTTGTTCCTCTAGGAGGAGTCCTCTTTAAGCTCTTTTCAGACTCCCTAAAAATGGAAATATTGTTGACCACTTGTCTTTTTAAACTCATTAAATTAAATGAAAATATGTCTACTCAGTATAAGTTTAAACCTTTTCCAGACTAAGCTAGATCAGTAAAGTGCTCAAAAATGAAAGTGTTCAAAAGTGCTCGAAACTAGTGCCAAAACGTAGATATTTCCAACCTAAATCCAATGTAACTTGAATTGCTTACAATCGATATCATATGCTCTATATATCACGTTTTGATAGTTTTCCCAAATAGGTAAATTTCTTGTAGGTTGAAGTGCGGGACTGCAAACTGGGTAGTCTGCAAGCTGACTAGGCAAGTTGACTATGTATTTCGGTCCAATTGGCAGGATGCAAATTGGCCTCACCGAATTGGTTCCTGGTGTCTGTTTTTTTATTGGTTATGGGTTTATTTTTTGGACCAATTTTTAGGTGCCACATGGCCCAATCACAGGTTGCCATGTGGCACCTCAGTATTGACCAAAAATTTGTTAAGGGCCTGAACTAGCCTCCATGGGGTTCGACCTCGTGACCTTGGAGCAAACAACACAGCGCCCTACCAATACATTGCGGGTGGTTCTTATTAACCATAGTTGTGAGGGCCTATTTAAGTTTTCAGTGAATGAAGTTGGGGTATGGGTCGGGGCTAAGCCCTAGCCCTTGGTCACCTCGCATCAACGAGATCGTAGGCAGAGGGAGCCGACGGCTTGGGGCTTAGCCTTGACCCAAGGTTTCAGAACCATGGCATATAACCACGATGGAGGTCTGAGTTTAACGCTAACAACAAAGGGGCTTGGGAAAGGCCCAAGTCGAGGGCACATGTGTTACCACGAGACCGACAACAGAGCGCTGGAGTGCTGACAGGAGGGGGGCTAACCCTTTGCCCTAGCCAAGGTCATATGCAGCGGAGTAAAACTACGGGTGCGAGAACAAGTAAGGTTCCCGAAAGATAGGTGCGAAGTTCGAGGAGCCAGCCCCAGGTTATGTGGAACCATAAAACCAACGGCGCGGGGTACGTGGGGCCTATGCCATGAGGGCAGGTAGTTAGCCCCAACCCGTGGGCGTATGGCCCATGTGGCCCAAATTTTCCATCTATAGGGTCATTGGGCTTTTAAAACATTAGACAATTTTCACCCGAAATGATGCGAATCTCATCAGCATCGACAGAAAATGTCACTCTACGGTTCCAGAAAAAGTGGAATTCGTAGAACAGTTAGCAGAGGAGTCTAGTTTGTAGAGAAGTTAGCAGTAAAAACTTCTCTAGAGCATAACTTTCTCATTTTTTTGGCCAAATTGAGCCCAATTTGTGGTTTTTTACGGTTTTGGAGCCATTGGAGACATTGTTTTTACATTCTAAGCATTATAAATCCATGAAATCACATATTTGGGAACTTAATGAAAGAAGTCCAATATTGGAAGCTAGACCAAGGGATGTAGCCCAGGAGAGGTGAACTCCTTTATCATTTTGTTGTCTTGTGTTGTTGTGTATGGTATATTTGTTTCTGTTTTTATGCTGCAAATTGAGTTTAAAATCCTTTAATTTATGTACTTTTTCATATTGCCCCATTGCCTAAAAGACATCAAAAATAACTTGAAAATTTTCATTAAACCTTCAATTTTGTAATACATATCAGTTTTGTATCAAATCTCAAGGTTATTTTGAAGGTTTGATTTTGTTTGCAAGTGTTTTTTGATGCTTACAAGGTTGAAGCTGAAAATAGGAGAAGGAGTGCTTGTAGAGCCAAATCCTCAAGTGGGTTCAAGGAAGCCACACATATCTCAAGCTTCACCAATCATGGCACATGAAGAAGGTCATGAAGGGATGTCTGAGGATGAGAGAACTTTCAGAAAATCTTTCTTTGAAATGTCTGAAATGGTGAAAGTTCTATTTGAAGAGAGAAACACAAGGTTGCAAGGAGAGAGCTCAAATCCTCCAAAAGGTAATGGAGGAAATGGTGACAAACCACCACCTCTACCTCCACCTTTTCCTTCACCTCCATCTTCACCCTCATCTTCTTCTACTTCAACCCCTTCACATACTCCTCCAAGAACTCCAAAGGGACATGGTAAAACTCCTTTGTTAAAGCTTGATGTAAAATTTGAATTGCCTATGTACAATGGGGAAGTAGATGCTAAGAAATTGGATAATTGGGTTCGTCAACTTGAAGTCTATTGCAGGATTCAACAAATTGATGATGATTCCACTAAAATTCAACTTGCTTCTCTTAGGATGGAAAGTGCAACACTCATTTGGTGGGAGGACAAAACTCAAAAGGATCTAACGAAAAGTGGTAAGATTATTTCTTCTTGGAATGATTTTGTAGCTGCATTAAGAAGAAAATTTTATCGTTAACATATATGCAAAAAGAAATAATGGATTGGCAAAATTTAGACAAGAAAAAGGTATGAGTGTTCAAAGTTATACCCAAGAGTTTAGAAGAAGAGCTCTCATTTTGGGCGTAGATTTATCCTCTCAAGACACTCTCCTTAAATACATAGGTGGTTTACATAGTTTCTTGAGGCATACAATTCTTATGTTTAACCCTACAAAACTAGATGAAGTTTGTGTACAGGTAACTCATTTAGAAGAAAGAGGGAAGAATGTTTTTGAAAAGAGTAGCAAGAAGCCATTTAAGTTTGGAGACAAAGGAAAGGGGAAGTTCAAAGGCAAGGATAAAAAGAATGCTTCAATCAAGAAAGAGGGAGAAAAACTCACATGTAAACATTGTTCAAAAGAAGGCCATGATGAAGACCATTGTTGGAAACTTCATCCTAAGTTGAGACCCAAAAATTTTAACAACAAGGAGAAAGAAAAGACTGCTGCAACAACTCAACAAGATCTAGGATCTAATTCCAGAGATGAAACAAAAATCACAACCATGGGATTGAAAGGTAAGGATTCTATTGCAAGTACTAGTTCTTCTAGCAAGCCCATTGAAACTCAAAATGAAAAAGAAAGAATTGAGCTTTTCCATATTAGGGTCATAAAAATACATAACAAAGTAGATACTTTGTTTGATAGTAGATCATAAGCAAACCTTCTTTCAGAAGACATTGTCAAGAAACTAAATTTGGAAACCATTCCTCATCATAGACCTTATCCTTTGGGTTGGATATGTGACAATGCCATATTTCAAGTGACAAGAAAATGCGTACTTAAGTTCGCCATCACTGCAAATTTTATTGATGAGATAGAACTTGATGTAGTACCACTTGACATATGCGGGATCATTTTGGGAAGCCCATACTTATATGATAGGAAAGTCATCTTTAATCACCATGAGAACAAGTATCATTTGTTTAAAAATGGAATTGAGTATATTGTTAGAGCATATCACAAGAAGTTAAATTTGTCTCTTATGGATGCTAGACATATGAAGATGCTTGTAAATGCTAGTCATAATTTTGCATTATTAATTATTAAACACAAAGATGTTGAGGAATCTGAAGCTTTGTGCCAAAAAGTGATGATCCCCTGTATTGCAACAAAAATGTTCCAACTCCCAAGGCTATCGACTTAAATTATCAATACAGGGTTCGTACAAACTTAAGAGGTGTCGGCACTATATGGGCAGCATGCAATGTGTCCTTCTTTCATTGATCTAATGTATTGAAGTGAATGTCATAAAGTCAAAGCCTAAACTAATTAGAGAAATGGAAATGCTACTCTATTTTCAAGAAATGGAAATGGTGCTTTCTCAAATGTAAGTGTTAATCCTAATTGCAAAAATGTAAAGGCTATACTACTTGAAAAAATGGAAACGTTAAGTTAGCAAAGTGTAAATGTTGCATTGAAAGGAAACCTAGTATATGGAATGAAAATAACAATGTCATAGCTTAAGAATAAAGAAAGCAAACTAATCTAACTTGCATGAAGGAAAGAGAATGAAATCAGACACTCCATTCCAAGGAGTTTAGATCCATAGATAGAGTTCATTTGATGTGGCAATTAAGAAAATCATTATTGTGTTATCTAATTCATAAATATGTCCACTAACCCAAATTGCAGAGGTGAATCACAATGAAGAAGAGCAAGGCTTAAAATGTCTTTGTTCTTACTCAATCATGGATTCAGATCCTAGGGGTCATGATTCAAACCGAAGAGACAAAAACCAAGATTTTGGAGAAAATCTGGTCAATTTTAGGGAGTTCTATAGGACTGTTGTAGGACTGATATAGGATTGCTACAAGACTGCTACAGGATTGTTGCAGGACTGCTACTCCGTGAGATAACTTGTGGAATGCCCAATAAAATCAAATGAAAATGAGAAGGGAACTTTTTTTTATGAAGCAGGATGTCCTAGGAGTCCATTCCAAGTGGAATCACTCAAAAATACCCCCGTTAACATGTGCTACAAAATAGCAAAAATTATTACTCTAAAAACTGGAAATTCAAGAATTAGTGAGCTAGTTAACCTACCAAATGCCTAACCTAATGAAGTGAAAATGTGATGGGGTAAATTTTGTTATTAACTTTAATTTTTTTATGACTCAATACAAGTGGAATCAATTCAAATGAAGCTCATTAACACATTCTAAAAAATAACAGAAAATTACTACTATTTTGCTACAAGAGACTTCCAGAAATTCTAGACTTGTGAACTAGTAAACCAATCCAAGTAGCTCAATGATGAATATGAATTTTCAAAGTTGTTCTAAGGATGCATCATGCTTTTGACTCTGTAAATAACCTGCAAAACAACTCACTTCAATCATTTAACCAATGTAACCTACAACAAAAGAAGCATGAATAGTAAATGCAGAAATAAGAGATGCAAGTGAAAGAATTCAAAGAAGATAAATAAATTATACAAGAGGGCTTTAAGGCTCTTGGGATGGCCAAGCCCAAGGATAATCAGAGTCTTATGAAGGAAACCAAGCTTTAGAAGCTAAAAATGGCACCAAACTTCATTATTTGAATCAATCCAAGTACATCCTTGCTAGAAATGAAAGTGGAGCTGCTAAATAACAAGTTTTCTCCACAAGAAGACTAAGAAATACATGCCCCTAAAGGAAAATTCGAATTGGTACTTATACAAAGTGATGAGGAAGAATTATCCTTGAAAGGAGGTAGCTTTCCCCTCCAAAATCCCTCAAAAATTGGATCTAGTTCACAACATTAGGAATTTTCATTACATGACAAGGAGCACATTCCTAGATTTTCTCATTCATTGGAGCTCCATAATCTGTTCAATAATTTCATAATATTCCATTCATTTATTGGAAGGGAACAAGCCCCTAGATTCTCTCATTATATATATCTTTTAGATTTCGCTCAATTATCTCTCAATATTATGCAAAAAATAATAATATTAATCAAGTAATAAGCAAGGGGAAATCAAATTCCTAAGGACACATTAATACTATGAATTAACTCCATAATGTGCAAGTAAGGGGGTCAAATACATATTTCAAGTGTCTAGAAACAATCAAATGGGCCTAATAAATTATACAATTTTGGGGCCCATCAGTCACTGGAAATATGAACTACAAACAATACACAACCTTTCCCGCAACTATGCTTTTCCTGGATACTTGTAACCATTCTCACTTATGTAGGCTTATTCTTACTCTACAATATTATATTTTCTCCATCATCATCCAAACAATGAATAGCATTCTTGTAGCAATACACATTAGTCCTATGAAGGTACAACCAATCCATGCCCAACAACATATTGTATGACCCCCAAGGAATCACATTTAGATGTGCTAATGTAGCCATACCATTCAGCTCAAATGCACAAGCTCTCACCCAATGATGAAATCTTTTCTTAGTCCATGTAGCCAACTGCACCAACCAATACTCTGCATGCACTTTTTTACTCAAGCCACACTTATCCACCAATTCAGGATTATCTTGTTGTTGCTACAACACCCTCCAAAAATTTCACTACATTCGAATTTTGGAGCCTATTATCACCGTCGTATCTAATGTGTCACTTTGATCATCAAATGTCATCTCATTTTATTATATGAGTTTCAAGTGATGTTGAATTATCTCAAGTGACATCACATTGATTAGAACATCTTTAGGTGCATTTCATGGTCATAACATCTTTTTTGTTGTAAAACGACACTTTTGGGTCACAATCACACACACTTCACTCGTTGTACTTGGGGAATGTGTAAAAAGTAACGTTTTGACATATATTTATTATTTTTCAAGTTTGTCTAATTTTTCTCGATGAGTTGGTATGAGTTGCACATGGTTTTATGTTTAAACTCATCATGTTTTCCCCTTTTCCTACATCCCAAACTTAGACAAATCTTTGGTTTCAAAGCAAAACCACTGAGGCCAAGAACGTGTGAGTGCACCCTAAATCCTTGATCGGGGATCCTTCATTGTTCATGAGTACACAATGCACCCTCTTAGAGCACAAAGCGCACTCCTTAATCCCTCTTTCCCCTTCCTTGTTTTGAACTGCGCCCTTCAAAATCCAATCTTTCCTTTGAGCACACTCCTTCGACCTGAAGGAATGCGCCCTCCTTGGGAGCACTCTTTCAACCTAAAGGAATGCACCCTCCTTGAGCACATGAGTGCACCCTAAAGGCCTTAAGTTGCACCCTTCATCCTTCCACAATGCTCCATGTGCCCTCTTAGCCCTGTGAGTGCATGAGTGCACTTGGAAGGCACGAAGCTTCATCCTTCATCCTTTGGACTTGTTCCATGTGACCTCTTTGATCTCTTTAGCACATGAGTGCACTTTGAAGGCACGAAGCTTCATCCTTGAGCCTTCGAACTTAAGTCGTGCACCCTCATTGGTTTCCTTTGAGTGCTCTCCTTTGACCTGAAGAGATGCGCCCTCCTTGAGAGAAATCCTTCAGCCTAGAGGGATGCACCCTCCTTAAGAGCAATCCTTTGACCCAAAGGGATGTGCCCTATTTGAGAACACTCCATCAACCTGAAGGAATGTGCCCTCCTTGATAGCACTCTTTCGGCCCGAAGGAATGCGCCCTCCTTGGGTGCACTCCTTCAACCTGAAGGGATGTGCCCTCCTTGAGAGCACTCCTTTGACCTGAAGGAATGCACCCTCCTTGGTTTCTTGAGCACATGAGCACACTCTGAAGGCACAAAGCCTCATCCTTCAGCCTTCAAGAGTGCGCCTTGTGCCCTCTTTCTCTCCCTTGAGCGCACAACACACTTGGGAATACCGAAGCCTTCCCCTTCATCCTTCAGTCTTGCGCCATGCACCTGCCTTGATTATCTCCCTCCCTTGAGTGCATGCCAAAGCTACGAAGCATTTCCCCTTCTGCCCTTCAACCTTTTAAAGTGTGCCCATGCGCCCAAAATCCCCTTTTGTCCCTCTTAAGCACACTAAAAAAGGCATGAACAGAAAATATGCATAAAACATGGTATAATGGGATATTTTCATGTTGATTGTTGTTTGGGATGAGTCATTGTAAACATAGGTATTCCAAAAACATCATGGCAAGCATGAATGAGGAAGATCGAGCAAAGAGAACAAACGAAGGAAGTTGCATGAAGAACGAAGAGCACACTTGAACCTTGATGATCAAAGCACCCCAAAGACTCCATTACATCAAAGACCCTTTGGAGGGTGAGGACATCAACGATTGAAGTTGCTTGAAGAAATGAAGACACAAGTGGCAGCCATGTCACCACTAGATAAAGTCCATGTCATCAATCACTATTAGTCCTAGTCATCAAAGATAGTGACATGTCAAGTCTCATCACATGATGATGTGGAAGTCATGATGTATTATTGTAATCATTGTAAACACAAATAAGTGGAAGTCCAAGAGTCATGTATGAACTAAAGAGTCATGGAAGTCCAAAAGACATGTAATATCAAAAGTCATATGTAATTCCAAAAGTCATTTGGAATTCCAAAGGTTGTAGAAGTCCAAAGGTCACTAGAAGTTGGAAATTCAAGAGTCATGAGGATGTGAAAGGTCATTCCTCAAGTTATAAATAGATCCTCATTCCTCATGTAAAGGAATTTTAACCTTGGCTTCTTCCATAAGGCATTAGAGAGACAAAGTTAGTACTTTTGGGGAGCAAGTAATGGCTCTAATGCTCTACTATTGGAGCTAGTGGTGTTCATTTCATTTATGTATCTTGGGGACTTTGCTTAATACTGAAGCCTTTTCAAGCCAACATGTTTTCATGCATGGATTGTGAATGTTTCTAATACTATTTCTTGATTGTTTATGGTTCATGTTTGCTTTCATTAAGTACTGGATTAGTTGAATTATTTCGGTTACTTCAGTGCTCCTTGTTGGAAATGTGTTGTTATGCTTATAATGATCGTCACATCCTTGTGAACTATTTTGCTTGATGTTAGATAAACCTTTCTCTCTCACATGTGTCTCCATTAGGGTAGTACTATTATTTCTCTCTTGAGAGGCTCACTTCATTCCCCCCCATAGTAGAATAACCCGAATACATCGACAATCGAACATACACAAGGCATACTAGCCTGCTCAATCAGAAGGACAATTACACTTCTTTCTCATGTTGATAACTAAATCCAAGGTATATCTTTAAGTAAACAAAAACTAAGTCGTATTCTGGATGGGACTCCTACACCAAACGGTGTGAGTTTTAGTTGGAACCTTATATCGGGAAGATCCCATGTATGTTGGCAGTATCCAGCGTCGTCAACAGATTAACATAAATACAATTAGATTCCAAGATCAATCAAAATGGAAACAACTCGATCACATAGCTTACCTTCCATCTCAATAATGGATGACTGGTGATCCAGCTACTTGTTATAGCATGAGGAGGCATATATGAGCTAAAAACTATGATGAAGGGTCCCCCTTCGATGGGAAACCAGTCTTCCACTCTAACAATTGTTTCCTTGGCTCTCTTGGACATATAAGGAGCCTCTTACCAAAGAGCAATTGGTACAAAGGAGCAATAAAGGATTCAGAAGTAGTTTCATGCATACTCTTATAGCCTAGGTCCCAAAAGATCTTGTAATGAAGGTGTTCAACCTCTAACACCTCGAGGGTCCAATTGTAGCTCTATCCCTCAAAATGGATTCTTGCACACACCACATCTAAGAGGTATGATGTCATATAGAATTTTGATGGCTAGTCCTTCTCTGTGTTCTTTGCTTCTTGTACATTGGTCCTTAGCGCTGAAGCTATAATGCTTGCCCAATTGAATATAGTTCCCTTGGTAGAAATTTTGTACATGATAGGGACCCATGTCCCAAGAAATATTTCAATGTTTTACTTGTCATATAACTGGTTCATCATTGCTGCCATAAGCTAGTAGACCTTCCTAATTCCCTTTGTTATGCAAAACGTAATCAACCTTGACCCGGAATTTGGAGGGTTCTTGCCACCATGTCTTTGGAATACCTTTAGTTGACATATGGAAGTCTGACAACCACCTAGTGTTGAAGGTCTCTTCTCTCTCTGGTAGCTTGTAGTAGTCAACAATGTCTACAACATTAAAAGAAGCGAAATTGTTTCCTATGTGGCTCCTTATAACCCATCATTATGAATCAATATTCTGTAATATCTAGTCGATGGTTTTTGCACATTGCAAGACTTACAGATGCGTGGCTACTTTGTGAAGCCATGACCTCTTGACATTGATGTATACCTTGAAGTCATCCTAGTCCTGGGGACTATTTTTCTTTGATAATTCAAAAAATATGTCGAACCACGAGAGCTTGGTAGTCTTGTTGATATTGCATGTCATGTCTCGGTAGATGGTGGTGGTGGTCCTTCTGGAACTTCTTGGATGCTACTTGCAGCACTTTTGTAGGAACCCTTGGCCACTGAAGGTTCCATGTCTCTTGAGAAACATGATATCGATATACATTCCATATCAATGTCACCTAGCATTTCAAACAATCAATCCATAGATGAGAACGATGACATAAATAATATTAATTAGAGCAATGACCATAAATCAAGCTTTGGAATGTGGGGAATAAGATAATCAGTCTTGAGCTTAGAACATAGTTTAAAGGTTACGTCATAGGCCACACAATTATGGGGCTCGCAAAACCTAAGGAGGGGAACCAACAACTTGGAAAATATACTATTTGATAGAGGCAGAGGCCACTAGGTCGCATGGTCTAGGAGGTCGCTAGGTCACAAGGATAGGTCAGTAGCTAGGTCCAAGGTTAGAGCATATCATGGGTTTTAAAAAATACAACTTGGCCTCCTTTGGCATCTGGACAGCAAGGACCTTAGCACAAGAAGAAAACATTGGATTCTAGGTTAGCCAACAATTTTGCATGGATACAAGGGAATCAAAGCTTGAAAGTAAGGAGGTGCACTACAAATGAGATGGGGGGTTTTAGAAATGGGACATTAGATTGAAGAAATGAGATATGGAGTGTTTTAGGGCAATTTTATCTTGGAAATGACCCAAAGAGGTGGATAAATCCTACCATAGGAGGAAAATGTAGAGTTTATTGGTAGAAAGAGACACGTGGCAAGAGAAATGATTACAAGGGAGGTGGAAAGACACCTACCAAGAGAGAGGATTTGCATGCCCACTTAGTCGCCAAGTTTCCCTGCCTTGAGCTCTCCAATTGATTGAATGAATTAAAACTAAGTGAGGAGGATATTTATAAAACAATCGCACGTGCGGGGTCTAGGAGGTCGCAAGGTCGCAGACTAAGGGAGGTTGCATAAAGTGATATTTAATTATATTGCAACCTAGAGACCATGAGACTCCAAAGTCTTATGGTTTCTTAAGGTCGCAAGGTAAACTAAGTCGCGATATTAGAGGTTAGTAGCATAATGAATGTGCATCCTGGTGACTATGCTTAGTGATCAATGTAGGTCGCAAGGTCGCTACTTTTAGAATTTCATGAGTTGTGCGACTTGGAAAATTTGCGACTTAGCAACTTGGACTAATAGAGTATGTTTGGAAGGGGTCGTAGGTCTCAATTTCAAATCTTAGAGTAATGTTTATATTTGCAACCTGTGACCTAGAGAGAGTTAAGTTTTGAGTTTTACAACTTTAACTTTTCTTAGTTCCTGAGGAAAACTTGACCCACTACCAGGATGTGAAGACTCATTAAGGTGTAGACAAATGAGAGAATCCTAGTAAGGGGGGGCTCAAAAATTTTGAAGGGGTAAAATTTTGGGGTTGTTGCAGCGGCTACAACACCTTTCCATCATAATATCTCTCTAATAAGTACTTCTTCCTGAAGATTCTTTTGAACTCATGCCAACTCAAGTCCTTTGTCTTGATGCCTCTAACACGCTTCACATCTTCACACCAAATATTTTATTTTCCCTTCAAATCGAAAATAACTATCCTGCCTTTCATGTTCTCTGTATAGTCATGCAACTTGAAGAAATTCTTCATCCCAAGTAACCATGCTTCTGCATATTTCAGGTTCTTCATCTCTCCATCGAATGTAGGAGGCTTGGACTTCTTGAACTCATTTGGCAAGTATCCCCTCTCACTCCTCGTGTAAGGATGATATCGATGATGACCATGATGTCTATTTGAACCAAAACTATAATAGAACCCATAACCACTACCTCTCATGTCAGGTGTATCCATCAATATGCCACCTTTGACCGTATCATCCCTATTTGACCTATGGCCTGATCGAGATATGCTACCATATGCCCCATATGTCCTATTCTCTTATCCATAAATGATCCACAGTTGTCCCTGTCTCTACAAATATGATAAGCTTTGAAGGATGACTGCATTGACCTCTGCTTGCTTTTCCTATGCCTTGACAAGTCTTTCTTGTGAGTGAATTATCTTGTCATTATCTGCGTTGCAACTTCTGATTTTTGTCTTTAGATTTCTCAAGGTATTTGCGATGTCAAGAGAGTACTCATCTCTTGGCTGATCATCTGATCTATAAGGAGAGTCACGTGCGCTATAATCCACCATTTTTCTTGTCATATCTAATCTTCTTCCTACAAACATACCATGTCAAATAAACAAATATAAACATAATCAAACATACCTTAGGTAAGTTCAGGGGAGGCTATCTCATCTACAAAAATCAATCCATATTAGCACGATATATATATATATATATATATATATATATATATATATATATATATATATATATATATATATATATATATATATATATATATATATATATATATATATATATGTCATTATATATATATATATATATAATGACACCAACATATCAACCTATTGACATCATGTATTGTAACTCCGACTAGATACATGACAACTATAGCCACTGCAATGCATGCATAACAAACACATTCACAACTTACATGCATGTATAACAATCACATCCCAACCATCCAGTCCAAGTGTTTGATCCTATAAGCTCTTATACAAATATGTAACACAACCCCTCCCACATTTACCCTCTTTTATAATCCCTCTGGGTAAATGTAAATCGGAGTGCCACTATGACATGACCCGACCTCCAAGCTCCAATTATGGAAGTGCGACCAACAAATTGAACAGATACTAACATCCCTCAAGGCTACAGGACACGTAGAGGGCCAAAGGACCACCCAAAGTGAAAAAACATAAGTTGTGGTTGCTTCTCTAACAACTTAACCCCCAACTTCATGCATGACAAGGCCTGGGTGGAGTTATAGGCCTCCAACCGCATGCACAACATTGTCTCCATGTGCTTATAGCCCAAAATCACCAATTCAAAGGGCCAGGCCAACCTTCAAACCACTACCTAGAACTGCTTGTAACTTCCTAGAATAATAAATGACACAATGACAAATATTGAACAAGAACTGACTCAGGACATGCCTAGTCCATAACATACATTTCGTCAAACACATGGAAAACATGTAAGCTACAAGTTATGAATGCATATCTAATCATATTGGTTTGAGATTCATCTAAGAACCACTAAGAAGTCTCTATGCCCTCTCCACATAGTTGCAACAACACTTATTAGTCCATAAATTCATCAACCAATCAATAACTAAACAATTCATGACAAGAGCCATAGATGGTACACATCAAAAATCATGCTTATAACCATAATATTAACCATGACAGAGCAACCATCAAAGCAACATAATAACAAATACAAATGTTCATAGAGTGTAATAGAAAAATAACTCTTATTAACTTATACAACAATATATTGAGCTAAACCAAATATTTTTTTCAGCCAATGTAACCACCCCCTCCCATATTTACCTAATTTCACTAACAAACCAAGGTGAACATGAGACAAAGAGTTACTATGACATGACCTGACCTCCTAGCTCTAGTTAAGTAAGTGGGGCCTACAACTGAGATTTATTGACCACAAAATAACATCCTACAGGGACTACAGATCACCCAAGAGCTAGAGAAACACCCAGGTAATCAATCCCTGAGCTGGAACTTTGTTTCGGTGACGTAGACTCCCAAACACACCCTTGACACTACCTGCATGTAGTTGAAGGCCTCCAACCGCACTCACAAGCCTTTCTCCATGTGGCTGTGACCTAAATTGCAAAGTTTAGTGCATTCAACCCCGAGATTCGAACCACAATTCCATGCCAACCTTGCTCAGAACTTCCTAAGACTTCTTAGAATGATAAATGACATAAGGAGGACACTAAACATACAAAACTTGAACAAGAACTTGAACTAACCAGGTATAACCATGACAATAATTTCGTCAAACATATGACGAACATGTCAGCTATAGTTTATGAATGCATATCTGATCATAGGAGTTTGAAACTTGTCTGAGAATCACTAAGAAGGTCTAATTCCCTCTCATAATAGTTGCAATAACATTTGTTATTCCATGCATTCATCAACCATTCATACATTTGTCAAAATATTTCAAGATCCATAAGAAATACACATCACATAACCAACAAATGACCAACATAGGAACCATGGAAACTCAGCCATAATATCGCCGACATAATTGCTACAAATATACATGAGTCAAATCGAGAAATAACTTTTATTAACATATGAAAATCCCATCCAAGTCAAGGACTTCCATGTATCACTCGACCATATATTGGGATGAACCAAGTCTCTCTTTCATCCAATCACCCTAGTGCCATATTCCAAGCATGAATGTGGGATTTCATGGAATAAGCCAAACAAAACAAAGCCAGGGCTTCCAAAGGCCAAACCACCTTAACCCTCAACCACAATTATTCCACCTCCATGGTTGGACACCACTAATCACCAACCAAATCAGTCTCTACCCAAGTTGTTCAGGGTTCCAGGTTTTAATAACTCAACCCACAACCTTCTAGAGCTCTAGAGCGTTTGTCCAACCCAACTCCAAGGACTAGTAACTCAACCCACTAGGGGCTCTAGGGTGTTTGTCCCAACCTATGCTCTAGGAGTAGTAACTCAACCCAAGTTGTTCTAGGGCTTCCAGAGTGTTTGTTCCAACCCACAACCATAAGGAATTATGAGCACCAATAAAAAAACAATTAAGTGGAAAAACCCACAACACCATGGCTACCAAGGAAATGACAAGGCAAGGCTAAAAACATTGTCAATCCAGGAAAATCTCCATGCCAATGAGAACACACAACTAGAAAACCACATGCATATACCGTGCATCCATAAATTAGGAAGGAAATCACACGTGCAACTTGTTAACTGCGAAGAAATCCAGCTCTAGTTGTTGATCTACTTTTTCCCTTGCGCTTTCCTTCTTTCATTTGCCTTCTTTCTCCAATCCAAGTGAAACTAGAACTCTCCAAGCATGCTCGAAGAATGCTCTAAGTGTGCAAGATTAAGGGAGAATGATATAATGGAAGAGAGGTCAACCCAAAAATTATCAAAAGACTATCAATTGATCCTTAGAAGTTGTTTTATAATTAAGGCCTCTATTTTCTCTTCTCATGCAAATATGTGTCTCTTCACCTTCCTTTTCTCCTATTTTGTCTATTTCATAAATAAAATGCCAATTATGCCTATTTTCCTTTGCCAATGCATTTTCCAATTTCCATAACCATTAATTAATCACCAGTGATACCCATCACTCTGTTTTACCCAACATTCAGCTTGGAATATGTGTCCCATGACCTTGGTCTTGTATATCTTTTACATGAAAAATCAACCAAGGGATGTTACAAACCCCTCCCCCTTGGGGGAACATCATCCTCGATGTTCAATGACACCTATGACCAACAAACCACTAAAAACAAAACATACTTCCCATGGATCTTTATAACATAGCTCGATGCATTATTTACAATGAAATCCTACAAACCATGACCAACATAACAAACATGATAACCATACCACTTACTGGAGCTTTATAACACAACTCGATGCGATATTTACATACATATGCATATATATAAATACATGACCAAAACACAACATGAAACACATATATCAGAGTACATCTGCTTAACCAGCGAATAGAGAAAGATACATAGTCCACATTTGATCAACCATCTCCCATGTATCTTCATGAGGCCCAAAGTGATTCCACTGCACTTTAACTTGCTCGATTGCTTGATTTTGGAGCATGAGCATCTTTCACTGCAAAATGCATTGAGGTTCTGGCTAGAATTATCCTTATGCTTCCACCTGCAATATAGACCAACCAATCACATGATCAACATCCTTCACGTATCTTTTAAGTAATGAAACATGGAAAACATCATGGACTTTCATTATTGGAGGAAGTGAAAGTCTAATCCTCTCAAGGATATTGAAAGGCACGAAATACCAAGGTGTCATCTTGGCACATGATCCAATCCTCAAGGTTCTTTTCTTGGGCTTAATGTGCAACTACACATGCTCTCTAACTTGAAAATCCTTACATACCTTGTGTTGATTTGCATAACTCTTCTGCCTATCCTATTTTTCCTTTAGGTTCTTCTTGATAACCTACGTTTCTTGTTCCATCTCTGCCAACATATTTGGTCCAATCAATACCTTGTTCACTAGATCACTCCAACTGATGGGAGCAATACAACTATGCCCAAATGGACTCATCTTCAAGGAATCCTAACCCATTACTATATGAAAACCAGTGGAAGATACTCTTCCCACTTCCTATGTTGATGCATGACATACATCCTCAACATGTCCTCAAGAATCATGTTGACCCTCTTTGTTTGTCCATCTGTCTATGGATGATAAGTTGTACTAAAAGCTAATTTTGTACCCAAACCTACAAAAAACTCTTTCCAAAACCTGGAAGTGAACTTGACATCTTTTTCTAACACAATATTCTTAGGAATACCATGTAACCTCACTATCTACCTGATGAAAATTTGAGCTACCTCACTAGCTGAATTCATAGACTTAACTGCAATGAAATGAGCCACCTTACTTAACCTTTCAACCACAACCCTGATAGAATCATGTTGTTTTGATGTACTCAGAAAACCTATAATGAAGTCCATGAAAATGACCTCCCATTTCCACTATGGAATCAAAATCAGCTGCAATTAACCACCTGGATGCTTACACTCTACTTTTACTTGATCTTACAACAGACTCAGCCACCTCTTTCTTTAAGTTCGACCAATGATAGAACTTCTCAGTTGTTGTCAATGTATTTTGATATCTCGGGTGACCTGAATATGAATTAACATAAAATTCCCTCAAGATAAGCTTCTTGAGCTCACTGTCATCTGACACATAAATCATGTTTCTGAATTTGACCAAGCCATATGTTGTGATATGAAAATCCACATCCTAATCATCTGTACCCTGTTGTTGTAACTTGTGCCTAAGTTGTTGGTACATGTCATCATGTTGTCCTGCATGCAAGATCCGCTGCTACAAGTCTATCCCATAAGAACTCATTGTTGCAATGTTATTCACCTACACTCTTCTACTAAGAGCATCTGCAACCCTGTTCTCCTTTCCCCTGATATACCTAATCTAAAATTCATACTCACTAAGCATAGCCAACCACCTAGCTTGCCTGGCATTCAGATTAGGTTGGTCAAACAAGTACTTCAGTCCACTATGATTACTCATCAGAATAAACCTCTTGCCAAGAAGATAATGTCTCCGCATCTTCAATGCATGAATGATATATTCTAACTCAAGGTCATGAGTCACGGAGTTTTTCTCATGCTCATTTAGTTTCCTTAAATCGTAACATACCACTTGTCCTTCCTGCATCAAGACTCCATAAATTCCTCTCTTATAAGCATTTGTATACACCACAATCTCTTTATTTGGATCTGCAATTTTCAAAACCAGTGTATTTGTAAGCAAATACTTCAATTGCTCAAAACTAGTTGAACATTCCTCTCTCCATTCAAATTTATTTCCTTTTCGCTACAAGGATGTAATATGATAGGAAATCCATGAGAAGTTCTTGATGAACCACCTGAAATAACCTGCTAGTCCCATGAATGATCATACCTCATCTACATTCCTAGGAGTTGCCCACTCAGCTTTGATATTTTCTACATCCATTGCTATCCCCTCCTTGTAAACCACATTCCCCAAGTAATGAACTTAGGTCTGAAAGAAAATGCCCTTACTAAGTTTGGCATACAACCGATGCTCTCTTAGCAATTTCAACACTGTTGCTAAGTTTTCTGCATGCTCTTCCTCATTATTAGAATATACTAATATGTCATCAACGAATACTATCACAAACTTATCCAGATAAGGATGCAACATATTATCCATCAAACACATGAAAGTAGTTGGAGCATTAGTCAAACCAAAAGGAAATACAAAAAGTCATAATTCCCATACCTGGTACAGAAAGCAGTCTTGTAAATGTCCTCTTCTTTGATGTGTACCTGATGATACCCTGATCTCAAATCAATCTGTGAGAACACTTCTGCTCCCTTCAATTGATCAAACAAGTCATTAATCCATGGCAAAGGGTACGTATTCTTAATCGTCACCTTATTCAACTGCCTGTAATTAATACACAACCTGATAGTACCATCCTTCTTCTTCATAAACAATATTGGTGCACCCCAAGGTGACACACTTGGCCTAATGTATCCATTGTTGAGAATTTCCTTAAGTTGTAACTTCAATTCCACTAACTCTAGAGTGCTCATCCTGTAAGGTGCCTTTGATGTTGATGTTGCTCCCAACATCAACTCAATAGAAAATTCCACTTCCCTATGAGGTAATAACTATGAGATCTCTACTGGAAATACATCCTGAAGCTGCTACAAAACCATATACCTCTTCAAGACTTCAGCATCCTCAACATCCTTCCCTTTATCACTAGAACTATGAACTGCAAACAATACACACCCTTTCCTACTACTGTGCTTTGCCTGCATAGTTGTAACCATTCTCACTAACATAGGCTTCTTCTTACCCTGCATAATTCTCTTCTCTCGATCATCATCCAGGCACTCAATGGTCTTATCATATCAATCTATCTTAGTCTTGTGAATGTACAACCAATCCATACCCAACAACATATTGTATGATGATGCAGGAGCATTCAGCGCAAGGAAAATCATTGTAATTAGTAGACATAGGGGGTCATGTGTTTTGGGAAATTAGTTTCCTAAGTCTCAAGTCAATTTAATATTTAGGCCTTAAGTGTGATTTAATTAGATGCTCTCAAAACAAATAAATGAGAACATGAGTAGCTCCACAATCCTAGGAGCAAGGGAGAGCTTTTAGGCATAAAAGGGAGAATAGATGTGGACCATTGAGTGATAAGGAGGCTTTTTTGTTTTAAAATAGAGAAAAGATAGAATAAAGTCTCAAGGAGGCTTTTCTGCCATGTATGCATGCATGTAGAGCTTTAGGCTTTTGTTAGAGGATTGATCGAACCTTCAACGATCTGATCCAATGTTTTCATATATATATGTATGTAAGCCTACGGGTAGAGGGAGAGGCCACAAATATTGAGAATCAGGCCTCTGTGTGTGCGCGAGACCGAGGAGTCTCGGATGTAATCTTTCTTTTAAATAAATATATGCAAGATTATTTTACTGTCTGTGTCATGATGCTTAAGAAGTAATTTATGTGTGAATTACTTGTGAATTCGTAGGCTCTACCGTAGGTTACAGGCAGAATTCTGAACACAAGGGAGCGAAGATGATTCAGAGTAATCATAGAGGGATCATTGAATCCAAGTGAGAGGCATAGTTGCCTTGGAGAGGAGTTGTGAAGCAAGAATTCGCTAAGGAATCCAACGCGGAGAAAGCTGAACAACAGAAGCATAAGGCAGAGTTTGAATGACACTGCACGAAAGAACATGAGTGGAGAAATCGTATTGATCCACTTGAAGGGCCAAGAGTTACTTTGAAGTAACAACAATTAGAGGAGCAAGTGAAATAAAGCCAGGAGGGAGAGTGGTGTAGTAGAAGCGTTGAAGGATCAGAACCTTCAAAAGAATCAATCACCAGAGAATTGAAGAAATAGCAGAGGAATTCCAAGTAAAAGGAATTGCGGGGAAGTGTAAAGCGACGCTCAGCAGCTGTTATATCTCATAGATCAACGACTGAGATTTAATCGCATCGGCGGAAGACCTTTTAAAGGGATTGGAATGAGCCTCAGAGAATTGTGAAGGGCGAGCAGCGATATCGGCGATCGGCGGTGGCTACATATTGGTAATCGGGAGACCGGGCTATCGAAGAAGGCAGTGTAAAGACACAGACCCGACGGAGGTTATAGTGGCACATTTATAATATTTGATATCCATAAGGAGCGGAATTCCTTTATATTCCCAATTGATTAGTATTTCGATAGTTATATGGTGCGACCCTTTATAACGTGAAAGTATGTGTTAACCGATCCGATAGTCGGAGATCGGAGTCGGGGGAGGAGTGACCACGTATGTGGTAAAGCCGGAATATAGCCGATATGCGATTGCGATGAGGCTTTAGCCTCGGGTTCTATGCAGAACCGTATAAAGGAGGAATAAAGCAGATTTGTGTGGAATTCCTTTGAGAAAGGATTTTACTGGGAGATTAGCGCCAATATATATATATATATATATATATATATATATATATATATATATATATATATATATATATATATATATATATATATATATATATATTGAGGTTGTGAAGGGTTTTGATTGCAGTAGAAAGGTTCAGCGGGGTGATAAAGTTCCTATACACAGGAACTGATGAATGGACCACTTGACCATTTATGGTCTGTAGATTTAACTCCATTGAGGAGTTAAATATCCTAGGACAGTTGTGAATGCATTTTTGTGTTGAATGCATATTGTGGGTATGTGCAGGTGGTGTAGCCCTGCACCATTAGTGGTATCAGAGCAGAAGTTTGTATTAGAGTAGAATGGATGTCAAAGCAGAATTACTATTAGAGCATATTTGTAATCTGTAAAAGGAGAACTTTTGAAGTTCTTGGAAGACTGTAGCAGTTCCAGTAGAGGACCTGGAAACCAACCAGAGGACAATCCATTCAAAGTGTAGAAGAATGGGTGAAACAAGATCCTGTTGAGATCTTGAAGGTATGTTCTGTTTTAAATTAAGAATGTGTGTTTTTATACTAATGCACAGGTGATAGCAAGAGAAGTTGTGAGAGAAGAACTAGATGAGTTCTTGAAGACAGACTAAGGAGAATACTCTGATAGAAAAGTGGCAGTGAACCTGAAGAATCCAATAAGAATTTGGACAAAGAAGACAACTGAAGCATTCTCAAGATTGCAGAATCCTAGAAGGAGCAAAGGTGTTGCTCAAGAAGGAGAGGTTCCAGACAAGGGACCCGTGCTTACCAAAAGACTGAGTGAGGAGAGCTTAGTGAGGTAAGATTGCAGCCAGGAGGACTAGCTGTTGCAGAGGCTTGTTGCAAAGGAGCTCATGAAGACAGAAGAAAAGAATATGACTACTAATAGTCATAACAGAGGTTCAGAGAGAAGCCACAGTAGAGGATATAAGAAAAAGGATGCCAAAGCAAATGGCAAGAAGATGAGTCAAGAAGAAATTGACAAAGAGTTTGTTGAATTAAAAGAACAACCCAATGCATTAAGGAGAAGGCTTGAGGAAAGCCAGAGACTAGGTTGAGTCTTGAGGAAGAAGCCAATAGAATGGCATGAGATGCAGAGAAGGCTGCAGCAAAAGAAAGTGAAGTGGTTAAAGGGAAAACTCAAGGAAGTTGAGTTAGAAATGGAAGAATCCATTTGTGAACCAGAACAAGGAGAATTTATGGGAGATAGTGAAGATGAAGACTTGAAGACTGAAACTTCAAGTAAGGCTGAAGGGTCACATAGTTTTAAATATAACAATTTGTTTATGTTTGCATGTGAAGGACAATTGGTTGATATTGTCATGAAGAAGGAAAAAGACCAGCATAATCAAAATTCTGTTATGGAAGAAGATGAGGTAGATAGATCTCATATACAACTGGTGGAAGATGTCAAGCAACCAAGTGAAGGGCTTGAGGAGATTGAAGAAGAGACTATCAAAGAATTTCTGAATCATATGAATGATTTAGAACAACAAAGAGAAATGATGTTTGAACCATCAAGTGAGACCATAGGGTCTTATATTTTTAAAATGGATAGTTTGTGTATGATAGCAGATATTGCAGGAGAAAAGCAGCCATTTGAAGATATCTTCAGAGAAGATAAACAACAAGGGACTGAAGGCAAACTTGAGGAAGAGACTATGTTAGCTGAAAACATAGTAAAGGATCATCAATTCACTATGATGATAGGCATAGTGGAGATAGCCATGGAAACTATTGAGATAGACAGTAGGGAAGAAGAACATCTACTGAAAGATGTTAAGGAAGAGGAAGTCTATGGGAAAGACTTAGCAAAGAGAAAAGGAACACTAACAAAAGAGTGTTTTGAAGAGGATGGACAGTCTTTTGAAGATGTCGAAAGTCTGGAGGAGTACTCTAGGAGAACAGAGTATGATGGAGAAGACCTCTTGAAGGAGGGAAGTAGTGATTTGCTACAACAGAAAGACCTTGAGATTACAAGGGTCAAAGGAAGACAATATTTTAATACTGTAACACAGCATGTGAAGGATGAAGCTGGAAGAAGAGATCATTGTGATGAAGTGCTTGTTAAGTGTGAAGAGGAAATTAAATTGCTGGAGAAATTGATACGAGAACCTGATGGTAGAACAGAAGCTACAGTTATAGTTTCTGAAGAAGAAGATGTGTCTCAAGTAGCCATGGAGACAGGAAGGTGTAATAATTTGTTTGCAGGTTCATTAAACAACATGAATGAGTATGAGTATGTGATCAAAGAGATTGAGTAGAGGTTGTTTGAAGATGGTAAAGAGGCAGTAGGAATCAAACAATTTCAAAGTGAAGATAATCAACAACAGGTTAAGGGAGAAGAAGTTCACTACTGTGAACCCAAGCAGGAAGACATCATTAGAACAGATAATGTAGAAGAGAGATTACCAAACAGTCTCATGAATTCTGCTAAGAATTCGAATCAACATACTGATGTGTTGACAGAGGAGAAGGAGAAAACAGAGCAACAAACTAAATTGTTGCCAAAGGAAGATAAGGCACAATAGCCTTATGTTTTTAATTTTAACAAGTGCTTTGTGAATGCAGGTTTTGTTGCAAATGTTGGAGGAGATTTGGCACAAGTGAACAGTCAAAGAAGAGAATTCTCTGGAAGAACTCAATCCATGTAATGGAGAAATTAAATTGCTGGAAAAAATGTTGAACAGTCGTGATTCAGTTATGAGAGAGGGTAAGGATGATAGGGAGGCAACAAGTAAAGAAAAAATGGTAGCAAGCAAACCAAAAGTTGGAGCAAATAAAAGAGAAGTCAGCATAGAAGTCACAACAAAAGTTGAAGCAAGCAAAGCCAGCATAGAAGACAACAACAATAACCTAAAACAAAGAGAAAGAGATAGAAATACAAAGTAGAAAATGGACCAGCCCAAAGATATGCTGGACATAGAAATTGAAGAAATATGGCAGCAGATGATGAATCAATCCAGATGGAGGAAAATGGTAGCAGCAACAAGCAAGATCAATCAGAACTTGAATCTGATTGACAGGAAAAAGAAAATGGAGCAAAAGATAGTAGAAGTGCAGCGACAACAAAGGAATAAAGCATCTGGACAGCTACAGAACAAAGTGTGGGATCCAGGAAGACCAAGACCAGAAGACACATGATCAGGAGATCATGAATATTTTCTACTTTGGGAGTCTGATGCAGGAGCATTCAGCCCAAGGAAAATCATTGTAATTAGTAGACATAGGGGGTCATGTGTTTTTGGGAAATTAGTTTCCTAAGTCTCAAGTCAATTTAATATTTAGGCCTTAAGTGTGATTTAATTAGATGCTCTCAAAACAAATAAATGAGAACATGAGTAGCTCCATGATCCTAGGAGCAAGGGAGAGCTTTTAGGCATAAAAGGGAGAATAGATGTGGACCATTAAGCGATAAGGAGGCTTTTCTGTTTTAAAATAGAGAAAAGATAGAATAAAGTCTCAAGGAGGATTTTCTGCCATGTATGCATGCATGTAGAGCTTTAGGATTTTGTTAGAGGATTGATCGGACCTTCAACGATCTGATTCAATGTTTTCATATAGATATATGTATGTAAGCCTACAGGCAGAGGGAGAGTCCACAAATATTGAGAATCGGGCCTCTGTGTGTGTGCGAGACCAAGGAGTCTCGAATGTAATCTGTCTTTTACATTAATATATGCAAGATTACTTCCTGTCTGTGTCATGATGCTTAAGAAGTAATTTATGTGTGAATTATTTGTGAATTCGTAGGCTTTGTTGTAGGTTGCAGGCAGAATTCTAAAGGACACAAGGGAGCGAAGATGATTCAGAGGAATCATAGAGGGATCATTGAATCCAAGTGAGAGGAAGAGTTGCCTTGGAGAGAAGTTGTGAAGCAAGAATTCACTAAGGAGTCCAGCGCAAAGAAAGTTGAACAACGGAAGCAGAAGGCAAAGTTTGAATGACGTTGCAGGAAAGAATACAAGTGGAGAAATCATATTGATCCACTTGAAGGGGCAACAGTTACTTTGAAGTAACAACAATTAGAGGAGCAAGGGCAAAATAAATCCAGGAGGGAGAGTGGCACAACAAAAGCATTGAAGGATCAGAACCTTCAGAAGAATCAATCACCAAGAATTGAAGAAATAGCAGAGAAATTCCAAGTAAAAGGAATTGCGGGGAAGTGTAAAGCAACGCTCAACAGCCGTTAGATCTCATAGATCAACGACTAAGATTTAATCGCATCGGCAGAAGACCTTTTAAAGGGATTGGAACAAGCCTCGAAGAATTGCGAAGGGCAAGCAACAATTAATCGTGGACCGGTGGATCGTGGCCAGATCAACAGCCACGATTAAATCACATATCGACGATCAGACACGACAAGGGTCAGTTATAAATGCATATGCGATATCGCCAATAGTGATATCGGCAATCGACAGTGGCTACATATCGCCGATCGTGACGCTAGACTATCAGAGAAGGCAGTGTAGAGACACGGACCCGACGGAGGTTATTGTGGCGCATTTATAATATTTGAAATCCGTAAGGAGCGGAATTCCTTTATATTCCCAATTGATTAGTATTCTGATAGTTATATGGTGCAACCCTTTATAACGTGAAAGTATGTGTTAACCGATCTGATAGTTGGAGATCGAAGTAGGGGAGGAGTGATAACCACGTATGTGGTAAAGCCGGAATATAGCCGATATGCAATTGCAATGAGGCTTTAACCTCGGGTTCTATGCAGAACTGTATAAAGGAGGAATAAAGCAGATTATACATACATACATACATACATACATACATACATACATACATACATATATATATATATGGATTGAGGTTGTGAAGGGTTTTGATTGCAGTAGAAAGGTTTGACGGGGTGATTAAGTTCCTATACACAAGAACTGATGAATGGGCCACTTGACCATTTATGATATGTAGATTTAACTCCATTATGGAGTTAAATATCCTGGGACAGTTGTGAATGCATTTTTGTGTTGAATGCATACTGTGGGTATGTGCGGGTGGTGTAGCCCTGCACCATATGATCCTAATGGAAGCACATTTAGATGCACTGATGTAGACATATCGTTCAACTCAAATGCACAAGATCTTACCCAATGATGAGCTCTTTTCTTGGTACCTGCAGCCAATTGCACCAACCAAGACTCTGCATGCACCTCTTTATTCAAGCAACACTTACCCACCAGGCCACGTATGATATAACTATAGTTATATCTAGGGTCAATCAAAATGTAAACAACTTAATCACAAATCTTACCTTCCATATCAATAATAGATGCCTAATGATCAACCTGCCTATTATCCAATGTTGCATAAATATGAGGGATACTCTATGCAACAACCCCAACTGTTTGTGCCTCTTAACACTATAAATCTACGGTCTGCCACCCTGATGTTGTGGACAATCTCTCCTGTGATGATCCTTTCCACAAGTCCAACACTGGAAAGGCTTCCTGCCATCACCCTTATTCTACTCCTCAAAATGAAATCCCTGTCCTCTTTCAGTTGCATTGAACTTATTGTGTGGCACTACATTCTCCTTTTCATATGTATCCTAAGGTTTTCCTCTCTTCTTAGCCACTTTCCTTTATTCTTCTCACTACGTTTCCAATCTTGCTTAGACTAAGTCTTGCGCTTTGAATTCTCATAACAGTGCTTCAACTTTATGATGGCTTCCTCCAACAATCTAGAGTCATCAAGCTCAATCATGTCTTTGAATGATACTAGCAACCCACTGATGAATGTCTAAATATTTTCTTTCTCCTCCTTAATATAAGGCACATAACTCAAAAACTCTAAGAATGTGCTAGTATACTCCTCATCGGTCATAGATCCCATATTCAACTCATAAAACTCCTTTTCCCTGTCATCATAGTATCTTTCAAATAGATACTTCCTGAAAAGTCTCTCAAACTCACTCCAAGTAAGATCCTCTTCTCGAATGCCACTAATTCTCTTCACATATTCCCACCAAATGTCTACTTTTCCTTTGAGATTGAAAATAACAATCCTGAATTTCATATTTTTTGAATAATCATGCAATTTGAAAAATTTATTCATCCCAAGCAACCAATCTTTTGCATCTCATGACTTCTCCGTTTCTCCATCAAATGTAGGAGGCTTTGCTTTCTTGAACTCCTCTATAAAGTACTACTTCTCACTCCTCCTATATGGATGGTGGTGGTGATGATGATGATCTATCTCTGAACCAAAAATAGAATAGAACCCACGATCATTACCCCTCCTATCAGGTATATCCAAGAACCTACCATCTCTAGTTGTGTACTCATTGTCAAACCCATATCTTGATTGAGACCTGTTTCCATATGCCCCATTGGTCCTTTCCTCCTATCCATGACTGATCCTAAGTAGTCCATGTCTCTACAAATCTGATAGACTTGAAGGATGACTGCATTAACTTTCGATTTTTTTCCCTATGCTCTAGCAAGTCTTTCCTATAATTGAATGATCTTGTCATTATTTGCCTTACAACTTATTGTCTATGCTTTCAAACTTCTGAATGTATCTACTATGTTAAGGGAGTACTCATCGCCATGTTGTTCATCTGATCAGTAGGGAGAATCAAATGAACTGTACTCCACCATTGATCTTCTTCTTCCTGCAAGCATATCATGTTAGATAAACCAAATATAAACATGATCAAACATACCTCAGTGAAGTTAAGGGGAGGTTATCTTGTCTGCACAATCAATTTGAAGTATCAAAACATATGTATATATAATGAAATCAATGTATCAATCATATCAACATCAACATCATCAACCTCTACATGATGACATGAATAAAAAAATGACTATCACAATGCATGCATAACAACACATAGGAAACTGGCATGTATGCATGACAACACACATTATGCCCATCCAGTCCAAGTGCTTGAACTTGGGAGCTCTTATACCAATCTATAACCACCCCCTCCCACATTTACCCAATTTCACTGGCCCGCGATAGTAAACATGAGATGAAGAGTTACTATGACATGACCTAGCCTCCTAGCTCCAGTTAAGGAAGTGTGGCCTACAACTGAGACTTACTGACCGCAAACTAACATCTTACAGGAACTACAAATCACCCAGGAGATGAAGAAACACCTTAGGTGGTCAATCCCTAAGCTATAACTTTGTTTCAGTGACCTAGACTCCCAACCACACCCTTGACACTACTTGCATGTGGTTGAATGCCTCCAACCACACTCACAAGCCTTGCTCCATGTGGTTGTGACCTAAATTTCTCAGTTCAATGCTTGCAGTCTCGAGATCTGACCCACAATTCCAGGTCATCCTCTAGAACCCTGCCCAATACTGCCTGAGACTTCTCAAATGATAAATTGCATAAGGAAAATGCTAAACATACAAAACTTGAACAAGAACTTGACCTAACCAGGCCTAACCATGATAGTCATTTCATCAAACATATGGTGAACATGTAAGCTACAGGTCATGAATGCATATTTGATCATAGGAGTCTGAAACTTATCTGAGAATCACCAAGAAGGTCTAATGCCCTCTCATAATAGTTGCAATAACATTTGTTAGTCCATGCATTCATCAACCATTCATACATTCATCAAAACATGTAAAGAGCCATAAGCAATATACATCACATAACCAACATATAACCACAAATAACTAGCATAGAAACCATGGCATCTCAACCATAATATCGCCAACATAATTGTTATAAATATACATGAATCAAGTAGAGAAATAACTCTTATTAACATATGAAAATTCCAACCAAGTCAAGGATTTCCACGTACCATCTGACCCTAGTTTGGGTTGAACCAAGTTTCTCTTTCAACCAATCACCCGTGTGCCATATTCCAAGCATGAATGTGGGATCTCATGGAATAAACCAAACAAAACCAAGCCAGGGCTTCTAGAGGCCAAACCACCTCAACCCTCAACCACGGTGAGTCCACCTCCATGGTCAGACACCACTAATCAACAACTAGATCGGTCTCTACCCAAGTTGTCCAAGTCTCTAGGAACTAGTAACACAACTCACAACCTTTGAGGGCTCCGGGAACTAGTAACACAACCCACAACCTTTGAGGGCTCCAGGAACTAGTAACACAACCCACAACCTTTCAAGGCTCCAAAGCATTTATCTAACCCAATTTCAGGGACTAGTAACTCAACCCACCAAGGGCTCCAAAGTGTTTGTCCCAAACTAGGCTGCAAGACTAGTAACTCAACCCACGTTGTTCCAGGGCTTCTAGAGTGTTTGTTCCAACTCGCAACCATAAGGAATTATAGGCAAAAACTGGAAAATAATCAAGTGGAAAAATCCACAACACCATGACTATCCAGGAAATGGTAAGGCAAGGCTAAAAGCACTATTAATCCAAGCAAATCTCCATGCTAATGACAACACACAACCAGAAAACCACATGCATATACCATGCATCCATAAATCAACAAGGAAATCACACATGTAACATGTTACCTGCAAAGCAATCCAATTGTAGTTGTTGATCCACATCCTGTTCCCTTGTGCTTTCCTACTTTCCTTTGCCTTCTTTCTCCAATCCAAGAGAAACTAGAATGCTCCAAGAATGCTCTAAGTGTGAAAGAGTATGAGAGAGTGAGAGAATGGAAGAGAGCTCAACCCAAAAGTTGTCACAAAAGGCTAGCAATTGATCCTTAAAAGCCTTTTTATCATTAAGCCCTCTATTTTCCTCATTTTCCTATATTTTCTCTTCAATTTCCCTCTCATGCAATTATGTGTCTCTTCACCTTCATTTTCTCCTATTTTCCTTTATTTCATAAATAAAATGACAATTATGCCTCTTTGCCTTTGCCAATTTCCATAGCCATTAATTAATCACTAGTGATACCCATCCCTATGTTTTACCCAACATTCAGCTTGGAATACATGTCCCATGACCTTAGTATTATACACTTTTTACATGGAAAATCAACTAGGGGTTGTTACAACCAATCAACCCCGTGCCATATTCCAAGCATGAATGTGGGGTCTCATGGGATAAACCAAAACATAAACAACCAAGGAAATCCATAATTTAAACCACCTCCACCTTCAAATTACCGCGATCTCACCAAAACAAGTCAAGAGATCACAAAACCAAAACAAGCTTGGATTAATCAGAATTCCTTCACCATCCCTTGGGGAATTTTCCTGTCTCCACCCACCAGTCAAGGGATTCCCATAGAAAACTATCTCCACCCATAACACTTGGGAATTTTACTGAGACCACCTCACCCAAATCCAAAACCTTCCGACAATCCAAAGCTCAACCATAAATGAATCCCATCACACCATGACTATCCAAGAAATGGCAAGGAAAGGTTGAAACCATTGTCAAACCCAACAAAACCCATGCTAATGACAAGAAATGAACTAAATAAACAAATGCATGTACCATGCATTCACACCTCAGCTAGGAAATTACACATGCAACCTATTATCTACAAAATCTTCATGTTGGAGCTATTGATCCAACCTTCTCCTTGTTTTCATTTACTTTCCTTGGTTATCCCTTTCCTTCCTTTGCTTGCTTGCTTGCTTTATCCTTTTGGTGCTCTTCTCTCTCTAAAACGAATTCCAAATCCAAACTGGTTCTCTGATGCCTTTTTATTATTGATGTCCCCTTTTTCTTCATTTTCCTTAATTGTCCTAATTTCCCACTCATGCAAATATGTATCTCTTCACCTCCCTTTTCTCCTATTTTCCTTTAGTTTCATAAATAAATGCCAATTAATGTCTCTTTGCCTTTCTCCATGCCTTTTCTGATTTCCTTAGCCATTAATAAATCGAAAGTGATGTCCACTATAGTGCTTTCCCCAACATTCAACTTGGAATACATGTCCCATGACCTTGGTCTTATTTTGCCTTTATTAACCTTTATTACATGAACTTTTAACTTAGGGATGTTACAGACAGTTTTTCAGTCCCACTTCCATAACTAGAGCTTGGAGGTCCGGTCATGTCATAGCGACACTTGTCTCATGTTTACCCTACCAGGCTTGTGAAATTAGGTAAATGTGGGAGGGGTCGTTACAACCTTAATATTTTCCAATATGTCATTGAGAATAATAACTTATGCAAAGAATGGAAACAATCTTCAAGGAAACTGACATTAATTTAAAAGGTTGTAAGTCTCAGGTGCAAAACTCACCAATGTGTTATTGAAAATGATTACATATGCTAAGAATAAAAACAATCATCTGGAAAATGGATATTACTTTCACAGAACTATCCTTGCGACAATTGATATTTATAAAAGGACTATTTGTGCAGTGAATCGAAGCAATATTTCACCAGTTGTCATCTACCTCAAAGAATTCTCTTCGAGATAACAAACCACCGTTTTGGGGCTCAAAATTCACCAATATTAACTAAACATGAGTGTAGATGATGCCAATCAAAGCACTCTTTTGTCAATTTACATTTATTTCAAGGAATGTTTGTTGAGATATCAACCCACAAGTTTCCTGTTCGAAATATACGAAATTCTTGAAAATCATTACTTGTGCTATGACTCCAAGCAAGCTTCTAGTATATAAACATTTATTCACAAAATTTTCATCACTATAACAAGTTGTAGGTCTCAAGTTCTAACTTCGCCAATGCTTCCTAAAAATTCTTATTGTACTCCAAACTTTTAGTAGAGTAACATTAATTTCACAAAATGCACATCATGATGCCAGGTCACAGGTCTGAGGTTCAAACTTATTCACTCTGTCAAGCTAGAATATTGAAACCTTGCCCTACTAGTATTAACTTAATCATGAGCTCCAAGAGAAGCGTAAAGAAAGGTGGTTTTACGTGGTTGAGGGATCACATGAGCCGTTGGAAGAGGCAATGGCATGTGAGCTCAAACTGCAATTCATCCTGCCAATACCAAACAAAATGACCTCTATTACTTTTGCAAACAACCTAATGCGTGTTCTGAAACCTTGTCCCCTTACTTTATTACAGAAATTTCGGCCTCTTTTAGAACAAATACAAGACCTTCTCCAACAAATAGAACAAATCTCCAAGCTCATCCTCCTTTTAGGAAGCCTCAACCTCCTCAATTTCTCTTTGGCCTAGCCTATTCAACTTTTTCCACACCTCAAAAGCGAGTTATAGACCCCATATAATAAATCTCTATTGAGACACCGACAACATGCAAATGAACAAAGTTATCAATACTAGGGCACATACCAGATTGCAGGCAACACTCTTATGCCTGCAGTCAGCCCTAGAAACAAAATCATAACTTGCTTCTAGACATAACTCTCGCAAGCTCGACTTCTATAGAACAAATAACCTTCTCTTCTAGGCTATGTCTTTCCTTCTAGGGCTAATCTTTAATGGCTACTCCTTAACAAGCTCTGATACCATGTCGAATTTTATACAAAGATTCATAGTAGAAAATAATCTTCTGATCTAATAATTACTACCTAATGACCTTCAAACAATTTATCTAATGGTACTAATATCATTGAGCAATTATATACAAAATATTTCAACAGTAAATGAAACAGAAACAATAAAAATCATAAAGAGACAATGATGCACAATAGAGACAACAAATTTTCCTTGGGAAACCCAAACTTAGGAGAAAACCCAACAACTTTTCTTCTAGGAGAAATTATTCTTCAACAAGGTTTACAATTTTAGATTGTTTAGAAATCCATGCCAAAAATCCAAGTCCAAACTTTTGTCAAATTTGTCCTCTATCTACTTCCATGTGTGGCTATTATAGAAGAGAGATGATGATGAGTGAGTGATTAAATGAAGTGTCACATCATGTATATATATATACAAATTGAATGGGTGAATTTTACCAAGGGACACACACTTTCATGGTGTGGCCAACTTGACTTCTTGAGCTTGCATGATGCCCAAAATAAAATTTATTTTATTTTTATCTTCTTGAGCCTGCGTGACGCCCAAAATAAAATTTATTTTATTTTATTTTCCATAATTCTTCTAGGCTGACTTAGGAGGCCTCTTGGCATGTGGGAATACCTCCTGATGCTAGATAAAAATCAATAGTTAGGCTAGGTGAACCTTCTCCAATCCTCCAATGGAAGGTTCCATTCTCTCCTTTTTGATGGTTCCTTCTCTTCTTCTCAAGAAGTCAACAAACTCTTTAAATGTTAAAGGCTTGCCAATGGGTAACGGTGTATGCCAAGAGCTTGATAGTTTCAATGCACTCTAATAATATTTGGCCAACATAACGCTACTTAGGCTCTCTACTGCAAATGGTTTTCCGAGGTTGATATTTATAGGCTTTATTCAAGATCTCTTAGAATTGGTTCATTGAATGGAGCTTGATTCCATTGTAGGCTTCTCATGCTTTAAGTGAACTTGATGGAAGTCTTTGAGTGTCTAAGTACTCATTCTCAAACGTGTTAGAGCCCAAATTGGCTTGTTAGAACTTAGTATTTGCCTATTGATAGGATCTCCATGAATTTCCATGATGTTTGTTAAGGAAGCATTTCTTTTTATAATCCACATGGTTGTTGAAGGTATAGTCAAATGGATCATGCAAATCCTGAACTATGAGTTTGCATGAATGGAAAAAGACCTATTATGTAAAGTTTAATCAATTGCTTCTAGGTGGTTGATTAACTGCCTTAGTTAACCTTTGCCTTTATGAATTAATGAAGTTTCCCAATGATTAGCTATGTGAGCAAATTTTAGGTGATAACAATGAGCCCAAAGGACCTAGATCAATCGAGATGATCCAAAAATAGGGCAGTTAATGTAGAAATTTGGCGATAGAATTGCAACTACTCAAGAAATTGAATCTAAATCAAGAGACACAATTCTACTCCATTGCTTCGTGGAAATTAATTCACAATTTAGAACAACATTCACAAACATGCATCAATCACATACACAAGTACACATATTTATCTAGGGGAAACCAACCGGTAAAAACCCCTTAATCATGCTTGTATTAATCAAATGAATGGAGAATGTATTACAATTGCTTGCTTGCTCTGAGCAACACTTGCAAGTGAATAAATCTTCTCTCTGCTCAATGAGAAGCTTTGACCTAGACTTAGTCAATTTCTACCTCCACCTGAGCTCCTATTTCCTTGTGCAAATCCCGAGGAAGTATGCCCCTAATTTTTAGGACTTTTCCTCCAATTGACTGCGTAATTCCCAAGGATTGATCATTGATTGCATGCAACACATGTACACTCAAGACTAGTCTAGAACTGATGTTACATTACCTTAGAATCTCCACCACAGCTGAGGAACTTGAATTCCTTGCATGCACTAGCTATTTTGAGCCAATTGACGAGTTAACTAGATGATCTATGAGTTAGATTGTTGTCCCATTGCACAATTAACCTCCAACTAGTTCTATTGAGTGTTAAAACTAGTCTAACTAAGTACAACATGGAAATACCTGAACTCGATTGCTACAAATTAGCAATCACACATGCATAACTAAACTCCAAGCCCTCTAACTCGAATTTACTGAGCTAACTGAGTGACAAGAGCTATGTCACCTTAGTTAACTGCCTCCAAGTTGTCTACTAATGTGGAAATTTCAAATATTCTCAATTTGACCAAGGCTAAGTTATATTGAGCCTTTTTTGCTACACTTCTCAACAGTTAAATGTTCATCCTAGGAAAAATGCACAAACTTTGAACCCTTCCTCGAGACACAAAGGTCATAAACTACCAAGCCACCAACACAATTTTTCTTTTTCTTTTTGAACCCTCGTGAATCAATAACTCCACTAATAGAATTTTTTTCTACCATGGTGAATTGGTAGTTCATTGGAGTAATTTAGGTGAAGCCCAAAATTAAACCTAGTTGTTGGCTCTATAACACTAAGAGGATATCCAATACCTCATAAGCTAGATATACTAGGAATTTATGACTTAGTAAGAGCCAAGACTCCATGAGGGTGGAGGAGCTTGCTCTCTGAGCCTTATCACAATAAGCCAAAGATGCCCCTCCGTGAGATTTTAAATTGGGTAGATGGAATAACATCCTATCATCCCAACCACTCGATCGTCCCATGAAGAGACTGTAACAACCCAGCTAAATTAATCCATTTTATAAAGTTTTAAACTTTATAATAAAACCAATTGTGAGGAAATTTAAGCTATAAGTATGTTAAGTTTATAAATACAATGTAAATTTAAAAACATATATAAGTTGAAATTTTATAAAATATATAATTACACTTTATAATATATATATATATATATATATATTAAATTTACAAAATATATAATTAAATTTTATAATATAAATGTTATAAAGTATATATATAAATGGAACTTTATAAATATAAATGTTATAAAGTACATATATAAATGGAACTTTATAAATATAAATGTTGTAAAGTATATTAATGGAACTTTATAAATATAAATATTATAAAGTATATAAAAAGGACTTTACAGATTATGTGATGAAATTATATGCTATAATATAAGTAAATGGACTCATGAATATACCATACGATAACCTACCTAAAACGCATGACTGAAACCATTAAACGAGGGCGCGTCCAACCAGCTGAGAATTTATAGCAGAGCGGCTTTGCCAGGAAAGGATCTGAGGGAGTTAAATTGTATGTGGAGGCGTGTCATGAGGAGGAAGAGCGGTGGCCGGAAGCAGGAGGGTGGCCACCGCCATGCCTGCCATTATAAATCGCTATTCTGAACCGATGAAAGGGGGGGTGGGGAAATGGAGCAGTGAAACCAGAGGAGGTGGAGCAGAATTTAGCAGTGACAGAGATTTACTATTGGATGAGCTTTAATCCGACTGAGGTTCTGGGCACGGGGGTCAGTGGGCTTCTGTGAGAAGCTTGCTGGATTGAGCAGCCAGCCTCTGCTCAATCAGGTTGGGTGGAATTGGTCTCCCTGGGTAATTGGAGCAGTAATTGGAGCAAACAGCAGCAGAACAAAACAGCAACAGTATCGACAGCTTCACAGGATCAGCTAGCAGTTCAGGTAAGTGCAAAAATTAAGTTTTAAGCTTCCTGTTTTCCAGTTTGTGAATATTTACATGTTTTCTGTAAATCGAATTCGTTGGGCTTTACACATGGTATCAGAGCCCGTGTTCAAACCTTCGGGACCTCCCAGGCCTACGCTCCTGTACGCTGTGATTTAATTCTGCCAGGATTTAATTCGTTCTGGAATAAGTAGATACGACAGTCTTAGGGTTTGTATCGAACTGAAATGGGGAGTGAATCTTTTCGGATTTCCTCATATTTTTGCGTACCCAAATTCACTGTCATCGTCGCTGCTCGTCTTACGTTTGAGGCCAAGCAATTCAGTATATTGAAGAGTGTGGAGATTTTGGGATGTAAAATCGATCCTCCGGCTTCGAACTTGTCCCCTGCTAACTCAACCATCGCCATTACCGCAGACGTTTTTCTTTAACTGTGACGGAGACGATGATGATCTAAGGCTCAAATCCCACTGACCGGCCGCTCATATAAAAGGAACGAAAAGACAAAAACAGGGTTCAGAATCTTGTATTTGGTCTCTTCTTTTCGTTCACGCCGAATAATTTAGCTCGGTGCTTCCATTCAATCGAATTTGATGGGCACACTATCCTTAAGTGTCCATCACAGTACACCAACCACACGATCCTCCCTCGTCCATCCCTGTCAATCGTTTGTGGTTGGCCATGGCCACAAGTTATTTTGGGTTACGATTTATCCTCTATTATAGTTATAAACGTTGCTGAAATGAATATTCATTCACGTCCACTGGGTGATAACTTATCGTTACACAATTCCAATTTTCTCTCCGCCAACCGCGGGACTCTGGGGGAATTGAAATATTCGAAGCATTTTGGAAGTTTTCAGCAACCTTTATCTGTAATGAAGGATCATCGAATGTTTTGGGATAGAAATTGAGCATGGAAGGAGAAAGCTTTAAATAGCTGCGGAAAAGATGGAGGTAGAATTCAATTATCTGCAGAGCGAGAGGATGCAAAGCAGGTCGATTGCAGCAACGTTTAAAGCAGAAATGTCAAGAGGGGTGAAAAAATCTTTACTATTCGCAACCCAGTCACCGGGTCCAGGTTTAAATCAGCGCTTTATTACGCCACTGATTCCGATGCCGGTTTGGGGTTCGAAACCAGTAAAGAGCGTTACCAATATGACGAGGTATGTTAGGGTTGGTATACGAGGCACTTTCGAGCAAATAATGCGGAGTTTGCCGGTTGCATCCATTAATTCGGTGATGAATGCGGGCACTGCTGCGATTGCCGCGGCGTCTACGGCCGGGGGTTACTCTGCTCCCGCTGCTGTGACTTCCACCATAACGAATGTCGCCATTACCGCCATTGCCATTGCCTCTGGTGCTTGTCTTTCCACCAAGGTTGATTTTCTGCAGCCAAGAGTGCAGGAACAGCCAGAGTCTGTTGAATTGGATGGAGTTGACATCACAGGCTATGGAATTTTCAATGAGGCTAAGGTGCAAAAAGCAGTTACACTTGCAAGAAAAGCACATACTGGTCAGATGAGGAAAACAGGGGATCCGTATTTGACTCACTGTCTCCACACCGGCAAAATTCTAGCTGCACTAGTCCCATCCAGTGGCCAAAGGGCTGTGAATACCATAGTGGCAGGTATACTTCATGATGTCATAGATGATGCTGGAGAAAAGTTGAGAAACATAGAACAGGAATTTGGAGATGATGTTGCAAGCCTGGTTGATGGTGTCTCAAAGTTAAGCTACATCAATCAGTTACTTCGGAGACATAGGAGGAAGAGTGCTGAAAGAGATACATCAGAAAGTGCAGATCTAGCTCCTGCTGAGATAGATAATCTACGAGCGATGCTTCTTGGCATGGTCAATGATCCTCGTGTGCTCCTAATAAAGCTAGCAGACCATTGCACAATATGAGAACAATAGAATTGCGGGAACGATTCTTACGGTTCCAATACGGCATCTGTTCCGAAAGGTTCGCTTTTGGATTCATTTTTATCAAAGTTTTCGTTATTGAATTCATCGATTCCTTCATTTATTTGCGTTCTCGATAAACCCATACTCAAGTTATTGTGATTTATCGTCGTCATCTGCATCATAAAAATTTTGATCTACTTCCTTGGCATTTATTAGACTCGGATCTTGTGTTTGATTCACTGTCTTCACGGATTTCCACACACCTCATAACATTCATGGCTAGCCTATATACAGCCAGAGAAATATCCCCATTTTCTCTTCTTAATCTGCTAAGTAATATTGACGATAATTGCTCCGAAATGACTTCGCTTTCACTGAGCACGTCAGTCAGAATTGTTGTATTGATGTTAAAAACGTTTTCGGGATGATCTTCTCTGAGAGGAGATGCGGTCATTGTTGAATTAAAACTGTGGCATGTAGCTACATGACTCTTTAAAAGAACCAGTGGACACCACAGTCGATTACCTAGGTGATCCATTGGACAGGAATTGACCTATAAACAGTCTTCACATCAATAGTGCTATAAAATTATTAAGACAGTATGCTAAAAAAAAATTTAGTGAGCTAAATACAATCTGGGTAAACATAAAAAGTGTTATTTCATGTTAAGGGGGATTTCTAGATTGCAATGTTGCCTCTTCACGGGTAGCAATCCCAAGCCATCCAAGGAACCGTGTGGCATGTTCCAGCTTGCATGAGGTCTCTTTTTACCTATTAGAGCTTCCATCACTCTCAGATGCCTGCACTTCTCTGCTTAGCTCTGCCTCATGCTTCAGCTGACAGATGCATGGTCCTGATCTCATGGTATGGATTTGATACTTTAACGTGATGTTATAATGTCTAAAGCTGATTGTGAACATGGTAGATACTAAAGCATAATCTAATAGCTCTTCATAGCACCTATGATTTTATTTTACCTCGTAGTATCATGGGGGACACAATTGCCTGTCAAAACATCAATCCTATTAAGTAAAAATGATTTGTTAAATAAAACTGTCAATTCTAAAACTGAACAAAACATGTGATATACAGGAATTATATATGATTCTGTATAAAATTATGAACAAACCATTGATGTGGAAGTATACTTGCCGAAAGCAAAGAAATGTCCACAAAATCTTTACAAGATGCTTACAATTGAAGTAGCCTTTTAGAGTGGGTAAACATTAGCACCATGCAGGCATTGATATATCAGCATGAAATCGAGATTTGATGTAGATATTCTTTATAATACATTAAACATTGGTTGCAAAGTGTACTGCTAAGCATTACTATAGCACACAAAACTCATCTGCAAAACCATTTTTTTTTCATAAATAGTGAGTTTCGCAGAATATAACTTTGATAAGGATATTCTCTAGTCCTATAAATCCCCACGGCTGTCGAAATCCATTGATGGCCGTACGGGTATATATGGGGATGTCAATTTTGAAATCCAGGTTAGTAGGTGTCCCAAGTGTGTCATATGCATGTGTGTATATCAAATATGTGACAAAATTAAAATCAAGAGTCATAATCAAAACTAGTAAAATCTAAAACACAAAAATCATATGATAACAGAAATTATTGTTGAAACCAGAAATATTTCATCAAGAAACAAGATCAGACATCTTAATTTCATTAGCATAGGTACCGTTATTCATTTTCTGGAAATATTCTCCCTTAAGGCAGAAAATCTCTGCCCGGTGCTGACTAGGACAATTTTCCAGATTGGTACTATTAATTAAATTGATCCCAGTTCTTAATTTCCCTCTCATTTCTAAATCAGTTTTGCTTGTCCTCTTATTTTTACAAATCTTTCGTGCTTGAACTCCCGTGTGAAATAGCCAGCATTTTGTTCAGCTCAGTGACACATCATAAAGACCTTGCTTGCGGGCCAAACGAGCAAGCTTGTTAATGCTCCTTGCCTTGTCACCATATCCAAGTTGAGGAATCTGGGTGTTTTGAATTTGAAAAATCTTTAAATGAATTCATTACAGTATTATTCATGTGATTCCTCCATTGAAGCAAATCACATCCCAGACAGAGAAATTATCCCAATTGTTAGGAGTCTATAACCATACTTCTGCATTATTCATACTAGGATAGAATACCCTGCATTAGGACAAGGAGGTCGCGAGACCACCCTCCTTGACCTCGGTACCAGTAAGATCCGCCTAGCGGGTAAAAATAGCAAAACTATACCCGTTTATAAATGTGAAGTTGCAAAGAAAATTGTGTGTTAAAAATTCGGTTATCTGCCTCAATTATATATATATATATATATATATATATATTATTTTGTGTTCAGGGACCATTGCTATGGTAAGGACGTATGAGCGACGACGACGTGACCAGGCAGCATCATCACCATTAATGCCGCCACCGTTGCCATCGTCATCCCAATCACCTTCGTCACCACCAAGGCAACCGTCAACATCAAACGCTCCAACGCCAGAGTTGACTGTGATAATGAACTCTTTGGAAGCCTTATTGGAGACATTAAAGAAAGCAGCTAAGGCTAAAAACAAAGAGGAATTTCAGCATGTAGCCACCAGTTCAGCGGAACCAAATAATTTGGAGCCCAGAAGATTGAGAGAAGAAATCTCTAGAGAGCTTCAGAAAATTAGACTCCCAGAATTTTCGGGAGGTCGAGCTGGTGAACGCGCTGAGGCATGGTTGGAAGGGATGAACCGGTGCTTCAGGTTAAGAGAATATTCACCTTCAGCAAAAACAAAAATTGTCGTGTTTCAACTAAAGGAAAGTGCCTTGATTTGGTGGGGAAATCTGGAAAAGCAGTTGCACCTTACATCGGATAATGTTCCTTGGGAACTATTTGAGGAAAAGTTCCGCACAAAGTATTTACGTCCATACTTTCAACAACAGCAAGCCAAAGCCTTTCATACACTAATTCAGGGAAGTAAAACAGTGGAAGAGTACGAAGTAAGGTTTATGGAGCTGGTAAAATACATTCCCTACTTAGACTCTGATGAACGTCAAGCTGAGCGCTTCATATTTGGGTTAAACCCTCGCATCAGAGCCTTGGTAAGTATGTGGAAACCATCATCTGTAGCCGAGGCAGTCGAATGTAGTCGTTATGCAGAAGAGCACCTTGGAATCAGAAATGAGATAGGGCTAGCAGAACCTTTACAATCAGGATTTCCTGGAAAGACTCCTCGAAACTTTATCAACGGAGGTAGCTCAAGGCCACCTTACGATAACAGGTCTACCTCTAGAAATATTGTAACAAGAGCTCCCATGGCAGTAAACACTATAGCCTCGGAACCATCGAACGCTAGGTCATGGTTATCTCAAGGGACTGCCAGCAGAGGTAGAAATTCGAGAGAAATCGGCATGAGAGGACGAAGCTCGTTCTCTAGAAATTCACGTCCTGAGTCAAGAGGATCAATGCCGCTAAATTGTTGGGGATGTGGGGGACCGCATTTTCAACGGGATTGCCCTGAAGCTTCGTCGAATATGTCGCATTGAACTGGAGAGGGACCAATACCAAACAATCAAGATAATCATAGAATTCATGCAGTAATCAGCAACGACCAAGCAACACATCAACCTACTATAGCGGGATCTTCAGGTATGGATCAAGGGAATCGTAACGGTCGAACCGTTACGTATACTGGAACGTAGAGTTCGACAGCTGAGGAACCGCCAGGTGGACCAAGTTAAGGTCCAATGGGACAAGTATAGTCCTGGATCAACAACTTGGGAAAATACGGAGGACATATGTCAGAGATACCCTAATTTATGTCCATTTTGAAGAACTTTACACTATGTTTAGTATATATTTACTTCACTACAATCAGAGACTCAAAAACATTTTGAATGATTATGGATAAACATGAAATTTTGTGGCATAATATATGTTTAATTCCTGCTGGTACATGGGTACCAAAATAATATATGTTTAATTCCTGCTGGTACATGGATACCAAAATAATATATGTTTAATTCCTGCTGGTACATGGATACCAAAACAATATATGTGGTTTATTTTACTAAATCATAAATTGTTGAAGTAAAGTTAAGACAGTTGAATAAGTTATCCTCTGATAGAAATTAAGATATTATAGATCTGATTTATTTATTCATGTCAATATGATCAATGGGATAGAAATAAGGAAGTGAATACATTCTAGATAAATGTCCAAAGACATGCATGGAATATGGAAAAATATGTTGTACTATAGTATCATAGATTAACTCATAAAGGGATAATAAGTGAGCTACTTGAATATGCTGAGGCACGTTTTACGAATGCATGGATAAGCGTTTGATTGCAGGTAATAGACAGTTACCGGGATGACCACGTGATGACAAAACCTCAGAAAAATTAAAGCTCCAAGTGATTCTATGATAGGGTGTTAACCCTGAGTTCTATTGGGAGGGGTGGAGGTGTTACCCACCGTTTATCCTCCGAACCCTGGAGTCATGGGAGGACTGTGCGAGTCACGCTCCCCTAGACGTGTGATGATGACTGTCGGATGCCTACTAGGGATCAGGTCGGTATAACCGACGTTGTCACCTTAGAGTTTATGAATGGTCGGGTCAGTAAAACTGGCGCCATGGCATACTCCAGTAGAGGACGGATAGGATGGGAGTGGAAGAGATTAGGAAGGATAGGATGATTTGAGGATAGCTTGGGCACCTGGATAGAAAAAGTCATATCCATTAAAACCTTAAACCTAAAACTCTAACTTCGGGACGAAGTTTACAGAAGGGGGGGTGTATGTAACAACCCAGCTAAATTAATCCATTTTATAAAGTTTTAAACTTTATAATAAAACCAATTGTGAGGAAATTTAAGCTATAAGTATGTTAAGTTTATAAATACAATGTAAATTTAAAAACATATATAAGTTGAAATTTTATAAAATATATAATTACACTTTATAATATATATATATATTAAATTTACAAAATATATAATTAAATTTTATAATATAAATGTTATAAAGTATATATATAAATGGAACTTTATAAATATAAATGTTATAAAGTACATATATAAATGGAACTTTATAAATATAAATGTTGTAAAGTATATTAATGGAACTTTATAAATATAAATATTATAAAGTATATAAAAAGGACTTTACAGATTATGTGATGAAATTATATGCTATAATATAAGTAAATGGACTCATGAATATACCATACGATAACCTACCTAAAACGCATGACTGAAACCATTAAACGAGGGCGCGTCCAACCAGCTGAGAATTTATAGCAGAGCGGCTTTGCCAGGAAAGGATCTGAGGGAGTTAAATTGCATGCGGAGGCGTGTCATGAGGAGGAAGAGCGGTGGCCGGAAGCAGGAGGGTGGCCACCGCCATGCCTGCCATTATAAATCGCTATTCTGAACCGATGAAAGGGGGGGGAAAATGGAGCAGTGAAACCAGAGGAGGTGGAGCAGAATTTAGCAGTGACAGAGATTACTATTGGATGAGCTTTAATCCGACTGAGGTTCTGGGCACGGGGTCAGTGGGCTTCTGTGAGAAGCTTGCTGGATTGAGCAGCCAACCTCTGCTCAATCAGGTTGGGTGGAATTGGTCTCCCTGGATAATTGGAGCAGTAATTGGAGCAAACAGCAGCAGAACAAAACAACAACAATATCGACAGCTTTACAGGATCAACTAGCAGTTCAGGTAAGTGCAAAAATTAAGTTTTAAGCTTCCTGTTTTCCAGTTTGTGAATATTTACATGTTTTCTGTAAATCGAATTCGTTGGGCTTTACAGAGACCACTAACAAAATCACCAAATAAAAAAAACAATTTCAAAACTTGCCATGTCCTACAATTCAGCACATGAAAAAAGACAATTACAATTGATTTTTTAAATATAAAATAAAATGAATTTAAAAAAAATACAATTTGTAATTTTCAAAAAATTAATTTTTAATTTGTTTTTTTTAAAGAAATAAAAAAAATAAATTTAAAAATTGCAATGGTAATTTTATTTAAAAAAATAAAAAATAAAAATTTAAAAACATTTAATATGAAATTTCTTTAAAAACGTAATGCGAGAAGAAACAAATAGGGAAGTGGACTAGCACAAGATTGAGGTTGATGGATAAGTTCATTCCTTTGGAAAGGAGAATAAGGCCAAAATGATTTCATATGTTTTTATTATTTTTTATTTTTAAAAAGATATTTAACTTTTGGTGTGACTAATTCTTTGTGAGAAGCGCTTTGTAACTTAGGAGAAGAGTTGTTAGATAATGTAATGATATAAAAAATTTCTAAAAATATATAAGTAGGTTTTAGAATAAAATATATAAATACGTTCAATTATATTTTAAATCATTATATATAAATTGGTTTTTACTTTTTATTTTTATGTTTTTGATCGGGAGTAGTTTTGCTATTGAATCGACATTGGACTAGGTAAATTATTTGAGATAATTTACATTGTATTCCATAATGTTGTTTTTTCTAAAGGATAAAAAAAAAAGGGCTAGGATATTATGCTAACTTACTCTGGTTGATATAGAGTTTATCTACTATATCACAATTACATATTCAATAAAAGTGATTAACCAAAAGCACAATTTTATAGAGCAAGAACATGAATTACGAGGATTAATAGATATGTTTTTAGAGTGCTTTTCATGAGAGCTATCCGCCATGTTGTGCTATTCAATGTTTATCTTTTAAAGTTGAAGCTTGGTTAAGTGACGTCTTAAGGCTTCCAATTCATTATCCTGGTGGTTGATATGGGTCTGTAGTTTCTGAAATTCTTCGACCATAAATAGAGTGGTATTGGTACGCTGAAGAATCTTCCCTTGAAGAGCAGAGATATCCACTGGATGCTCAATTGGAGGGTGAGGGCAATTGCAGTAGGTATGAGGGGTGCATCTTCCCTTGAAGAGCAGAAATATCCACTGGATGCTGAATTGGAGGGTGAGGGCAATTGCAACTGGTATGAGGGGTGCGTGGACGTTTGAGACTATGTTCATTATGCTCCATAATTGACAACAAAATTTGAAAAGCAAGGCTGCAGGAGAAGGGAATTGAGGTTCTCAAAGTGAAAGAGGTGACCATAACAAAGAGAAGGGGAAGCAACAAAGGGGCGAACAAAGTAGGGGGAGGACTAGGGTGTACTATGTTCAAAGAGCTACACACAAGCTCTATTATCAATTATCTATCTCAAAACACACAAACTCTATTATCAATTATCTATCTCAAAACTTTGAAATTGACATTGACATGAAATTTAAATTAACATCAACAGTGAATAGAAATTGACATTGAATATAAATTAAAATCAATAATTAAGAAATGTATATTGGAACAAAAATAAAAATTGACATGTACACTAAAATAAATACATTCGAAATTCACATGTACAATGCTAAAATTAACACATGATTATTCTACATGCACTGATTTCAATTATTTCAATATTGATACTTTATTTTTATTTTTATTTTTATGTATTTATGAATAATATTTTTTATGTGCTTAACAAATAAGAGAAATCAAGCAATTTTAAAATGACTGGGTTTATTTTACATATACAAATATATTTTAATTATTTACAAATTTTGTATGATCACCTGCAAATGAAACCAACTTATAGTCATATTAACTGCGAATTTATCAAATACTGGTAGAGATCAAATTTAAGTATACATGATAAAAGAGGTTTGCACATTGAGAGACTTGATTCATATGAACCATTAATAAATACATAGTTAAAATAAATCTAAAAAAATAAACATAAATTATATTTTGATGTGATTAATTCTTTATATTTATATTTTAATATTTTATAAAAGCTGTATTAATATATAAATTGTATATATATTTTGTAAGATCTAGATATTTATATTATATCAAAAGCATAAACATACATCAATATTTGTTGCTACTAGTCTACCACTTGAGAAACAAGACTAGTAGCATAAGCACACAATTTTCTAATTGTTCATACTATTCTCTACTTGAGAGTTTGATAACCAAAAAATTGAACAATGTATGGCATAGAAAACTAGAGATAGATTTAATGACATAAAAAGAAAACAACTTGAAATTGAAATGCTACTACACAAAAGTGCTTTGCCAATTTTCATTCTATAGGGGTTTCCTTCAGGCCTGATGGATGTGGTTCTTAGTCAGAATCAAATGAATAAAGGTTTGTGTTTGTTAGGTTCTTGGCTAGTAGTGTGGCATTTTTGTTATGTTTGTCCACCTTTTCAAGTAGCTTTGCCATGCATATGATTAACTCTTGTTGTGTCTGCTCTCTTTTTGTGAGAACTCTTACCATTCAAGTTTTTATGTGTTAATATAAGTTAACAATTTACATGCAAGAGGTTGTTCTAGCCCATGTAGAGTTCCCAATGTATGATATCCAACCTCTTGTCTCCTACTCCACATGCCTATTAGGAATGAGCCTTCGAGATTGTCTGACTAGTTCCTCCATGTCAGAGATGACTCTTTGAACAACTGCAGGGATTATATCTCTGTATTGTTCCATTGATGCTCTGGCCATTGCTTAAGCTCGAGTGCCACAAGTGGAGGGAGTATTGAGATTAGAAAGGGGGGAGAGACTGCGTCATCCCTGCTTGCCATTACGGTGCAAACTATATGGTTTACGTCTAACCATACAAAAGGAAAAAAAATTAGGGGGTGGGGCTAGAGAAGAAAACCTATTGAATAGACAAAGGGGAAAGGGAGACATATAACATGAAGAACGAAGGGAGATCAATGAGATATAGGCGAGGGAGGAAAAAAGCCGAAACAACGTGATGGAAAAGGGGGATTAGAGGAGAGAAGAGATGAAGAACTGAGGAGGAGAGAGGAGTTTGAAGGAGAGAGCTAGAGGGGAGGGGAAAACCTAGGGAAGCATCAAGAGAGACAAAGAGAAAGGCCAGAGAATGAAGGAGAAAGGAAAACAACGAGAGAGAGGCTAGGAATTAGCTCGAAGGAGAAATTTACCCCCTAGAACAATTAAACCCTGTGAGGGAAAGAAAAGCCAGAAGCCTACAAAGCTTGTGATAGAACTTAAGTAATTGATAAGAGAGTCTAGAACAGAAACATAATTCCAAATTGGAATAACCAAGAATCCAAACCTACTAAGGCGGGAGGCTCTATGAGATGGCTTAAGAGTTGGAGAGTGATGCCTAAAGCAACTCCTTCAATGATAAAGACAAGATTCCTGAGCCTCAACAATTCCATGAATTAATTTTTCTAGTCCAACAATTCCAATTTTGTTTTCCGTTCTCCATGATTAGTTGCTTAAATGCATGCAAAGACATTTATTCTTTACTAGCTGATCTACATCTCAACCTCTCAACATAATTTGCTCAATCCTGTCTATTTCCTCCCATAGTGAATGACAACTTTCCTTCACAGTACAAAAACTAAGTGAAATATACCTTCCCAATACCTCACGCAGACCAAATTTATACCAGATCTTCTAATTACCTCACTTCTATGAAAATATTTATATTTAATCAACCTAATTTATACCTCATTTAAAACTCATTGATATTCAACTTTTTTTAATAAAAAAATTACCACTTTACCATTCTTAGTTACCATAATCAATTTAACATTTATTATCACGAATAAATTTCAATACCTCACACAAACCAAATTTGTGCTAGCTCTTCCCATTGCCTAACTTCTCTAAAAATATTTATATTTAGTCAACCCAATTTATACCTCATTTTAAACTTATTGACATTCGACTTTTAATAAAAAAATGACCACTTCCCCGTTCTTAATTACCATATTCAATTTAACATTTATTTACATTTCAATATTACACCTTTAAAATATATTCATTTATGACGGAGGTGTTTAACCCGAAGAGAACACGGGCCACCTGGTAGTGTCCCCTTGATAGCTGCTCCATGTCGATTGTCTAACCTATTTAATCATCTCTACTCTTAAACATTGGCCTGAAGCACAGGTCGGGTTGTGATCCAAGCATACATAGCACTCAAGAACAAGACCCGGATCGTTTCTTTCCATGGCAGAGCGACAGGATGTGGTGGTAATCACAGGATGCACAATTGGAGGCATCGGCCACGCGTTGGCTCTCGCGTTTGCTCAACGGAATTGCCGAGTCGTGGCCACGGCTCGATCCCTGGCATCCATGGGAGGCCTCGACAAGCATCCTGGTTTGCACCTGTTGGAAGTCGATGTGCGCTCAGACCAGAGCGTAGCTGACGCAGTGCGGGCCGTGGTTGACAAATATGGGCGCATAGACATCCTCGTCAATAACGCCGGCGTGCACTGTGTTGGGCCTCTTGCCGAGCTGCCCATGGCTCTCCTCCAGTCGACTTTTGAGACCAATGTATACGGTACATGCGCACACCTTCTGGTCTGAAATAAACATCAGTCTGTCAGAAGCATTTAAAGAATAAAAGGTCAAAATTAAAGTTTCGAGAAAGTACTTCAAAGAAAAAAGGGCAAAATTAAAGTTTCGAGATCTATTCAACTTTACAGGTTTAATGCGTGTTATAAAAGAGGTGGCCCCTCACATGATATCCCGGGCAAAGGGAAAAATAGTGAATATTGGAAGCGTCACGGCTTTAGCTCCTGGACCGTGGGCTGGTGCTTACGCCGCTTCCAAAGCAGCTGTTCATTCTTTATCCGACACTCTGAGGTTGGTTAAATGCTTTTATTTCATATCTCTGTGACAAAAAAGTGCCCTTCTCATTCTGGGAGTAGGCTACCCTTGGAATTGTTAGTCTACTTGATTCTTGATTCTCGAATGGGCTTTTTCTTTTTGCTCACCACAAGGTGACGAGACATTAAAGCCATGATTTGCATTGTAACCAGAGATTGCAGAAATGAAAAATGAGCAACCATTTGAAGCTAGGTTTCCCATTTAGATTTATAGGGTAAAGATATTTTGTCCATTGTGAAATTGACTTCTCAACATTTAATGAATTGTGGTAGGTTTGATTAATTTAGGGTTAACAGATATTCTTTTTGTTGATTGTTGAGTTGAGGTTTGCCATTTCATTCATTGTTGTAGAAATACCATTATATAGTTTCCCTACTATGCCTGATTTAAAAAAAAACCACCACACCATGTCTCCATTATATGCTAGCTAGTGTATTTGATTACCAATGATAGCCACTAGTTCAAGATTACGTTGCACCCGAGTTATCTAGTTTGATGTATCTTTATTCCAAGTTGAGTTTTAAGGGTCCAATGTGAAGATTGCATATGTTTGATTTTAATTCTACCAATTATCAAATCTTGCCATTTTCTTGCTAATATAATGGACATGAGTTTTAGACCATCCAATTAGTTGTCCTCAATGAGATCTACGATTGAAACAAAAGAGCTGTAACACTTTCTTAGTTGGATTTCCATTCTTTACCCTTGATCTTAGCAATTTATGCCAATTCTAGACTGTTGGACCTTTGTCGTAGCCATTGTAGGCAATGTTGCACGACTTCGGACTCGTACTCGTATAAGACTCGTCACGCTATTGACTCGTATAAGACTCGTGAACGACCCATATAAGACTCGGGAACGACCCGTATAAGACTCGTCAAAATACAAAATCGTTAAAATATGGTAAATTTTAAGCACAAAAAAGAAACTAATGACAATTCTAATCCTTATAAGTTATAAAAACCACAATATATGCAATAATTCATAACATCATCTCATATCTATAAAAGTACAACATAACATATTCGATTTTTGTAAGCAAAACATTTAGATACTGAATAAGAAAAGGACTCGTGATTCCATAATTAAAATAAAAAATGTTAGCAAGTTCAAAATTCAAATACATACATCATAAATGATAAATGATTGTCTCATAACAATCTTGAGTCTCATCACTCATGGATGACTACGCCTACAATAAGTCCTCGTGGTGCTAGTGCTAACATTGGAAGGCTGAAGCAACTGTGAGGCAGGTGTATTTGGAGCCTCCATTTGAGATAAACAAACTAGAGAGATCCTCAGTCTCTTCATCAAGCCAACTAAAATCAGGGGACTCCTCCTCCGCAATCTAATCAGATTCTAAATCAACTGTATCCAATAAAATTGGATTTTGTATCCTTTGGTTGCACTTGTTTTGTGAGCATTCGAAGGTTGTAGTAGATGAAAACCAACTTCTCCAGCCTCTCATGCTCCAATTTGTTTCTCTTTTTACTGTGGACGTGCTCAAACATTGACCAATTGTGCTCATAAGAAGCACTGCAGGGTTGACTCAAAACTCTGATGGCGAATTCTTGTAATTGTGGTGCCTCAGTGCCACAATCTATCCACTAATGATCTGTAAAAAAATAATAACAAAGATTATCAGTTTGCAATGCCAAACATATAAAAGAGAACTAGGAAAATTACAATCTAAGTTCTAACAATTTGCACTTACAAGGCATTTTCTTGTCCTCCTCAGCCCGCAGGCATTGTGGCTGCTGTGTGGTTGAGAAACTTAGCCACAGGGCCAAAAAAATTTGCAAATTAAAAAAAAATTGAAAAGAAAACTAAATTGAATACAAAAAATTTAAAAAAATTTACATGGAAAACATTCAGACAAGTTTCATGAAGCCTACCTGAAGCTGAGTTTGATTTGATGAAGCCTCCTTTAGCCTCTTTTAGCCCCCTCCAAGAGCTCCTTCACTGTGCAATGGAATCACTCAACACTCATAGAAATTAGCCAAACACTCAAATGACAAGTGAATGATAAATGGAAGGGAGAGAGGTGCTTATAAAGCATTTTCTTGCCTCCAATATCCCTTTCCCTCCACCTCATTTCCAAAAAAGAAAAGAAAAAAAATCCAAAAAAAAAATTGTCTTTTGAGGGTCAACGGGTCCAATGTGGGTCTTATGGCAAACTTGCGGGTCTTATACGGGTAGCTGGGTTCAATAAAATACCCGTCGAGTGCGGGTCTTAAGCGCGGGTTCTATGTGAGTGACCTGACTCGCTATAGAAGTCGCCAAGAGCCGCGGGTGCTCGCGGGTCTTATGCGTATGGTGCTTCACTAATTGTAGGCCTTACGTATCAAGGGAGGGAACCTTGAGACTATCTGTTGCATTCCCTTTGATCCTACATGCAGGATGTATGGTTGTATGCCTCTTGGTAGCCCATGTGGTCCATACAATCTCTAGTAGGTTGCTCTCTCACACATTGAGTGGATAAAACCCCACTGGGGTTAGGTGTCTTTTCAAGACATTGGACTGTGTATTGGTGAGACAATGTAAGGTGAATTGAAATTACAAAGTTTAGTTAATTTCCATATCCTTCAATTCCTTTTGGCATATCTAGCCTCCAATACATTAGGCTAGTTTGGGGTTTGTCTTATTCCCGTTTCTCAAGAAGCCAAGTCAAACAATTGTCAATGAATTTCCATCTCGTATGTCAAATATCGTCTCTCTCTGATAGGTTTAAGGAGTGACCATTTTATACATGTATCAATTAGCTACCATTGCATTTATAATTTAGATAGTTTCCATCTCATTTACGTTCAATTAAGGAACAATATATAAACTAGATTGAATATGACTATAAGCTCTAGAAAATTGAAGAATGGGCATTGAATGAGATATACCATTATATTAGGATTGATATGTTAATTGCTAATGAAGCTTCATCCCTGGCACTTCCTTTACTTGAGAATATATATTTATATGTCGCAAGGAGCATTTCCTGTATCTAAACTTGAGTTGAAGTCTAAATACATGCTAATGGTAATTGCAACCAAAGGTTCATTGAGTTGAGTTCTTGGTCATCCAACACTGCATAGCAAGTTGGTGGCATTATAATAAAGATTGTTGGTCGAAATTGGGATAGAGCCATATGGGTATGAATGTTGGGAACATTGACAATGAGTAGAGCCTAAGCATTCTAGTATATATATATATTTATATGTTGGAGTGACATTATCTTTGTTATTACGCTGACATTTTGTTGTTGTTGTTGTTGTTGTTATGTTGGATTGTCTCACTAATTTTTGATACTAGAGTCTTATATCCCTTGTTTCCACTTGAGTATAGAGCATTGCAAACATAAAAGAACTCAAGCTCGAAAGACAAGAATTGGTTTTTATGTGTAGGTTACACCTAAGAATAGACCATCTCACCAACCTTGAACAATGTTGTAGGGTAGCTTGCACTCAAAACTACATCAAGAATAGAGGCCTTGTAGTCATTTAGAGGACAAAGATCTTTGCGTAAGAAAAAAAAATATTGATCAAATTTTAATTCCACAGAGCATTCGTGTTGGTGAAGTAAAGGGGCAATAAGTCCCTCATTTACAATCCATAAGTTATTAGAGTAATTGAGTCCTTGACCATGATCCAATTTCCAATTTTTTTAAGAAAACATAGATCTAGCCCTGGTAAAGCAAAACCAGATCGGTTTGAAGAGACTTGCAGACCATCAATGTACAACTTCAAGAAGAAAACTGACACTTGAAGGAGAAGGTGAATATGTTTGACTAGAGGATGGTATAGTTGGAGAAGAACCTTGAGGCCTATACAAAACTATTTCCATTGTTAAAGAATTAATTTGTTGAATGGCAAGTTTTCCTCACAGTTGTCATGGTAGATTGGGACAAGAGCATAGTTTAGGTTGTGCAACTTGGTCATTCACATGGATTGTTGGCAGGAGGAGAGGCTTACCTACATGATGATTTAGCTACAACAAAGTTGTTAGAGAATGAAGTAGCATTGGAAAATTTACAATAGGCTATCCAAGAGAGTAAGGAAGTACAACAATCATCCATTGCTACCACTCATGATTGAGTCAAGCATAGTAAGTTCATCTTTTCTAGACCTCTGGCAAGAAGTTTTTGGTGATTTTTAAAAGCATACATGAGGCTTGGTTCAAAATTGTTAAGGAAGATGGGCTACGATGGACAAGGGCTAGGCAAGAGAAGGAAATGTATCCTAATCCCAATTTGAGTTGAACCGAGGTTCAAGCATGAAGGCTAAAGTTTCAAAGGTAGAGGGGAAAAGGCCACAAACACTAAAATGATATTTATGAAGGCAAAAGACATGACATAATTGGCCTACTCATCAGAAGAAAGAGCACTAGCAAATGAGGGTGGCTTAACACCACCACTTCATCGTTCTTGTGGAAGATTGCAGAAGGGAAACGATGAGCAAAGTGCAAAGACTAAGCTTGCACCAACACTGAGAAGAAGCAACTAGTTAATCAACTCAAGCAAGAAGAAGGACAAGAGGTATGCATCAATGAGGAATAGGATATCCCTCATTTGTTATTATTGCAAGAGGAAATGCCATAGCATTGCCAATTGTTTTTAATCAGAGGCATGTTCACTTTGTGGGAAGAAATGACATCTTGAAGCATCTTGTTGGGAGAAGCAAGCCATGTGCTACAAGCTAGATTTTTTGTAGAGGAAGAATGACAAGAAGACTTCCCCAATTCAAAAACTAACTCAAAATCATATGGAGAGAAAGAGCATGTTAAGAAGTTTGTGTCACCACACAAACTTGCACTCATAAAGAGAGTTCCAAAGCTCAAGTGTGGGTTGAGTGTAGCTAAGAAGGAGACCACTATCACCTCACCAACCCTCTTTTTCACTTTAGGCTATCTATCCTTCACCTCAAGGGGTCTTCTGTAGGGTAAGATTGTTAAGATTTAAGGTAATAAGTTTCAAGGTGATATGAAGAGTAAATCCATCAAAATAGTTTGCTGGTTGTTTAAGAAAATAAGAGTGGTGAGAGGATTGGAGACTAGTGCCTTTTCACTAGGCATATGGTGTCAACTAATGTCTCCATTGAAAAAATATAAGTGGATCTAGTGTTAGGACTAGGGTTGTCCTCTACAAACCCTAGAAGATCCACCTAGCACTTTGTTAAATTTGGCAACTAGGGCCAAACTCCACCTTGGACAACTCATATGATGCAACTGATATTTTTGTTGGATTCCTCTTTCCGAGAGGTGTAGGATTGATCTAAAGATCATCTCATTCTGACATGTAAAAATGGAATTATGAATTTATTTTGTTTATGGACATATTGTCAAGGTTGGCCAACAACCTAATGTAGGCTCAGAAGACCAACAATCATGTCTATTCATCCTCAATGCTGCATATAAATAGAAGGTGCATTTGCCTCATTTGGACATCAATCATTCACACACATCTCTCTCTCATCTAATTGGTTCGTACACTTTTCTGGGCAACCTCTCTCTCCACACATGCGAAGGACAAGACAGGGATTTTTTGTTTCAATGTTGACCGAATTTCAGGAAGGGTTGACCAACATTGATCACATTGGTATTGACTTGATTTGACTATGTTTTTCCTTGGAAAATTTTTGTTTGGGTAGGCCACAATTCTGGGCACAAAAATCGTGACAATCTGAGCTGTTTGACCAATGTTGATTGCAGGGGGGTTTGAACGCAGGTTTGACTTTGCGTTGACCAAGTTAGACTGAGTTTTTTGGGACTGTTTTGGGCTGATTCGGATGACTATTGGAGGCCAAGTTGACCAGGTTTGACCAAGTTGTTTTGGAGGATAAATTTTGCCCTATTGACCAGCGTTGACTGTCTGGTTAGGGCTTCCTGTGGCTGCTATTTGAATGGACAAATTTCACTTTGATTGGACAAGTGAGTATTACATATTGCACTCTCTCTGTCGAACTTTTGAGGAATAATGAGAAGAATTGATCAAAGGGTTCCCCATATTAGGGTTTGTCCTTGGCTAGCGCCACATCTTGTGTCCTCTTGTCTTGGGTTGTCTTCTACTGTTTTTATTTTTGTTCTATCTGCATTTACTATCATGTTAATGTGATTGCTAATCTGGAAATTGATATTGGGCTAATAAGAAAATTGATGTAAATTGCTCTTAAGCATAGAACATACCATTGTTATTTAAAATTAACATGGTATCAGAGCTGTGGTGAAGACAAAACCCAACAAGAGTGAAACGAGCAATCACTGAGAAGAGCAATCACCGAGATTTGTTGGACAAGGACAAGAGTCAATGGTCTCTACATCTTACTTCAAGCCTGATGACAAGCTCAATGATAAATCTGATTATCATGCATGGAAGATGTCTCTTGATTTGACATTGGAAGAGCAGGATGTTATGGACTATGTGTAGGGAAATATTTCTAAACCTCTTTCAAATGCACCGGCTGCCACGAAGACAAAGTACAAGAAGGGTGAAGTCAAAGCAAAGAAGATTATCAGGGATTCTATTAGCAAGCATTTGGTTGCATACATCTCTGATTTGAACACATCTAAGGAAATGTATGACAGGTTGGTTGGCATGTTCAAAGCTAGCAATGCAAACCAAGTTCTCTTTCTCAAGAACAAATTGAAGGACATAAAGAAGGGAAGAGGTGAAGATATTCAATCCTACTTCATGAGGATTACTGAGATAAAAAATGATCTTCTTTCGATTGGAGAAGCTATTGCTGATAGGGAGCTCACTCTCATTGCCCTTGGAGGACTCCCTCGTGAATGGCATGTGTTCAACACTACTATTCTCAACAACGACAAGATTCCAGGTTTTGAAGAATTGCTGACTAGATGTTCTCAAGAAGAAACAAGGATGATGGAAATGGATATGCCTTCAAATAGGAATGATGCCACTGCATTCTCCGCTCATGCTAAAAAGAACTATGCAGTTTCAAAGAAGCAATGTCAAGGAAGGTCAAGATTAAAAAATGGAAGGAAGGGAAGATGCTTCATTGCAACAAGTTTGGCCACTATGCTAGGGAGCGTCCTAATAGAAGGGATACACCTCATGATGATGACAACCACAACAACAATTTTAGGGGCAACAACAATCAAAGGAATGGTAGGATTAACAACAAAGGAAAAAGGAATGTTCCTGCTACTCAACATGGAAATGATCGCCCTCCCAAAAGATCAAGAAACTCCAGGTATGATGAATCTAATGTTGTTGATAACAAGCAAAAATAATTTTATCTTATATTTGCCCTCTTTACTGCCTCTCCTCCGAACACCTTGGGAAATTGGTTGATTGATAGTGGGTATAAGGAAGCTCTTTCAAATTTGATAGAAAACGATACAAATTTAGAAATCATTCTTGGGGACAATGCCACCTATCCCGTGAAGTGAGTTAGGAATTTTACTCTTCAATTGAATCAAGGTAACACCATTCATCTACAAGAAGTACTATATGTACTTGATCTAAAAAAGAACCTCGTATCTATCTCGACAATGGAGGACAAAGGATTCAAGGTGGCATTCATCGATGGAAAGGTGCGTGTGTGGAATAAAAATTTCAAAGATGCATTTACACTTGGATTTAGGGTTGATAGCCTATATCAAGTTGGAGGAAGTCCATTGGGAGCTATGTCTTGCGACACATCACTTCAATTCGAATTATGGCACCAGAGGTTTGCTCATCTACATTATAAGGCTCTACCCGATGTAAGGAAGATGGTGACAGGTATGCCCAAATTTAAATAGAACATGAAGGTGTTTGTAAGGGATGTGCCGAAGGAATACATACAAGGGGACCATTTCCCACAAGTGATAGCAAGACTACGGACATATTGCAATTGGTTCATTCTAATCGATCTGGTATGATGCCCGTGAACTCTTTGGGAGGATATTTATATTATGCTATCTTTGTGGATGATTTTTCTCGCAAAACTTGGATATATTTCTTGAAGAAAGAGGACGAGGTATTCTCATGGTTCCGTTCTTTCAAAGCTTTGGTCGAAAATCAAACAGGGAAGAAGATCAAAATATTGAGGATCGATAATGGAATCGAATATGAATCAAATGAGTTTAATGACAATTGTAGAGAATCTGGCATTAAGAGGGAGACTACTACCACATATACTCCTGAGCAAAATGGTGTTGCTGAAAGGAAGAATCATTCTATTATAGAAGCCACTCGTGCCATGCTTCATGATCAAAGCCTTCCAAAGTTCTTATGGGCGGAAGCTGCAAACACTGTTGTGTATGTTCAAAATAGATGCCCTCATCAAGCATTGGACTCCAAAACTCCCAAAGAAGTTTTCACCGGTAAGAAACTTGATGTTTCTTACTTTAGAATTTTTGGCAGTCCCATATATTTTCATGTGCCGAAAGAAAAGAGAAGCAAATTGGATGCATATGGGAAGAAAGGAACATTTGTGGGCTACAATGAAACTTCTAAGGCATATAGAATCTATGTGCCTGGTCAAAGAGAAGTGGAGATAAGTCATGATGTCACCTTCGATGAAGATGCTGCCCTTGGGAAGATTAGTAACCTTCCTATTCCAAGGAAGGATAAAGAAGCAGATTCAGGAAAATAGGGAGAACCGCAGTATGAGCCGATGCTCGATGCTGAAAGACCAATGGATCCCATTGATCCACCTCCTCATGAGCCCTCCTCCTTGAAAAGGAGACCCTCATGGCTTAGGAAACTCTTGAAGATGCCGAGGGACATGTTGCACCAAGGGGGACATTTTGTGAAAGTAAGAAACTGAATAGGTACCAAGGGTAGTTAACTGCCATGAGCACCATTGTTCAATCTGAGCCTTGCACATTCGAAGAAGCTGTGAAGCACCAAGTTTGGAAGGATGCTATGAATGAAGAGTATGAGTCAATTATAAAGAATGATGTATGGGATGTGGTCCCTAGACCCAAGGACAAATCCGTTGTCACCTCGAGATGGCTCTACAAGATCAAGCATGGAGCTAATCGAAGTGCTGAAAAGTTCAAGGCTAGATTTGTTGCTCTAGGCTTCTCTCAAAAGGAAGGTGTGGACTACGATGAGATATTTGCACTTGTTGTCCGATATACCACCATCCGTTCGATTATAGCCCTTGCTGCCTTGCAAGGATGGAATCTACACCAGATGGATGTCAAGACATTCTTCTTACATGGTTCAATTAAGGAAGAAGTCTATGTAGAACAACCCGAGGGGTTCGAAGTTCAAAATCGTCAAAAACATGTATGCAGGTTGAAGAAAACCCTCTATGGGTTGAAGCAAACTCCCCGAGCTTGGTATGAGAGGATCGACAACTATTGATGAAGTTGGGATTTACGACAAGTGAAACTGATCCGAACCTTTATTTTAAGGTTGAAAATGATAGACCTCTTACTTTATGTGGACGATCTCTTTCTGACAGGTGCAAACCCTCTTATTCATCAATGTAAGAGGGAGTTGGCTTCTGAATTCGAGATGAAGGACCTAGGACTGATGCATTACTTCCTAGGGTTGGAGGTCTGGCAAAAGCCAGGTGAGATTTTCCTTTCTCAAGAAAAATACATTGTGAAGCTACTTGAAAGATTTGGGATGGTGGACTGCAAGTCCGTGACTACTCCGATGGAACTTAACTTCAAAAGGTTATGCGGAAGTGCTGCTAGGCCGATTTGGGAAATCCTTCTGAGTATCGTCAACTCGTGGGGGCCTTGATTCTCGGTGAACTCTTGTCCGAACATATGTTTTGCAGTGAATACATTGAGTTAGTTTATGGTCGAGGCTCATCACATACACTGGATTGCTACCAAGAATCTCTTGAGATATCTTCAGGGCGCAATCATCTATGGCCTGAGATACATTGTCGGGAATGTGAGGCTCCATGGTTATTCTGATGCTGACTAGGCTGGCAGTGTGATGGATCGTAAGAGCACATTTGTATCTTGCTTCTCTCTAGGTTCTGCTTTGATATCCTGGATGAGTAGGAAGCAAAAGTCGGTTGCTTTGAGCATTGCTAAGGCTGAATACATTGCTGCTAGTATGGCCTCCTGTGAAGCTGTTTGGTTGAGGAAGCTCTTCAGTGAGTTGTTTGGACATGTGCTGGATATCATCGTGATCTATTGCGACAACCAAAGTGGGATTCGTCTTTCTTAGAATCTCGTTTCATGACCGCTCCAAGCATATTGATATCAGGTACCACTTTATCCGGGATATGGTACAATGGGGAGCAATAAGGATCCATCATATTGGGACTGATGATCAGGTCGCAGATATTCTTACGAAGTCCCTGGGGAAGGTCAAATTCTTAACCTTCCGTGAATGACTTGGAGTCGTGGATAGACCCTCTTATGAGGGTCTCGTTTGATTTGGATATTGAGCTCTGATAGCTCCATGGGGCTTGGGGTACTACTTGGAGCGATGAGCGACCATAGGGTAAGTGGTTCGCCTTCCCCTAGTGGTGCGCGATGTATGGGGTGAGTGGTTGGCCTTCCTTTGTGATAACCCATGTTGATACATGCATAGGATGAGTGGTTCACCTTCTCCTATGGAATATGAGTAGGATGAGTGGTTCACTTTCTCCTACTAATACATCCTACCCATGCAGTCTGGGATTCATGGGAAGTACCTCTCATCTGGCCAAAGAGTAGGGAAATGAGGATAGGGACCATAGTACTACCGATGGAAGCATTGTGTATTACCGTATTCCCTATGCTAGGATGTTTGATATTGATCTGGGATCAATGGAGATTGACTTCGGGTCAGTGGGGAGTAGTATGATACACTCTTGACTATTGGAGACTGACTTCGGGTCAGTGGAGAATGGTATGATACATTCTCGATCATTTTTTCTTCATTATTTCTTCATGGTTTAGCATGGCAGAGCATATCAAGGATGGAACAGATGGTCAGATGGTTTGGTAGGTGGAGTTCTTGCTAGTTGAGAGGGAGCGTTAAATTTGGCAACTAGGGCCAAACGCCACCTTGGACAACTCATATGATGTAGCTGATATTCTTAGGATTCCTCTTTCCGAGAGGTGTAGGATTGATCTAAAGATCATCTCATTCTGACATGTACAAATGGAATTATGAATTTATTTTGTTTATGGACAAATTATCAAGGTTGGCCAACAATCTAATGTAGGCTCAGAAGACCAACATTCACGTCTATTTATCCTCAACATTGCATATAAATAGAAGGTGCATTTGCCTCATTTGGATATCAATCATTCACACACATCTCTCTCTCATTTGATTGGTTCGTACACTTTTTTGGGCAGCCTCTCTCTCCACACGTGTGAAGGACAAGACAAGGATTCTCTGTTTCATCATTGACCAAATTTCAGGAAGGGTTGACCAATGTTGACCGAGCTACTATTGACTTGATTTGACTGTGTTTTTCCTTGGATAATTTTTGTTTGGGTAGGCTGCATTTCTAGGCACAAAAATCGAGGCAATCCGAGCTGTTTGACCAAAGTTGACTGCAGGAGGGTTTGACTCTGCGTTGACGAAGTTTGACTGAGTTTTTCGGGACTGTTTTGGGCTGATTTGAATGACTGTTGGAGGCTGAGTTGACTGGGTTTGATCGCGTTGTTTTGGAGGATAAATTCTGCCTTGTTAAGTAACGTTGACTTTCTGGTTAGGGCTTCCTGTGGCTGCTATTTGACTGGACAAATTTCACTTTGATTGGGCAAGTGAATATTACATATTGTACTCTCTCTCTACTGAACTTTTGAAGAATAGTAAGGAGAATTGATCAAAGGGTTTTCCCATATTAGGGTTTGTTCTTGGCTAGCGCCACATCTTGTGTCCTCTTGTCTTGGCTTGTCTTCTATTGTTTTTATTTATGTTCTATCTGCATTTACTATCATGTTAATGTGATTGCTAATTTGGAAATTGATATTGAGCTAATAAGAAAATTGAAGTAAATTGCTCTTAAGCATAGAACATACCATTGTTATCTAAAATTAACACACTTTCACAAGCGTTAAGATAAAATTCAAGTGGAGATTCTCTACTAAAAACCTTTGTAGGGTTTAAAAGAAAGGACTTGTCCAAGAATAATATAAAGAGAATGCACCCTCACCACTAGATAAAATCATTTGCACTTGATGATCATTCATAAACAAATTCAACAAGAATTAGAGAGATCACTTAAGAAATCACGTGCATCCATAAACCCTAGCTAGGAAAAATCCATAGAAATCTCAAAGTCATCCACAAAATCATCTCTTCAATGAGGCACATTTAATCATCCATCCATAGCTCCAATAAAAGGATAAAAGATCTCCAACGAAATTTCAGAAACTTTAGAATTTGCGAAGGGATTTCCCTCCCAACACAACCATGATTTTCAAATGAAGAAGTGCATCTTTATTTATAAAAAGATGCTCAACTTCTTTTACATTAAAATATTAATTTTTGAAGTAAAAATCCACAATCCAAACTAGGAAAGGGCAAAGCACCCTCTTTTATTATTAATTAATCCAAAATACAAAAGGATGGGTTTCTACAAGCCACAAGTACGATGGTCCATATCCAAAAGCCCTCAAAGAGAGGGATATGTACACAAATGAAGGAAATAGGGTTTTCAATGCATAACATCCATCCTCCAAAGGCTTTGAAGATGATTTACGTTCTCCTCAATCGTCCCCTCACATCTCTTCGAAGTAGACTCATGGGCTTCCAAGAGAGAAAAGAGCTAGTGCACACTCCTTTTTACTAGAGAGAAATGAGTGTGTGACAATGATCCTCCTAATTTTGACTTCCCTCTATTTATATGAGGCAACCAAGTTGAATTAGGGTAAAATACACCAAAATTGTCAAGTGTTTTCAAGTTAAGTAGTTCACAAGTGACCCAAAAGATAACTCTCATAATGATAAAACATAAGAATTAGCATCTAAATGTGACGCCATCATCCAAAAGTGAAGATATTCATGAACAAGGTGCAATAGATGAGCCACATGAGTGCTCCTCACTCAAAGTCATCTCCTCATCAACAAAATGTCCAATGGTCAAGCAAAACCCTCCACATCAAGTATCTCTATCATGGTGATGTCATAAGGCTAAGAGGCAACATTATAATTAAGAAAGCTGCACCATCCCTTCTAAATGGATCTCAAATCACTATCGTCCATAAACTAGTGTAGAACATCACAATGTCCATCAAGAAGGTGCAAAGGCTAGCTTGGGGGTGTCCTGTGGTCATTGGGGCACATCATCTTTCCTGGCAATATCGTGGCTTCTTTGGGTACTGTTTTAGGCTCTGGAGAGAGAGGAGAGTGTCATCATTAGTGCTAGATCAATCCCAATGTCAATGCCCTTCTCTAAGTGGTCAATGTTCTGGATACAATGTCGTGAAGTAGTCAACAAGTGGGTTGGATGTCCTCTTTGAAGTGTTGGAGAAAGCATCAATTAATCCCTCAAGGGATAGCTGTTGTACATGGGAGATAACACCTGAAACATACCCTCAAAATCAAATGAGATCATCATCATAGGTAAAGAAATCACACAAGCATCACAATGGACCATATTTAATGCAAAATGCACATGAGTACTTTACACAACTATTATCTTCAAACGTCTTTGTATCTTAGGGTTTGTGAACAAGTTACCATGCTTAGGTATGGGAGGGTTATCCATCGGCCCTATTAGGTGCTTCCAACCTCTAGGGGAGGAAATTTTCTTAGGCCGACCCATTAATTAGCAGGTGTAATTGAATAGTGGTAAGGTGGGGACTTAATTCATGGAGGATGCCACCATTTGTGTAACATCAATGAAATACCATCATTCTTGAGCATTATAATGTGTAGAGGGAGCAATCATGGGACTTGAATTACCGCTTTCATTGGCTTATTTTTACCACCCTTCTTGTGTTCCTTTTTCTTGCATAACTTGGGTTACAAGCTTGATTTATGTATTCATCACCCTTTAAGATGAAACAACTTATCGTTAATCATGGTTGGGATATCAAAGCTCCTTTTCATTTTGATTTGCCGACGCATTAGCTAGGAACTGGGTGAGGGCTAATGAGGGGGGTAGAGTTCATGCTAAGCTTTTTTCCACATACTTACTTTTATCCTAGCTAATATTTTGCATTTTATCTTTATGGCTCATGATTTTTATTTTCCTTCCACTGCATTGACCTTTGAGGGTAAAGTTTTTGCGCTGTTACTCAAGAATGAGGATATTAGGGAACCAATAGTGGTGATAGATAACATTCAACTAGAAGATTGGCACATGAAACCATGAAAAGATGGAAAGTGATAAGTATCGATTATAATGGGCACAAAACATCAATTAGTGGCTCCTATTTGTGCCTCTCCTGGATAGTGGAAATGAATGCCTCAAAAAAGGTCACACTAGACTAGGATTAGGGGATAACTGCCAAGATGAATCATGGGAACAAGAATACAAGTGGAAGTGGTCAATCATCCAATTCAACTCGTGATCCATACTAATATTTTCTTAAACATTAAATGAAACCACTTGATGACAAGCATGATTAATGTAAGCTAGATGTCTCAAAGCACTAACTGGAGCATAGGTGGAGGGCCTTTGAGGTCGAGTATCTATAGATCACATAGGGTCGCTGGTTGGCATGCTGAATAGAATGGGAGAAAAGTTTTCCCTTGGGGGTCACTCACTTGGGTGGGTAATAGGTACATGGCACTAGATGGGGGTGGCATCTCATTACTATCATCATCATCCTTTCAATTGCTCTAAATATAACACTCCATCCTCCTCTTGATTGTTGTCCCAAACCTTCAAGCTTTTATTTGTCTTTTGCCTTGTCATAGTATTGGGACAACAATCATAAGTTATAATGAACATAAACCAAGCTTTCTTATCGATTACATTTAGCCTATTTCTTCTGACACTATGGATGAAACTATAGGTGTTTCACCTCTTTGTGGAAGAAGTGTTCACCACTTGTGAGAGCAACTGTTTTGCCAAACCTTTTAGCTGTGGGGTTGCACCACCTTGCATGTTCCACTACTCGTGGGAAAACATATTCCAAATTAGTTGTTGAAGACATGAAAACATCCATATTTGTACACAAATGAAGATAAAACTGGCATTTGCTATGCATTAATGATTACTTATTCGAGTATCAACCATCTAGATTTTAGCAATTACAAACAAATATACAAATTTTTAAGCGACATAAAATAAAGTAGACCATTAACTTGTGGAATGAAATAGCCTATCTGGCAACTATTGTTAAAATTGGGCAACATTGGGACAAATTTCCCCCAAGGGAAACCCTAAGCCCCATATGAAGCTCATCTCCCTAAAGGAAGAATTATAAAATAAAATTATGTGGGCAAATGTCTATAATAGGGTTTGGAGATATAAAATTAAATAATTTGGGCAAGAATTTGAATTTGAAATTTGAGTCTCCCTCCAAAGAAAGCAAGTCGGCTTAACCAAGAGCCATGACCTTTCGCGTACTAAAATCACTATAAAACTCAATAAAGTTAGTCTCTTTGAGACATGAATTTGAATATCTCTGATTTCGCACAGTGATATGGCATCTCTGGAAGCTCGCAAGATTCTGTACTTTGATCATCTTATGTTTCGAAATATTTTGATTGACTCACATCTTAGAAAGGTTCTGATTGGTCCACATATGGCTCAATGTCTCAATTCCTTTTATTCCTTGTGGGCACCACTTAAGTTCTCGACATTTCTGTTCTATGATGGACATCGAATTGGGAAATTCTTTAGAGTTCACATAGGTCTGTAATGGATTCACATCACTATCTATGGTCTCGCTTCTCTGTAAAGGTTGGTAATTGGTCTCGCTTCTTTGTAATACATGATCTCTCACCTTTGTAATATATGGTCTTGTACCTCTGTAAGATATGATCTCGCATTGGTCACACATCTCTGTAATGATTGGCAATATGGTCACATATCTTTGTAATGTATGATTCTCTGCGTTGTATATATGACACTATCACAGTATATGTATGACATCAATTCAATATGTTCCTTTGCGATATGTCTCTTGTATGGTATCGATACACATGTAAAACAACATTGGTATGGTTGTTCTGTATTGGCTGTCTCGGCACTCGTTCCTTTGCAACATAGTCGGGTTGTATGGAGTAAATGGCATCAATCTGAATTGCTTCTCTGCGATATATATGTATATATATATGACACTATCACAGTATATGTATGACATCAATTCAATATGTTCCTCTGCGATATGTCTCTTGTATGGTATCGATGCGCATGTAAAACAACATTGGTATGGTTGTTCTATATTGGCTATGTCTCAGCATTCGTTCCTCTGCAACATAGTCGGGTTGTATGGAGTAAATGGCATCAATCTGAATTGCTTCTCTGCGATATATATATATATATATTGACTTTATTGTACAGTTAATATGGTATCGAAACTCTATATATCTACCTGGCATCATTGTTTTATGTATGGTTTCTCGGTTATACCATGACACCTCTGTATATGGCAATGGCATCGTTGTGGCATGACATCATTGTAATGGCTATAGTCTTTCGCAGAATTAACATCACATCCACTGATATAGCTCTATTGGCATTGCACTCTCTTCATAGTTCTAGTATTGGATTCTCTGTATAGTCCTGCCATCACAGTCTTGGCACCACATTGCAATCTTGGCATCACACAATTATTTATATATATGTTATGACAGTGGCATTGCACTCACTGTTTCATGGTTTGGTACTCTCACAGTGTGGCACTCACATCACTCTCACTGTATATGGCATCATGGATATGGCACCACAACTAGCATCACATCACCATCATATATATGGCATCTCAACCTTACAGTACGCATAACATCACAATTACAATGGTTTCGCATTACACATGATTGATATAGATGATAGTGTTGCAGTTCATGAAGTTATAGATGTATTATCGATACAACTTGTTCACAAACGAAGTTGTGAACACGCCTTATGATATTTTTACCTTGTATCTCTCTATTGAACTTTCAATGACAGTCTAATAGAAGAACTTGGATGGGTTTCCCCCTTTGTGGGGTTTTGCCCTGGTCTCTGACCAAAATCTCGGTGTCCCTTGTGCATGCTTTTCTTTTTGTGTTCCTTTATTCCGCTATACTGTTGAAGTTATTGTTCTTTCTATATAATTGCTAATAATGTTTAATGCTATGGGGTGAATTCAAAGGTGAATAATGATGTAAATGCAATTATTAAAGCAAAGAACAATGAAGCTCTAAGAAAATTAACATGGCATCAGAGCTGGGTTGAAGGTATTGAGATCACCCTTGTAAGGACACTTGTGTATAAGTGAAAGAGATGGAAGAGACCTAAAAGAATACTAGGGTTTGAAGGAAACCCTAGGCACCTCTCTTATAGCAAGAAGAGTTAGGGTTTGATGAATATTAGAGGTTAGGGTTTAGATGAAGTCCCTAAAGTTTTCTTGAAAGAAAGGGCTTGCTTGAGGTTTTGAAACCTTAGTGTGATCTATGAGAAATTGCTCCAACATCTGTGACAGATTCAGTGGAAACCCTAGGAGAAGGGCAAGGCATGTTGAAGATTTAGCATACATTGATTGGACTTGACAAAGGATACATGTAATATTCAAAAAGAGCCATATTTATATGTGATGAATGGTCAATAATGCCTTTAGTTGAGAGGGAGAGAGGATCAAGAGGGAGTTGATCTCTTCCTTCAACCCTCATTAAAGATAAGTATCTTCTAGACCTATTCTTGCTTAGGTTTATCATTTTATTTGTTTTTTCTGAATGAACACTTGATGTGATAAGTAAATCCTTCTTAAGGATCATTTGGATGCTAGTTGGTGCGGGAAGAAGAAGTTAGTGCATGAAAGAGGAAGCTAGAGCAATATGCAAGCTCTACTACTGCCAATGAGAAAACATATATGCTATCTGAATGCTATTGTTTCAGTTTCGCTGCAATGTTGGATGGCAAGTTAAAGCCTTGAGGTATGACAAGAATATCACCCTCATAGATGACTTGATTCATGCATGCCAGTTACATGCATATGAAAGTAAGTTTGATTTCCGGTACATGTGATATATTGGTGCATTTTATAGTAACAACTAATATGATCTTTTTGATATTTGGCAAGCATCTGACCTGTCATGCGACCTTGTTGGATATTGTGATTTTGTCTAAGATAAAGCAAGTCCAGAAACATTGATTTTTGATGTACAATAATTTGATACTATTGACAAGTATGGTAACCCTAATATCAATAGGTGGTTGTAAGTTGAATACTCAAGATCCTGCTTTTGTTGTTCTTGGTAAGATTTTGGTAAGTTGTAACTGCTATGATGACTTAACAACATTTTGACAATGTAACAAATGGATGCCCTAACTTGATGGAGTTAGTACTCTGATAAAAGATGTTTGTGTAAATGTTGTGATACACTTGTCAGCCACCTTAATTGTATGACACTAACCCTTGATGAATGTTTGATGACATGCTCATATGTGATAATGTAATAGCTGATGGTGACTTGCCATCATTGTGATATATATACAGATATGTATATATGAGAACGTGATATAGTTTGACTCTTTGATCTTATAGTTTTGTTTATACATATGTTAGACAGGTTGATGTCTTGATTGATGATGAGTGAAGAAGATTCCCTTTCAGAGGGAGAGATTCTTGATGAGATCCCAACACCTACTATTTATTTGTGGTGGATGATTAGAAGTCCCATGATTTCAAAATGAAATAATAAACATCTGATGTTATTTTTGATTATTGAGCTAACAGTTCTTTGTTGACAAGACTAATTTATCCCATGCAGCACTAGGATCCACCTCTCGTATAGAAGCGTTTTTATGGCATGTTGGATTGCATTGATGGATTATTGTTATTGGATTTGATGGATCCTTGTATGCACTCTGAGTTAGACAGAGTCTGACCATATATAGCTGGAACAAAGACATCTTCATGGATTGAGAGAATGTTGTTGTATGAGACAAGCTTAAGCTTGCGATTGCTACCTCCTTGTATGAGAGGGAGAAGGAATGAATAAGGTATTCTTTTCTTTATGGTATATATTTGCTCTAATGTTTGATGTCCTATATGAACAAGAAAACAAAGAACTGTTGCTTTTGGTAATGTATGAGGCAATGTGATTTAACTCTTCAGTAAGATGTTTGAGCCGATACCAGATACAAGTACTTTGATATGTTTTGATCTTCAGAGAGCAACATGGATTGATGGATGTGACCCTCTCGGGCAAGGGTTCAGGCTGATCGAGGACACTGAGCTAGCTCTTCCCCCTTTGTCTGAGCTCCCAAGGTGTGGAATTGAGTCGAAGAGCTCTTGGGGTTGAGGGAACTCTGGACAACAGGTGTGCGTGATCCCTACTCTTACAGGAGGTCGAGTATCTCCCCTTTTGACACCCATAGGGTGTGCATGATTCCTTGTCTATTTTGACAAGTCGGGTATCTCCCCTTATCTTGGTCTAACATAGTATAGCCCAGTTGGCATCATACCCACATGTTGTGCTTGTTGGGATTGTCCCTCCCCGTTTGACCAACGGGTTGAGGAGGTTTGGGGGTATGTGATCCTTACCTTTGGTAAGGCAGGTATCTCACCCAAGCTTGGATTATTATGCAGGTGTTTTACCACTTGACTCTTAGGGTCATGTTGAGAAGATCGACAGATAATAGGATAGGCGCGATCCTTACGATTCATGGTAAGTGTTATCTCTCCTATTATCACTAGGTAATAGGATAGGCATGATCCTTACCTCATAATTCAATTGGCATCCCTCCTATTGTTTGTAGATTCTAGTTGGTAGCATTGGTGCCCCGATGATGAGGTTCCAGGTTGTAGCATTGGCTCCCCACTAGTAGAGATTCCTTGGTAGTAGCATTGGGCCCCCACTGGCAAATGTTTCGGGTTGAGCTGGGCTCCCTAATGTGGTTCCAGTTTGAGTAGGGCTCCTTGATGTGGTTCTAGTTTGAGTAGGGCTCCCTGATGTTGTTCCGGATTGAGCTTAAGCTCTCCTATGGCTCCCCTATGATGTTAGATTCTTCTTCTTTAGATTCGAGATTGTTCAATAGATGGAGATGTGCCGAGACAAGATATGTCTAGATGATGATAATGAACCACTGTATTGATTATTGGATGTAGGGTAGAAGCCAGAAGGTCCCCTGATGATCCCTCTTGTTCAGCTGATTATCAAAGGATGAGATGTAATAAGATGAATATTTAGTTGATATAACTGAGATGGAGGTCATGTGATTTGTTTTGAAGACTAGTAGGGCTTGAGGTTTGATCTCCCCTACCATTGGTTATGAATTCCTCTTCTTTCATGAGATTATATGAGATGGGTCTTATTGATGATATTGATGTCTGTCTTCCTTGTGTAGATTCGAGATATGTCATGATGTAGCTATGATGAGATGAGGCATATGATGCAGATGGAAATTTCTCCTTAGTTGAGAGGGAGTGTTTAAATTGAGCAACGTCGGGATAAATTTCCCCTACGGGAAACCCGAAGCCCCATATGAAGCTGTTCTTGCCAAAGGATGAATTATAAAATAAAATTATTTGGGGCAAATATTTATAATAGGGTTTGGAGATATAAAATTAAATAATTTGCGCAATAATTCGAATTTGAAATTTGAGTTTCCCTCCAAAGAACGTAAGTCAGCTTAACTAAGAGCCATGACCTTTCGCATATTAAAATCACTATAAAACCCAATCAAGTTAGTCTCTTTGAGACATGAATTCGAATCTCTCCGATTTCACACAATGATATGGCATTTTGGAAGCTCGCAAGATTCTGTAATTCGATCATTTCATGTTCCGAAATATTTTGATTAGCTCACATCTTGGAAAGGTTCTTATTGGCTCACATATGGCCTAATGTCTCAATTCCTTTTATTCCTTGTGGGCATCGCTTAAGTTCTCGACATCTTTGTTCTATGATGGACATCGAACTGGGAAATGCTTTTAAGCTAACACAAGTCTGTATTGGATTCACATCACTGTCTATGGTCTCGCTTCTTTGTAAAGGTTGGTAATTAGTCTCGCTCCTTTGTAATACATGATCTCTCACCTCTACAATATATGGTCTTGTACCTCTGTAAGATATGATCTCGCATTGGTCACCCATCTTTGTAATGATTGGCAATCTGGTCACATATCTTCGTAATGTATGATTCTCTGCGTTGTATTATGACACTATCACAATATATGCATGGCATCAATTCAATATGTTCCTCTGCGTTATGTCTCTTGTACGGTATTGACTCGCACAATTAATATGGCATCGACACTCCATATATCTATGTGGCATCGATGTTCTATCTATGGTTTCTCGGTTATACCATAACAACTCTTTATATGGCAATGGCATCGTTGTGGCATGACATCACTATAATGGCTATACTCTCGCAGAATTAGCATCGCATCCACTGACATAGCTCTGTTGACATTGCACTCTCTTCACAATCCTATTATCAAATTCTCCGTACTGTCCTGCCATCACAGTCTTGGCATCACATTGCAATCTTGGCATCAATATTTCATGGTTTGGTACTCTCATGGTATGGCACTCACATCACTCTCACTGTATATGACAACACAGTTTCATATGGTATGGTCTCTTTGTATATGATATCATGGATATGGCACCACAATTGGCATCACATCACCATCACATATATGGCATCTCAGCATTGCAGTACGCATAACATCATAGTTACAATGGTTTGGCATTACATATCATTGATATAGATGATAGCGCTGCAGTTCATGATGAAGTTATAGAAGTATTATCGATACAAGATGTGCACAAACGAAGTTGTGAACAAGCCTTATGATATTTGTACCTTATATCTCCCTATTGAACTTTCGTTGACAATCTAATGGAAGAAGAAGAACTTGGAAGGGTTTTCCCCCTTTGTGGGGTTTTGCCCTGGTCTCTGACCAAAATCTCGGTGTCCCTTGTGCATGCTTTTCTTCTTGTGTTCCTTTATTCCGCTGCAATGTTGAAGTTATTGTTCTTTCTATATAATTGCTAATAATGTTTAATGCTATGGGGTGAATTCAATGGTGAATATTGATGTAAATGCAATTATCAAAGCAAAGAACAATGAAGCCCTAAGAAAATTAACAACTATCATCAATAACATGACCAAATAGTTATGTTTACAAAATAGGCCATCCGCATATTGAAGTATGAAGATTGAAAGATACAATCACTCTAAACAATAAACTAAGCTGATTGCTAAACAACTCTCTACAAAAGAAGTGTTCAGTAATTGTTAAGACCCCCATGGTGCCAAATGTTGTAGCTATGGAGTAGCACCACCATGCATGTTCCACCATATCTTATATTGGGACCCTTATCATTAGTATCATCCTTTATTCTTTGCCTCTTGTCTAGCCTTTGCCTCTACTTTGATCCTCCAAGGACATTAGTAATTTAGTAGACACCACCCAATTTTGATGTTATTGCCCAATCCAAGCCTTAAAATATGGTAGAAAAAGCTTAACATGTCTGACCAATGATTTTGGTTTGAGTGAAGGGTGCATTTTTACTGGGGCCATTACAAAGGAGTTCAACAATCAACACCACCAACATTGGGGTACATATAGGGCTTGGTGCTTTTGATTAAATGCCAATCACATATGCTTATACGTGATAGAATCCAATGAAGTGCTACAATCCCATCGATTTTGAAATCCTTTTTTTTGTAAGCTTAGTAGGTCCTCTTCTTTCATTCATTTTCAAAAGCAATTTACATCTATGAAAGACGTTCAATGGCCTCAACCTGCACATTGGATCCAGGTAATTTTGACTGGGGGAGGCATGGAATGTGCTTTTCAATACGGCCAAGGCGAACATTCTGCTGTTGGATTTGGAATTGAATAAGATGCAATTCCTTTTGGATTTCCTGAAGGCCTGGGTCGGTTTTGCCAGAGTCAACTGATGATGACATGATGGCTTTAGCCACGAGACTCTTCATAAGCCAATAGAGGTGCATTGTTTGTTTGTACTGTGTGGTGCGCCCATGAGTATGACCAGGATCTGGAGCAAGAACTTGCCATTACTCCACTCACTTTAGCTTCTGCTCACTGATTGAGATCAACTTCCCATGACGATATCAATTGTTTCACCTGAGCTGGAGTTCCAATATTATAAGCTTGAACTGCTTCCTGTATAATTTGAGCATCCGACCTGCGCCCACTTCGCTTCGGTGGCTGAACTGATGGGGAACCCCTGTTACCACTATTACTAGTCTTCCGACCTCTGCCCCGTCCTCCATTACCAGTCGAGCTAGTACCAGGGGAAGGGCGAGCCATCTTGTTTACCTTCAAATTACACAGACTGTAGACAAGCCAACAGATAGGGTAGGTTGAGAACCAATACCAGTCTTTGAACACGCGCCCACAATGTAAACACAATTTATAAGGACCTGATGTAGAAACATTAAAGAGGAGTAGGAAACGAATTGAGTTAGGCAAAAGCCTGACAGAAAGGCGGAAAATTGACTAGGGTGGCCTCCACCACCATTCTATACCACTGTCCAGCACCCCGTGCTCAAGAATGTTGAAATACAAAGAGATATGAAGCAGTTGTTGACAATTCTGATAGTGTATATCATAGACCGGCTCCCCGAGCCAAAAACCTTTACGGGCCACCTCATATACATAGTAAATCAAATACATAATGTGTACTTTCATTGCTATGCTCAGGATGAACAAAACATGGGAATATCCTTTATTGTCGTCTATACAATCCTTCACTATGCAATAATTAACCCATAATGGAAAATACATGCCCATTCTAGACAATAAAATGCCAAAGAAAACTGACACCAACATAGAAACATCACACACAACAGAGAATAACACTACAAAAACTTTCCATCTTTCGAGACACCCATTTCCATTACCTCCAACATTCCAATTACAGAGCTTGTCATTGTCATTGCAGTGGAGAGTATTTCGAACATGCCACAGTCCTGGAGGAAAGGGAAAAGAGAAGAAAACATACCTGGCTGCGAACGCCAACAACTAGGAGGGCTTGGACCTAGTCTGAATGCAGCTTCGCCAACCCAGTCAAACCAGCATGAATGAGAGAGTCAAACGTTTACCACTTTTCCTTAGAACCCAACACCAGGACAGGACAAATGTGGGCAGGAGGAGAGCTGCCTGTTCCACTTGTAATTTATGAGCTTTGCAACTCGTCGTTTCAACATTTAACATTCCACCATTGTCTGCCATCCCACTAGCCCGTTCGCACATGCGACGTCTGTGAGGTGGCCACCGTTCGGTCTTGCCAAGGCTTGTATCAATCATTTCTCAAATCCCGAGAAGGATTTTGCATTGTATCGCACCTCGATCGAGTAATATTTTGAAATCTTGAAAACTATCAAGTTTGTTGAATTTTGAATGGGATATGAAATTCTATTTTCTCCATATGAAGTCTGATGAGGTTGGAACCACTTAAACATCCTGAAACAATTAATGGTAATTTTTGAATTCAGACTTCTGTGATCCATAATATTTATGACAAAGGGTCATTTTGTAAAAATCACATAGGAGAAAATCTAGTTGATGCGTTTCGAACCAACTAGTGCAGTTCATCTTTAGGACAAGATGAGGAACCAAGTCTAGGCATTGAAATAAATAGATGTAGAGGGAAGCTAACTAACCGTTAGAATATAACAACTAGTTTGACTCAATAGTCGTTATTAATATTTTTTTTAATAATAATATTATGATTTGACCAAGGAAGGGAAAAGGTCAAACTAAGGGTTCCAAAATAAATTAATCTTAGATATTATTATTATTAAAAATGAATTTTAATATTAAAAATAATATTATAAAAATAGTATTATAATAAATTTTATTACTACAAATAATATTAATAATCCAACTGATTTTATTAATAATATCACAAAACTAAAGGAAATTATATTAGAGCCAAAGAAAAGAAAACAATAAAGATACTATTATTATTATCAGTAAAAATTAGTATTATAATAATTTATAAATTATAATATTATATTAATATTGTTAAAATAGTATTATAATAAATTTTATTATTACAAATAATATTATTAATCCAATTGATTTTATCAATAATATTACAAAACTAAAGGAAGGATAACTACAAAAAAATAAAAAATAAAAAATCTTAGTAAGATAGAGTAGGGATCCAACACCTGCTGATGCTCCAGCCATCATCTCTATTCAGATTAACATGCCTCTTTTCAATATCTAAGGCCTCTCTAAATTTACGATGATGAAAATGGTCAATCCTAGCCATGACCCTAGCCTCTTCTATGCAGATGTGATGATTGGTCTTTTCCACATGTTCTGCCAAAGCGGAGGAGCGAGACTTTCCATGCTTGATGTTCGCAGCAGGCTCATAAATCCTTTGATTTATTGATCGACTAGTTTCACCAATATATGGAGTCCCACAGGAACAAGGAATTCTCTCCAATCAGTTAAGGACCTTGTGAACCCCAAAGATGGTAAAGGTGTTGGCATCATTCCTTGTTCCCATGGGACTCCTTATATTGGTGAAACTGGTCGATCAATAAATCAAAGGATTTATGAGCATGCTGCAGACATCAAGCAGGAAAGGTCTCGCTCCTCCGCTTTGGCAGAACATGGGGAAAAGACCAATCATGACATCTGCATAGGAGAGGCTAGGGTCATTGCTAGGATTGACCATTTTCATCATTGTAAATTTAGAGAGGCCTTAGAAATGGAAAAGAGGACTGTTAATTTGAATAGAGACGATGGCTATAGTATCAACAGGTGTTGGATCCTTGCTCTATCTTCCTAAGATCTGTTTTTTTAGGTCTTTTAAATTTTTTGATTAAAGTCCTTCCTTTTATTTTGTAAGTTTTTTTTTTGGCTCTAGTTATCCTTCCTTTAGTTTTGTAATATCATTAATAAAATCAATTTGATTAATAATATTACTTGTAATAATAAAATTTATTATAATACTATTTTAACAATATTATTTATAATATTAAAATTTATTACAATACTATTTTTTAGTAATAATAATAATAGTATCTATAATGGTATATTTATTGGTTTCTTTTCTTTGGCTCTAATATAACTTCCTTTAGTTTTGTAATATTATTAGGAAAAATCGATTGGATTATTAATAGTATTTGTGATAATAAAATTTATTATAATAGAATTTATTATAATACTATTTTAATAATCTTATTTATAATATTAAAATTCATTTTTAATAATAATAGTATCTATAATAAATTTATTTTGGAACTCTTAGTTTGACCTTTTCCTATAATATTATTATTATTATTTTTTATTAATAATGGCTATTGAGTCAAACTAGTTGTTATATTCTAACGGCTAGTTAGCTTCTCTCTACATCTATTTATCTCAATGCCTAGATCTGGTTCCTCATTTTGTTCCGAAGATGAACCACACTAGTTGGTTCGAAATGTGTCGACGAGATTTTCTCCTATGTGATTTTTACCAAAAGATCCTTTGTCATAATTAATGGTAATGTTAAACACTTAAGTAAAAGGATAAACAGTAAAGATAAAGGACATGTCAGCTTTGAAAGATAAAGGATAGAAAGGAAAGATAAAGGAAATGTCAACTTTTAAGTTTTACTTAAAGAATTTAACATTCCCATTAGGGAGCATCCAAGGATTGCCTAGGGAGTGTCTAGGGAACACTTAGGGAATGCTTAGGGAGCATCTAGAGAGCACCTTGGTAGCAAGCTCCTTGGCTCCAGGAGCATTCTTGGGAGCACCATGCTCCCAACTTAGCAGGGAGTGTGCTCAAAAGGTCTGGAGTGCACTCTCGAATTTTGGGAGCATGCTTCCTAAGTGCTCTTGCTTGGAGTGTAGTTTTAGGGGCCATAGTAGGGGGAGATGCTTCTTACAACTATGCCTTCTATGCCTTGTGACAAATTTGATGGGTTAATTCCTTCTCTTGTATAGGTCATTAATTCATCCAAATTATTTATGGTTGACAATATCATGCATCAAAAGGTTCAACGTGTGCACCAAGCACTCGAACCAAAAAATGTGGATAAACTGAGTCAATGATATTTTTTGCTCCCTTACTATTTTCCACATCATTAGTGATTACTTGAACCATATTAGTAGCACCAACATAATTAATTGTTTTCAATTGGAGATTTATAATATTTTGAGAAGACACAATGTTTCAGGAGAAGTCATGTGTTGTAATAAACACCGCACCACTAGCAAAAACACCAAGAATCTATATCAAATGTTGATTTTGAACATTTGTCCAACCATCTGACACAATGGATACCTCGAAGTCTCCACACTCATCTATAAACCATGTTAAAGCTCTTTGAATTTTTGCTTTTTTTTTTTTTTTTTCCATATAAAAACAAAGTTTTGGCTTTCTCATATCTAGGGCTCTTGTATCATCTAGGGGCTTCATTGATGGCCTTAGTCACATCAAGCTCATTATTAATAAGGGGAGCAAAGCACATTGAATGTTATATTGCAAGTATAGAGAAACCACACCACTCTTGCATCCACCTCATCCCTTTGACCAATATCAAGGAAATCTACTATTGTTCTTCTAGATTTAGATGTTCTAGAAGTTCCATGAGGAAATGGATATGTTTGGCCACCAAATCTGGATGTTGCATTGATTTGAAGTTTTTTCTTTTTACCAATTTTTTTGGTTGCAACCTCCACTATTTTGATGCATTTTGGCCTTTCTTCCTTTGATATCTTATTAGGAAAAATTGAGATCCCAATGGCACCCTTAATTTCATCACTCTCTATTACCCCACAGAGATGCCTCCTCACATGAGTATGTGAACCAATATAAGGTTTTACTTGATGGCAGTCACGAGGGCATAGAATTTAGTGGTTTCACAACCCTCTCCTCTCCTCAAGTTCCGCCAGTCCACAAGGGTGTCATTGAACCTTTTCCATCTTCACTTCCCTCCTCATCCCCTTCCCCTTTAGACCTAGGTGTCATTGAACCTTTTCCATCTTCATTGCCCTCCTCATCGCCTTCCCCTTTAGACCCGGGTGTCATTGAACCTTTTCCATCTTCATTGCCCTCCTCATCCCCTTCCCCTTTAGACCCTTCCTCATCATCGCACATTGGGTTAGTATGAGTGTGATGACTATCCTCTTCTTCTATTTCTTCCCTTTGATGTTTATTCCCCACCAACACCATGAGAACCAAAAATGGAATGATAAATTCCAAGAACACCATTTTTCTCAAATTTTAGATGAACAACTTGCAATAAAATGAGGGAGAAGAAGGAATGGGAAAGAGTAGGAGAAAAGGGAAAAACCATAAAAAAAGAATACAAGGAAATGATGGAGTTGGGGTTCTTTAGATCTTGAGAAGTTGAGATTGATGGAGGCCTTTGTTATCTCCTCTAGGCTCCTTTTTGTCTACTCCTCCAAGCTCTCCTTTGCTCTTTCCTCTAAGCTCTCACAAATTTGCCCTAAAAAATCTGCTCTCCTCTAAGTCTAAGCAGACAAGATGAAGGAACAAGTAAAAGAGAGGGTGAAGATGTGTTTTAATCTCATCTTCACTTCCGTCTCAACCCTAAACCTACCTTATGCCCCACTTCCAGTTAAAAATTAGAAAAAAAATCTTTTTGACGTATGTGAAGGAGGATTGAATTGAATGAGGAAGCATAGGGATCATGGTGAGAGTGTCTAGGGAATGCAGATTCAACACGCGGGAACATTTGTAGGAGCATGGTGGTTCTAGATTGGCAGGGAACATGATAACTAAGGTTGGAGTGCACTTGTAGGGTTGCTCTTTGAGCACACTTGCTTGAAGTGTGATTCTAGGGCCAAAGCGAGGAGAGGGGGTTGGGTGTGTAGGGGGAGGACACTTCTTACAACCTTGGAAGAGGACAATGGGTTGATGTTGACAACAAACGAAACCTCACTCCATTGGTTAGTTATAATATTCTAGATGAAGATTCCCTTCTTTGAGATGTATTGGAGATTGGTGCAAGGAGGTCAATGATATTCCCTCATCTTTGCACCATCCAAATCCTGAGCTAGTCCCTTGCCTCAAGTCCATAGCCTATTGATGATTGTCACCAACAACTATACAGGTGTAGGGTTCATCATGTTTTGGGTGTAAGAAGGTGCTATGGTTGCACACCAAGGAGGTCATTCAAGCAACTTATTGATGATTGTCACCTACAACTATACAGGTGTAGGATTCATCAAATGTTTTGGGTGTAAGAAGGTGCTATGGTTGCACACCAAGGAGGTCATTCAAGCAACGATGTTGCAAAGATAGAGTCTTGATAAGCACATGCAAATAGCAGAAGGTAGTTTGTGTGTTGGGAAGCAATTGATCCTAGTAGAAGAAGGCAAACCACACTTCCTTTTGTGGACTTGTGGAAAGATGGTACATGCTGGGATCTCATTGAAAAGTCAAGACCGGAATTTGACTTTGCTTTCTTTGGTTATCGAGATATACCATGTCCAAGTAGAGAATGCAAGAGAGTTGCACACTGAAGATGGAAATGAATTCTTATCAAAAAGGTCAGATCTGAAGTTTGCTCAAGGTTGAGAGCCAGTGAGAGGATTTTTGCATTGTGGGAACCAAATCCAGTAGACAGACTCACAAGCTAGAGCTAGAGCTAGAGTTAAAGCTGTAGACAGAAGCCAAAATTGGAGCCATACTCTAGAGAGGTAGACTTAAGGTACATTGATCCAGACTGGTTTTCTCTAAAAGCTGTTGGAGGCCAAAAGGTCTCTCAATGGGAAAGTGTGATCTGAAATGGATCTAAATACAAGAAAATGGTTGTAAGACTTAGTGTCAACAATTGAAATTTGACAATCAATGAAGGTCACATAAGAACACAAAAGACAATGCAAGCAATAAAAAGAAAAGTAAATAAAACAAATGAGGGGAAAATAAAAAACTAAGTGAAAAACAAAAATGAAATAGAGAGGAAAAGAGAGAGAGGAATGGAAATTCGAAAGTCAGTATCTTGGCCTTCCCATTACCCCCCATTTCTTCTATATTATCTTATAACTTGAATCTCAAAGATCTTTTGCTTTTGGCTGCCGAAGAGGTGAGGAGGCACCAGAGCCATGAGCTGCATTGTAACCAGAGATTGCCAAAATAAAAATTGAGGAACCATTTGAAGCTGGCTGTTTGGGTTTCTAGGGTACAGATATTTTGTCCATTGTGAAATTGACTTCTCAGTGATTGATGAATTATCTTATGTTTGATTAGTTCAGGACCCAGGTTTAATGGGCATTCCCTTTATTGACTATTGAGTTGTGGTCTGCCATTTCTTTCTCTTTAATTAATTGTCGTGGCAATATCATTATACAGTTTCCCTATCATGCTTAAAAAAAAACCATGGCACAACCTCTCTATTGTATGCTAGCTGATGTAATTGATTGCCTGCAACAGCCACTAGTGCAATATCTCGTTGCACCTGATCACCCAGTTTGATGCATCATTATTCCAAGCATAGCTTTAGTTGTCTGATGTGAAGATTGCGCATAGTTGATGTTAATTCTGTTGATAATCAAGTCTTTCCATTGTTTTGTAAATACAACAGCCATGAATTTCAGGCCATCCAGTTAGTTGTCCTCAATGAGATCTATGGCTAAGACGAAAGAGCTGTTTCCAGCAACAGCCTATAGTGCAAGATTAGGTTGCACACCTAATCACACAGTTTGATGTATCTTTATTCCAAACAGTGTTTTAATGGCCTGATGTGAAGACTGTGTATAGTTGATATTAATTCTGTTCATAATCAAGTCTTGCCATTGTCTTGCTAATACAACAGCCATGAACTTCAGACCATACAATTAGTTGTCCTCAATGAGATCTATGGCAGCTGTTGCACTTTCTTAGCTGCGCTTCCATCTCTGCCCTTAAACTTTGCAACTCGTGCCAGTTTCAGACTGTTGGACTTTATCCTGGCCTTCGTAAGCTGTACACAGCAAGGGAAGGAACCTTGAGATCGTATGCTGCATCCTGGGTGTTGCTTGAGCCTACATGCAGGCCTTATGGGCTGTATGTTGCCTCACAGGCCGTTCTCTCAGACCCTGAGTGCGTAAGACTGGGCTGATTATATTCAAGATGTTGGACTGTGTGCTGGTGAGTGTAAGGTGAATTGAAATTATGAAGTTTAGTTGATTGTGATATCCTTCAATTCGTTTTGTCATTTTTGGCATGTCCAGTCTCCAATACTCTTGGCTGTTGTGGGTTTGTCTTTTTCTCACTTCTCAGGAAGCCAACTCCCAACAAGTGACAATTATCAATTAATTGCCATCTTGTATGTTAAATAATGGCACCCTCTCATATGTTTAACGATTGACCATCTTATACATGTAATAATTAATTGTTGTTGCATTTATGCCATCTCACTTACATTCAATTTATGAATGTATATAAACTGGACTGGAGTATGAATTTAAGCTCAGGGAACCTGCAGGGCATTGAATGAGATATACCATTTCATTGTGAATGATATGCTAATTGCTGATCAAGCTTCATCCCAGCCATTTTCTTTACTTGAGAGAATATATATATATATATATATATATATATATCAAGAGGAGCATTGCCTGCATTAAAACTTGAGTTGAAGATTGAGTACATGCTAATGGTGATTGCACCTAAGGTTCATTGGGTTGAATTCTTCATTGTTGAACATTGCATAGTAAGATGGTAGCATAATAATAAAGACTGCTGGTCTGAATTGGGATAGAACCATATGTGTGTCAATCCTGGGAGCATAGACAGTGAGTAGAGCTTGAGTGTTTTTGGTCTCTCTCTCCCCCTTTATATATATGCAAGTATGTATGATCGCGTACCATATTGTGTTTGCTGTTGGACTGGCATTTTTTATGCTGGAGTGCCTCACTAATTCTTTGTACCAGAGTCTTCTATCTCTTGTTGCCACTGGAGTACAGAGCATCACAAACCCAAAAGAACTCAAGCCCGGAAACCAAGAACTGGTTGTTCTTTGAAGATTACACCCAAGAAAAAACCATCTTACCAATCTTGAACAGTGTTGCAGAGTAGTTTGCACTCAGAACTGCATCTAGAGCAGAGACCTTGTAGCCATTCAGAGCACAGAGATCTCTGCATAAGATAAAGAAACAAAGATCAAATTTTAATTCTTAAACGTATCTGTGTTGGTGACGCAAGGCAAGTGGGCTATAAGTCCTGTTACCACCAATTATAGCAGGGCCATAAGGGGGAAGACCCTACGGGACAACTACTAGATTAAGTGACAACAATGAGACAACGGCCCAATGTCACCACAGCCAAGGTACCAGACTTTCACTCATGGGAGGAGTCCCAGTATGATTGTGATCACCTATAATAGATATTCTAGGTTTGAAGGTTCAAGGTGATGGAGCTAGAGCTCATTCGAAGAGAGGCTCAATAAAGGTACGAGGCTTCAAAGAAACAAACGCTCTCTAAGAAAAACCCTAGAAAAGAAGGCACAAGACCTAGGGTTTTGAGGTTTCTCGATGGTAATAGGTATTCACAAGGTCAAGGCCCTATTACCGCTCAAACTAGTAGGGGTCCTAGGAGGGTTTCCTATAGACCAACTTCTAGGTTGAGGGTAACAATGGAGTGATAGCCCATTGTCACTTCAGCTAAAGCTCCTTGCTCGTTATGGATTTTCACTGATGGGAGGAGTCCCGGTATAAAGGGGAATCACTAAATGAGTAGGTTAATGAGAGGATAAGGAGTGATTCCTAAGGCCTATTCACAAGAGAGACTCAATTGTATGGTTTGGTTGCTTAGGAAGCAAGGTGATAGGCTTTCTAGGAAGGGCTAAAAGGATTCTCGAGGCTAGGATTTGGGAATATATCTTGTAAGGATGATTCCTAGGCCTAGAAATCCTTACGGAGAATTGGTCTTTGTATGATCTTTGTGGAATTGGAATTGTTATGTTGCGGGATCACACAAGACCAAGTGGACCCAGAATTAGGTTAAGGCAGTGGGATTGATCACTTAAGGAGGGGATTGACCTAATTGTGGAAGAGAAGAGGTTCAATGAACAAATCTTCTTGGAATGATGTGCAATGATCCAAGTGAGGTCACTAGCCATGGGAAATCTAGGGCAAGAAACGATCCTTGAGGCATGGCTTCCAATATCTCGAGATCCCACTGTCAGAATTTCATGAAATTTGGAGGGCCTCTAGAGAAAATCCCTACATAGTAATGGGCAAGAGATCGAAGTCTTTTGATGGCTAGAACGTGAGATAATTGATGCCCTAGATGACCTTTGGAGGCTAGGCCTAGAAAGAAAAGGAGAGGTGAGAGAAATAAGCTTTGAAAGTGACCACCTATGGAAGGATTAGTGCCTTGTCCTTTGGGAGAGATGGAGTCAATGTGAATTTATTTTTTGGAAAGAATTCACCCAATCAAGGAGGCCTTCAAGCAACTTCGCATGGCATTAGGGCATGAGAGCAACTACTTTAAGGACTTTATACTTCGATTTGCAATAATTGATGACTTATCAAGATGTATTTAGAATAAATTGTCTCTAGGAACATTCACCCATTCATACATGGCCCATGACATGATGCAACACTATAAAAGATAGAAATTTCCACCAAGTCGTATAGGAAAGCACTAAATTTCAGACTTGTATAGTGAAAATCCCAACAACATTCATGTGACAAAGTAAATAACAAGAATAAGCATGAAAAGAGCATGTACATGTACAAAAGAGTATATCCAATCATCATATTATGCCAATAATAAAGTTCCAAGACAAAAGAGATAGATCCAAACATCCAAATTCATCCATATCATCCAAACTCGTCCTCGAAAAGGGATAGCGAAAATCTCACAAGAGCTAATAACCCAGTCGAAGTGATGATGATGAAAATGAATCACCTCACTTGTATTTATACAATCTCTAATGAATTCAAATTACCTAATTTGGACTAATAATGCCCCTAAAATAAAATAATGTGCATAATAACAATACTTTTGGTGACAAGCCCACCAAATAGCTACATAGATAAGCCTCTCAAGAGGGCAAAATGATCAACATAATGATTTGTTGGGCCTTTGAAGAGGCCTAATGGAAGTCCAAGGGATGCCATGATGTGAAAATGGACTCCCGACATAGTGGACAAGGGGTTGGCCCGTTGTTTTCCAAGAAAGAATTTGTTGTGCTCCCAAGTGGGGGTGTGGAATGGAAAACTTCCAGATAACAGAAATAGATATATAAAAATACTTTATTGATAAAATGAATAACAGATGATGATGTTTACAGTGGGGATGCCTGGCTTATATATCGCCATGGACACCCTTTCGGAAAGGGCATGATCTTATGATCGTGCCCTTTCGCCTAACTAAACCTAAATTAAATAATAAACCTAAAATTAACTATTTTTTTCATAACATTGCCTTCCTCTCGAAAGAATGCTTTGTCCTCAAAGCATACGTAACGACGGATGTTGTTGACAAAATACTTCATTCTCCCAAGAAGCTTCTTCTTCGGGCAAGTCCTTCCACTTGATCAGATATTCCTTGATAGTACGATAACGAAGCTTTCTTTCTCTAGTAGACAAAATACCTTCTGGTTCTAAAATAACTCTTCCCTCATCATCTAAGGATGGAAGTGTTGTTTGCGCTGTTTGATTGTTACCTAGGGCCCTTTTAAGGCAAGATACGTGGAAAACGTTGTGAACACGACTTGTCTCTGGAAGGCTTAAACCATATGCAACTTGGCTAATCTTTTTGTTGATCTGATAAGGTCCATAAAACTTTGGTGCCAATTTGTTTTTTCCTTTCTGTTTTAAGGATAATTGTTTGTATGGTTGGAGCTTAACAAATACCCATTCTCCAACTTCAAACTCTCTTTCGGTTCTGTTACGATCTGCTTGTTGCTTCATACGATTCCTTGCATTATTTAGATTTTCTTTTAATATTTGGACGATTTTTTGGGTTTCTTCTAGTTGATCTTTAACAGCAGGTAGATTTGTTTGGACCATAGCTAGATCTTTCCATTTCGGGGGTTCATATCCATATAGGGCTTGGAATGGCGTCATTTTCGCTGACGTATGATAGGTGGAGTTATACCACCATTCAGCAAGGTGTAACCATTGAGCCCATTTATTTTGTTTTTCTGTAGCGTAGCAACGTAGGTAGGCCTCCAAACATTTATTGACAACCTCCGTTTGGCCATCTGTTTGCGGGTGATAAGCGGAACTCATATTTAAGTAAGTTCCTACATGGTTGAACATTTCCTTCCAGAAATTACCTTTGAACTTGGCATCTCTATCACTTACAATGACTTTTGGAAAACCGTGCAACTTCTATATATTTTTGCAAAATATTTCAGCGATTTCTTTTGCTGAGTATGACTTCTTTATTGCCATAAAGTGAGCATACTTGGTGAGTCTGTCGACTACTACGAAAATCTTGTCCTTGCCTTCAGATACTGGTAATCCCTCAATAAAGTCCATCGAGATTTCCTCCCACTTCTGATTTGGAATGTTTAAGGGGTGAAGTAATCCTGGTGTCGTAATATTTTCGCTTTTATTCCTTTGACATGTGTCACATTCTGCTACATACTTCTGAATATCACGATTCATTCCCTTCCAAAAGAAGGATTGACGTGCATTGTAGTAAGTCTTAAAGAATCCTACGTGTCCAGCTGACGGTGAGTCATGTAATTCTTTGAGTATCTTAAACTTAAACTTGGAATTTGTACTTAGATATATTCTTCCTTTATACCATAGGATATCATTCTTCCACTCAAATTTTGAGTTATTGGGAAGGTTATTGATTATTGTTGTTACTTCTGGATCCTTGGCATACTCACTTCGAATTTCGTTAAGCCACTCAGGAACAACAACCGACATTGCAAGTAATGTTGGTTCTTCATCTTTCCTGGATAAGGCATCGGCTACTACATTGTCTTTACCTCTTTTATGTAGTATTTCCAAGTCAAAAGCGGCAATTTTTTCAATCCATTTTTGTTGTTCTTCGGAAAGCGTTTTTTGTTGAAGGAGATGTTGGAGACTGTTATGGTCTGTTCGAATAGAAAACTTACTTCCCAAAAGATATTGCCTCCACTTAGCTAGTGCGTGCATGATAGCTAGCATTTCTTTGTTGTATGTGGATTTGAGGCGCTCTCTTTTATTGAGCTTCCTACTTTCAAAAGCTATGGGATGTCCTTGTTGCATTAATACTGCACCTATACCGAATCCAGAAGCATCACACTCAATGATAAATGGTTTAGAAAAATCTGGTGTTGCTAATACGGGAGCATTAGACATAATTTCTTTTAATTTTTCAAAACACCTTCCTGCTTCCTCATCCCATAGAAACGAGTTCTTCTTTAAAAGATTTGTTAGAGGTGCAGTTATATGTGCATAGTTTTTAATAAACCTTCGGTAATATCCTGTCAAACCTAAGAACCCTCTTAGCTTGGATATATTAACGGGTTTGGTCCATTCTTTTATGGCTTTGATTTTATTAGGGTCCACCTTTACACCTTCATGGGATATAATGTGTCCAAGGTATTCTACTTCTTCCTTTCCAAAGGTACATTTGGACTTTTTTGCGTAAAATTGGTGTTCTTTAAGTAGTGTAAGAACCTTATCCAAATGTTGCAAGTGCTCCTTCCAAGTTTTACTGTAAATTGGAATATCATCAAAGAATACTAATACAAACTTTCTGAGGTGTGGGCGAAATAATTCATTCATAGTTGCTTGAAACGTTGCTGGTGCATTGGTTAATCCAAATGGCATTACTTTAAATTCATAATGACCTTCATGTGTTCGGAATGCGGTTTTTGGTATGTCTTCTAATCTTATTCTAATTTGGTAGTAACCTGATCTTAGATCCAATTTTGAGAAATACCTTGCGCCATGTAACTCATCCAACATTTCGTCGATAAAGGGAATGGGAAACTTATTTTTAATTGTTATTTTGTTTAATCCCCTATAGTCAATACATAGCCTGAATGACCCATCTTTCTTCCTTACCAACACCACTGGAGCAGCGTAAGGACTTTTACTTTTCGAGATGATTCCACACCTTAAGAGGTCTTGGATTAATCTCTCGATTTCTGTTTTTTGGTGATGTGGATATCGGTATGGCTTGATGTTAACCGGGTCTGATCCTGCCTTGACTTCTATTGTATGCTCAATTTCCCTATTAGGCGGCATCTTTAGAGGTAGATCTTGAAATACTTCTTCATGTTTCTTAATTAAATCTTGTATCTCTGGTGACTCTTCACTCGTCATATTTGCGGATAACATTTCTAACTGATGACATTGTACTACATAAGCAGGTGCTCCTTTTCGAATCATCTTCATCATCTGAGATGATGATACAATTTGATTTTCCGGTGCTTGGAACCCATGTAATTTGTACTTTTGACCTCCCCATTTGAATTTTATAAATTGTATTTGGTGGTTAGCGGCATAAGTACCTAAGGTTCGCAACCATTGGACACCTAAAACTACATCTACTCCTCCTAATGGTACTGTGAAAAATGACGATTCTAAACTGAAGTCTTGAATTTGTAATTTAACCTTATGGCATTTTCCCACCTTTTCAATCTTTTTACCGTTAGCTATCATCACTTTCATGTTTGGTAAGGGGAATGAAAATATATTGAGTCTCTTTGCCACGGTTGCATCTAGAAAATTGTGTGTGCTTCCAGAGTCGACGAGAACCACTACGTTGTTCTTCTTTATGTGTCCTTTTAATTTTAAGGTCTGAGGTTGTGATATACCTGTCATAGCTGATAATGATACTTGTGGAATACTTTCGTCATCTATTTCTGGTGAGAATTCTGGGGCATCTTCTGTTTCTTCAATATCAGACTCTTCACTGTTTGAATCATTGGTTGCTTCACAATTATATAGGTTCTTTGGTTCCTTTCCTTTAACACACCTATGTTTGGGGTCCCACTTCTCACCACAGCGTTTACATTTACCCTCTTTTATCCTTTGCTTTTCCACATTAGATTTTTCATCTTCACGACGATGTGGGGGAACATATCTTGTCTTATTTGAGTCCATATACTGGGGTATCCTTCGTCTTGCATAAGCTTTTTCCGTTGTTGACCAAAATATTGGTTCGGATTTCTTTTCAGCTGTTTTTGCTTTTCGTCTTGCTTCTTCTATAGATGTAATATCATGCATCTCAAGTTCTGCTTGTAAATGGGTTTTGAGTCCCGAGATGTATGACTGAATTAGACGAGATTCTGATAACCCTGGTACTCGTGTTACTAAAGTCTCCCATTCTTGAGTGTATTCATCCACACTCCCTTTTTGTCGTAATTTAATGAGTTTTGAAAAGAACTCTTCTTCCCTCACACCTTGGAATCTTTTGAAGAATGCATCTTTAAATCTCCTCCAGCTAATGACGTGTGTTGTCTTTTTCCACCACATGTACCAGTTATATGCTTCTCCCTCCATTTTCATGGATGCATGTCTGAGCTTTTCGTCATCGTCAGTGATGTCATATATCTCAAAGTATTCTTCTGCTTTATTTATCCATGCCACATTGTTTTTTTCGTTCCCATCGAATTTAGGCATCTCAACCTTTACCCTCTTCTGGTATGTGGCTAATGGTTGAGCAAAAAGAGGGTGTTGATTAGTAAGGGTATCCCAAAGTTGCTTGTTTGTGAAGGCAGTGTTACTTGCTTCTTGGTGGTGTGTCGTTGATTTTTTTGGGGATTCAACCTTGTCATGAGAGTCTGTGGACTTAGTTGACTCTGGTGAAATGTGTTCTTGATTCTCTTCACCTTCTTTCAATAGCTCTTCGGGTGTACAATTCGACTTTTTACACAGACTTTTCAGCATTGTTAAGACTTCTCTGAAGTTTACTCCTGTTTGGACATGTTGACTTTCCATTTTTATCTCTATTCGATTTGTCGTATCTTCAAGATTTTTTATTTTGGCTGCTTGCTCCCCAAGCTTGCTCTCGACGTCATTTAATCTCTTACTGACTTCGTCGTGGTTGTTATTTATCCTTTGCTCTGCATCCAACAACCTTTTCTGGAAATCCGCCATTGTCATTGTCGACATTGAGCGGGTCTGCGGAGGCGTGTATTTATTTGCCAGCTAAAAAATATTTCCTTTCCCCCTTTTTTTTTTAAATAATTAAATTAAATTAATTTAATAATTTAATTTAATTAATTAATAAATATATATTTTAAATTAAATTAATTTAATAATTTAATTTAATTAATATAAATATATATTTATTTAATTATAAATTATAATAATTAATTTATAATTATTAATTATTATAAATATATATATATATATATAATTTAAAGTTATAAATTATATAACTTTTTATTAAATTATATATATAATATATATAATTATAATGTGATATATATATATACCCGAATCACAGAATTACGTTATAATTTTTTCTTATATATATCGTTTAACTTCTAACCTGCACCCGAATCACCGAATCACTTTATAGTTTTTCTTATATATATCGTTTAACTTCTAACCGGCACGTCTGTTGGCGTAACTCCTTCCGTTCACGATTTTTTTTTAAGAAAACAGCGTCCGTTAAAAAATATTTACGGTGATAGAATTGGACAGTGGTGCGGCTGGGAGAACAGCAAGACGGGGTATTTCGGGGGCAGGGTGAAACTAACAGGTTATGCGGACTGGGAACGACAGGGATTGTGGATAAAAAAAAAACCGATAGACAGCACACCAAGAATAACGATCAGTAGTACGCACTGTGCAACCCTCGATGTTCAGCAATCGATATGGCTCCGATACCAGATGGAATGGAAAACTTCCAGATAACAGAAATAGATATATAAAAATACTTTATTGATAAAATGAATAACAGATGATGATGTTTACAGTGGGGATGCCTGGCTTATATATCGCCATGGACACCCTTTCGGAAAGGGCATGATCTTATGATCGTGCCCTTTCGCCTAACTAAACCTAAATTAAATAATAAACCTAAAATTAACTATTTTTTTCATAACAGGGTGGGGGCAAAAAGACATTCTCATGGGTCTCCAAGTAGATCAAAAATCACTGTAGACCATCCATAAGGGCTAGGATGACGTCATAAGCCCTCCCTCTGCAGCGGGAGACATCCGCTGGACCTTGGAACATATGCCAAGTGTATGGTGCAAGTGTAAAGCTGGTTGGGCATAGTGAACCAAGTGCATCATCCTCATCCAACAAGGTGGAATGCGAGCAATCAATGATCTGTGTTGGGGATTCATGAGGTAATCTCTGCTATGGTAAAGGTCCATGGCTCTCAACGCTCACCCAACAAGTGCCAATGTGGTCCTCTGGAGGGCTAGAGCCTAGGACCCCGTATAGGGAAACCAAGCCCCAAATGGAGACCCACCTGCAATCTTGCAAAATATCTAATGTGTCCCCCTTCCCTCTTGTTGCAGCTCAAAATGTATAGGCACTGTGACAACGACTCAGGTCGGGGGCTATCACCCTAATCCCCAACCTCTCAGTTTAAGCTGTCTCCCAACAAGAGACTATGGGGTAGACTCTATGGAAATGAAGGACTCGTTGGGAACCAACTAATCCGAGAGACACAGTTGAGTGGTCAAGTACTTGTTTAGATCTAGCAAGATATTAAGGATTCGATTAGATTTATAAGATTTGAAACCAGCGCCTTACGGAGTCAGTACTTTTTCTTTACGAATTTAAGACCAAGTACATGATAGACAATTGTTGCTTTGATGAGTAACTATCCTATATGAAATGCAATTCCTAAGGCTTAAGTGAAATGTAGGAATCTTGGTTGATTCTACTTAAATACTTAGTCTAAGTACGACCCTTTGATCTTTATCTATATTGAACCTAAAATTTATAGTAAATGGCAGAGAGAAGTCAAGGTGAAGTGCACGAGGGTGTGATTAACGATCCCTCTCCTTGAACTTTGTTGAAGAAAGTGTAACTAGGTTCGGTCTTCATAATGACATGATCTTTGTAAATGATGTAATAAAAGAGAATAAATTATTTTTGTATGCCTTGCTACATGGGTTTCATGAGCAAGAAGTGTGATAGGTCAAAAGGCTCCTTCTTGATGTCTTTAGGATTTATTAATATGTCAAAGAGTCATGTCATGTATAAAGAAGCTCTTTATGAGCCTATGTAAATGTATACAAGTCTACAAAAAGTGTGTAGCAACCCTCCAAAGACCAAGATCAATCCTCCATTAACAAGCACAAGAAGTCTGCAAGCAAATCGATAAGGAATTCATCATGTCGACTTCAATATTGAATTAAATATATAAATGGCAGTCATGTCAGCCTAGAAAAATTGACACAAAAATTCATGAAGTCAAGTCGGTTTATTTGCAAAGGAGCAACCATTATAAATACCTCGTCAAGGTATCCACAAAAGGCAGATCATAACTCGCATTTTCTTCTCTGAAATTTCGTATGGGTATAAGAGCAGATCTGCACTACAGGAAGGCAATTATTCTGGGTCTCAGATGAATGGGAGCAGAGATCCGCACTATAGGAGGACATATCTTTGCACTTCGGATGGCACAATAAGACAAGCAAACACTTCAGATGGGTATAGGGATCTAATCAGCAGTCTCAGTGATAAGTATAAATACAGTGATGTGAAATCTCAGTGAACAGTGGCCTGACATCTCTCAGATGGTTATCATGATTCCAGAAAAGATCTCAGTACAAGGAGGAACGTTATCACAGTCTCGGTGGATCTATCTCCTAATAGTCTATGTATATATATCATGAAAAAGGGCTCAGATCCCTCACTGTGTAGTCTCACTGTCTCGGAATAAGATCCCACTGTTGTAATCACAGTCTAGAAATGCACTCTCGGCTTGCTCACAGTTAATGTGATGATGATCTCAGCTAGAGTACAGTGATGGAGATATGATGAAAATCCATCATGGTGATTGTCATAATAAAGCTCTCGGTGCATCGATGAAGATCACAATGAAGATCTCAATAGACCTCGTTGAAATGGTGAAGAAGCAGCAGTGATGGCTTCAATGGTGCAACAATGATGATGATCTCAGCAGTGACAGAGAAGAGGATTGATGTCTTGGTCTTGGAGTAGCAGAGTAGGTCAAGGGTCATGGTCTTGGTATTTGTCAATTGGAATCTCTATAAGAAGAATTTTGTGCGGTTTTCCTCTCCAAGAGGGAGAGGTTTTGGCCCTAGCATAATGCCAAACATCTTGTGTTCTTGTCTCTTTTTGTTTGATAGCAGTTTGATGAAGTAATAACACACACTAATAATGCAAAAATGATTAAGCTAAGATAAATTGTAAAAACACTTCACAATTATTATCATGCTAAGAAGAATCACCTTAATTATGTTTGCCCTAGATTCTTCAACATGGTATCAGAGGGAAATGGTTGCAGTCTAAGGAAGGGCAGAAAAGAGACAATTCAAGGATCAAGTTTTAAGCAAAGCACTCAAAGATCAAGACCTAGATCAAAGAAGCAGCCTACAACAACAGTCTACATCAGCAAGGGTTTTGAAGGACAACAGTCAAAAGATGAAGCATTTAGATCTCAAGCAACAACTTTGGTGACTCCCACAATTTTGGTCTATGCCATACCACAATGATCTCAATCATTTCTCAATGGCATGATCTCAACATACCAGTGATTGAATCCTTTCTATAAAGAGAACAATCTTGACAACTCGGATTCCCAAAAGCTTGATGATACATACTCAAGGGCATATAGAATCAGATCATCTACAACATAGTAATGGGTCTCACTACACTTCAGTCATAATTTGTATGGACAGTACTCGATGTAGAATGAAGGTGCTCGTTGACACAACCATAATAACACTAACTGATGGGTCTCTATACATCATGGCAAGCAAAAGTCGATGCTGCATACTACAAGCCCAATTATATCAGCAGTTTGTTGATATATAAATCAAGATAGCTCGAAGGCAAAGAAGGCAATCTGCCTATCAAAGATCTCAGTCGAAGGAAGCATCAATACATCTGCTCCAACTACTGCCAACATGATCAAGGTGAAGATTTCATCTTCACATCTCAAGTAAGTATTTTCATTAATCATTTTTCTTTGAAATGACTTCATGAATGCAAGGAGATCTATAGATAAGATAAGTCATCAAAGGTCCTTGCATAGAATAAGAAGGATTGATAGAATCCTTATGGAGAAGAGAAGTCAGTGAACAGGTCTCCTTTGAATTCATGAGAAGGAACTCTTAAAAGTCCTCTCATCTCTATGTAGCAAGAAAGGAGACAGATAAGAAATATATGAAATGCTAGAAGAGGTACTCTCTGAAATGCAGTAAAGAAGGAATATCTTCATGAGATCTCAATTGCGAGATCTGGGAAAAATGATGAGAAGATAATCATCATTGATATTGATATTGATAAGCAAGGTAACAAATGTCCATGAACAAATAGGTTACCTCAATCAACAATTTGTGGTCTCTATGCCAGATAGAGAAAGACAAGTTGAAAGGACTCAAATATGTGCAGAAAGGAAAGGGAAGGTTGACAAGACAAAATAGTACTATGGAAAGATTATGGAGAGGAGCTCATATCGTTGGAACGGTGGAGGAAGCTGAATGTTAATTTTAGGTATGTTCTATGCTTAGAGCAATTTATTTCAATTTTCACAGTTAGCTCAATATCTCTTCCAAGTTCCAAATTAGCAATCACATCATCATTAAAGTAAATTGCAGATAGAACATAAACATAAATCGCAGAAGACAAGCCAAGACAAGAGGACACAAGATGTGGCGCTAGCCAGGGACAAACCCGAATGTGGGGAAACCCTTGATCAATTCTTCTTATATGTTCTTCAATAGTTCAACAAAGAGAGAGAGAGATAGTACATATACATCAGAAGTCAACACTTTGACTTGACAAGATAAGAACATAGATCTTCTTTAAGATGTCTCATGAGGTAACTGATATGGACTCACGTGATTCCATCACCCTATCACAGTGCTGCACCATGTTGCACCATCGTACCATGTCTCATCATAGAGCTGCACCATGCCGCATCACTGCTGAGTTGTACCTCATCATGCTGTACCCATCTTGCTGCTCTTCATCTTCATGCTGCACGCATCATGTTGCTGCACCATATCATCATGCTGCACCTCCTTATGCTGCATCTTCAAACTGTACCTTATTGTGCCTATCATGCTGCATCCCCTTGTGCTGCATCTTGTTACACTTATGCTGCAGCTTGATACACTTGTGCTGCACCTTGATACACTTGTGTTGCACACCCTGATACACTGCCCATAACAACTCTTGCTATGGTGCTATGGCCTGCGGCTTAGCACATAGCAACAAACGTACCACAGATAGTGTCTAATCATTATTAACCCAACAACATTTAGTCTATAGAAATGTCAACTCTTGAACATGCTGTAATGTTGGAATTCAGGGACTGATTAGGGTACTGACCACAGTCCCTAACAACCCATCTAAGCTGGCCTAGAATTGCTCTTAATGATTGTGGTTGTCCTCCAATGAGTTGCTGCCCTCCACCCTGCATCATAAAAGTTCTCCTTGATATAGTAGACCTCCTAAATCATCCTACTAATGAACTGCTGTAACCTTCTCTTTTACTATGGCTAGGGCAGTCATGAGACTGCATATAAGGAACCATTAAGATCCCTTCTCACAATAGTCTAAGGGCACATGAAACCCTCCACAAATGTGGCCTAGAGTAGTGTTAAGGTGATTGCGTTTAGGCCTGCGTTCAACCATGTATAAACTTCGTCTAGGGCACGTTTAACCCTTCCTTAGATATGCAGCTAAGGCTCCTTTAAGGCTTCCTCATGTTTGAGGATTAGGGTTGCCTTGCTGTGTGTAGAAGTTCCCCTAAATAGTGGGTAGATCTCCTTTCTTTGCTGCGGATTAGGGCCTCCACTTGGTTGCGTATAGGGCTCCTTAGATCTGCGGATTAGGGCCTCCACTTGGCTGCATATAAGGCCTCCTTTAGACAGCTGTTAGGGCTCCTTTTCGCTGCGTATTAGGGCCTCCTTTAGACAACTATTAGGGCTCCTTTTGGCTGCGTATTTGAGCTCCCTTTGATTGCGGCTAGGGTTGCATTCTTCAACTGTGTCTAGGGCACATAGAATCCTTTCGTCACTGCGTCTAGGGCTTCTCCCTCTTGACCTCTCTAGCCACTAAACCCAAATGAGTGGAGAGAGATCTTAGGAGAAGTGAGTGTTTGAATGACTTGAAGACCTCCTCCTTTTATAGCAAAACGTGGAGCACAAGAGGGGGCAAATTAGTTGCTGGCCTACCTTGACGAATTGTCCCATAACAGAAATATAATCATATCTCCATGCATACTTATCGGAATCGGATGATATTTAGATCAATCCTACACCTCTCGATGATAGGAGTCCAAGAAAAATATCAGATGTCATTAATAAGATGACCCACATGGAGTTTGGCCCTAGTTGCCAATTTTAACACTCCCTCTCAATTAGGGAGAACTCCATCCGCTGATCCATCTGTCCGACTATACTATCTCTGCCATTAGTGCCCTGCACTGCACTGCTTTGCTGAGCTTTGTTTTGCTCTGCTCTGTTGAACCATGAAGAAGAAAAATTGATCGAGAATGTCTCATACCATTCTCTGCTGACGCGAAGTTAGTTTCATCTGAAGAGAGTGTGTCATATCACTCTTATTGACCCGAAGTCAGTTTTATTGGTCCCAGATCCATATCACAAGAGAGTGTCTCAAACCACTCATACTGATCCTAGATCAGTTTCATTGATCCCAGATCAATGGAGGTCATCCTAGCATAGGGAGTACGGTAGATACAACGATGCGTCCATCGATAGTACTACAATGGTCCCTAACCCCATTTCCCTGCTTATTGATCAGATGAGAGGTACTTCACATGAGTCCCAGATTGTATGGGTAGGATGCCTCGATAGGAGAACTAATCATCCTGTCTCACAGGAGAACTAATCATCTTGTCCCAAAGTCGCCATGGGAGAACTAATCATCCCGGCCCACAGGAGAACTAATCATCCTGTTTCACAGTTGCCAAGGGAGAACTAATCATCTCGGCCCACAGGAGAACTAATCATCCTGTTTCATAGTTGTCACGGGAGAACTAATCATCCCGGCTCATAGGAGAACTAATCATCTTGTTCCATAGTCACCAGGAGGTATCACAGGGAATGGTTGAACTTGTCATCTTGTACATAGTGCACCACCAGGGGAGGGTGGGTCGCCCTGTGGTCGTATGTTGCTCCAGTAAGTACTCCAAGCCCCCTAGAGCTCCTAGAGCTCAATGCATGCAACATGTAGTTCCCTTATACGAAGGTCTCTCAACGACTCCAAGTCGTTCGGGAAAATCACAGATTTGACCTTTCCCCAGGGATTTGACAAAGTGTTTGCGACCTGTACATCAATCTTAACGCGATGGAGCCTCCTCACTCATTGACTTACCATATCCCATATAAGGTAGTATCTGATGTCTATCTGTTGGAGCAAGCATTGAATACAAGATTCCTCAATAATCGAATCCCCCCCTGGTTGTCACAAAGAATCACAGTGGTATTCATCATGTGTACAAACAGCTCATTGATGAGCTTCCACAACCAGGCAGCTTCACACAGGATCATACTTGTAGCTATGTATTCGGTCTCGGCGGTGCTTCTTGCAACTGACTTTTGCTTCCTGCTCATCCATGATATCGAAGCTGAATCTAGAGAGAACCAACACTGAGAAGTGTTCTAGCGATCCTCCACACTGCTTGCCCAGTCAGCATTCGAATAATCATACAGCTTCATATTTCTGACAGTGTATCTCAATCCATGAGAGGTTGTGCCGTTAAGATATCTCAGAAGATTCTTGGCACCAACCTAGCGAGGCTCAATCAAATATGAGCTCACCATGCTAATTGCAAAGCATATATACGGACGGAAGTTCACCAAGAACATCAATGCATATGAGTTTATGAAACTTAGAGGCATTTCCCAAATCTGGTTCGACATCACCAACATATGACTTCTAAAAGTTAAGATCCTCGAGGTAGTCATGGGCTTGCAGTTTACCATTCCATATCTGGAATCCAACTCCCTTTTACTTCTGCAAGTGAGAGGGTCTGCACCTGTTAGAAATAGGTCATTTCTCAGAAGGTGCCGGTATGAGAGGTCTATCATCCACAACCTTCAAACAATGGTTTGGATCAGCTTCACTTTTAGTGAATCTCAGCTTCATCAGACAGCCGGGGTGTTTTACTTAAAGCCATAGAGGGCTTTCTTCCACTTGTATACATGAGATTCCCAATCATGAATCTCAATCCCCTCGGATTGTTCCAAACATGTGGACCTGCTACATGAGGGGAATGGTCCCCTTGTAAGATTTTCCGTCAGTATATCTCAGACATGTACCTTCATGCTCTTCTTGAATTCAGGTATCTGAGTAACCATCTGACTCACATTGGTTAGGGCCTCATAAAGTAGATTTCAGGTGTTATAGATGAGATATGTCATGATCCCCAATGGACCATCCTGCAACTTGACACAAATTTCCAACCCTGAACCCATGAGTAAAAGCACCTTTGAAAATTTCATTTTCAAACACGTACCTTTCCATCGATGAATGCCACCTTGAAACCTTTGACTTCCATTGCCGAAATGGACACCAGGTTCTTCTTGCGATCAGGCACATAAAAGAGATTCTGTAAATGAATCGAGTTACCCTCATTCAATTGAGGGGTACCACCCTTTTCAGCATAGGTGGCATTGGCTCCTAGTATAATTCCACGAATGTTTCCATCTCTACCAAATTAGAGAGAGAGCACCCTTCTATCTGATGGAGTGCCTTGAAGCACTACAATAAATAAGCCAGATTCCCAAAGAATCTGAAGGAGAGGGCCAATACAAGATAACACTTCTTTATCTTATCAGAAACAACATTTGATTCTTCATACATGTGGTTCCTTGCTTTCTCTGAAGAGTCGACCGTATCCTTGACGACCTGCATTACCTATTATTCCTCCGATCATTGAAGATGTCCCTGGAATGATTGTTATCATCATCAAGTGATGTGTCCCTGCCAGTTGGACACTCCTTCGCATAATGGCCGAACTTATTTCAACCAGGGCATCTGCCGTTCCTTCCACCCTTAGATCCGGTTTTCCCATAGAAGTGATCTTCAGGTAGGCCATCAGAAACTTCCGCTGCGCCATTTTGATAATGTTCTCTGCTTCGACTTCACCGTTGGTGAATTAAAAGAGGGATGAGGAATCCATTGATCCTTTTGTCCTTTCCCAATTGTCTTCGGTGATTGCTCTTTCACTCTTGCTTGGGCTTTGTCTTCACCTCAACTTTGATACCATGTTAATTTTAGGTATGTTTTATGCTTAGAGCAATTTATTTCAATTTTCATAGCTAGCTCAATATCTCTTCTAGATTAGCAATCACATTAGCATTAAAGTAAACTGTAGATAGAACATAAACATATATCGCAGAAGACAAGCCAAGACAAGAGGACATAAGATGTGGTGCTAGCCAGGGACAAACCCCAATGTGGGGAAACCCTTGAACAATTCTTCTTATATGTTCTTCAATAGTTCAACAGAGAGAGAGAGATAGTACATATACATCAGAAGTCAACACTTTGACTTGACAAGATAAGAACATAGATCTTCTCTAAGAAGATGTCTCATGAGGTAATTGATATGGACTCATGTGATTCCATCACCCTATCACAATGCTGCACCATCATATCATGTCTCATCATAGAGTTGTACCATGCTGCATCACTGCTGAGCCGTACCTCATCATGCCGTACCCATCTTGCTGCTCTTCATCTTCATGCTGCACACATCATGTTGCTGCACCATATCATCATGCTACACCTCCTTGTGCTACATCTTCAAAATGTACCTTACTGTGTCTATCATGTTGCATCCCCTTGTGTTGCATCTTGATACACTTATGCTGCACCTTGATACACTTGTGTTGCACACCCTGATACACTGCCTATAAAAACTCTTGCTATGTTGCTATGGCCTATGGCCTAGCACATAGCAACAAACGTATCACAGATAGTGTCCAATAATTTTTAACCCAACAATGTTTAGTCTATAGAAATGTCAACTCTTGAACATGCTATAATGCTGGAATTCAAGCATTGATTAGGGTACTGACCACAATCCCTAACAACCCATCTAAGCTAGCCCAGAATTGCTCTTAATGACTGTGGTTGTCCTCCAATGAGTTGCTGCCCTCCACACTGCATCATAATAGTCCTCCTTGATATAGTAGACGTCCCAAATCATCCCATTAATGAATTGCTGTAACCTTCTCTTTTCCTGTGGCTAGGGTAGTCATGAGACTGCATATAAGGAACCATTCAGATCCCTTCTCACAACAGTCTAAGGGCACATGAAACCCTCCACAAATGCGGCCTAGAGTAGTGTTAAGGTGACTGCATTTAGGCCTGTGTTTAGCCATGTATAGACTGCGTCTAGGGCACGTTTTACCCTTCCTTAGATATGCAGCTAAGGCTACTTTAGGGCTTCCTCATGTCTGCGGATTAGGGCTACTTTGCTGTGTGTAGAAGTTCCCCTAAACAGTGGGTAGATCTCCCTTCTTTGTTGTGGATTAGGGTTTCCACTTGGCTGCATATAGGGCTCCTTAGATCTACGGATTAGGGCCTCCACTTGGCTGCGTATAGGGCCTCCTTTAGACAACTGTTAGGGATCCTTTTGGTTGCATATTAGGGCCTCCTTTAGACAGCTGTTAGGGCTCCTTTTGGCTGCGTATTTGAGCTACCTTTGACTGCGTATTTGAGCTACCTTTGACTGCGGCTAGGGCTGCATTCTTCAACTGCGTCTAGGGCACATAGAACCCTTTCTTCACTGTGTATAGGGCTTCTCCCTCTTGACCTCTCTAGCGACTAAACCCAAATGAGTGGAGAGGGATCTTAGGAGAAGTGAGTGTTTAAATGACTTGAAGACCTCCTCCTTTTATAGTAAAACGTGGAGCACAAGAGGGGGAAAATTAGTTGCTCGCTGACCTTGACGAATTGTCCCATAACACAAATAAAATCATATCTCCATGAATACTTATCGAAATCGGATGATCTTTAGATCAATCCTACACCTCTTGATGAGAGGAGTCCAAGAAAAATATCAACTGTCATTAATAAGATGACCTACATGGAGTTTGGCCCTAGTTGCCAATTTTAACACTAAAGAAAGGGACCAAGGAAAGAGGGAGTCGCAGACCTCTACTATGAGTGAGATGGTGTCCCTCACAAAAGGGTCCTATCGCAAGCTCCAAATCTTCTATAGATATGATCATGATAATAAGATGCATCGTGGCATCATGGAAACAAGAGCTCGTATGGGAATCATGAAGGACATAGCTCTTGGGAATCTCATTGGACATTAAAGGAAAGGACAAGAAGTCAAAAGGGAAAACATTTGCCAGATGGAGACATGCAAGATCCTCAAGATTCTTTGATAGAAACCTCAGTGGAGGATCCACTAATCTGGGAAGGCAGCAAGTGTTTCATCAGGAAATCCAACTTTTGGAATTCATGAGATGATGGTCCGATGACATGAGAAATGAAGCAGATCAAGGGATTGAAGATCTTTTCAATCAAGGAAGTTGTTGGAAGAAGCCTAGATAACCTAGAGGTATGTATGCTTGTATTTGTATTTAATATTGTAATGTCATGACATATGGTTGCAGGTAACATGGATCAAGCATGATCGAGAGAAAAAGGATCTCCTCCTCTGAAAGGATGCAAAAAGACATAAGTCACACTAGATGAAATCAACATAATATGTCCTCATATGAAGTATGAGGTGGTTGACTACAATTGAAGAACTCTGATTGAAAGCTCCTGGGAATGGAAGATGTGAGGATGGAAGAGATCGTGAAATATGCAACCATGATGAAGGCAATCAACATCCATAGGATCAGGAAGATTTGACTAGGAAATCTCCCGGAAAGATGTGGAGACTCTGATGGAAGTCTGAAAAGATGAAGACCCTTGACAACAGATATCTTTGGGAGATATGTCAACATGTATGCAGGGTGTTGATACCTACAAGAAGATGTCACTGGAAAAGGCCATCACCAAAAAGGTAATATGTGATTTGTTTTTGGTTTCTGACCTCTTGGAGAAAGTTTGGGTATGTGTGCAGGGCCAAGGTAAGGAGAGTTGTGAAGGATGTCACAACTATGTACCTTGTGATCTAGAGCAATCACCGTTGAAGGAAAAATGAAGATAGATGACCCTATGAAGGAAGCCCCAGATGTAAAGCCAAGGAGGATACTTTCCGGGAAAGAAGGAATGACATGATGAAGGAAAGTGATGGATGGTTGAACCCTACATATGAAGAAATTGATGACATCGAAGTCTTGGATCGTCAATTAACTAGAAGACCTTATAAAGTACTGATGATAGAGTCCCTGGGTAAGAGGGAACTCTGGTAGGTTCCTGTGAGTAAAGGAACTTGAGTAAGTTTCCAAGTGAAGAGAAACTTGGAACTCATCCCTGGTTAAGAGGTAGAGTTAGACATGACATTCTTGTCTTCAGGTTGGAGGAAAGAATGGAGGATTATGTAATCATCTGGCATTCGACACTCTTTGAGGATGTGGTAGGACCGATATTCTTAAGGGTTGGGAACCCAAGATGAGAATAGTCCTAGTAGGGCATACTCGGAGAACACCCGGGTGGGTATGACCCTAAGAGAGATAATGATGATGCGTGTCTATCAGTCATTGGTCTCGCCAACATTGTGTGCTCTGATCTAAGTGAGAGATAGAGCTGTTGGTTGAAATGATGTTATAATAAATGGACTACAAATCCGTTTCTTCTTATGAGAAATTCTTCAGATTGAGAATGACCAAGTACCATTATGAATACCTCCCTAGTTAAGAGGGAGTGTTGAAGAAAGTGTAACTAGGTTCGGTCTTCATAATGACATGATCTTTGTAAATGATGTAATAAAAGAGAATAAATTATTTTTGTATGCCTTGCTACATGGGTTTCATGAGCAAGAAGTGTGATAGGTCAAAAGACTACTTGTTGTCTTTAGGATTTATTAATATGTCAAAGAATCATGTAATGTATAAAGAAGCTCTTTATGAGCCTATGTAAATGTATACAAGTCTACAAAAGTGTGTAGCAACCCTCCAAAGACCAAGATCAATCCTCCATTAGCAAGCACAAGAAGTTTGTAAGAAAATCGATATGGAATTCATCACGTCGGCTTCAATATTGAATTAAATATATAAATGGCAGTCATGTTGACCTAGAAAAATTGATACAACGATTCATGAAGTCAAGTCGGCTTATTTGCAAGGAGCAACCACTATAAATACCCAGTCAAGGTATCCACAAAAGGCAGATCATAACTCACATTATCCGTTCTGAAATTTCATTTGGGTATAGGAGCAGATCCGCACTATAGGAAGGCAACTATTTTGGGTCTCGGATGAAAAAGTGTCACCATACTATTCATATGGGTATGGGAGCAGAGATCCACGCTACAGGAAGACATACCTCGTGCACTTTGGATGGCACAATAAGACAAGCAAACACTTCGGATGGGTACAGGGATCAGAGATCAGATCCACAGCCTTAGTGATAAGTATAAATACAATGATGTGAAATCTCGGTGAGAACAGTGGCTTGACATCTCTCGGATGGGTATCATGATTCTAGAAAAGATCTCAGTACAAGGAGGAATTTTATCACAGTCTTGATGGATCTTTCTCCTAATACTCTATGTATAGATATGATGAAAAAGGGTTCGGATCCCTCACTGTCTTTGTGTAGTCTCACTGTCTCGGAATAAGATCCCACTGTTGTAATCACAGTCTAGGAATACACTCTCGGCTTGCTCACAGTTAATGTGATGATGATCTCAGCTAGAGTACAGTGATGGAGATATGATGAAACAATCATCATGGTGATTGTCACAATAAAGCTCTCTGTGCATCGATAAAGATATAATGAAGATCTCAATAGACCTCGTTGACATGGTGAAGAAGCAGCAACGAAGATCTCAGTGATGCAATAGTGATGGCTTCAGTGGTGCAACAATGATGATGATCTCAATAGTGACAGAGAAGAGGATTGATGTCTTGGTCTTGGAGTGGCAAAGTAGGTCAAGGGTCATGGTCTTGGTATTCGTCAATTGGAATCTCTATAAGAAAAATTTTGTGTGGGTTTTCCTCTCCAAGAGGGAGAGGTTTTGGCCCTGGCATAATGCCAAACATCTTGTGTTCTTGTCTCGTTGTTTTTGATAGCAGTTTGATGAAGTAATCACACACACTAATAATGCAAAAAGGATTAAGCTAAGATAAATTGTAAAAAAACTTCACAAAATTGTTATCATGCTAAGAAGAATCACCTTAATTATGTTTGCCCTAGATTCTTCAACAAAATCTAACATATCTGGGGCTGCAGAGACTGTGGCTCTGACGACTATAAGGTCAACGTTTTAGATACTAAAAATGGTAGACTTCTCAAGAGAAGATGCAAAGGTGTTCCCATTTCTCTATTAACCAAGCTTATGCTTGGAGGTAAATTCTAATATGCACGACTATCTTAGGATGCAAATGTAATGTGAAATTAGAAGATGATTATTGAAGCAAGATGTTAAAGCCTTGGAGCACTTAGATTACGATTTAACTTGAGTTATATGCCAAGTACTTATAAAGATTCAATGGAAAATCTCAGTCACAAAGCCAACTTTGAAAGTGCCAACAAGATAAAATGGAAGTCACGTAACTTGATAATCGAAAGATGCACAATAGAGTACTTATCCAATCTTAGTATAAAATCCAATGACAATTACTTGAAGCTCCAAAACGAAATATCTAAGAGATGCCCAATTAGATCTCAATCAATCAATTATTTAAATCTCAAACTACTCAATGATATGCAATTAGAACAAATCACCTTCAATGATACTCAGTTTAGAGAGAACTAGATCTTAGCATAATTGTCTTCCACAATTCAATGGAAGAAGAAAACTTTTGAGCAAATTAAAACATCAGATGCCAATAATTCTTTAGATCTATTTGCTTGACCTAAAATGTGAAATAAATGTTCTTTAGGCAGTGAGCTTAAGCAAGCACACATTCAGATCATATAACTCAGAGAAAGACAAGAAACATTAGACTTCTTCAAATACCAATGCCAACAATTATTTTGATGATGCAAGCAGTTCACAAATGAGATAAAATTTACTTGAAATTTTAGAGATTATGTTCAGGACAACGGTGAATTCCCTTATGACATCAATAAGTTTCAGATGCCAAACTAATGCCACAATATTTTAAACAATTCTTAATTTATTATTTTCTCAAATGTACTCCAAAAGAACGATGCAAGTCGTAATTATTAGACTTCAGAACGCATAAACAACCCTTATAGATTATAGATTTAAGCCAAGTTATGTCTATGCAATGTGTTTGTTTAATGTCACTGTTTTAGATGTGATTAGCTTGATGTATTAGACATTGAATGAATAAGGGTTTAGAAACGAAACCTGAGGCCCTAGGCCTTGAAGACAATTTCCAGATTTGCAAATTAACCCACACCTTAGACCTTGTCTCAGTAAAAAACATCAGATTTGTATCATAGTGACTGGAGGAGGGCAAAATTTGACAATGGATCAACTCAAGAAATTAAACTCTCTTCCACAATGATGAACCAAACTCAAATTGAGGTTTGGACAACAAGGAGAGGAGGCCCAAAAAGGGTTGTGTTAAGGTCTAGGAAGTCACTACTAGCAACAAGGAAACGAGCTAGGGTAGTAGATAGGGATAGGAGGCTGCCATGAGGGGGAAAGGGAGTTGAGAAGAGGCAGTGGAATGCAACTTAATGGCAGTGTTAAGGTAGCAAAGGGAGAAGGGGAGAGGAGATGGGGACTGCGACAGACAGTGGTAATAACGACTAATGAGAAGGGAAGGCAGCAACATGAAATGAAGGCTGCTACAGGCAGTGGAAAGGAGGAAGAAAGTTGTGGGAAAGGAAGAGGGAGTAGTGGCTAAGGAGGAGGGTTGCCTAGGATGAGAAAAGGTTGCGACAGGGTTTTGGGAAGGCCTTTAGGCTTGCGAAAAGTCAATGAGGGGCAACGTTCAGTCCTAAGGGCTAACGCTGGGCTTGGAGAGCAGCGTGGAGAGGGTTTTAGGGAGAAAAGACAGAATTGGAGGTTGTTGTGAGGGTTTGGAGGGCCTTTTAGGGCTTGCGTTAGGCCTTTAAGGCCTAAAACATTTTGCCCAACCTTAGAAAAATATATCAATTTCAGATTTTTCTTCATTCACCGAATAATCTTGAATTTTTGGCTCTGCAAACAAAGATTTGAGACTAGATCTTGCCCCCTAGGGCCTAGATCTGTCTCAAATATCCTTGAATAATCTTAGATCTACACCTGCACAAGATAAAAATGTAACACCAGATCCCGAATATGTACAAAAATAAAAGAAAAACCTAGAACCCAGATGTTAGAAATTCAAAATTATTCTACAAAGACTTTAGATCTACACCAATAAAATACAAATCTACTAGATCTGAGGAGTATGAGTCCAACTCCGCTCCTAGATCTATGGAATCAAGCGCTTTCTAACAAGATCTATCAATTAAACTTAGTATATAAAAGATAAATAATTTTAAATGAGACACTAGCCAAGAAACCTTGCAAGGGAAACTTCGTTAGAAAAATCTTGGGATTTCAATCAGGAAAGCTCTTTAGATTTTATGCCTTGGGAGTTGGCTAGTCTAACTGAGTACTTCCCCTCACGCGCAAGTTCTCGAATATAAGAGATCTCTGCACACTCAAATCAAGTGGTCAGATCGATAGAGATATAAAATAACACTATAATCCTAAAAACTAGAGATACCAACTAATTTAATTGAATTAAAATGCTATCTTAGATCCAATGAACTATAAGAAAGACACCTGTGTAATATATTATTCCCAAAGACTAAAAATCAATAACTTTTAAAATATACTTCAACAGAGCATTAAGAATAGTATTACCATAAGAAATAGGAGAGAAACACCACCATCAAGGAAAACCCCAAAGATTTTGCGTTATTATTATTCCAGAAAGTTACAAGAGAGCTTCAAGAGCTAGTACATGATTCAATGATCGGATCCTTTGTGAGACAAATGACCTCTAATTTATAGATAAATTCTCCAAACGGCTAGTTGGCTTGATCCCGTTAAAGTAATATCGATCGTTGATAAAGATTTGTTTGTCTTTTAATCTCCACCATCAAAATATTTATTTTTTGAGGAATTTTCGAATTTCTCTTTTAATTCCTTTTTAATTAGCTCAAAATTAATTATTTTGAGCTAATTTATTTAAAAAATTGACTTTGACTTAACCACCAAGGCTCAAGGGTCCAAATTTTTTTGAAATTTTCAGCATTCCTTTGGTGGGGGACCTCCAAGAATTAATTAATTTAGAACCCACGAATTTTTTATTTTGGAGAATTTATTTTTCCATAGACTTAATTTTGACTCCAATTAATTAAATTTCCGGCGTAGGATTTTTAATTTATTTTGGTTAGGGAATTTAATTAATTGACACATTAGGGAATTAATAATTTTTTCCAACCCCCTAATATTTTCGCACCATGCTTAAAATATTATATATATAAGATAATTACATTTCAACCCTCAAAGGGGGAAAACCCATTCGTTATAAACCCTCAATTATTTTACCCAGTTTTGCGACTCAATATGATCTAGTAGACCAAGTGATTTGTAATAAAATAATTTAGCCAATTAGCTAAATTTTTTCCCAAATCACTTTTACAAAGACTCGATAAAAAACACTAAGACTCACTTAAGATTTTGACGACAAAATCCACCCTAGATTTGGGGTGAGGCTGGAGAGAAAACTTTGTCAATCATTTGTGTTTAGAAACACAGATGAATCAGTGAAACAAAAAACCTGCTAGAATGAAAATCGTCGCCAAAATAATAAGTTTACCTAGGTTGTTACATACATATGGTCTTACTAAGATCATTTACATTACAAACTTGCAGAATGGGTTTACAACTTTGATAAACTGTTGAATGATAACTGATGAATTCAGGATGATCTGAGTGCTCAAACATGGTGGAATCCCTTTGTGAAGAAGTGTACCGATAGGGTAGTTGACACGGAGTGGTCAACACCTCCAATACAACAAGTTATTAGGATGATCAAGTAAAAGATTTTACAAGTCATGGAATCAATGGGGCACTTCATGGTGGCATGCTCTTCCATAGCGGAACACCTCCCATACAACAAGTTATTAGAATGATCAAGTAAAAGATTTTACAAGTCATGGAATCAATGGGGCACTTCATGGTGGCATGCTCTTCCATAACGGGATTTGGCATGTACAGGTGTCTTCAAGCTTAATAAGGGAGTTAACCAAGGATCCTCTTAGGTCGTTTCATCCTTTAAAGGGGGTGCCATGTCCATGGTACGTCCCTCAAGTGGTAGGTGGAAAATGATAAAGTGATGGAATAGAGCGAGGATCAGGGGAATCATTTGGACCATATGTTATGGTACATGGGTAACTATAATAAAGGGAAGCCCACACCCGGGTATATGAGTGTAGGAGGGAGCAAATCGTGGTACATGAGTTACTCCGACTTTTGTTTTTCCACCCTTTTTGATATGTCTTTTGCCTTTGATTCTAGGTTGCACGAAACTTCAAGGAACCTGGCGTTTTGGGCTGCACCCGTAGCTGAAACACTAAAACTGGGCCGAAACTCAACCATCATGTAATCATCTATTAGAGTTAATATAGACTTGTTTTTCCTTCGAAATTGTCATCTATGGGTCTTATTCCCTTTTTTCTTGCAAGAAAATGTGGTATTCACTTATTTATTTATATATATATTTTTATAAGTTTGATTGATTTTTCTTCATAACAACTCAGGGCTCCAGGGGATGAGAGCATGTTGTGTGGTATATAGCAGTTGATACCCCTTTAAGGTGGGGTAGTTTATCGCCCACCAGGGGTTGGGATAATCATGAGTTCTTTAACGATGGAGGGGGCTCATCTAGGGCCCATAGGAACTAGGGTGATGGCCATGGGTAAGTGGTAGAGCTCATGTTTAGCTTTTTCCCACGTGCTAAATTTGTATGTTTGGACTATCTTTTGCATTTTGTGGTACATTTCCTGCTGAGAGTGGCCATATTATGCTTTTTCTTTTCTTTTTCGCTGCATCAACCTCCAGGGCATTGTTCCAAGCCCGACCCAAGGTGTGGACAAGGGGAGGGGACAACTGACCCTATCTGGACCCAGATGGGAAGAGAGATGCATGGGGTTGAAATGAGTGGAAGGGAGTGATGTACATGGTGTTGAGAAGCGGGATCACACAACCAAAATTGGGGTTTTCCATGTAGTGCCAACCCTAAAGCCAATGGCCAGTAAAGGAGATCCCACGAGACTAGGATACAAGACTAACCACGAAATCGGGCAGTGGATACAAGAGCAAACCTAGCGCACTCTTTCCACCTAATCCTCCCACCAATCCATGCCCAAAAGCGCCCATGACAAGTAAGGAAAATTACTCAACCATACCAATGAAAAGTCATACCTTTGGGATCAAGAGGCCCACCTTCAAACATACAATTGTAACAAGTGGGCGAGGGACCATCTATGAGAAAAGTTTTCTCTTATATACACTAATTGGCTCTAACTGGGACATGAGAACTCGGAGAGGTGCATGAAGCTACTACTCGAACGGGAGGTCATGAGAACACCAACATTCTCTTGGTATCGCAGACCTGTTACCTACACATATCAAAGACCAAGCACATGGGGCAACATGTTTTTGTGGTGTCTTATGATCACCCATTCTTGGTATTGTTGGAAATACTAAGAAGGGGGGTTGAATCAATATTCCTTTTCAATTGTTACTTTTACTAGTTAGATCACTTATATTTAGAACACAAAATGAAAAATAAGAATAAATTCTTTTATTAATTTATTCTTTACAATATATCAAGTACAATATATGTAGGGCTCCAACCTTAGATGAAGACACTGATCTTCAATCTCCCAGGCTCCAACCTGTAATATGCCAAGCACCAACTTGGACTTCCAAGGCTCCAACCTTGTCAATTTTGAGGCACCAACGTCAAGGGCTCCAACCCTATATCTGGTTTAGGCTCCGACTTGGTTTCTTGATGACTTTGATCCTCTAGGGCTCCAACCCAATCCTTCAAGGTACCAACCTTTTCTTTTCGAGGCTCCAACCCTTAGCTTTGCCAAGATGTATTTGGTTATTCTTCATGGCTCCCAATATCTTTTCCAACGAGCCTTGTCTATCTTTGCTTAGTCTTCACTTTAGTCTCCATGTCATGTCATCAATGACAACCTTGATCTCTTAGAAGGTGTCACCATTGCTCTTCATTTTACCCAAGCAATTTCTCCAATTTACCTCTATGATTGCTGCAATAAGTTGTCCCGAGAAGTTAAGGCTTCTCCAAGGTGTGCTCTAAATCTTCAAGGATGCTCAACAAAGTCTTCACAAGTCTTTTCAAATCAACAAGTCTTCACAAGATCTGCACACTAGACTCCAAGAGATCTTCAACAATACTAGAGATGCTCCAAACTTCTAAAGTCATCGATGCTCCTTCAACAAGACTTAACAAAGCCTTCAAAGAGGGTCTACAATATTTTCAATCACTGCTCAAATATGATGCCTAAAACCACTTTTATAATTTTGTCCTCCAAACAGGTCCAAGACTTATTTAATAAATTGAGCTACCACAGGAAGAACGTCCAGAAATCGAGTTGTAATGTCTCCTTAGCTAGCAATCCGGACTACTGCAATAGTAACAGTCTTCTGAAAGCTACAAAACATAGCTCCTCTAAGTGACTCTCTCACTGATCTGAGTCACTGCCCATAAGACTGAGGTCGGTCTGAGTTTTATAATATATATATATATATATATATAGACTTCTTCCATGGGTTTTGTGCAATAGTCCGAGCTCCACTAAACTACTGTCCAAGTGACTGTCCACAGGGGTATGCCTACCCACTTGTTCCAAGCACTGAGCTACTTCAGTTCTGCAATTCCGAGCTTGAGACTGTCCATACACCACAGGTCCAAGGTATCTAGGTGACTGTTTTTCACTAGTTAGTTCTTAAGTTTATCACTGCACCAAGCTCTTAAAACTGAACCTTCAAGGTGACCTCACAAATCTGAGCTAGGTCTGAGCCTCTTACTGTTCCTAAGTCTGAACTTGAAAGGTGACTTGTCTAAGGTCCGAGGGCACAATCCTTCCACAAGAGATTTGTCACAGGTTTGAAGGTTAAATGCCACCACAGATTTACTGTCCACAAACTGCTCCCACTGTCCACAAATTAGATGGTTGTCCTTAAAAAAGTTGAGCCTTCAACAAGACACCTGTCTGAACTTTTCAACAAGACTGAACCTTAATTCCAAGCCTCCCCGACAATTCTGTGATCTGAAGTCTGCAACACTGAGATTGATCCGAAGTTATGACTGTCACAGGTGTGCTCAGGTCCGAGCCTGAGGTCTGGAAACTACCCACAGCCCGAGCTACTTCAATTCTGAGGTGAGGGCTGTCTCGACAGCTTGCTGCCTCACGGTTTTAGAAGTATCTCTCCACATAACTGTTCCGAGATCTTCTTCATCTCTTAAATGATAACCCAATCACAAAAATTAGCCCAAACAATGTTCTATGTCCTCTTCGGCCTTCTGTGCTTCTAATCCGAATTCTGTGCTCCTTCTCTGAAATGATCACTAAAAAAATTGAGGAGAAATGCAGCCCGAACTGTATATATAGTGTTTTTTGCAAGACAAAGCAAAGAGACACATCACTGTATGGAGGCCGACTTGAAAGACAAGGTGCAGGTCAGCTCACTGTCAAAATAATTTTTTCTAACTTAAAAATTCATTATTTCCTCAACCACCGGGAGTTTGAGGGCAAGTAAGGGCTCATTAGAAAGGGAAAAATATACTCTATAAGATGGTATAGGTCTCATTGTGGAAAGATGCCTCCAAGGTGTCAAAAAATATTTTTCTTTGTGACTGCTCTTTGAAATTTTTAGTGCAGAGGGTGATTAGGACAGCAAGAGGTCATTAGGGCTTCTAAGTTCTTCACCATAGTGTATGTGAGTCATCCATGTCACCATGATAGTGTATCATCATGTATCCAATAATAGTGCAGTGATATGTCACCAACCATAGTGCAACATTTATTAATTTTCCATTAGGAGATTTCCAAGATAGTCTTCCAACCATCAAATGATCTCTAACCATGTTATCATTTAATCTTCCAACCTTTATTAAGTACCATCATTAAGTGTGGTCATTCAAGAGTATGACATCATCAAAAGTATGGCTTCATCAAGTATAATCCTTCACATCACGAGGTTGTATATTGGCACTTAGGATCTAGATCATCAATCAAGGCACATGATTGGCACTTGGCAACATCATAGTTAATTCAAGTACTTCTTAGGGCTTCCTTCATTAGTGGTTTGACTTCTTCGTGACTTGACATCTTCATTGATGTTATCCTAGTCAACCAACCACCAAGAGTCATGGCATCATCATCTAGAACCAGGCATCTCAAGAATATTGACATCTTAGTCAATGCCATATTGACATCAATGACAACCTTGATTAACAGGTATTAGGCTACTAAAAATCAACTAGTCATTTTTTAAAATAAAATTTCAATTGCAATCTTAATCTAAATGCATCTAATATATCGTGAAAATATCACATGATGTTAGTTCTAATGAGGAAATGAGCATGCAATGCATCCTACTCTAACATGCATATAATACAGTGTTAATACTTAGTGAAATCATAAAGCTAGTGCTACCAACATATCATCGTATCAATATACACGTCTGCCAATATAATTACTCATGTAGCAAATCCCAAAGCGAACGTTGACACAATTACAGAGAGGATGAAGCGGGTGGGAGGTGGGAAAATATTATCTCCATTCAAGGTAACAGGAAGCTTGGAAAATAAGTTAATCTAGAAGTGTGGGGCTTTCCCTCTAAGTACACAGGTGGAATGAATGATTATTCTCAAGAACTCCCTATCGCAATCATTGCTCATAATATTATATTTTGTGGATGCCACAAGATCGTGATGGGAGGGGAACGAAGGGTGAGGGAAGGAAGGAGTGGAACAAATAGGTTGCTCAAGGTGATGGTCACATTGGAGAGGGGAGGTAATGGAGTGATCATAATCCCAAGGGTGTGTCCAAGGAGACAAAGTATATTCAATGACAGGGTCTTCCTTGACACTATACTTAGAAGGGGGTAAATGATCATCTTCACTTGAGATCATATGACAAGGGGTGAGGGAATCACTTATGGATGACTCAAAATGATAAACAAAAAGGAAAGGTGATGGGGAAGGTGAGGTATTGTATTCAATGGGGGTCTTTTCCCGAAAATCATATTCTAAAGGCTCAAATGATTTGGATATACTCCCAAAATCACAAGGAAGATAGGTAGGAGCAAGGGCCCTATCAATTCCCTCATCATTAGTATCAAAGGTAGGGTTTTCCCAAAAAGGAGAATCAATTACTTTTAACTGCCCCTCTTAATGCAAGGGAAAATAATAATTCTCCTTCCCAAGGGTATCGATGGATATGTCATCGTAAATAATGCCCGAGAGAAAAGGAAGACCAATCTCAATCTCACCCTCCTTGTCGATATCATAAATGGGAGCACAATCAAAATGAGGACCAACAACTTCCCATTTCTTCTCTTCGATGTTGAAGTAATCTCCAATTTCATCTTCCAAGGGGCTAATGGGATCACCTTCCTTAAGGTTCTCAAAAGGAGAGTCATCGGGAATAATATCCTTGAGAGAGGTAAGTTTAGTCTCAAATTTACTTTCCATAGAATTATCCTTCCCAACACGTGTTCTCAAAATCATCCTTTTCATCATGTGGACCTAACAATGACTCATCTAGAAAGGGGGCTTCTTGACTCTCTTCTTCTTTGTTTATCTTATCCACGGGCTTCTCAAGGTTCACATGAGGGTTGGCTCTCTTTGCTCTCTTGATTACTGCTTAGATTACTTTGATGGGTCCATTTCTTCATGAAGACATCCTCAAATTGGTCAAAATCTTCAGTACTTCTTGGAGGGAGGTTGGCAAACTAGTCCCTAGCCTCCCCCTTAAGTGACAATGCAAAGAGCATCATGAAGGTATCATCGTCATCCTCATTAGGCATCAATAAGGTACATTCCCATATAAAGTCAACCATATCTTTCTCGGCATCGATATTATTTCCATCAAACTTGGGCAACCACTCATAATGCTTAGCAATTAACAGGGGAGGAGCAACGAGAGAGGCCCTTAAGTTCAATGCTTTAAATTAATTTAGGCATTGAACGACATCTTCAACCACTTTTTAGTTTGAGCTTCTCATATGCCAGGGGGCAGTAAACTAAAGTGGATAAAGAGATACTTTTAGGATTGCATGATTTTTCAAGCCATTCCCCAGATTTGGTCCCAATAGAGATGAGGAACTTATAACTCCAAACATCTTCATGAACGATAGCCTTCGAGATATATGCCTTGAAATTAGCCACATGATCAACTATTGAAGATGGGTCATCATCAAACCTAGGGAAGGGTTCCCCATTATCACAATTAATGGCATTTGGGCGTCTCAGAACCCATTTAATATCCAATGTTGGGTGCCTTGCTGTCCAATCCTACATGGTGTTGAATATTCTATGGAGATCATATGTGGAGTCGCCAGGGTGATTGAATTGCCTTTACAAATGCTTGCTTCACTCTACAAGCATTGACTTTCAAGTTCAATGAGGAATGAGGGCTTTGTTCCTCAAATAGAGTCGCCAATAATGATATGTCAATATGTTGTACGGGGAACAAAACACACGTCTCGTGTCCTTGGCAACGGTGTCAAAATGTTACTACTCAAACTAACAGGGGTCCTAGGGGATCCTATAAAGAAACTACTAGGTTGAAGACAACAATGGAGCGATAGCCCACTATCACCTCAGCTAAAGCTCCCCGCTCTTTACGGACTTTCACTGATGGGAGGAGTCTCAGTATAAAGGGGAATCACTAGATGAGTAGGTCAATGAGAGGATAAGGAGTGATCCCTAAGGCCTATTGACAAGAGAGACTCAATTATATGGTTTGCTTGCTTGGGAAGTAAGGTGATAGGGTCTCTAGGAAGGGCTAAAAGTATTCTCGAGGCTAGGGTTTGGGAATATATCTTGTAAGGATGATTCTTAGGCCTAGAAATCGTTATGGAGAATTTTTCTTTACATGATCTTTATGGAATTGGCATTGTTAGGTTGCAAGACCACATGAGACCAAGTGGACCCAAAATTAGGTCAAGGCAGTGGGATTGATCACTTAAGGAGGGGCTTCACCTAATTATGGAAGAGAAGAGGATCAGTGGACAAATCTTCTTGGAATGAAATGCAATGATCAGAATGAGGTCACTAGCCAAGGGAAACCTAGGGCAAGAAACGATCCTTGATTTAGGGATTCCAATATCTCGAGATCCCACCGTCGGAATTTCGTGAAATTTGGCGGGCCTCTAGAGAAAACCCCAACGTGGTAATGGGCTAGAGATTGAAGTCTTTTGATGGCTAGAACATGAGATAATTGATGCCCTAGATGACCTTTGGAGGCTAGGCCTAGAAAGAGAAGAGAGATGAAAGAAATAAGCTTTGAAAGTGACCACCTATGGAAGGATTAGTGCCTTGTCTTTTGGGAGAGATGGAGTCAAGGAGAATTTATTGTTTGGAAAGAATTCACCCAATCAAGGAGGCCTCCAAGTAACTCTGCATGGCATTAGGGCATGAGAGCAACTACTTTATACTTTGATTTGCAATAATTGATGACTCATTGAGATGTATTTAGAATAAATTATCTCTAGGAACATTCACCCATTCATACATGGCCCATGACATGATGCAATGCTATAAAAGTTCAAAATTTCCACCAATTCGTATAGGAAAGCAATAAATTTCAGATTTGTATAGCGAAAATCCTAGCAACATTCACGTGACAAAGTAAATAACAAGAATAAGCATGAAAAAAGCACTTACATGTACAAAATAGTATATCCAATCATCATATTATGCTAATAATGAAGCTTAAAGACAAGAGAGAGAGATCCAAACATTAAAATTCATCCATATCATCCAAACTCGACGTCCAAAAGGGATAGTGAAAATCTCACAAGAGCTAATAATCCAATCCAAGTGACGATGATGAAAATGAATCACCTCTCTTGTATTTATACAATCTCTAATGAATTCGAATGGCCTAATTTGGACTAATAATTCCCCTAAAATAAAATAATGTGCATAATAACAATACTTGTAGTGACAAGCCCAACAAATAGCTCAATAACATTAAGATAAGCCTCTCAAGAGGGTAGAACGATCAATATAAATGAGTCATTGGGCCTTTGAAGAAGCCTAATGAAGTCCAAGGGGTGCCATGATGTGAAAATGAACACCCAACATAATGGACAAGGGGTTGGCCCTTGTTTTCCAAACAAGAATCTGTGGTGCTTCCAAGTGGGGGTGGGGGTACAAGGACATCCTCATGGGTCTCCAAGTGGATCGAAAATGCCTGTCGAACATTTGTAAGGGCTAGGATGATGTCATAAGCTCTTCCTTTGTAGTGGGAGACATCCTCTAGACCCTAGAACATCTGCTGAGTGTATGGTGCAAGTGTGAAGCCGACTGGGCATAGTGAACCAAATGCATCATCTTCATCCAACAAGGTGGAACACGGGCAATCAATGATCGGTGTTGGGGATCCATGAAGTAATCTATGCTATGGTGGAGGTCCATGGCTCTCGACGCTCACCCTACAAGTGCCAATGTGGCCCTCTGGAAGGCTAGAGTCTATGATCCCGTATAGGGAGACCAAGCCCCTAATGGAGACCCACCTACAATCCTGCATAAGATCCAATGCATCCCCTTTCCCACCAATACAACAAATCATTAGAATAACAAAGTAAAAGAGCTTACAAGTCATGGAATCAATGGGGCACTTCATGGTGGCATGCCCTTCCATAGCGGGCTTTAACATGTACATGTGTCTCCAAGCTCAATAAGGGGGTTAACCAAGGATCCTATTGGGTGGTTTCATCCTTTAAAGGGGGTGCCATGTTGATCCAGGTGGATTTTGGTGGCCACCCACCAAGTCCACTTGGACCCCCACCATTGTTTCTTTCAGCTTTTCAATTTCCTTAATTGTAGCACAGTTTACTATTTTTCGCAGTTTTTTGAGTCTTGAACTTCCGGAGCTGTTTTGAGGCCCTAAATGACGTTTTTTGGGAAAACTGGGAGCAACATGGGTCGACAGTCCTTACTCAACACGGGCATCCAGTGGCATATCACAGTGAGACACTTTCAGACACAGTTTGGAAGTATCTCACTTATGACAAAGAGATGTATTCCATTGTGCAGGCCTGCCGACAATGGAAGCAATACATTTTGGGGAAGGAAACGGTCATCCACACAAACCATCGACCCCTGCAGTTCATACAGACCCAAGGGAAATTGCAGAATGATCACCATCAGAAGTGGTCCACATACCTGCAACAGTTCCATTTGAATATCAAGTATAAGAAGGGCAGCACCAATAATGTTGTAGATTGCCTCAGTCGACCACCGATCATGGCGTTAATCACTGTGCTCAACACTTGTGGACACGAGACTTCTGATTGGCCACTTCTCTACAAAAGTGACTCAGAATTTGGCCACACATACCAGACACTCTTGGAGGGTCAGCATGTTCCAGATTTTCACCTCTAGGATGCCCTGTTATGCCACCTAGGTCACGTTTGTGTTCCTTCAAGCGAGCGTGCCAAGATGATTTGGGAAGCACACTACAGTCGGGCTACTGGGCATTTCGGGCTCTGAGAAAATGGTGGTAGTACTGCAAAAGTATTTCTATTGGCCGAATCTTCGACAGGATTTCGGGAAGTACATCAGATCATGCATTGCCATCAAGAAGCAAGGCCTCTATACCCCGCTGCCTACCCCTAGTCGACCTTGGGAATCTGTTTCCATGGATTACATGTCGGGCCTTCCTTCTACTAAGCATGGAAACGACTGTCTTTTTGTGGTCGTCGAAAGGTTCTCGAAGATGGCCATTATGGCGGCCTGCAAGAAGAATATCACAACAGAAGCCACTGTTAAACTCTTCTTTGAACGAGTGTGAGTACACTTTGGGATCTCACAATCTGTCATCTCAGATCGGGACAATAGGTTCCTCAGTACATTTTGGTCCAGTCTCTGGTCGATGCTGGACACCAAACTCACTAAGTCCACAACCTTCCATCCTCAAACTGATGGCCAAACAGAGGTTGTCAACAGGATGATCGTACACATTTTGCGCATGTACAAGTCAAATCATCCACGTACATGGGATGAGAGCTTCCCCTATGTTCAGCACAGATACAACCGGGCTCTTCACAGCTCGACTGGCCACAACCCTTTTCAGGTGGGCTTGGGATTCCAGCCACTATGTCCCATTGATGTGGCCATGCCATTTGCAGCTACTCACGCAGATTCGGCTCATGTCCAGTCCGAAACAGATAAGGCAAACAACTTCATTGAGCACATCCAACATATTCACCAGCAGGTCCACGACATTCTGGAGAAATCAAATGCCAAGTACAAGCAACGACATGATCAACATCGGGTGCCACACAAGTTTCAGGTGGGCGACAAAGTTTGGTTGCATTTGCAAAAGGAACGCCTTACCAGAGCCTATCGAAAACTCAGACCACTCCGATATGGTCCTTACACCATTACCAAGGCTGTGGGAGACAATGCATTTGAGCTCAGAATTCCCCCATTCCTTGGCCTGCACCCAGTGTTCAATATGGACCGCCTTCGGCCATACTTTCCACCATTACTAGACACATCCGACATTGTAGAACAACTCACACCCACATAGTTAAATCCAGATTGCATGGAACAAGTTGCAACTGATCGGATCATGGACACAGATCAAGCACACTCACCGGCAGGATATCCAACTGTATCGAGTTGTCAAAGCAGGCCAACTCCTTCACCAAGGCAAGTAGCTCACCAGGGACCAAGTTCAGCAGAAGTTTCCTCATCTCATGGAGGAACTCAACGCAATGGGGACCATTGCTTCCTAAGGGGAGGAATGATTCAGGTGGATTTTGGTGGCCACCCGCCAAGTCCACTTGGACCCCCACCATTGTTTCTTTCAGCTTTTCAGTTTTCTTAATTGTAGCACAATTTACTATTTTTAGCAGTTTTTTGGGTCCTGAACTTCTGTAGTCGTTTTGATGCCCTAAACGATGTTTTTTGGGAAAACTGGGAGCAACATGGGTCCATGGATCGATGTTGCTCTTCCCGAAGTTGTAGTTCTCAGATAGATCTTTCTAACGAGATATTGTGCGCGTCAAACGAAGATCGTATGCCAAAGTTATGACCCCGGAAAGTTGATGTACCAATTTACCCAAACGGGACCCACAATTTGGATTTTCATCTTCTAGGGTTAGGTTTTTGGATGTTTAGGGTTTTCCATTGTTTCTCAATAATAAATAGGCCTTCGAGCCTCATTGTAACACAGTTTAGAGGCATGTAGCCACCACATCTCTTCTCAGAGATAAGCTACTATCGCCCTAGCTAGTTTATTTCCATTTCTGTTTGTAAGCATATTTCAGTATTTTACAGTAATGAAATGAAGTATTATTTCTACTGCATCTCTATATGTATGGTTATATCTGCAATTTGTTGTGTTCCTGTTTAAATCCAGATCACATATGCATGGTGCATCCCTCAAGTGGTAGGTGGCAAATGATGAAGTGATGGAACAAAGTGGGGATCATGGGAATCATCCAGACCACATGTCATGGTACAAGTGTAGCTATTATAAAGGGAAGCCCACACCTGGGTATATGAGTGTAGGAGGGAGAAAATCGTGGTACATGAGTTACCCCAACCTTTGTTATTCCACCCTTCTTCATATGCCTTTTGCCTTTGATTGATTTTTCTTCATAACTACTCAGGGCTTCAGGGGATGAGAGCATGTTGTGTGGTATATAGCACTGGATACCCCTTTAAGGTGGGGCAGTTTATCGCCCACCAGGAGTTGGGACAATCACGGGTTCCTTAATGATGGATGGGGCTCTAAGGCCCATAGGAACTAGGGTGATGGCTATGGATAAGGGGTAGAGCTCATGTTTAACTTTTGCCCACATGCTAAATTTGTATGTCCCAACCATCTTTTGCATTTTGTGGTACATGTCCTGTTGAGAGTGGCCAAATTATGCTTTTTCTTTTCTTTTTAGGTGTAGCAACCTCCGTGGCATCGTTCCAAGCCCGACCCACTGTGTGGACAAGGGGAGGGGAAGACTGACCCTATGTGGACACATGTGGACTCATATGGGAAAATAGACGAATGGGGTTGAAATGAGTGGAAGGGAGTGATGTATATGGTGTCGGGAAGTGGGACCACACAACCAAAACTGGGGTTTCCCTTGTAGTGCCAACCCCAAAGCCAATGGCTAGTAAAGGAGATCCCATGGGACCAGAATACAAGGCTAACCACGAAATTGGGCAGTGGAGAGGAGCAAATTTAGCTCACTCTCTCCATCGAATCCCCCCACCAATCCATGCCCAAACATGCCCATGACAACTAAGGAAAATTACTCAACTATACCAATGAAAAGTCATACCTTCAGGGTCGAGAGACCTACCTTCAAATGTACAATCATAACAAGTGGGCGAGGGACCACATGGTTGGCTAAAGTGGCAGAGATAATGGCACATCGAGCTATTTGAGGGCTGCTAGTTGCTAGCTGAGGACCATCTAGGAGAAATTTGTTCTCCTATATACACTACCCATAGGTGGTGGGTAACATACCCGAGAGAAGGAAGGGCTTTTTATGATTTATTCAAATGAATACTGAGCTCATACAACCCTCAAAGAAGTCCCCATGGTGAGAGAGAAAGACCTAGGTTTTACCTCTTGGAGTAGCACCTAGGGCAAGAGATTTTATGGATGAAACTTGTGCAGATGCCCAACAAACTTGGAGCATGGGTAGCCTAGACCCTGAACTTGATGTTTGGATCCTTGGTTTCCCGAAAAATCACCTCCCTAAAATTTCCCTGCAACCGCTAGATTTCTGCCCTAACTTTAGAGGATTGAAATTTAGGAGAAAATATGGAGAAAGAGGAGTTTGATCACCAAAATCCTTAGACTAATGGCTAGTCCTTTGGGCAATGTAGTCTTGATATGCTTAAGATAAGATAAAACATCTTCTAAGGAGGCTCAAAATCGATGCCCTGAGTACCAATTTCAAACATTTACCATCTTCAAGATATAATGGAGTTTCATGAAGAATTCAAAGACATTCATTCACTAGGAACATTCATTACATGCCTTGCATTGGATAACATATGCAATACTCTACTAGAAAAGCTTTCCAAATTTAATCTTCAACAATTAGGGCACAAATTCACATATTCTAGAGTAACAATTCCATACATTAAACAACTTTCAAAGAAAAATTCCATCAACATTAAGCACTTACAAAGAGACATGCAATATATCCATCCATCATTCAAGAAGAAGCTCCAAAGAAGAAAAGCGAATCATCTTCCACACATCAAAATGCATCAAAAGAGTCTCCAATAGCTCCAAAGAAAAAGTGTGAGTTCTTTTACAAGAGAACCAATCCAAGTGTGATGATGATCTCTCATAAATGACAGTGAGTTCTATTTATATGAGACTTCGAATTATTAGCCTAAGGCCCCCTTGTTGAGAAATCTAGGGGCAACTAGAGTAGATGGTTTCTCTTAACTTGATAACTGCTTGTGATATATTTTTACTTAACTTGATTAGATTTTTTTTTCACTTGATTATTATTAGTGTTCTTTATCATCAAACAACTACCAAACAATAAATTTAATGAGACAATAGGACACAAGATGTAGACGATCAGCTAGAGCCAAAACCTCTCCAACTGAGAGGAAAACCCACAAGAATTCTTCTCTTCTTGTAGAACTTCAATTAACGAATTCCAAGATCTATGACCCTTGACCAAGATCCTCCAAGACCAAGTCAAACCTTGCTTCCAACAAATTCTGCAATTTCGACTTACCCTACAGATTCTTCTGGAACTTCGACTTGCGTAGCAAATTCATTTGCAACTTCAACCTGTTGAGCAAATTCTTCTTCAACTTCGACCTGCCCAACAAATTATTTTGCTCAACAAATTCTTCTGCGCAACAATTTTTTTTGCCCAACAAATGTACAAACCCTAACATGAGAGAGAGAGAGGCCTAAAAAAATTCTATCTAGTTCTTCTCCTTTTTCATCCTTTTCCAGCATCTATCTTGAGAAGATCAAACTTGCTTGAGTGAATCTCCAAATGAGGTCGAGTTCCTTCTTATTTATAGGCTTGTGAGGGGTAAGAATTGCTATCTTTAGGCCAACTTGTCCCTTCATGTAGGCCGACTTGATGTTTGCACCATGACGAGGTCTTAGAGGGTCTTTTGACTCTATTTTGACTTAAATAAATTCTTTTTACAATATATAACATGCCGAAATGGGTCTTCAAGACATGACAATGACTCAATTTACTTGTAGACTAAATAACAAGCCCTAAAAGAACTCAATGAGTGCTTAGCCTAAAAATAATTTTCCCTTGAGCATGAAACCCATGTCTTGAGAATCAACAATAATAAATCTATTTTTCTTTTCATTAAATACATAAAATCATGGTTACATGTCATTATTAAGACCAAACCTAGTTACATATTTCAACACTTCTTCTTAACTAGGGAGGTATTTATAATCCATACAAGGTACTTGGACATTCTCAATTTAAAGAATTGTCATAAGAGTCGGATTTGTAACCCATCTGTATAGCATCATATCATCGAACATTGTCACATAGCAAGGTCTTGACTAACAACTCTATCTCTCCACAAGGTCAAAGCACAATGCTGGCGAGGCCAATGATTTATAGACACCTTCATCATTGTCTCTCAAGGAACATACCCCACCTGGGTGTTCACATTATATGTCCTTCTAGGACTATTCGTATCTTGGATTCCTAGTCCTCATATCAGTCCTCTACGACTACTCTTATCTTGGATGCCCTACCACATCCTCATAGAGTATCATGCCAAATGCTTACCCAATCCTCCATTCTTTCTTCCCAAAGTGAAGACAAGAATGATGTGTCTATCTCTCCCTCTCAACTAGGGAGGATATACCTATTTGTTGGAAATAATACTGAGAGGGGGGGGTGAATCAGTATTATCAGAAAAACTTTTTCATTTTATGCTCAAAAACATATACGCTACTTCAGTTAAGTGAAACAGCGTGTACACGCTACTTTGTCTAAAGAAACCAACGTATAACAAGAAAACTTATGATTCAATAGCTTATCTTCAGTAAATGCATCAGGACATTATTAACCATGATAGTAAAACAGGTGCAGTATAACATAACAGATCATCATACAGAAAACACACACATGAACACCATGATATAAGGTGGAAACCCAATGTGGGTGAAAACCACCTGCTGCAAGTCGTCTCTATCTTTCTTTAATATGAAACTTCAGTTTACAATCTTTTGTACTGGTGCAGCCTTATACCAGTACGCAGGCTACAACCTGCTGAAGGCTTCAACCTTCTTTCGTTCTCCAAACTTCCTTGGAAGGGAGCTCCAACCCCCTTTGCTCTTGTACTAGCTAAGATACTAGTACGTAGGTGCTGGCCTACAATCTTCTTTCCTTCAGGTACCACTTTTCATACATTTTCAGACTGGATATTCCTGAAGCACAACATTACAATCTGAAGACCACAATTCGTTCAACTTTCATAACAGATCATTGAAGCACAAAACAACCAATACTAGCATCATCAATCTTTGAATCACTGAACCGCTGAAACCCTGTCAACACCAGTCACCAGAACACAGAGCAGACTACAGAACTCTGCAATAGCAGTCAGATCCAACTGCAACCCCAAAAATCAAACTTCAAAAGATATACGCTACTTCAATGAGAGAAACCCGCGTATACACGCGCTTTTACCAAAGACAACCTGCGTACAGATCTAAAAATAAATTCTCTTAACTTGCAGCTGTATCAGACAACAGTTAGACCCAGAACATAACATTGCATCAGTATGCAGATCTAGAAATACGCATAATCAACCATATCATAATAGTGCATTTCAAACTATTAGATCCCGATCTCTCCTTAGATCTTGTTCTCCATCAACCGGTGAGATCTCTCCTTAGCTCAGATCAAGCAATTGCATCATCAACCCATAACCTGCATACTAGATCTAATACTTCATCAGATATTCAAGACTTTTCAGATACTTTTGCCTAATGATCTTCTTCTCCTTATATAGCCTTAGGCCTTGCTCAATACCACGGGCCAAAACCATAGAAATCCAATACCCATCAACTTCAAAACTAGGGATCAGCACGTCCGTCGAGACACCAAGGTCCAAAACCATAGGCACAACTTCCAAGGAATAACCGCCACGGACCAAAGATAAGTTTTCCACATACACGCTCTTTTACTGAAGCCAACCTGCGTGTACACGCGACTTGGTATATAGCGAACCTGCGTATACGCGACTTGGTATATAGTGAACATGCTTGTATACACGACTTGGTATATAGTGAACCAGCGTGTATATATTTTCTCTTCATACTTGTAGTCTGATCATCAATTCCTTGCTGCTATCCTTCTGCACTATGATTTGTCATCAGTGTGATTTGCCATCAAGGCCAACACTTGTCTCATAATGCCAACAATCTCCCCCTTTGGACTTGATGGCAACCCCAAGATCCTTAGAACCATTCTCCCCCTTTGTCATCAAGGGCAAAGGGCTGTGCTCCCCCTGAGTACATGCTGATATCTCTGCTTGGCTGTGCTGAAACATGCTCCCCCTGACTGTAGGCAATATCTGCAAAAGATGTTCTTCAAAAGAACCAAGACCTTCCTATCACCAAAAGACTCAATACATACATCCATACTCCAAGAGGGGATACATCAGAAAGTTACATATAACAACCAATTATATTACATCATTCATCCCAGGCATAGTGGGGAAACCAACATAGGTAGTTACATGACCTTGACACCATAAAAGAGATAAAAGAGATACATGACATAGAGACAACAGATCTAGACCAAGACTTATGAAAGTCACAAGCAGCATCTGATAAACATCTTTTAGATCAGCGACCAAGATTTCCTTCTGTGCTCCTTCTCCTAAAATCAACAACAGTTGTGTACTAGAACCAAAAGCATCTAAATGCCAACAATGCTTTATGAGACTTTACGCTGATCCTCCTGAACCTGTGCCTGAAGAATTCTGGCATACCCATCTCAGACCTTCTCCAACCAGAGTCTGCCCTTGCTGTTCAGAACTCCATATACGCGACTTCTCCTCCATAAAACAACGTATGTACGCGGATATGCTTTCTACAACACGCGCACGTCATACACGCGACTTTCCCAGCGTAAATCTGCGTACATACGCGGATATCCCTTACGTAACTTGCGTATACCAACTTTTCTGTAGAACAGACAAGATTCAACAGCAGGATGAAGCATCAACTACTCTCAGCTTTTGTCTGAGATATTCAAAAGTTTCCCTGGGCAGTGGTTTTGTGAGAATATCATCAACTTGTTCCTTAGAAGGAACATACTCCAACTTGACCTTCTGCTCAAGCACTTGTTCCCGAAGAAAATGGTACTTGATTGGTATGTGCTTGGTCTTTGAGTGCATGACTGGATTCTTTGAAATGTTGATTGCACTTGTATTATCACATAAGATAGAGACTGGTGAAGTGCAAGTGGTTTGAAAATCCTGCAAGGTCTGCATCATCCAAAGAAGTTGTGTGCAACAAGATGTCGCAGCCACATATTCTGCTTCAGCTGTAGATAAGGCAATCGAACTCTGTTTCTTGTTGAACCAAGATACTAATCTGGAGCCCATAAAGAATGCACCACCACTTGTGCTCTTCCTGTCATCCACGCTTCCGGCCCAATCTGCATCTGTATAAGCATGAAGTGTGAGATCTGTATCTCTAGGATACCATAATCCATAATTTTGTGTCCCTTGAAGATATTTGAAAATTCTCTTCACTGCCTGAAGATGAGTCTCCTTTGGATTTGCCTGAAATCTCCCAACTATTCCGACTGCATGCATGATGTCTGGTCGGGTACCTGTCAAATAAAGCAAACTCCCAATCATGGATCTATAAGTTGGTTGATGAACTGCTGCTGATTCATCATTTGCACTGAGGCTGCATCCTGTAACCATGGGTGTACATACCGGCTTTGAATCTTCCATGCCATACTTCTTCAAGATCTGCTTGAGGTACTTGGTTTGAGACAAGAAGATGCCTCCTTCATTTTGTTGGATTTGCAATCCAAGAAAGTATGTCAATTCTCCAAGTAGTGACATTTCGAATTCTTTCTGCATAACCAAGGCAAAGTTTTGACTCATAGTCTCTTCATTGCTGCCAAAGATAATATCATCTACATAAACAACAAGTATTAGCAATTTGTTATTTTCAACTTTTATATAGAGATTGCTATCTGCTGATCCTTTTGAAAAGCCTTGTTGGTGAATATATTTGTCCAATCGATAGTACCAAGCCCTTGGAGCTTGTTTGAGACCATAGAGAGCCTTTTTCAATCTGCATACAAGGTTTGGATCATTCCCAAGAATGAAACCATCTGGCTGCTCAATATACACTTCTTCTTCTAAGTCTCCATTCAGAAAGGCTGATTTTACGTCCATTTGAAATACCTTGAAGTTTTGAAAGCTTGAGAGAGCAAGGAACATTCGGATGGCCTCAAGTCTTGCAACAGGAGCAAAGGTCTCTTCAAAATCTATTCCTTCTTGCTGCGCATACCCTTTACAAACAAGTCTGGCCTTGTTTCTAATTACTTCTCCATTTTCATTCAATTTATTTTTGAAGACCCATTTTGTCCCTATGACATTTTTATCTTTTGGTCTAGGAACCAATTCCCAAGTGTTGTTTTTTTCGATCTGCTCAAGTTCTTCATCCATTGCTTTGACCCAACATTCATCTTTGCATGCCTCTTTCACACTTTGTGGTTCAGTGGAAGAGAGTAATGCCAAATAGCTTGAAGCTTCTGCAATTCTTCTTCTTGTTTGTACTCCTGCTTCTTTCTGCCCCACAATCTGAGATTCTGGATGATTCTTTTGAACATATCTGGATGGAGTCTTCTCCTCTATTCTTGTCTGCTCCTCTGGTTCTTCTTGAGGTTCTTCTTCTTCATCATTCTGCCTTTGAGGGTAGCCTTCATCTTCTTCAATGTCTTCATGATGAACTTGCCTAGGAATATATCCCTTCTCATCAACCACTACATCAATGCTGTCGACAATTCTGCCAAGTCTTTTATTGTAGCACTTGTATGCTTTGCTATGTGGAGAATAACCAAGAAGAATGCCTTCATCTGCTCTTGGTTCAAGTTTGCCAAGTTGCTCATCAGTATTCTTAATATAACATTTGCTCCCAAAGATTTTGAAGTGCTTCACCGAAGGAGTCTCACCACTCCAGAGCTCATGAGGTGTTTGAGTGCTGTTTACTCGGACATTTGTTTTGTTAAGAATAATAACCACAGCATGTGCAGCTTCACCCCAGAAAGTTGCGGGAGTACCTGATTCATCAAGCATAGCACGAGCCATTTGTTGGATTGTTCTGTTCATTCTTTCCACCACCCCATTTTGCTGAGGAGTTATAGCTGTAGAGAATTCTCTTCTTATCCCATGTTCTTCACAGAAATCGAAAAATTCGTTTGAGGTAAACTCCCCACCTCTGTCAGATTTGAGGCACTTAATTTTGTGTCCTGATTCATTTTCAACTAAGGCTTTGAAGGATTTGAATTTTTCGAATGCTTCATCTTTGTGCTTCATAAGCCCTAACCAGACAAACCTGGAGAAATCGTCAATGAATAATATCAAATATTCTTCTCCTCGAGGTGTCCTTTTCCTAAATGGACCGCATACATCTGTATGGACTAGCTCAAGAGGTATGTTGGCTGATCCTTCCTTCTCTGGAAAATTAGTTCTGGTTTGCTTCCCAAACTGACAAGATTTGCATATAGTGTTGTCTGGAATTTTGATATCTGGAAGACCACGAACTGCCTGATATTTGCATGCTTTCCTTATTTGTGAAAAGCTTAGATGCCCCAACCTCCGATGCCATAGCCAGTGTTCATCATCCTTGCTCAAATAGCATTGTTGTGGTCCTTCTTCAAATATGTATAGATTATTTGGAGTCCTTCTTCCTTTGATCATTGTTTTACCTGTATCAAGATCACGAACACAACATCCATTTGATCTAAATATTACCTCTGTTCCTTGATCGCACATCTGACTGACACTCAGAAGATTATGCTTCAATCCATCAACATACAAAACATTTCCAGCTTTGACCTTCTCTTTCAATGGAGCAACACCTTTTCCTTTTATGGCTGGAGAGATATCGTTTCCAAAAGAAACTTTCTTCCCCTTTTCTAATGCGGTATATGACTCAAGCTTTTCTTTGTCCCCTGTCATATGCTTCGAACATCCGCTGTCAATGTACCATAGACTTTCTTGACCTTTTGCATAAAAGGCTATCCCACATCTTTCTGGTTGCGGTTCCTTTATTCTCCATGTTCTGACATTTGAGGTTTGTTCCTTCTGAGTTGTCTTCCGGAACCTGCTCCTGCATTCAGAGTCTTCATGACCAAAGTTATTACAAATAGAGCATTCAATTTCATTTTCAAGAACCAAAAAGTTGTTATAAGTCCTTTTCATGGTTCCAGTCATTCTCCCTTGCTTTTGAGCTTCTCTAGTCATGATTGTCTTGTAGGCAACACATTGAGCTGCTTTGTGACCGAAGTTATGGCAAGAAAAGCATTGGCCATTAAAGAAACTTCTGCGATAATCAGATCTATCATCCAACCGATTGTAGCTTCTATTCACATTCATTCTTGGAGCAAATTGGGAAGATTTTACCTGTGGCTGATTGTAGCTTCTGTTTGTCCTTAAGGCAGTTTGTCCTCGAATTTCTTGATGGTCTTTATTTGTTCTTGAGGTAAACTGTCCTTGATTCACCTGATGACTTTTATTTGGCCTTTGCTCGCTTCTCCTTGTTGCATCAAGATAACTTTTAGAGGTAGAGGCTTGAGATGTTTCTCCATTATATCCAAGACCTGTCTTGATCAGAGGAGATCGCTGCACATTGATAATCTCATCCAAGGTTTCAGATCCTTTAACAAATTTAAGATTAATCGCTTTTGTTTTCTCAATCTCCTTTCTAAGACAAACAATCTCACATTCCAATTTTTCAAGATGTTTTTCCTTTTCAGCTAGTTGACATTGTAGAGAATCAATAATAACACTCTTCTCTTCTAAGCAAACTTTGAGGTCTTTCATTTTTTCACAGAAGCCTTCTACATCTATAGCATCCACGTAGTCATCATCTTCAAAAGCCATTAAAAGTTTATATCTATTACCTTGTTCATCTTCATCACTATTTGAAAGACCATCACTATCTTCATGAGTGTAATAGCTTTTCTTCTTTTCATTTTGTTTCTTGTTCCATTTAACAGGTTCCTTTCCCTTGTCATTCTTATCTTTGTGAGGACATCTGGCAGCATAATGACCTACTCTTCCATAAGCAAAGCATTTAAAAGGTAACTTACCTCTGAACCTTCCAGAACCCCTTTGAATATTTCTGACAAAATATGATTCTTCTTCTTCATCTTCTGGCATGTGACTTGCTTCATAATAATCTCCTTTGCCTGAAGCCTTGAAAGCAACTTCTCTTCTGTCTGATGGACCTCCCTTTCTCATTTCATAAGCAGTTAGAATTCCATGAGGCCGAGACATAGTAAGAATTCGTAGATTTTCCTTTTCTTCTATTGCAGACACTTTAGATTCAAATTTGGGGGACAATGATCTTAGAACCTTTTCAACCACAATAGCCTCTTTTATTTCTTCACCCAAGTTTTTCATGCAATTAACAATCTCATCAACTCTAAGGAAATAGTTAGCCACACTTTCATCATTATACATTCTGAGAGTCTCATACTTAATCCTGAGAGTTTGAAGTTTAGCACGCTTTACCTGTTCGTCTCCTTCATAGCTCGTGACAATCTTGTCCCATATTTCTTTTGCAGATTTATAGTGCATTACCTTCATGAATTCCGATTGGGATATACATCCCAATAGAGTACTGACTGCTTTCGCATTTGTTTCATATTTCTTTTTCTCGTCTGCATCTGTAGGAGTAGCTGAAGGAAAAGTGTAGCCTGTCTCTACGATGTCCCAAACTTCTGTACCAAGAGATTGAAGATAGGCAGTAACTCTTACCTTCCAATAATTGAAGTTTGTCCCATCAAAAACCGGTGGCCTGATTGATGCTTCTCTCTCATAGTTGCTCATGATGAACGATCTACCTTCAAGCGATCAAGCTTCTCTGAAGGACCTGCTCTGATACCAATTGTTGGAAATAATACTGAGAGGGGGGGGGATGAATCAGTATTATCAGAAAAACTTTTTCATTTTATGCTCAGAAACATATACGCTACTTCAGTTAAGTGAAATAGCGTGTACACGCTACTGTGTCTAAAGAAACCAACGTATAACAAGAAAACTTATGGTTCAGTAGCTTATCTTCAGTAAATGCATCAGGACATTATTAACCATGATAGTAAAACAGGTGCAGTATAACAAAACAGATCATCATACAGAAAACACACACATGAACACCATGATATAAGGTGGAAACCCAATGTGGGTGAAAACCACCTGCTGCAAGTCGTCTCTATCTTTTTTTAATATGAAACTTCAGTTTACAATCTTTTGTATTGGTGCAACCTTATACCAGTACGCAGGCTAAAACCTGCTGAAGGCTTCAACCTTCTTTCGTTCTCCAAACTTCCTTGGAAGGGAGCTCCAACCCCCTTTGCTCTTGTACTAGCTAAGATACTAGTACGTAGGTGCTGGCCTACAATCTTCTTTCCTTCAGGTACCACTTTTCATACATTTTCAGACTGGATATTCCTGAAGCACAACATTACAATATGAAGACCACAATTCGTTCAACTTTCATAACAGATCATTGAAGCACAAAACAACCAATACTAGCATCATCAATCTTTGAATCACTGAACCACTGAAACCTTGTCAACACCAGTCACCAGAACACAGAGCAGACTACAGAACTCTGCAATAGCAGTCAGATCCAACTGCAACCCCAAAAATCAAACTTCAAAAGATATACGCTACTTCAATGAGAGAAACCCGCGTATACACGCGCTTTTACCAAAGACAACCTGCGTACAGATCTAAAAATAAATTCTCTTAACTTGCAGCTGTACCAGACAACAGTTAGACCCAGAACATAACATTGCGTCAGTATGCAGATCTAGAAATACGCATAATCAACCATATCATAATAGTGCATTTCAAACTATTAGATCCCGATCTCTCCTTAGATCTTGTTCTCCATCAACCGGTGAGATCTCTCCTTAGCTCAGATCAAGCAATTGCATCATCAACCCATAACCTGCATACTGGATCTAATACTTCATCAGATATTCAAGACTTTTCAGATACTTTTGCCTAATGATCTTCTTCTCCTTATATAGCCTTAGGCCTTGCTCAATACCACGGGCCAAAACCATAGAAATCCAATACCATCAACTTCAAAACTAGGGATCAACACGTCCGTCGAGACACCAAGGTCCAAAACCATAGGCACAACTTCCAAGGAATAACCGCCACGGACCAAAGATAAGTTTTCCACATACACGCTCTTTTACTGAAGCCAACCTGCGTGTACACGCGACTTGGTATATAGCGAACCTGCGTATACGCGACTTGGTATATAGTGAACCTGCTTGTATACGCGACTTGGTATATAGTGAACCAGCGTGTATATATTTTCTCTTCATACTTGTAGTCTGATCATCAATTCCTTGCTGCTATCCTTTTGCACTATGATTTGTCATCAGTGTGATTTGCCATCAAGGCCAACACTTGTCTCATAATGCCAACACTATTCCTATGAAGGAATGTACCCATTCCTATAAAACGAATGTACCCAAGCTCCCTCTTAACCAGGGACTTGCTTCCAGCAACTTTCTACTCTAGGTGGAGATCATGGGAGCTTCAGTTGCTTGTAGAGCTCATTCTTTCGAATTCATGAAATTCATCTTCAAAAATTGTAGAGCCTTCTTCTTTTTGTAGGGCACAGGCCATTCGCCACTTTCCTTAGTCATGTCATCCTTCTTTTATCAGAAAGTGATCTTCTAGTCCACATCTAGCTTTCCTTCATACAACTACCTCTTCCACGTCATGTTTCTTTAAGGATCTTCCATCCCACCACATGAGTGCTAGTTATAGGTGACATCTACAACTCCTTTTCGGTAGCCCTGCATTAACCCATCCAGATGTTGTTCAAAAAATAAAAAGTGAACATCAAATCAAAATTACCTTTTATGATGGCCTTTCATCATGACATCTTGCTTGCCTACAACATCAACATCCTGCATGTTCATAAACATGTCTCCAAGGCTTTTAGTGTCAAGGGTCCCTTTTTCTGTACAGACCTTATCATGGTCTTCATACCTTCTCTATGGTGATGTCATAGCCAATTCTCCTAGTCATCGGATGTTGATTACTTTTTCTTACGTGACCATAGTTGCATCTTTCACGATCTCTTCTTTCTCTCTTCACATATTGCTTCCCAGGAACTTCCATCCATAGTTCCTTCATCTAGATTGTCAACCACCTCATATTCCATATGAGGACATATTATGCTGATTTCATCTTGTCAATATGTGAACCATGCTTTCATGCATCTTTTTCAAGGGAAGAGATACTTAATCATGCTCTCAAGGTAGAGCATTTACTCGTGCTATCTGCAACTATATGATGACATGATTTAAACTATCAAATATATGCATACATACCTCTTTTCTCTTTTTGGTCATCTAGACTTCCTTCGACAACTTCTTTTCCTTGATTGAAAGTACTCCAATCATCTTGACTTGTTGCACTCCTTTGTCACCATACCATCATCCTTCTAAACAATGTGTCCCACACAAGGTGGAGTGATCAAAGAAACACTTGCTTCTTTCAAGTAAAGGTGAATCTTCTAATGAAGATTCCACCAGAGGATCTGAATTATCCTCATCCGACAGAAGCTCCTTTCTCATGATGACGATGTATGATGAATTTCTTCTATCATGCTAGATGAGTTTCATATGCATTACACATGCTTTTAATGAGGTTACCAAGAGCTTCTTCCATTATAATATGACTACTACATCCATGCAGACTTCCACTTCAAGCTACCTTTCAAGCTTCTTATAATGATCTCATGAGCTCTTGCTTCAACAATATGCTTCTAGTATGATGCCATCTTCTACTAAGATGCATCTTGTCATAATGCTTCTTATCTTGATTGCCATGGTGGAGGTCTTTTCACCTCTACTTCTCCTAGCTAGGCATTGGAGAAACCCTAATAGTGAAGATCTATCCCTTTGGATTTCTTCTCATTAGGTTCTTCCACTTCTTCGGCGATATGAGCTTCATTTATTTCTTTCCTTTTGTTGTCCTTGAATTTTGGACAATCTCTTTTGTAATGCCCATATTCCTGACAGCCATAGCATTGGATTTTTGACATATACTTCTTCTTTTTCTGAGGACCAAACTTCCTAAACTTTCCATTCCTCTTAGCCATGGCAATAAATGCTTCTCCTTGCTCATTTGATTCTACATCGCTTTTTGCCTTCAACCTATTTTCTTCAATTTTACACAATGACCAAAGTTCATTGAATGGGGTAGCTTCCTTCTTTCCATAGATGCTTGATATAAAGTTGCCCCATTCCTCTGGTAGTGCATTGAGCACTATGGTGGTCGTTTCTTTGTCAGACATTATTTCTCCCAAGTCTTCTAATTGGTCTCTTATCTCTGACACCCTCGTAAAGTATGAGTCTATTTTTTCTTCCTTTCACATCGTCATCTTGTAGAGTTCTTCTCTTAATGATATCACTTCTCCTGCAATCTTACGGAGAACAATTCTACTAGTTTGTCATATATTTATTTTGATGTCTCCAAGTTTGATACATAAGGTATGAGGGGAGCCTTGATGGATTCTATGAGAATCCTTTGAGCCCTTACTTCCCCTTTCATATACTTTTCTAGAGCTCGAGCTTCTTCCTTTGGAGGTTTCGTGATTGTACCCTTAACATGTTCAATGACTTCATTCTCTATGAAGATCAAATCTGTCCTCTTCTTCCATGCAAGTAAGTTTGATGACCCAACCAGTTTGTTGCTTTCCTTGCAAAATGAAGTCATTTTAATAGATTCAAACATGTATATAAAGATGCTTACTTGTCAAGTGAAGATGCTCCTTGATGTTAATATCTTCAACTTGATGCCTTCTTGATTTTGATGATGATAAAAGATGTCTTCTTGATGAAGATGTTTTCCTTCAAAAGTGGTCCTTCATCGAGAGGGAGATCACTTTGATTCCTTGATGATGATGATTACGCTTCTTCCAGCTTCTCTAGTATGTAGAGACTTTTAGATGCGTCAATGTGTAGTTTTTCTATGGATGGCCTAGGGTTTTGAGGTCTTCTTAGTTCCTACCAGTCACGCTCGTCAAACTTACAACTTCAGATTTCGACCCTTCTTCAGAATTTCAGCTTGTTGTTGCAGGATTGCAATTTCGACTTCTTCTGTAGAAACCCTAGTTCATACATGTGACTAGAAGATGGATGGATTTGTCTCCTTTCTCCTTCGCTTGAGATGGAATCTTCTTCTTATTAATTCAGCTTGCAAGGGAGACTTCTTTTGCCCCAAAAATTCGGTTCTCTTGGAGTAGCTTATACTTCAGAATTTTCTGTTGCAAGATGATGCCCTAATCTTTGCACGTGTGGAGGAATATAACCCAAAAACAGATCTAAGATGCTTCACTTCTCCTTATTCTTTCTTCGTTAGGTATTAGGTTTATTTTTCTCTCTTGATCGAACTTCTTGATGCTTCTTAGATGCTTTTCTAATGCTTCGACCCTTGAGTGTCCTTCTTTAAGCTGCCTTTCCTTGTCTTGTCACCTTAGCTTTGAAACCATGTTGAGAAATGTAGGGGCAGCCAAAGTAGATGATTTCTCGTAACTTGATAATTGCTTGTGATATATTTTTACTTAACTTGATCAACTTCTTCTTTCAGTTGATTATTATTAGTGTTCTTTATTAAACAACTACCAAACAATAAAATTAATGAGACAATAGGACACAAGATGTAGGCGATCAACCAGGGCCAAAACCTCTCCCACTGAGAGAAAAACCCACAAGAATTATTCTTTTCTTATAGAACTTCAATTGACGAATTCCAAGACCTATGACCCCTGACCAAGACCCTCCAGGACCAAGTCAAATCTTGCTTCCAGCAAATTCTGCAATTTCGACTTACCCAACAGATTCTTTTGGAGCTTCGACCTGCCCAGTAAATTTGTCTACAACTTTGGCCTACCCAACAAATTCTTCTGCAACGTCGACCTTCCCAGCAAATCCTTTTGCCCAACAAATGTATAAACCCTAACATGAGAGAGAGAGAAAGAGGCCCAAAAACTTCGATCTAGTTCTTCTCCTTCTTTTTCATCCTTTTCTAACTTCTATCTTGAGAAGATCGAACTTGCTTGAGTGAGTCTCCAAATGAGGTCGAGTTCCTTCTTATTTATAGGCTTGTGAGGGGTACAAATTGCTATCTTTAGGCCAACTTGTCCCTTCATGTAGGCTGACTTGATCTTTGCACCATGACGAGGTCTTGGAGGGTCTTTTGACTCAAATAAATTCTTTTTACAATATGTAACATGCCCAAATGGGTCTTCAATACATGACAATGACTCAATTGACTTGTAGACTAAATAACAAGCCCTAGAAGCACTCAATGGGTGCTTGACCTAAAAATAAATTTCCCTTGAGCATGAAACCCATGCCTCAAGAATCAACTATTATAAATTTATTTTTCTTTTCATTAAATACATAAAATCATGATTACATGTCATTATGAAGACCGAACTTAGTTACATATTTCAACATCCTTAACATTATAAAAGTATGCAAAATACAAGCCTTGATCACAAGCCGACCAAGTAGCCTTTTCAAATTATAAATTAGCCTTCCAAAGGCTAGCTGAGTTGATGACGTCATGCTGATGTAGGGTCGTTGGAGGGCCACGTTGAGTCCTTTAGGTGCCAAGATGAGAGAGAGGGCTCCATAAATCACCAATTAGGGGATGGCCCCTAATTCTCCATGCAAGTCATCATGTGGGGCCCCAAAATGGTTTTGGGGCACAAACACTGATCTCATGGGTCTCCTAAAGATAGATAAGCCTGTATAATGCTCCAAATGGGGGCTCTTATGATGGTGCCTGCCCTCCTATGTCTCAAGGGTAAGACAAACCTCCTTTGGGGCTTGGATTAGCTACCACTCCATATGGTATGCTGGTTGGGCACACTAGTCCAAGTGCATCATCTTGTGAATAATGTGGGGCAATAAACACACTGTTGAAGGTGTTGGGGCTACCCATGGTGTAAAATGATGCTCTGCACATGATGGAGCCATGGCTCTCAACGCATTCGCTGTGGTGTCAATATACTCCTATGGTGGACTTGGGCCCCAATTAAGTTGCCCAACCCATATGATGAAACCAACTGCCAATTACATATAATGTCCAATGCACCTCCTCACCTTCAAGTACAATAATTAATTCGTTGGTGCATCTAAGTGAAACAAGCTTGTTTATCAAGGGCACAATGAGACTTCATAATGGGTTTTCTTTCCAAATTTGGGGCTTTGAGCTCGAAGTAGTGTTACCTCCCTAGGTAGGAGTGGTTAATAAATGGCCCTATTAGGTGTTCCCAACCCCTAAGGGGAAATATAGGTCCAAGGTATATCCTTCAAGTGACAGTGGTCATGTGAATAATGAAGAGATGGATGGGGACATAGGGGTCTCAAGGCCAAATGCCATGGGTACAAGGGTGGTAGTGATGAGGAATGTCCACATATTTGGGCATACAGATATAGGAGGGAGCAATCGTGGATGCATGAGTTACCCCGACCTTTGTTTTTCCACCCTTAATCATTTGCCTTTTTCCTTTTCTTGATTTTTTTTTTGTATTATTGCTCCGGGCTCCAAGAAATGTGTTGGCTTAGGGGGGCCTGACCCAGGTTCATAGGTGATTTAGCCAAAAAAATCCTGGTACTACTGGCCCTTTCGACAACAGTCTGCGGAGCGCGGACTGAGGTCTCACCCGAAGTAGTATGGGAGGGTGCTAGAACCAGGTTTTCGCACCCTTGGGATGTCTGATCAGCTTTTGGAGGTCTACGGTCTGACCTGTCGTTGTGCGCACTTGCAATCCCTTCGCGACCTGCGGTGTGGCTTCCGCGCAACCCTACTTGGGGTGCGACCTGTATAATACCCAAGTTCCTCGCTAATCAACCGATTACTTAACTTGTGTGTGTAAGATTTATGGTTAGTACAGCATATTCAACATTCATATCAATGCACGATACATAAACAAAAATAAACATAAAGAAGATAATGCACAACAATTACACAGAATTAGGAATCAACTTCTCTTTATTAGCTTTTTGTCCCGATTACAGACTCGACTTCGCCCTGCGCACTCAGCTGCAGACTCTACTAGGCCTTTGCGCACTCAGTTGCAGAGCCTCTTCCTACTACTACAACCCAAGACACTTAGAATTCTACTCTAAGCTCGAACCATTCCTTCGCTACTCTCTATCCATCACTATCTTTACAACTTAGAGCCTCGCTCTATTTATACAATCCCATGGTCCGCGGACCATGGGTAGGCCGACTTTACACTAGTTTACAATACAATGTTTAGGGCGGACAACCCTATGACTCAATTGTAAACTTCGCGCTTCGCACCTGCAATTCGCGGAATTCTACAACATCTTTGACCAAAACTTGGGCTTTGAGCCCCAAAACCTGCTGTGGGGGGATTCCATGTCCAATAGCCCCCCAATGTAATCATCGTGACTCGTCCCTAGTCACTCTGCTGGTGCGGCAATCTTGGCACGGAGCCCCTCCAACTGATCTTGCACTGCTCGGAGGTCCGCGACACACTGTTCTGCAGTTTGCTGGATCTGCTCCACTCTCTCGGTCGAAGTCTCGCTGTTAGGGGCAACTCCCTGTCTTAAGGCATGCATCGCCTTCATCTGTGCGAGCTTTCCTTCGATGTCTGCAGTGATGAGGAAGGCCTCATCAATCCAAGGCTAGATGCGCGCTTTAAGGACTGCCTCTTTCTGCCGCGCGACATCCACCTGTTCCTTCAACGCCTTTGCCTGCTGTAGCTTCGCAAGCCGCCGGGTCAGGACAAATACTTGCGCCGTTCTACTCTCACTGTCATACTGCACTTGAAGCTCCCGCGCCTCCGTTTCCAAGCGTTGTATGTTGGGGTCCTCCTGTAATGAAGTGAGGACCACGAAGGATTCTTCCAACATAGCAGTGCAGTTCTGTACTGCTTGTCCTATTTCCTCCAGCCCTTTTTGAATAGCACCAGCGCACTGTTCCCTAACTTCCGGGGGCATAGAGGACTATGCCTTTAATCGCAACTTGACAATTTGAAGGTTGAGGTCCAGCTGTACCCTCGTTGCTTCCTCCTTTGCCTTGCGGAATCCACTGGCTAATTTGTGGATTCGCACTCCAACTGGTAGGTTTGTCGCGATTTCTAGCTCTAGAACGCGGCAACATGCTTCCTCTACCATTTGCTCCATTTGTTGATTCTGCGCAAGCACTTCATCATGTTGTAGACTAAGCTGCTCAATGTTGATTCTCTGTTCGCTAAGCATTTGTACTGCGCGTCCTTCCCTAGCGTGAAGTTCTGCTGTCACTCCGTCCTGTAGCTGATATAATGTATCCCGCTAAAGGGTAGCCAAGTTTAGGCTAAGTCCCTTGATCCTGCCCATCGCAGCTCTGTCCTCCTTGCTTTCCGCTCTTAGTGCTCCTTCCGGCAGCACTATGGTGTTGGCCATTTTTTGCGCACAGGAGCTGCTCTGCTGCTGATGTACCTGCGACACCGTAGGCGGCTATTGTTCCTTCCTATGGGGCCTGCACCTAAAGTTCCTGCAGTTGTGCCCTTAGGGCCCCCAACACATTCTGTTGCTCCGTCATAGCTTCCTGGAGCGCTTCCCGGGTGACCTCGCGAACAGTGTCGCTGATGTCATAGAGGTCACCCTCTGTCAATGTAATGGGCTCGATGTCCAATTTGGAAGCTTTGGCCTTCTTTCGTGGACCTGACCGCTCCATGACGTGCGACCGTTTTAGTTGAGTGGACGTTGTGCTCGGGTCTGCGCTCTCTGCTATATCTAGTCCCTGTCTTGTAGACACATCCTGGCCTCCTTCCTCCTATGTTGCGGTGGCCCCTGCTACTTGTGCTGCTGCTGCTCTTTCTATGGTCTTTGCCTATTCTGCAGCTGCCTTTGTTGCTTTGCGGGCGGCCCTTACCTCCGCGGTCGCTTGTTCGTTGCACCTCTGCTGGGCCAACTTCGTGACACGCAACTTGGTTGCATCCTTCTGCTTTTGTGCTACTGTTTTATCCCTTTCTGCCAGATTCGGGGCGCGCCACTTGGGAGGCCATGAGTCGAGCACGGAGAAGATGGCATCATCAATTGCGATGAAAGGAAGCTTGGTCCAGTTCTGCGTCGGATCCTTGCGCACCTTGATATACACATTGTGCATATCCGCCTTGAAGTCTGCAAAGCTTCGTAGACTGTTGTACATTGTGGGGGATAGGTGCAGCCTTTTGTTAATCCACATCCAGACGCTCGCCTCCATGAGCACCTAGAAGATCTTAGTTTCGCGGATCCGCGTGGCGTCCTTTGTAGCCCAGAGCGACGCATATTTTGCAGCCTCTGGCAAGTCCTGTTCAATATGAGGGAACTGACTGTCCTCAGGCAGTTCCCTTGTCACTAGTAAGATAGACAAAAGCAGCCATGCGTAGTGGAAGGTCTTGCCTTGCTCTTGAGCTTCCTTGCAGTGGGTTAGAAATTCTTCATAGAGGAATTTGACCCAGTTGAATTGGACCCCCTCCGCGCATTGTTCTGCCAGTGCAACGACCGGCGCTGGTACCTCGTCTCCGTGGCATTTTCTCATCACCTTCTCGCCAGTTGGGTGGCTACACGCACCCCTTTGTCTTTAATGCTACTGATTACGTAGCATCTCTTTTTCTTTTCCAATTTCTACTTCTTCATGGCCTCTGCGAGCACCAAATCTCCGCTTTTGCCAGCTATCTCGCAGGGTCCTTTCCCATACAGGGAAGCCGAGAAATCCTGTGAATAAGCTCCGCCGTGATGGGAATAGGCTCCTTCAGCCATAAATACCCATTGTGCACCAAGCAAAGCAACTGCTTGATGGCAAAGATCATGATCGGTGCGCGGTGAAAATGCGGAATCCATAGTAGGTGGGGTAGCTCAGCCTTCTCCACACCGCGCAGCCATTTCTGCGGCTCTAACGTTGTAATCGACCCCTCCTTGATCTGTTTCATGAGGTTCTCAGTTTGTAAATATGGGAACTTTTCGCTGTCCGTGAGGTCCCAGTCTTCAAATTTCATTGTAGGCACGTGGCCCAAAGCCGAGCCTTCAAACAGAATTCCATCTGGGAGGAGCGGGGTTTTTAGTGCGCTCTTAGCGGCATCCAAATCCTTGGGTACCTTAGCTTTCCCTTTCCGCGGAGTAACGTACTCAAGCAGTTTTGCTGCAGTGCGCATCGTTTGGATGTCTTCTTCCATTTCTTCATCCGCCTCTATCTCATCTACGAGAGCCTAGAGGTCCTCCTCATCATCTGTCTCCAGGTTGACAACCTTGCCCTTTTCTTCCATGGAAAGTTTACCAAACTGCAGATTTCTCGGGGACATGCAGACTGGTCCCGCTGCTTGCTTATTCTTATTGGGCCTCGGCATCCGAGGTGATTTCGGAATTTCCGGCACATCCCCCACTTGCACCGTAGGGCTTTGCGCGGCTTCCTCGGCGGTACTCTCTACAAAACCCACACCTCTCCTGTTGGTTGTCATCTTGTTCGAACTGTCTGTCGTTGCTCACGAACTTGGGGGCTCAAATACTGCTTGGCACTCAACACTCTGTGCTCTTCGTAATAGCTCAACTCTCAAACGAACAAGTGTTGTCTCGTGGCTAGCCCTTGGAGTTTTATAGTGTCTTTTGAATTTGAATTTCACTGTTCCCCCCATTTCTGAGTCATTAATGCATTCTTGGCAGCAGATCGCCCCAAATCTAGCTCTTAATTCGTGTCTTAATTGCCCGCCACCCGCTCCCTTTTGCCTTAAATTGGACATCTCGTCATGAACAGTGATGTCAGCGGTTACTTCCCAGTTGACTCGCGCGGAAATGCAGCCCCCCGTGCGCGACCGCGAACCTTGTACCATACTGATTCTGCGTGCACCTCCCTCACCGCGCAATTCCCAAACAAACTCTTTTAGAGTCCTACGCTCTCTTTCAACTACATGGGGTGCTGAGACTGTGCTCCCTACGGCTAGTCAAGTGGTCGCCCCACCTATGCGAGACTGCAACTCGCCTTTGAGCATAGCCCGTGGACACTTCCTACTTGCCCTTGCAATAGCTGGCGACATGTGTTCTACCTTATGTGGTGCGCTCCCCTTGTTATTGCGTTCGGTAAGGTGAGGTCTTAGCCATGGTAGCCGAGTCATAAATTTTCGGCGACAATCTTCTAACGCAATGGTATGACCATCCGTATCTTGCCTTGTCATCCTCGGTTTATCGACAAGACATGCTTGCGTGACCCTGTTTTCTAGTCTTTTGATCTCAGTGTCCATCAACATGCTTTTCTTCCTTAATCGTACTCGATCTTCTTTGAGTTTGTGAAGTCTAAGGTTCCCTCGTTGAATGGCTTCCCAAATCCTTATATGGTCGTCCTCGCATAGCTGTGTGATTTCTTCGTCTTGGTCTTCATGCGCTGCCATAACTACGGGAGCTATTACGTGTGGATTCCTTTTGGTATTCCCTTCAAAAATCTCGGTTTCTACTCCGTTTCGCACCTTTGGAATCATCTCCGCGCTCAGGTTTTTGCACATGGTCCTATAAGCCCATCGAACTGCTGGCACGCGCAGGTCCCAATCAGTTCGTTTCGTCTAGTAAACCTTGTTCAGTACTCTGCGCACCCTATCAAATGCCTCGTCGTGGAGAATTGGTAACACGCATCGCCCTTCTTGCTGCTGTGGTTTGTTTCGATTCTCTAGGTTGTGCGCTTGTGCGGACTGTACAACATATGCCTGTACCCATCGGGAAAGGTGGGCGTGCAAGTTGTTCCGCCCCAGCTGATTGGCTTTTGTTCGAAGTTGGGGTTTTCCAAAACGTAGGCACATCATCCTTCTGCATCCGCGCCAGTCTTCAAAAGTTCCTTGATGCGTACCCCACCATTGTGCGGGTGTTGCGCGCAGTGCCCACTTCAGCGCATTGAACCACTGCTACTCTGGTACTGCACTTTTGAATTTGCTCAGAAATTCATCCACCGCTGACAATCCATCATATGTCGACAGCTCCCTTGCCTCTGTTTTTACGCAACGCAATGATCTAATCATCATGTTGCAGTTCAGTGTTATTACTTCGTGCAACCGATTCTGCCATCGCTCTATCTCTTTGTCTGAATCCAAAGTGTAGGAGCTTTCGCGCTCCCACGAAATCCTTCCATCTATAGTCGGATTCACCCAATCCTCTCCTTGTGCAGTTATCTTGTAGATACAGTCAAGATCGTCATCACTATCGTCGTCGCGAACCGGTTCAGTGTGTCACGCTCCTTCGGCTGGATCCAGGGGTACTACTACGTGTAGTGACTTTTTCTCAAAGGTTATTTTATGCTTCTTCAGATTTATGACTCTGTTCATATCAGTGCCCATAGGGATTGCTATCATTGACAATCTCTATCACTTCAAAATCCGCTTACGCGCTCGCGCCTTCAATGTCAACTGTCACCCCTTGCAACCTTCCCATGGGCAAAATCTTCTGTTGGTTCGCCATTCGTAACTGAATAGGGGACCATTGTAATGCGGGTCTGCCCACGCGTTCCCATGTTTGCTTTGGTAGTACATTTGCATTTGAACCCAGATCTAGTATTACTTGATCCATTTCGTAGTTGCCTATTTGCGCAGTCAACCTCATCTCCCTTCCTATGCGTAATGCATGCTTTCCAAGTTTTCGGACCATGCGTGGTTCTCCTGACCTTGCGCACCTAGTGATAAGTTCCTGTAGCCCTTTCACTGCCTTGTTGTCGTGCAACAGTTTCATGCATGTCTCTAGAAAGGTAGTGAGGATGGAAGGATCCATCCCTAGTTCTAGTTGATCCCTACTACCTGAAGTGGAGGCCTCCGTGAAGCTCTTTTTAGCTTCCATGAATGTCTCCTCCTTGCGTTCTAAATCAAACTCGGGTTCCTTTGTAGGAGCCTTGCGAACCCACGCGCTGTCTTTTGGCTACTTCCCTTTATCATCTCCTGTGGCCATGCCACTCCTGAGCATCGTGTTGACATTTGGGTCTTCTTCGTGCGGTTCGGACCTCATCATTTGTAAATTTTGTGTCGGAGGGGGCTGGAGTACCTCCTTTTCGCGCATCTTCGCTATCAACGAAGGGCAATCTTCTGCCTCATGATGAAACTGATTACAGTACCAACATGATATCCTAGTCGGGTTTGCACAATCGCGAGCATAATGCCCTGGCCCTTTGCAATTGTAACAGATTATCCGGTCGTGACCCCTTCTTGGTCCCATTCCACCTCGACCCCCGACCGCGCCCTAAAACCCAGTGCACGCCATCCCTGCATTTGGGTCGAGGGCTTGCGTTTCGGCTTGCACCCTGTAGGCAGGAGTCTGATCCATCATTAGTTCATAGCTTCGGCAGGTGCATTCGTCATGGCCTACCGACCTGCAGAAATTACAAAACAACTGCTGGGACATCTGCGTATACTTCTGCAACAGATGACAATTATCCGTGGTATGTTTTCCTCCTATTTGGCAGATCGCGCACCATAACGCAAACGCCACGCTTGGCCCCACCTGTGCCTCCGGTCTTAATGGCATTGGCCCTCCTCCTGCCAAGTAGTTCGCGAACACTGGACAGTGATCTTTGTCGTGGCCCTGGCCTTTGCATTTTATGCACCATACTTCCTCGCGCGCCTCTAGCCGAGGTGCCCTATCTTGTTTCAAACTCTGCATTCCAGACACAGATTCTGTAGCTATGCGTGGATCTGTTGGATTCCCAATCCAGGGTTTTGTATAAGGGTCTCATGCAACCTCATTGCCATCTCCAACACTTCGGCCTGGGTGGAAAGTTTTTGTTGTGATAGCACCATCCTTAAGTGTGGCGTAAGTGAGGCCACAAACCATGCGCGATGATGTGCATCCGTTAACGTCATATTGGCTTCGCGGATTTTACTCTTCAACCTTTGGTCCAGATCCCAAGGGGTCTCGCCCAGGAGCATCGCGATCTCTTTAAACTCGTTGATTGATTATGTTTCTGATTTTGGCCTGCTAAATTCCCTGTTCAACGCGGTCTAGATCTCTATAATTCCTGCATTTAGGTGGTCATTAGAATGCTTGATATACCACGTTAATGCGCGACACTGCAGCGTGCTCACCAGCGTAGCCCTTTTGATATTATCATCCACGACGCCCTGTGCTTCCCATACTGCTCTTACTACGAACCATAATTGTTCCAGATCTTCATTCCCTACGACTTTGAATACTGGTAGTTTTATCGTGCTTGCCATACTGAACTATGGAGGTGGCAAAGGTGGAGTGGGTGGAGATGGAGGTGAGGGGGGTGAAGCGGGTGGAGGTGGTAAACGCGGAATTCGCTGCCTTATCAAAATGACTGCACTTCTCGGAGAAACCTTCGCGAGTTCCTCCTCGCTTTCCTGCGAGGGTGAAATTAAGGGACTATTTTCCAACTCCTCACTACTTCCGCTTCTGTAGATCTTTCCGCTTCGCGTAGTCCCAAACATTAATTTATCCGCATAACTTGCTTTTCACACAATAACATCTTAATCCAAGTGTTCAAAGATTTAATATACTTACCTCGCGGTCCCTTGAGAAAACGTCACTCTGCCTCACTGTCGCTGACGGTCGTGTCTACCGCGAACTTAGTGATATATCCTTCTATTATTCTGTCGAGCCAGTGGTCCATAGCTCGCGCTATCTTATCTTTTGGGGCTTCTAGTTTGCGCACTAGTTCTGGAGTCCACACTATTGGTTTGTCGAGCCTACACCTTCCCTGGCTGTCTACTAACTTTGCGATCCACTGATACAACTTAGACGGAAAAGATGCAAAGGAAATTTCGTGGATTTCAGTGTACAAGTAGCGATCCAACCATTGTTCCTTAAATACTCGCGGATTTCTGTTTTCTTGCATCGCGAACTCGTGAATCTTCTTGTCCAACCACTCTTCAATTTCTTTCCTCGTAGGGTTCCAGTGGCACAACATCAGACATCCTTTATGCAAATCCCGATCCACGCAACGAAACCATTTGTTGGCTTAGGGGGGCTTGACCTAGGTTCAGAGGTGATTTAGCCAAGCAAATCCCGGTACTATTGGCCCTTTCGGCAACAATCTGTGGAGCGCGGACTGAGGTCTCACCCGAAGTAGTATGGGAGGGTGCTAGAACCAGGGTTCCGCACCCTTGGGATGTCTGATGGGCTTCTGGAGGTCCACGGTCTGACCTGTCGTTGCACGCACTTGTGATCCCTTCGCGACCTATGGTGCGACTTCTGCGCAGCCCTGCTCGGGGCGTGACCAGTATAGTACCCAAGTTCCTCGCTAATTAACCGATTACTTAACTTGTGTGTGTAATATTTATGGTTATTACAACATATTCAACATTCATATTAATGCGCGCAATACAGAAACGAAAATAAACATAAAGAAGATAATGCACAACAATTACACATAACTAGGAATCAACTTGTCTTTATTAGCTTTTTGTCCCTATTATAGACTCGACTTCGCCTTGCGCACTCAATTGCAGGGGTCCACGCACCCAGCTACGGACTCTGCTAGGCCTTTGCACGCTCAACTGCAGAGCCTCTTCTTATTACTACAACCCAAGCCACTTAGAATTCTACTCTAAGTTCGAACCATTTCCTTGCTATTCTCTATCCATCACTATCTTTACAATTTAGAGCCTCGCTCTATTTATACAATCCCATGGTCTGCGGACCATGGGTAGGTTGACTTTACACTAGTTTACAATACAATGTTTAGGGTGGACAACCCTATGATTCAATTGTACACTTCGCGCTCCGCGCCCGCAATTCGTGGAGTTTTACAGCATCTTTGACCAAAACTTGGGCTTTGAGCCCCAAAACCAGCTGTGGGGGGATTCCATGCCCAACAAAATGAGAGCATGTTGTGTATAATGTAAGCAATTATTACCCCCTTAAGGTGGAGTAGTTCATCGCCCTCTAGGGGTTGGGACTTGCATGAGTTCCTTAATGATGTGGGGGTACTCATGGGCCCTAGGAACGAGGGTGATGACCATAATGATAAGGGTAGAGCTCATGTTTGGCTTTTTCCCACGTGTTATTTTTAATGTCCGAGCCATCTTTTGCATTTTATAATAATATTTTCTTTTGTTTCTTGTTTGTGGTCATGATATGCTTTTAACTTTCTTTTAGTTGCATTGACTTTTGGGACGACGTTTCCAAGCCCGACCCAAACATGTGGGCAACGGGAGGGGATGTGCCAGTTCCTTGTGGACCTAGAGAGGGAGGACGATCAAATAGGCCTTGTAATGTGGGAAGGGGAGTGAAAAGTGTGAAATGGGACCAGACTACCAAAATTGGGGTTTCCTAAGTAGTGCCCTTCCTGAAGCCACATGCCAATAGGGAAGATCCCACAGGACTAGGGCTGAGGATTAACCCCCCATTAAGGTGAGGGAACAAGATCCTAGTCAAAAATGTTGAGAAATCTAGGGCATCAAAATTAAGTGATTTCTCTTCTATTAGTAACTGCTTTTGAAGGCTTTTTACTTCTTAGATTAGGATCTTCTTTTCTTGATGTTATTATAGTGTTATTCTTCATCAAACAACTACCAATGCATAAACCATAAAGAGACAAGAGTTACAAAATATAGGCTATCAGCCAGGGCCGAAACCTCTCCCACTTGAGAGGAAAACCCGAACAAATTCTTCTTCTTATAGAGATTCCAATTGACGAATACCAAGACCAAGACCCTTGACTTGTTTGCCACTCCAAGACCAAGACACAAAAGCCTCCTTGATGAGATCCTTGGTCAACGATATTCAACCTTCCGCTTCTTCCTTCTTCTCGACTTCCCTTCAACTTCGGCTATCTTCTGCTTCTGATCTTCACTAGTTCTTTCCTCCTAGAATTAGGCTTTATTTGCATAGGGACTCCTCCTAGTTTGCCTAAGCTTCCTCTTAGACTTGTCCTACTTCCAACTCGGCTACCTAAGAGCACTGTAATTCCTCTCGGTTCTTTCTGCAGCAAAAGTCCTCTTCCTTCTTCGCATGTGTGTCCCAAAACAGACCCAAAAATAGATCCAAATGATACCACAAACCTCTCTCTCCCTTTGCTTCACTTCATTGGCTATAAGACTGTCTTTCTTGACCCTTTCACTGATCTTCGCACCACTTAACAACTTCAGAACCTGACTGAAAATCCTTGCTTTGAAATGAGGCCGAGTGGCCTATTTATAGTTGTTTGCCATGATAATAAGCCGACTTGACATGAAGATGAGCCAACATGTCCTTTGTAGAGGTATTATTATTCTATTTTGAAGCCGACTTAAAGGAGAGGTCTTATGCTTGCCTTGGAGGGCTTTCATACTGATTTAATGACTCATACAAAATGTAACATGTCTAAGAAGGGTCCTTCATACATGATATAGACTCAAATTGACTTTTATGACTAGATGACAAATCCTAAAGGCTCACAATGGGAGCCATAAGTAAAATAAAATTCCTTGCTCATGAGACCTATGAGACAAGCATTACAAAAATAATTCTTTTTTTTTCTTTTCATCAATTACATAAAATCATAATTTACACATGTCATTATGAAGACCAAACCTAGTTACACTTTTCAACCCGGACTGAACCTAGTTACACTTTTCAACCCTCCCTCTTAACTAGGGAGGTATTCATAATGGTACTTGGTCATTCTCAATCTGAAGAATTCTCACAGGAAGAGTCAGATTGGTAAGCCATCTGTTTAGCATCATATCAACCAACATTGTTACATAACAAGGCCTTGACTAACCACTGTGTCTTTCCACAAGATCTGAGCTCATTGCTGGCGAGACCAATGATGTATAGACACCCTCATCATTGTCTCTTTCGGAACATACCCCACTCGGCTTTTCTGGGTGTGTTCCATCAGGACTATCCTTAATCTGGATTCCCAATCCTCAAAGAATATCGTCCTCTACGACTACTCTTATCTTGGATGCCCTAACTCATCCTCAAAGAGTATCGGATGCCAGATGTTTACCCAATTCTCCATTCTGTCTTCCCAAGTGAAGACAAGAATGATGTGTCTATCTCTCCCTCTTAATTAGGGACGACATATCTATTCCAATAAAAGAATGTACTCATTCTTACGGAAGGAATGTACCTAAGCTACCTCTTGGCTTAGGAATTTTGCTTCCAAGTTTCTACCAAGTAAGAAACTTGTTTCCAGGGTCCCTCGTAATTAGGTACCTACAACAGCTCCTTAGCTGGAGATGATGGGACAACCAACTGCTTGAAGAACTCCTCCTCACGATGTCATTAACTCGTTATCTAGGAGTCTTCATGTTTGGGACTTCTTCATAGGGCACAAACCATCCATCACTTTCATCCATGAGTTAGTCGTGTTGTCATCAGAGAGTGATTCATCAATCCATATCTTGCCTTCTTTAATGCCATGCTGCCCTCTTTCATGCCATGTTTCCTTAAGTATCTTTCATCCTACTACATGGGCATCAGTGGTGGAAGATATCCATAAATCTTTCCTCAGCAACCCTGCATAAGGCCATCCAAATATTTGTTCAAAAATAAAGGAATGAACATTAAAATCATAATTACTTTTGTGATGGTCTTTCATCATGACATCTTCTAGTTTGCATCAACATCCTGCATACATATTGACACATCTCCCAAAGATATATATTGTCAAGGGTCTCTTTCTTTTTTCAGATTCCATTAGAATCTTCGTATTTTTCAGGGAGATATCATAGGCAAATATTCTTGGTCTTTGGATGTTGATTGCCTTTTACCATGGTTGCATATCCCACGATCTCTTCTTTCCTTTCACACATTTCATTCCCAAGAACTTCCAATCAGAGTTCCTCCAATTAATGTCAACCACCTCATACTTCATATGAGGACATATTATTTTGATTTTATCTAGTGAATGTGTGACCCATCCTTCAAGGGAGGAGATCCTTCGTTTTGATTATGCTCTCAAAATAGAGCATTGATCCATGTTACCTGCAACCATTGACATGACTCTACAATATCAAATGTAAGCACACATACCTCATTTTTCCTTTGGGTCATCTAGACTCCCTGTAATAGCTCCCTTGATTGAAAAAGATTCAATCCCTTGCTCTGCTTCTTTTATATCATCACACCATCATCCCATGAATTCCACAAGTTTGGAATTCTTGATGAAACACTTTCTTCCTCTCTTGATCGATGAACCTTTCAATGAAGATTCCATCAGAGAATCTTGAGGATCTAGAGTATCCCCATCTAGCAGATGTTCACTTTTGACTGATGTATGATGAGCTTTGACCTGGATGACCTTTTTCTCTTCCAATGAGATTCCCAAGAGCTATATCCTTTACTTCCATGGATTTTAACAATCTTTCATGCTTCTCTACAATGATGTCCTAAGCTCTCACTTTCAATGCTTCTATCATGCCTTGATGCGTCCCATTATTTTACTTAGTGAATCATGATAGCCATATCTTACAACATAAGACTTGGGATCTTGAAAAGAACTTATCTGAGGAAGACTATCTCAGTGATAGAGATCTCTTACTTCCTCTTTCTTGGACTTCTTCTTTTTAGCTTCCTCTACTTCTTTGGTGATATGGGCTTCTTCTCTTCCTCTTTTGATATGTCCTTCTTGGTCTTAGGGCAATCTCTTTTGTAGTGTCCATATTCTTGACACCCATAGCATTGGATCTTAGCCATGTCCTTTTTATTTTTCCGAGAATCAGACTTCCCAAATTTTCCTTTTCCTCTTGTCATTGTAGCATAAGCTTGATTTTGCTCACCTGCTCCCACATAAGATTTGGCCTTTAATCCAGATTTTTTAATCTTGCACAATGACCATAGATCTTGGAATGGAGTAGCTTCTTTCTTCCCATAAATACTTGAAATAAAGTTACCCCACTCCTCTGGTAGTGTTTTTATTATAACTGTAGTCATTTCTCTATTAGACATGACTTCTCCCAGATCTTGTAGTTGATCCCAGATTTCAGATATCCTCATAAAGTATGAGGCTATTCCATCTTCCCTTGACATCTTCAACTTGTAGAGTTCTTGCCTTAATGAGATGACTTCTCCAACAGTGCTTACGGAATACAACTCTACCAGTTTGTCATAGATTTCTTTTGAAGTTTCGAGTTTGGATACATATGGGATGAGGGGATCTTTGATGGATTCTATGAGTATCATTTGAGCCCTAACTTCCCCTTTCATATTCTTTGCAAGAGCTTGAACATCTTCCTTTCCTGGTTTAGTGATAGATCCTTTGACATGTCCCATAACCTCATTTTCAATGAGATTCAAATCTGTCCTATTCTTCCATGCAAGATAGTTTGAAGCCCAAACCATTTTGTTTCTTTCTTTGCAAAATGACATTTTGACAGATGCAGATGTGGACATAAATATACTTACTTGATAGGATGCTTCTTCTCCTTGCTGCTTCTTTGATGTCGATGATGATATCGAGGATAGAAAACTTCTCCTTGATGAAGATATGTTTCTTCAATAATGATCCTTGATCTCACAGAAAGGGAGATCCCTTGACCTTTTGATGGCGGTGTCTTGTTGATGGAGATCAATGATGACTTCTTGATGATGTCTTCAATGGTAGGAATCTTGCTTCAACGAGAGAGATCGCCTTAGAATTTCGATGACAACGTTCTTGGTCTTGCTTGATGTAAAAGTTCTTTAACTTGATTAGGGCCTTTGAGGTCTCTTAAGATGATCTTCTCTTTGATGCCTTCCTTGAGTGTCCCTTGATAATGTGCCCGCCCTTGACTTAGTCACCTTAGCTCTGATACCATGTTGAGAAATCTAGGGCATCAAAGTTAAGTGATTTCTCTTCTATTAGTAATTGCTTGTGAATGCCTTTTACTTCTTAGATTAGGATTTTATTTTCTTGATGTTATTATAGTGTTATTCTTCATCAAATAGCTACCAATGCATAAACCATAAAGAGACAAAGACACATAATATAGGCTATTAGCTAGGTCCAAAACCTCTCCCACTTGAGAGGAATACCTGAACAAATTCTTCTTTTTATAGAGATTCCAATTGACAAATACCAAGACCAATACCCTGACCAATACCTTGGATGTTGGGTTGTGTTATGTTCTTTCCAAGATTAGCCCACATAGTTAACTGGGGGGTTAGAGGGGGGGTGGAGCCCCCCTTCGTTGCACCGATTGTGTAGAGGGGAGGGGTCACAGGGGGTTTGAGGTGTACCCGTAACCCCACTTTCTGGGGTCCGGGGCAGCGCCTTATGTTAAGATGGGTGGACCCACCTATGGTTTTGTGCATGATTTTCACACATGTTTTTTGATGTGATGGTTTTTAGTCCATGGTATTCGACGCGATGGTTTTCGATCCATGGTATTGGATGCTTTGGCATGTATAAATATGTATTATAACATTGAAAGGAACATAATGAAAAATCAAGCTTGTAGTCCTGGTTTTGGGATCCAGGGGAAAATCTCTGTGTATATGTGTTTTATGTGTTATGCTCTCGCATTGTTTATTTTCTGTGTTTTAGAATTCGTATGCAGGTAATTTCTATACGGGGTTAAAACCTACACTGGACCTATTTGCCACTCCAAGACCAAGACAAAAAAGCCTCCTTGATGATATCCTTAGTCAATGATAGTCAACCTTCTGCTTCTTCCTTCTTCTCGGCTTCCTTTCAACTTCGGCTACCTTCTTCTTCTGATCTTCACTAATTTCGGCCTCCTAGAATTAGGCCTTCTTTGCATAGGGACTCCTAGTTTGCCTCGGCTTCCTCTTGGACTTGTCCTACTTCCAACTCGGCTACCTAAGAGGATTCTAATTCCTCTTGGTTCTTTCTGCAGCAAAAGTCCTCTTCCTTCTTCGCATGTGTGTCCCAAAACAGACCCAAGAACAGATCCAAATGATACAAAAAATCTCGCTCTCTCTTTGCTTCACTTCGCTGGCTATAAGACTGTCTTTCTTTACCCTTTTGCTGATATTTGCACCACTTAACAACTTCAGAACCTGACCGAAAATCCTTGCTCTGAAATGAGGCCGAGTGGCCTATTTATAGTTGTTTGCCATGATAATAAGCAGGCTTGACATGAAGATGAGCCGACCTGTCCTTTGGAGAGGTATTATTATTCTATTTTTGAAGCTGACTTGAAGGAGAGGTCTTGTGCTTGTCTTGGAGGGCTTTCATACTTATTTAACGACTCATACGATGTAACATGCCCAAGGGTCCTTCATGCATGACATAGACTCAAATTGACTTTTATGACTAGATGACAAATCCTAAAGGCTCACAATGGGAGCCATCACTAAAATAAAATTCCTTGCTCATGAAACTCATGAGACAAGCATTACAAACATATTTTTATGTTCTTCTTTTCATCAATTACACAAAATCACAATTTACACGTCATTCTGAAGACCAAACCTAGTTACACTTTTCAACAATAAACCCTTTTTCCAGGTCACACAATAATCCATGCCCAAAATGTCCAATGAAAAACAAAGCATGGACACCCAATTTCACAATGAAAAACATACCATCCAGGTTGGATTTCCCACCTTCGAATATATGTTCTTGACAAATGGGCGAGGGGACATATGACCGATTTAGGGAGCGAATGGCACAATACATCAGCTACATTGGTGGCTGTCAGGGGCTGCTGGCTGCTGGCTGAAGAGATGCCCAGGAGGAAAATTCTCCTATGGGGTCACCCACTTTTGGTGGGTAACAAGTCCCTCATTCATGGATCCAGATTGGTTGTGGTATGTACTTCCTTCTCCTTCCTATGTTTGATAAGCTCAGTATAACTATCATAGATCCATAGATCCATTTTAACATGGATTTTTTTTTAATTCTTCAATGCTTAGACCCCAGAGATGGTTCCACCTCATCCTAAGTAGTATTAGTTTTATCCATCTTAATCTAGATCTTTTAAGCAGTAATAATTTTATTTTTTAATTCCTGGATGCTTAATAGATCTGGATTCTGGAGTCAATATTACTTTTTTCACTTGTCTTTCAAAAATATATGGTGACCTTTGAAATCAGTTTTGACAGATTTTCTTGAACAGTTTAGAGCAGTTTTTGCTTTCCAAGGGTAGATCCCTCAATTGTTAGCATTACTATTTGGAGATTTTCTTTTCAGAAAACAAATCGGGTAAGTTGGGTTTTCTAATTGGTATTTTTGGAATCTTTTTTGAATTTATTTGTGGGAGCAGTCTGGTGTTTTGAGGGAAGACGTGTAAGAAAACGCCAGAACCATATCTATTTACCATTGGGTGGAAAATAATCAAGCTAATGTTTTTTATTTGGTAGCATGATTTTTTTTTGGATTTTGGAGAATTATTTTCTTAATTAGATAACTTTTACATCATTTACATGCCTAGGCTAAACACCATAGATATCTGCATGTTGATATTCTGTCTTCAGGTGCTTTTGGTTATTTGTAAGCAATTGCACATATTTTGTCTACATGAATGGACAAAATGACGGACACTTCCTTAAGATTGTTTCAATAACAACCGCCCTCTTACTCTACACTTTGCAAAGGACTGTATTCTGGACTCTTGCAGTTGTAAACCTTTTTTGAGCTGTCTTCTTGCCTTCAATGCTTCGGTCATTGCTGCCTGATCAATTTCCATCCTGGGGTCTTCACCATTCCAGTAGTTGCTAGAGCTTTCAGTTGGTATTTCCAAGTCTCTCAATTTTGAAATGCAGCAGCTATGATAGGACTGCCATCCACCTCGTAGTTTTTTCCTGCTAGCTTTTGCAGGACTTCAGTTTTGTTCATCCAATCATTCCTTTAGGTTTATATTATCTACCTTCGCTTCCAATCATCAGAGTTTCAGGTCTCTCTCCCACTTTAAGTTCGAATTTCTCAAACATTGCAAAATTGCTTCAGTGTCTCTTGGAATTCTGCTTCTTTATGTTGTTTTAAATCCACCACTTTCTCATTAAGCTGCTCAACCTTTTCTCCGAATGTTGCCACCTCTGCCAGTATGACTGATCAAGTGTCGTGCTTTTTGGGTTCCATCGCACGACCAAATCTACACTGCCAATAATTTTAGTGTATGTTGGGGCTCTGCTCCTCCAGCCTTTCACAAATTTTCCCCTGTATCTTCTAATTAGGCAGGTCATGTGACACAGGATGAACTGTTGTGGGAAAATTAGTATAGAGTCATAAACTTCCAATTTTTTTATTTATTTTTTATCTGGAAAATAAAATTGGCAATGGGGCTGGTCACTTCTAGGTGTCTAGGTATGCCCCTTCCACAAGCAAAGGTGAATTTGGGAGATTTGAACCTTGAACCTCCAGGTGAGAATCAGGGAGATTTGAACCTCAAACCTCCAGGTGAATCGGGGAGATTTGAACCTTGAATCTCCTTGCACATAACACCATTTTCATCGGGGATTTGAACCACGAACCCTCAGGTGAATGGGGGGGTTTGAAACACGAACCTCTAGGTGAATCGGGAAGATTTGATCCTTGAACCTCCTTGCACATAACACCATTTTCATTGGAAATGATAGCCATTTCCAGGTGAATCGGGGAGATTTGAGCCTTGAATCTCCTTGCACATAACACCATTTTCATTGGGGAGATTTGAATCTCGAACCTCCCTCCAGGTGAATCGGGGAGATTTGAACCTTGAATCTCCTTGCACATAACACCATTTCCGTTTCCAATTGAGCTGGGGCTCTGAACTTCCAATCTATATTAATTACAAGGAGAGATTAAAAAGCCCAAGAAAAGCCAAAATGACAAACCTTAATGTCTAATAAGGCCTGGGTTATTATGTTATTTATTCATGATTCCATTTTTTGTTTTTGTCTTTGTCTTTTTATTTTAACATTTGATGCGGCACATCAATTTTTATTCTCCAGTGTGAGGGATGCATGCTACACATTTACCTTTTATTCTCCAGTGTGAGGGATGCATGCTACACATTTACCTCTCATTGGACCGTAAGAGCACTCAACAAACTTAAGTGCTTAAAAGATTTTCTTTTGTTATTGTGAGGGACGCGTGCTTGACGCACCTTCTTCTCAGTGGACTGTAACTCAATAACACAACTTCTCTGGGTCCAATTATTGATTGGATGGGGTGACTTAGCTTCAATGTGTCTCTTTAAAGTTCTTTTCACTGAGCTGTAAGAACATTTCACTTCTCTCAACCCAATTAAACATTGGATGTGATGACCCATTTTCAGTAAGTGCCCATAATTTTCCCTCCCGCTGAGCTGTAATAATACCTTCTCTTATTCAATTGTGGATGGGATGTGATAACCCGATTTCAATATGCCCTCCTACTTTCCTGAGGATAATTATTAGTTTAGCCACCTTACACATTAAATTTCCTAGGTATGTGGTCAAAAGTGATTTATTCAAATTTTTTTTTGTGATATATGGTCAAAAGTGGCCGGAATCCGGCCAAAAAAAATTCAAAAAATCTTGTAATAGCAGTGTTTGAATCATGTTTTTGATGGTGGAAATGGATTCAGCACCATCAAAAGCTTCTCGGGCACCTAAAATATTGAAGTTTGACAGATATAACCTGGTTTTGCAAAAATCCCTGTTGGATTTTATCAAAATCTTATTGGAATTTCCATGATTTTCAGGGAAAAAAAACAGTGTGTTTAGACTACAGCTATATACAGCTATATTCAATGAGTTGAGCCTAAAAATCCATTTGCTGCTTCTTCTACTAGTAGTGCTTCTATGCTTTCAATGATTGTCATGTACCTATTACCTTCTCAGTCGACCTTCATGTTTGTTTTGGTAAAATATATGTCCTGCGATTGTAACTTTGCCAAGTATTTCAGTTAGGGATTTCCTTGTTTTCATTTACTATACAATTTGGTTCTTAAATATATTTCTGTTTTAGAAGTATGTCCGCTTACTGTAATCTTGCCTTGTTTCCATTTATCTACGATTCTGAAATGTGTTTGTTTTGTTAAAATATGTCCTGTTACCCTTATCTCTGCCAAGTATCTAACTTAGGGATTTCTTTGTTTTCAGTTACTATACAATTTGGTTCTTAAATATGTTTCTTATGTGTCAACATTTTTTTTTTTGTTTCCTTGTAGAGTTGAATTGAAGCCTTTTGGGATAGATGTTATCACAGTGGCTCCAGGTGCAATAAAATCCAATATTGGGGCTAATTCTTCAGATGTTTACAAGAACAATCCAGAGTGGAGGTTCTACAAACCTTTTGCAAAGGCAATCTATGAACGGATTGAATTCTCTCAACAGCCTGGCAACACTCCAACAGTCGTTTTTGCAGAGAAAACTGTGGATGCCATTTTGAAAAGGAAACCACCCGCTTGGTTTTCTTATGGTCGATACTCCACTCTTTCTGCGATCTTGTATTATTTACCAGTCTGGCTTAAAGATCTAATAATGAGGAAACTATATAAAGTGTCAAATATTGAAAATTCCAAGGAGAAGTAGCACTAGTAGGCTTCTCATCTTATCCGGTAGTATAGTAGTCGAACATTCCACTGGTTTGGTAGTAGTTCCACCGTTTGTATTGAACTATGCAGCCCCCTTATTTGTATTCAAATATTTAAATTTTCCATGGTTTAATTTTATTATAATAAAATATATATTGTATTTTCTAGAGATTTATATTAAAAAAAAATTATAATAAATATTAAAATATATATTGTATTTTCTAGAGATTTATATAAAATAAAAAAAAGTTAAAACGCATTTTTTTTCAATAAAAATATAAATAATTATTCAACCTCAAAAAAGTGGTCATCATTGAAAACATATGCCTTGAAATCTTAGAAAAACCTAAGAACGGACTAACTTGAACCTTAAGAACTGACTTGCCACAAATGCTTTGGTTAGAATCCCACATTGTATAAATTTTTTGGCAACTTTGTCTCGTTATTAAGGTTTGCCTTGAATCTTCTGCATAAGTTGGTTCTGCGTAAGTTGGTTAAGGGTTTGCTCTGAACCTTAATATGAGAAAGGCTCATAAAGATCGTTACGCTATTCGGCTTACTAGTGTGAGGGCGATGTAGTCATCAATGAAAACATATGCCTTGACATCTTTGGAAAACCTAAGAACGGACTAGCAAACTTAACCTTAAGAACTTAAAATAAATGCTTTGGTTAGAACCCAACATTGTATAAAGTGTTTGGCAACTTTGTCTTGTGATTAAGGTTTGTCTTGAATCTTCTGCATGGTTTGGTTTTGAGTTTGCTTTGAGCCTTAAGATGAGAAGGCTCATAAAGATCGGTCGTGATTAAGGTTTGCATTGAATCTTCAGCATAATTTGTTTTCGGGTTTGCTTTGAACCTTAATATGAGAAGGCTCATAAAAGATAGGTATGGTATCTAATAATTTAGTGGAGAGAAGGTTATGTGTTATTCTGTTTATTTGTGATTTTGTTCAATGTGGAGTTGACATGTTATTTAAAAAAAAAAAAAATTACCTGGTTATAAGTAAAAATATATTATAAAATGGAGTCTATTGTACTTTCTTTATTTTTTTATCAGTTGATATTACGACTTAATACAAAAGAGATAGGGGAAAAACCTTTCTCTTATAAATAAAATATATCCACATCCATATAATTTTATATCAATTTTAAAAATTCTTTTAAAATAAACTTCAAAATAAAAAACAAATAAAGTTAATTTTTCCACGTCAATATAATTTTATATCCATTTTAAAAATTCTTTTAAAGTAATTAAAATAAATTTTAAAATAAAAAACAATTAAAGTTAATATTATTGATATTTCATAAACAAATAAAGTTGATATTATTTAAAATATATCCATATACATATAATTTTATATCAATTTTTTTTAATAGCAACTTTAGTGTATATATATATATCAACGTGCAAAGGGAAAGAAGTAATTGAAAATAAAATGATTCAATCCATTCGTAATAACAATAATAAGAGGGAGCAGGGAGGCTAGGTGCGAGGGGTAGTCATCAACCTTAAAGAAAAAAGAGAAGTAAAGTATGCATTTTCCCTTTGGCAGGGTTTGAAAATAAGTTTGGCCAATGGTATCAAAACTTTGTCCATAGTTGGCGATTCCATGATGATCATACAAAAATGTGTAAAGCTCCTTGAGAACGTTATTCTCCTAGATGATGAAATCATGGTAAGGATTATTTATTTGCTAAAAAGTTTTGAAAAAGTTTATTTGTTCCATGTGTTGCATGCCAATAACCATATGGTGGATGGTCAGGTCAACGTGGGAGTGTTATTAGAACAAGGTCGAGTATGCATAAATCAAAACAACTCTTCATGTCACATCCCCTAAACGGTTGCAATAGGTCGGCCTTATACTGTGGTGGTACGGATCGTCAGTGTATTAAGATGGTAGTTAAGAAGGCTAGCCCCCCAAGGTTCCTTCACGAGATGGTAGTTAAGAAGGCCAACTTTTTGAGTTTCCTTCTTAGTGCCTTGGTTGCAGCGTTAGTAGGTGGTGAGTTAAGGCACAAGTGTGGTGCCGCTAGAAGGCAAGTCATGTACGAGGACAGGGGTGCGTTGAGGCTTCGGTTACTCGCCGAAATATGTAATATAGCTACTCCTCCTAGGGAAGAAGGTAACATTGTATTACAATCTTGGTTATTTCTGGCGGTGGGAAGTATGGAAGGAATTGACGTTGATAAGACTCTGAATCGTCTTGCATTTATCAAGGACAAGATCGGGGGGAATGTAGGGATTGATCAAGCTATTTGATATCTCAACTGGCTACGATTAGTTAACCAAAAGATTGTTATTGTTCAAAGGTGTATTGTTGAAAAGATGTCCTCCACACGGAATGGTAGTTGGGGAGGTTCAGGGCTTGGTAGCTCGGGTCTGGCCATGGTTCGGGGCACGAAAGCGTTGAGAACCTAGTGGAGAGTTTTGTAAACAAGTAGTAAAGGATATCATCAAGGAAATGAATGAAAATGTGGCTATTATTTACACCTAATTATCTGGAATGGGCAAAGATTTGGAACTACTGCAAAAGACCATGCAAGGCCTGTGCATAGATGTATTGAGTGTTTATCAGAAGGTAGACAACATCAAAATTAAAGTGGAAACAACAACTGTTGAGGTTTAAAGGAAGTTTTCAGGGTTGGGGGTGCTACACTCATCTATGCTGCTGATGCTGAGGTTGTTGTTGTTCTGTGGGTCTTGGGTGAAGAAGAGAATGACGTGGAGGAACTAACCATTTCAGTGGATGATCCTGCGGGTGAAGAAGCCGAGCTTGGTAGCATCGGAAAGAATATATATATATATATATTAGATCGATGTATAGAATATAACAGTGTTTTCTGGGGAGTTTACAATTATAGTTTTGCTATAAGAATATATATAAATAATAATGGTCGCAAGAAGGTCCTCATCAAATGAAAAAGAATGGAAGTGGCGGAAAGAACAATCTTGAATTTTGTACGGGACTTGACCCTTTTCTAGTCTATATAATGAAAATGTTACCCATTGCATTAAAAAAAAACAATAATAAGAGAGAGGTGTAATTAATTTATTTTTAATATAAAATTAATATGTCACGTTTAAAAAATATTAATAGTAATTAAAAATTCAATGAACATGATAAACAAAATATTTAATATATAAAATTAAGTAATATTGAAACGTATTTAAAAATATATTAATTAATTTTTTTTTTTTAATGTGGACAATGTAACACACAGATAAAATATCTCAATTATCTCAATGCTCATGTTAACTAAATTATTTTAATGTCCACAATTTACATATTATAGATGGTTTATAATAATAATAATAATGTCTGTATATTATATAAAGTAATTGAAAAATTAAATTTTTATTGTTATAGTGTTTCAAGGACTATTATTTTGCATTTTGACGTTTTTGTTAAGGATTAATTTTGAATGGAGCAAAAATTTGTTGGAATTGTATGTTTAAGTTATTTTATTTCATAGATTTAAGGGATTTTCAAGGGATTGAATCCATTTATGCATTTAAAAAACAGAATATATATACACAAATAGATCTTAACCATTATCTCTCAAGTCCCTAAAGGAATGTGATCTTCAGAGGTGTAATTCTTTTTAAGTTTTGCACTATAAAAAGGGTTTGCACCTCTAGAGATTTGATCCGACTTGACTCTTGCTAGATTCATGATTAGGATGGATATATACTGGTATTTATCATTGGTATGTATAATGTCATTGGTGTGTATCTGTAAGCCCAGTTAATGGTGATTTGGCTTGTGATGTGTGAATGTGGTTTGTCAATCTTTATAGGTAGCTTATTGGCTCAACCCTTTTACCACATCTACATGGTTCATCTTTGTCAACTAGGGATTTGAACACCTACCTCCTTTACCATCCAACATTTGTTCCATAATACACAGCGCCAAATTTTCTTGCCCATTCTCACTTGCGATGTGTTATGATCCAAAGACAAAATTAGAAGTACACACTATGTACAACAATATGAGCGTGGATCACCACTCCAATATAGATAAGGTAGATAAGTTACATGATAACTTGTTAAAGTATATGATATCCTCCAAATGCCCAATGCATTTATACATGCAAATCACTTGTCCAAAATAATGATTTTATATATATTCAGACATTGCCTACATGGTCTCTTCATCACTTGGCGAACCTTATTAGATATACATTTACATATTATATGTATATTTAACCCCATATATGCTCCCCTTGGGATCATACCATAGATAGTGAACCCAATATGGGCCTCCCTTGGGGTTATAACATAGTACCCTCCTTTGAAAAGCTTTGTTCTCAAAGTCTTGTAGTTAAGGGTGTTACATGTGATGAAATAAAAAAGATATGATTTTCTTATATTCCTACATTACCATTGGTGATGATCCATGCATCCAAACTCATTTCTTTTCAGTCTTAATCATACATGGTTGGTTGTTGCATAGTTTTATTTCCTTTATTCCATGTCTTATTGTTGTGACCTCTCCAATTTATAATAGTTGTTGTTCTTCGATAACATCTTGCTGAAGAATGACGATGATTTCCAATTTGGAGTAGCTGTGTTATGAAACCAGCTCACAAAAAGATAGAAAAGATAGATGAACACCTTAGAAATAAGCCTCTCCGCGGGGCAACCTCCTTTACATTACACAAATGAACAATTCTTGGATGATACAAATGACAAGACCTCCTTTCTATATATAGGAGTCTAAGAGGTCATAATATAATCAGAGCCAACATAACAATAATAATGTAAGGGCACAATAATAACAATAGTGGGCTTCTATGGGGCACAATAATAACAATATGGGGACTACATGGGTACAACAATATAATAAGGGAGTTGTACTAATAACAATAAGGGGTTACACTAGTAGTATAGGGACCTAACATGCCCCTCTTCTTCAAAAAGTGCTATCCTCAATGCTTGAGTAGTTCTTGATGTTTATGTATAAAATTCTTGTCCTCCCATGTGGAATTTTCAGTGGGTAAGTTCTTCCAGTTGATGAGATACTTTGAAATTGATCGATTTCGTAGTTGTCTGGTTGTTTCTATCACTGCTCCAGGTTCCAATATGATTTTTCCTTCCTCGTCAAGTTCTGCGAATGTTGTTTGAATTGGGATCTTCTGCAAATTTTGAATGAGTGGCCACACTCCTTCTTCCTTCTTCCATTCATCCTTGCTTCGTTTATTCAATCTTGTTGAATAATATAAATAACACAAAACAATGCTTCCACATCCTCATCCTTTCTTAGGAGTGCATTTGCAACAACATTTTGCTTCCCTTTTTTGTAGATGATTTCAAAGTCATAACCCAACATATTTGTGACCCATTTTTTCTGTTCTTCTAAAGGTAATCTTTGTTCTAAAAAGCATTTAAGACTCTCATGATCCATTTTTACCTTCAAGTGTCTTCCCATTAGATAAGGTCGTCATTTTTTAAATGCATGTAGTATTGCCAACATTTCCTTCTCATAAGTAGCTTTCTTGAGGGACATTTGTTTGTATGGATGTAACCATAAAAATACCCAATTGCCTACATCAAAAATTCTTTCATTGCGATGTTGATCTGCCTGTTGTTTCATTCGATTCTGCACCAAAGTGGCATTATCCTTTAAAAGTTGGAGAATTTGTTGTTGATGCTCGATGTGATCTTTCATTGCCTGAATCTTTTTCTTCTTGTTATGTCCTTCTATCTTGAGAGTTTGAGGAGGGGTAATTTCTTCCAGTGCATTACAAGATATGGTCAGATTCATTTCTTAATTCTTTATGTGATCTTTCACTTCTTGAACATTTTTCTTCTTGATATGTCCTTCTATCTTGATAGTTTGAGGAGTGGTAATTTGTTAAATTGACAACTAGGGCCAAACTCCATGTGGGTTAGCTTATTTCTGGACCTGGTCTCTATCCTCGCTGTAGTGGTACCATATTAGTTGGGTGGTAGTATGACCTCTCTCCATACAGATCTTACATGTTGTCCATATCTCTCGCCTGCCTATAATTTGCACACACACCTAGAGTTGGGTAGGCTCCTCACCATCTGATGTCCTATAGGGGATACTCCAAGTGTGGCCACCCATCTCTGTATTTTCTTATTCGAAGAAAGGGGTAGTCCTTGCCCTCAGAAGCACAAGCCCTCCAGCCTCACCTACTTTGTTGTAGCAGGGCCGTGCTTTCATGTTGAACTCTACCCATCACTAGATATTCTATTTGACTATACCCTATTTATTTAGCTGATATTTTTATTGGATCCCTCTCGTCGAGAGGTGTAGGATTGATCCAAAGATCATCTGATTCCGATAAGTATTTATGGAGATATGAATTTATTTTGTTTATGTAATTATTACCAAGCCGACCAGCTCTTATGTAGGCTCTAGAAGCCCAATCGACGTGTCTATTCATCATCCTCGTTGTGGTATAAATAGATGAGGATTTGATATCATTTACACACTCATTCTTGAGTGATCTCTTCCTCTCCACGTCTTGGGTTTTTGGAGGAGTGAGACACCAAGAGTGATACGCTTGTCTTCAAGTGATGCCCTGATGCCCTAGCTGTTGTATGTTGCCCTAAGCCACAGCCAACGTGAGAAGCTACTCCTGGAAAAGCCGCAATCATAATGGAAGAGTTGCAGTCATAGCGCTAGTCATTAAGACCTACACGCAGATTATGAAGACATCTACACGCTGGTCAAATTATGAAATACGCTGATCATGAAGACCAGCCTTTGAAATTTCGCATATAGGAGCAGAGCCGCAGTAGGGTTTGACTGCACCTTGTTTCGGTTTTAGGTGCAGTTATGATCTCGGCTGTATGGAGCAGTAATGACTTCGATGAGGACGCAACAGTGAGGCAAGTTCTGGGCTAAATACATTCTCAAATTGCAGGTGCAAATCTCAGATAGATGGACCAGAGAAGATCTCAGATGAGGATGCAGTTTTGGCATGAAGTCTGGGCTCATCATATTCACGGCCTAATAGAGATCACAATGATCCTGAAGATACTGTCTCAGTCTCGACATATAATCTCGTTGAAGAGAATTTCAATGATGACTGTGTCTACTGCAATATAAGCAGTGACAATCAAATCAAGAGCTGCAGTCTCGGTATACTCAAAGGGAGCAGTGATGGATCTACTCTCTCGGATCAACGAAGGTCATGTTGAATGTTATCTCTATTTCATATATATTACTGTCTCAGCATAACCAGATTAATGAAGTATGTTTCGGTGATGACATTGATTCTCGGCATCCCTGAAAAAGGAGATATACCATATCAATAGTCTCCATTGTATTCGGATCTAGTGATCTCGACATGAATATGATCTCAGAAGCAGTCACAATGACAAGGATCACAAGAAGTAGTAACATGATTATTACAGTTTAAGTATAATGAAAGAAGCAGTACAGTGAAGTGTTGTCGTGGTCTTTATGGTGCAGAGATCCTAAGGGCAACCATGGCGTAACAATGATACACTAAATGATATTGCGACAACAATGAAGTTCTTGGTGATGCAATGATGTTAGAGGAGCAGCAAGATGATGATCTCAACAGTGCTCAAGAAAGAGGATTGATGTCTTGGTCTTTGAGGATGTATAACAGTGACAAGGGTTGCATAATAAAGCAGTAATGAGACTCACTGTCTCAACAAATATACAGTGATGACAAAGATATATTGCAACAGTCCACATAATGATGACTTCAATAATAACTGTCTTAGTGCATCAATGACAACATAGATATTACAATGAGTGGAACACGTTGATATGAAGCTAGAGTGAAGATCTTCGTAATAATGGCTCCAATGGTGCTGAAATAAGGAGGATCTCAGCAGCGATGAAAAAGAGGATTAGAGATCTGTTATATGGATCTCTGTGACATGCAGTAGTGACTTGGAGTACAGCATGATGTATGGGCAACATAGTGATGAGATCATGAGCAACATGATGATACCTGCTACACGGTAAGGTGCAACAAATGAATGAAATGGATAGAAGCCATCATCTTGAGAATCAGTTGAAGCAAAATGTCTTCAACTGATCTCATCGTTATACGAAATGATCTAATGCTAGATCTAGATAAGTCAAAGTGTTGACTTATGTTGTAAATGTACTATCTCTCTCTCTCTTTCTCTGCAGAACTTTGAAGAAAATAAAAGAAGAATTGATCAAGGGTTTCCCCACGCATTGTGGGGTTTGTCCCTAGCTTGCGCCATATCTTGTGTCCCCTTGTCTTGGCTTGTCTTCTGCATATTATATTTATGTTCTATTTGCAGTTTATCGTAATGCTGATGTGATTTCTAACTGTGAAAATTTAAATAAATTGCTCTAGCATAGAACATACCAAAATTAACATGGTATCAGAGCTGAGGTGAAGAAAATGCCCAAGCAGGAGTGAAAGAGCAATCACCGAAGACAGTTGGGACAAGACAGAAGGATCAATGGGTTCCTCATAATTCACCTAGGGTGAAGTCAAAGAAGAGAATGTCATCAGAATGGCACAGCGGAAGATTCTGATGGTCCATCTTAGAATCACTTCATTGGGAAGTTCGGATCTAAGGGTGGAAGGAAAGGCGGATGCCTTGTTGAAATAAGTTCGGTCGTTATGCAAAGGAGTGTCTGAATGGCAGAGACACATCTCTTGATGAAGATAACAATCATTACTGGGACATCTTCAATGATCAAAAGAATGACTGGTAATTCAGGTCATCAAGGAAATGGTTGACTCTTCCACGAAAGCAAGGAACCCCAAAATCTCTTTTATGTACCTGATCGAACTTGATGTCCATCTCCGAAATGGGAGTCAAAGGTTACAGGGTGGCACTTATCGATGGAAAGGTACGTGTTTGAACATAGATCTTTTAAAGATGTTTTTGAGTTTAGGGTTGTATCAAGTTGCAGGAAGTCCACTGGGGACCATGTCCATTGACTCAGCACCGGAGGTCTATGAGTCAGATGGTGACTAGGATTACTGAATTAAAAAAGAAGCATGAAGGTACATATCTTAAAAGTACCGAAGGAAAATATTATAAGGGGACCATTCCCCTCATGCAGCAGGTTCACAGGTTTGGAACAACCCGAGGAGTTTGAGAATCATGATCAAGGAATCTCATGTATACAGGTGGAAGAAAGCCCTCTATGGCTTGAAGGAAAACACCTCGGGCATAGTAGGAGAGGATTGATAGATGTCTAATGCAGCTGAGATTCACTAGGTGTGAAACCGATCCAAACCATTACTCGAAGGTTGTGGATGATAAACCTCTCGTACCGGCACCTATGTCTGACAAGTGCAGACCCTCTCATTTATAGAAGACAGAGGGAGTTGGATTCTGAATGTGAGAAGATAAGCTGCAAGCTAACTTTCAGAAGTTATATGGTAATGATGTCGGACCAGATTTGGGAAATGCCTTTGAGTTTCATAAACTCATTCGCGTTGATGTTCTTGGAGAACCTCCGTCCGGACATCTGTGTTGCAGTTAGCATGGTGAGCTCATATTTGGTTGAGCCTCACTAGATTGGTGCCAAGAATCTTCTAAGATATCTTCAGGGCACAATCTCTCATGAATTGAGATACACTGCCGGAAATATGAAACCACATGATTATTCGAATGATGAGTGGGCAGGAAGTATGGAGGATCACTAGAGCACTTCTCAGTGCTGTTTGGAATCTGCCTTGATATCCTGGATGAGCAGGAAGCAGAAGTCGGTGACTCTGAGCATCACTAAGGCAGAATACATTGCTGATAGTATGGCCTTCTATGAGGCAGTCTGGTTGCTGAAGCTCTTCAGTGAGCTGTTTGTGCACATGATGAATACCACTGTGAATCTCTGTGACGACCAGAGATGGGATTCGATTATTGAGGAATCCCGTATTTGACAATTGCTCCAGCGATAGACATCAATTACTGCCTTATCTAGGATATGGTAAGTCGATGATCAAGGAGGCTCCATCACACTGAGATGATGTACAGGACAGAGCCCTGAGGAAAGATCAAATTTGTGATTTTCCCGAACGACTTGGAGTCGTCGAGAGACCTTTATAAAAGGGTCCTGCATGCTGCATACATTGAGCTCTAGGAGCTTTGGGGGGCTTGCAGTCCTATTGGAGCAACATACGACCACAGGGTGACTCACCCTCCCCTGGTGGTGGGCACTGAAACAAGATGATTCGCTCTCTTGTGGGACAAGATGATTCGCTCTCTTGTGGGACAAGATGATTCGCTCTCTTGTGTAGCAGGATGATTAGTTCTCCTGTGAGGCCTGGATTGATGTGTTCTCCATGGCGATTGTAGCAGGATTGATGTGTTCTCCTGTGAGGCCTGGATTGATGTGTTCTCCATGGCGATTGTAGCAGGATTGATGTGTTCTCCTGTGAGGCCTGGATTGATGTGTTCTCCATGGCGATTGTAGCAGGATTGATGTGTTCTCATGTGAGGCCTGGATTGATGTGTTCTCCATGGCGATTGTAGCAGGATTGATGTGTTCTCCTGTGAGGCCTGGATTGATGTGTTCTCCATGGCGATTGTAGCAGGATTGATGTGTTCTCCTGTGAGGACAGGATTGATTAAGTTCTCCTGTCGAGGCATCCTACCCATGCAGTCTGGGACTCATGGGAAGTACCTCTCATCTGATCAATGAGCAGGGAAATGAAGTTAGGGACCATAGTAGTACCGATGGACGCATCGTTGTATCTACTGTACTCCCTACACTAGGATGTCCTCCATTGATCTGGGATCAATGACACTGGTCTGGGACCAGTGGTAGGAGTTGTACATGCTATGACGCTGACTTCGGGTCGGCTGAGACTGGTCTGGGACTAGTGGTACATACTCCGAGATTGACTTCGTGTCAGTGCAGCACTGGTCTGGGACCAGTGAGAGTGGTACATACTATGACGCTTATTTCGAGTCGGTTGAGACTGGCCTGGGACCAGTGGTACACTCTCTGAGACTGCGATACTGGTCTGGGACCAGTGGTAGGAGTGGTACTTACTATGAAGTTGATTTCGGGTCAGTTGAGACTGGTCTGGGACTAGTGGTATGCACTCTGAGACTGACTTCAGGTCAGTGGAGAATGATATGACTCATTCTCGATCAATTCTTCTTCTTCATAGTTCAGCGGAGATGAGCAGAGCCAGCAGAGCAAAGCTAGCAGAGCTGAGCTGAGCAGAGCAGAGCCAGTAGAGCTGAGCATAGTAGAGCCAGCAGAGCCAGCAGCGCTGAGCAGAGCAGAGCTAGCAGAGCCAGCAGCGCTGAGCAGAGCAGAGCCGAGCCAACAGAGCAGAGCAAAGCCAACAGAGCTGAGTAGAGCCAATAGAGCTAGGCAGAGTAGTGCAAGGCACTAATGGCAGAGAGAGTACAATCGTACATATGGATCAGCGGATGGAGTTCTCCCTAGTTGAGATGGAGTGTTAAATGGGAAACTAGGGCCAAACTCCATGTGGGTTAGCTTATTTCTGGTAGCTGATATTTTTATTAGATCCCTCTCGTCGAGAGGTGTAGGATTGATCCAAAGATCATCCGATTCCGATAAGTATTTATGGAGATATGAATTTATTTTGTTTATGTAATTATTACCAAGCCGACCAGCTCTTATGTAGGCTCTAGAAGCCCAACCGACGTGTCTATTCATCATCCTCGTTGTGGTATAAATAGATGAGGATTTGATATCATTTACACACTCATTCTTGAGTGATCTCTTCCTCTCCACGTCTTGGGTTTTGGGAGGAGTGAGACACCAAGAGTGATACGCTAGTCTTCAAGTGATGCCCTGATGCCCTAGCTGTTGTATGTTGCCCTAAGCCACAGTCAACGTGAGAATCTGCTCCTGGAAGAGCCGCAGTCATAATGGAAGAGCCGCAGTCATAGCGCTAGTCATTAAGACCTACACGCAGATTATGAAGACATCTACACGCTGGTCAGATTATGAAATACGCTGATCATGAAGACCAACCTCTAAAATTTCGCATATAGAAGCAGAGCTGCAGTAGGGTTTGACTGCACCTTGTTTCGGTTTTAGGTGCAGTTAAGATCTCGGCTGTATGGAGCAGTAATGACTTCGATGAGGACGCAACAGTGAGGCAAGTTCTGGGCTAAATACATTCTCAAATTGCAGGTGCAAATCTCGGATAGATGGACCAGAGAAGATCTCAGATGAGGATGCAGTTTTGGCATGAAGTCTGGGCTAATCATATTCATGGCCTAATAGAGATCACAGTGATCCTGAAGATACTGTCTCAGTATCGGCATATAATCTCGTTGAAGAGAATTTCAATGATGACTGTGTCTACTGCAATCTAAGCAGTGACAATCAAATCAAGAGCTGCAGTCTCGGTATACTCAAAGGGAGCAGTGATGGATCTACTCTCTCGGATCAACGAAGGTCATGTTGAATGTTATCTCTATTTCATATATATTACTGTCTCAGCATAACCAGATTAATGAAGTATGTTTCGGTGATGACATTGATTCTCGGCATCCCTGAAAAAGGAGATATACCATATCAATAGTCTCCATTGTATTCGGATCTAGTGATCTCGACATGAATATGATCTCAGAAGCAGTCACAATGACAAGGATCACAAGAAGTAGTAACATGATTATTACAGTTTAAGTATAATGAAAGAAGCAGTACAATGAAGTGTTGTCGTGGTCTTTATGGTGCAGAGATCCTAAGGGCAACCATGGCGTAACAATGATACACTAAATGATATTGCGACAACAATGAAGTTCTTGGTGATGCAATGATGTTAGAGGAGCAGCAAGATGATGATCTCAGCAGTGCTCAAGAAAGAGGATTGATGTCTTGGTCTTTGAGGATGTATAACAGTGACAAGGGTTGCATAATAAAGCAGTAATGAGACTCACTGTCTCAACAAATATATAGTGATGACAAAGATATATTGCAACAGTCCACATAATGATGACTTCAATAATAAATGTCTTAGTGCATCAATGACAGTATAGATATTACAATGAGTGGAACTCGTTGATATGAAGCTAGAGTGAAGATCTTCGTAATAATGGCTTCAATGGTGCTGAAATAAGGAGGATCTCAGCAGCGATGAAAAAGAGGACTAGAGATCTGTTATATGGATCTCTGTGACATGAAGTAGTGACTTGGAGTACAGCATGATGTATGGGCAGCATAGTGATGAGATCATGAGCAGCATGATGATACATGCTACACGGTAAGGTGCAACAAATGAATGAAATGGATAGAAGCCATCATCTTGAGAATCAGTTGAAGCAAAATGTCTTCAACTGATCTCATCGTTATACGAAATGATCTAATGCTAGATCTAGATAAGTCAAAGTGTTGACTTATGTTGTAAATGTACTATCTCTCTCTCTCTCTTTCTCTGCTGAACTTTGAAGAAAATAAAAGAAGAATTGATCAAGGGTTTCCCCACGCATTGTGGGGTTTGTCCCTAGCTTGCGCCATATCTTGTGTCCTCTTGTCTTGGCTTGTCTTCTGCATATTATATTTATGTTCTATCTGGAGTTTATCATAATGCTGATGTGATTGCTAACTGTGAAAATTTAAATAAATTTCTCTAGCATAGAACATACCAAAAATTAACATAATTCCAGCCAATGCATTACAAGATATGGTCAAATTCATTTCTTCTTTCTTGATGTGATCTTTCACTTCTTGAACCTTTTTCTTCTTGATATATCTTTCTATCTTAAGAGTTTGAGTAGTAATTCTTTCCAATGCTTTACAAGATATGGTCGGATTCATTTTTTATTTCTTTGGAGTTTGTTCCTGGTGTATATCCTTTTCTTTTGACGTTTCTTAATTCTTTTCTTTCTCCTCTCCACAGTCAATGTAAAATAATTTCTTCTTAGCACACTTATGACTTTTAATGTATTTGTCATCATGATTGTAACAAAGCCTTTTTGCTCTTTTTTCTCCCAATTGTTGTGGTGAAACCCTTGTAGGTTGTGGAAGGCTAGGAGAAACAACACTTCCATCTTTATAGTTGTGAAGAGTAGACTTCCTTGTCATAATTTTTCTTTCCACTTTGTAACAAATCCCTTTTGCCCTTTTTTCTTCCAGTTGTCTTGGTGTTTCTCTAAATAAGGTGTTGCTCTTTGCATCCTCATAATGTGTTATCATTTTCTCCGTGAAAATTGACCACGTAACAAGTGGTTTACAAGAACAAATCCCTTTATACCATAAAAATTGATCCGGTTCTAAATTTGAAGATGCAATATATACCTTTTGTAATAATTGTACCTCATGTAGATCAAAATATTTCCCTATCTGTAGTATCCAATTAATCGGATCCTTGCCATCAAACTTCCTCATATCGCCTTTTCTTAATTTTAGGAGCTCGATCTTGAAACGATTGTAACTATGTCATTTCAGATCTCCAAGTTCTAAAATTGCAACCTGCAGTAGCCTTCTGCGTCCTCTTTCCAATGCCATCAGTGTGATCGAACTTGGATGCACAATCTCCCAAGATGACCTGATTATATACCTTTTCAGAAGAGCGAATTTGTATGAAGTGCCACGTATCGCTGTTTTGACCTTCGGATTTGAAAAATATACACATAACATTACAGTCTGTGCTCTTTTTGCAAATTTTTACAAAAATTCAATCTGATGCTCAAAGAGAAAGTTATGACGATCTTCCCAAGGTGACCTGTTTGGAATGTAATTTGGGGGTCTGCAAAAACCCTAACTTCCTCAGATTATATCTCCACAAATATAACGAAATAGGATCTGAAATTTGGAGCCGAGGTTCAAAACGATTTTTTCTCAAATGGTTTTTTTTTTAGCTTCTAAAACCTTGTAGAGAAAGCCTTATAGCGAACATTCCACGATAATCTGTTTTAAATGAAATTCTGGAGCTTGCAAAAAACCCTAACTTCCTCAGATCATATCTCCGAAAATATAGGAAGACAAGATCTGAAATTCGGACCCGAGGTTTAGTGCGATTTCATCTCAAATGGGTTTTTTCCGCTTTTGAAACGTCATGGGGAAAAAGTTATAGCGAAAATGCGATGATGACCTGTTTGGAGCAGCGAAACCCTTGAATCCAAAGCTCTGATACCAAATGTTATAAAACCAACTCACAAAAAGATAGAAAAGATAGATGAATGCCTTAGAAATAAGCCTCTTTGAGGGGGCAACCTCCTTTACATTACACAAATGAACAATTCTTAGATGATACAAATGACAAGGCCTTTGTTTTATATATAGGACTCTAAGGGGTCATAATATAATTAGAGCCGACATAACAATAATAACGTAAGAGCACAATAATAACAAGAATGTGCTTTATGGAGCACAATAATAACAATATGGAGACTATATGGATACAACAAATATAATAAGGGGGTTGTACTAATAACAATAAGGAGTTACACTAGTAGTATAGGGACCTAACAAGTTGTTGGTTAACATCCTATTGATTGATGATCTAGCAATGCCCCATTCCATGAATATGGATGGTTATTCCATCCTCTTTCTTGAAATGTTATGTATTCCGTTATCTTTATGTGTTCTGAGCATACAGGTCCGAGTCTCTTGTTGAAGCACTGGAGGTAGGGTTTTAACTGTCTTAAGGGCTTATATGGAAGGAATCAAAAGAGTATTATGACAGTCCTATTGCTGCTACAAGAACCATAAAAGAGGCTTTATTGGAGACCTATAGAACCTGTGTTGACTTGACAGTTCCTAAGACACCCGAATTTCTCTCTGTGATTAAAGCAAACGTATAAGTCCGAGCCTCTGAGAATAGTGATCAAGTTCTAACCTGTCCATAAAATAGATCCGAATTATATCTCTGTGGTGCTATGTTTCTGTGGTATTGATTAGTGAATAATCATGATCCAAAAATTTGAAAAGAAGGAATCTTCTCTGCTTTATCAAAGAGTCGAGGCAATGGTGGAACTTCTTTTATTCCTTTGTTGTAACTGGCTCCCAATTGTTCACAACAATATGAGTTTGGACATAACTCTAAGATTGTGAATGGTCTCATTCAAGTTCTTGGCCGAGCAAGTTATATAACTATTTTCAATATACTGGTTTGGTTTGACGAGCAAACTTATTACTTCTGAGTTCAGTTACATGAATGGTCTCTGCTGATAACCTCGTACCAGTTCGAAAGTCAGAATTCTCAATAGCAGTGATCTAGTTACATTGCGAAAGTTCAAGATAATTGGGTAATATATTGAAATGTGTTGAAGTTCTATAAAAAGACCGAACAAATTCCACTAAAAGTAGAAAATAAAAGTAGATGGCTCCAGACTAAAAGTAGAAAATAATCAAAACGCCGAATATTTGTATCGTGAATGGTTTCGAAAGATTGGAGTTCTAGTTTTTGAAAGACGAATATAACAGTACCTAGTTTAATTATGTGACCGAAGGAAGTTTGGTTCGATAGATTGCAAGTAAGTGGTTGATCGTTTTGTGTCATGTGACAAGAAGCATTCCCTCTTGACCAGTAGAAAAAGTACGTTAGTGTGTTTCCATGTGAAATTCAGCCTCCTGTTGAACAAGCAAACCAACAATCGTGTTGGACAAAGCAATATCTGATCTCTGCCACAAGGTTGATGTGGCATCGTTTGTCATGGTTTGATATGGCATTGAAGGAATGGTTCAATATATCGCTTGAAAATTGGTGACATGGATGGTTGCATACGCTGAAACTTGTTAGATAGTTCAAGTAGTAGATATTTGAAGGAAAACGTAAATATTAGAATGATTTGGTTTGCAGTAAAATGAACACTTACATAGTTCAAGTTGTAGATATTTGAAGGAAAACATAAATATTAGAATGATTTGGTTTGCAGTAAAATGAATACCAAGGTTGACATCGTTTCTCATATAGCCACGTAAGCAGGAAGAGTACCATATTTGCCCACAAGAAAAGAATAGAACTTGCAATCTGGTAGATGGCAATTCTTGAGGATTTTAGAATTTGAAATATGTAGGGTTTGTAAACCTTGGACAAAATTCTAAAAAATGGTTAAATTACAGGGTTTGAAATTAAAACCCTATCCATATAACCAATCAAAAGGGTTGAAGGACTAGGGTTTGTAGACTAAACCTTAGGATTGATTGCTTTCGCTTGAAAGATGAAACTCTAGTTTTTGGATGATGATGTGGACAAGGCTGACTTTCTAATGGGATACAAGAAGACCAAGATTAAGAGGGAGTTGACTTTTCTCAAAAGATAAGTTCTCTACATCTCTTTTCATAACTTCATAACTCATGAGGATAAAAAAAAACACATAGATCCATAAGTTTAGCGTAGCCAAAATCGAAAGAAAACTTATTTGTGTCATGTCCCATTTAGACATTTAAACGAAAAGAAAATTGTTTTTTAAAAATGCATATTTTAGTGTCTCCAAGTTGGCCAAGTCAGCCCTCTAGAAGACAAGTCGACATGTCCAAAGGACGCGTCCCTTCGCACAAAAAAACAACTATATTTTGGCATATATTCTCCACCTTTTAAAGAAATTTGGACTTCATATGTGCAAGAGTAATTCAAACATCTGAGGCACACTTCTTTGTGGTATACGAACTATTTGAAGCACCAATCTTCTATGGTATGCAAGCTATTTAAGGCATTTTGATGCGAGCCTGTGACAAATCTCTTTGTGATGCGAAGTCTCTTTATGATGCGAGCTTGTGACAAATCTCTCTATGATGCGAGCCTGTGACAAATCTCTCAGTGACGCGAGCTTGTGACAGAACAAAACATCGCAGAATTTGGAGGGTTGACTTGGCACTTGGATCACTAGTTAGTTTGACTTGGATGTCTCTTGTTCACGAAGAATCTATAAGAAAAAAATTGACAGTTTTCCCCTTGTGGGTTTTGCCTTGGCCTCAGACCTAATTTTTGGTGTCTCTTGTCTCTTATGCACTATGATCTCTATTTTTCTTTATGTCTTTGATTGTATAATTACTTGATGACATGACTTAATAAAGTAAATTCTATAATGAAAGATGTACATCAGTCACAAGTTCAAAAATTCTAACATGCATTAAAATTCCCAACATGATCAATATTTAATGTATCTAAGTGAAAATTATGATAACTTTATCAAAACTTGCAATTTTTTACCTCTTCTCAAGAGAAAATTTGTAAAGCGTGCTACATGCCCAATTTTTCAAATATGATTTTGATTTATTTTTTTCCAGGGGTACTTCAATATGTTTCTTTAGATCTTTGAAAATTTTACAATGTGAAGTGTCAAAAAATTTTGTGTAAATTTCAAGATCACTTGTTTGCAACTAATTTAAGAACCATTCACAAACCCTTAACTCCATAGGGTATATCTATGAAAGAATAGTGAATTAAGACATAAAATTATGACCAAATGTCACATACGATCTCTTCTCAACGTGACAAAACTTTCATAGTTTGAAGCTTTTCTAGAAATATATTGTAACAAAATTTCCAAGGTTGAAATTGATTTTACGACCATTCAGAAACTCTAACTTCCACACATCTTTGAAACTTTAGTGAACCAAAATTTGAAATTTTTACAAGATGTTTTCCTAGATCTCCTCACAATATGTTCAAAATTTCATGGTATGAAGCTTCACACACACACACACACATATTGAAAATTCCAAGATGACTTGTTTAAAGCAATAAAAGCCTAGGATCATAGTTCTGATACCAAATGTTGTGATCCACAAATATCGAAATTTAGAAGTACATATCATGTACAATAATGTGAATGTGGAGTTGAACTACAATATAGATAAGACATATAAGTTACACATAACTCTTTAAAGAATAAATAAACTCCTCCAAATACCCAATATGTTTATACATTCAAATCACTTGTCCTCAATAATGATTATATGATCTCTATATAGACCTACTTACACATTACTCATATAGCCCCTTCATCACTAAGTTGATCCTATTACATATACATTTACATATGTATTTAATTTCATATATAAAAGTTAGCATAAAACAACCTTGAAGTCATAACACTATGTAACATAAGTAGAATCCAAAATGTCCTTTCTATTGAAAATTTAGCTTACAAATTTCACAAAAAATGGGGTACTCAACCTACTTTCATAGTAAAAGTTTCTCATATACATGTTTGGGTGTAGGATTTTCATGCTCACTTCGAGGGTTTTCAAATTTACCTAGAGGCTTGACTTCAAACCTCGAAAAATATCATTAACAACTTTGAAACAACTTTGAGTTAGGAATATTTGTTTATTTCAACAAAAATGAGCAAAAATCTCTAGTTGTTTTTTATAATGGTTATACTATGCACTTAAGTGTTTTTAGCATATCATTTGATGAGCATATATGTTGAAAATAGTTTGAATTAGATGAGTATATGCTAGAGTTTCAATTTAAATATACTGTGATAGTTTTCAGAATGGGTGAAAGGTATACAAGTGATTGCATTAAGATTGGTGAGATGTTTTACATTTTAATATGACAGAGATATTGTTATTTACTTAGATTGGGTGAAGGTTGCAAAAGTAATTACATTGAGGGTAGTTGGGTGCTTTAGAATGCAATATAACATAGATATTGTCACATATATACATGGCAACACCAGGAAAAAAACATATTTTTATCTTTAATTTGAATTTATCAATTATCAAGAGTGATTTAATCCCATATTATGTATAAATTGTTTGAACCTCTATTTTAAATGATAAAAAAAAGTTACACCTCTAGAAATTTAATCTTTCTTATTGCTTGATAAGTTTGGGTCTAAAATGGATCTATGTTGTTGAGGGGTCACAAAAAACTAGGATTGCCCAAACATTATAGATCAAAGTGATTGTGAAAGGTAATCTCTCTCTCCTTTTTTTTAAGTGTGGTTCTCGTACATTAGAGATCGGTGGTTGCGACGTCCACAGAAATATCTGGGTATATTCACTCGAAGGGATCACATCCCACCAACTTATTCACAGAGCCTAACCCCAAGAGTGTCGAGGAGAATTGGCCCCGTGACCTCCCATTAGCAAGGTGATTTTACCAACGAGAACTCAACCAATTGAGGCTAAGTTGTGAACGTTAATCTCTTATATATATATATATATATATATATATATATATATATATATATATATATATTCTCTTATCGTAAATTGACCTATGTTTTGAAATATATACTCTTAAATTTAATACCTATTATAAGGTGGGAAATCTACAATGGAAATTTCACTACATTTTGTTTTCTTTGTGCTTTTGGAATTTCCTTTTCAAACAAAAAGTGTGAGCCAAACTCCAAACTTGTCATACTTATTATTTTGTTCGGGCCATTTCTCACTGATTTCAAGGCTATGAGTATTATGGGTGTCATGAAACCTTTTGCACATGTTTCTAGGTGTTCCCAAGGAGCTAAGCCTCATTTGCTTATCTATACTTCACTTCACCATTAAAGGTATGTTGCTATCTCTTGGAATTATCCCTACAAATTATCAATTATCTTTGAGAGGGATAATTTCTACTATGGCTGTTGGGAGAATATTTTGGGATGCTTAATGGGTCTTTAGATATATATGATTCACTCATGGAGGATTTTGATGGAGATGGTTTGTCAATCCCATTTTAGGGGAGGTTCTTCTTGCACTATGGGACCTCCTATGAGAACAACTTCTTTAGCTATTTTTGCTTCCACCAATGTTACTTGAATTATGTTCATGATGCATTTGCCTCTATATGTTTGTCAATTTTTGAAGCATGGCTGGATTTAGTTGGTTCTACACTTTTTGAGCTTTGATCAACCTTTCATTGTCTTCTCTATAAACTTGAAGTTCCACTTTTAATATCCTCATAGTCTTCATATTTTCCCCAATATAGGGAGTATTCTCTTGATTTCTATGCCCATTAGTAATTGTTTCCTCATTTCTAGTGTGTATATTTTCACCCATTCCATCTACTTTGAATTCATAAATATTTTGTGCATCACCCACAATCAACATATTAGTCCAACCAAGAATATCTTTGTTCTTTAAATATTTTTTTAAATCAGAGGGGTCTCTATAAGAATTGATTAATCCTCGCGTCTCTTCCCCTCTAAAGATCTTTGAAATGATTGTAAATTTTCTCAATTATGAGTTGAAGCAAGAGGTTATAGCCTATAGAAGTTGATTGCTTGTTATGACCTTTGCAATGCTAATGTAGCTTATAATATTCAAATTGAACCAGAAGCACTATGCATCACAACAATTCCATTATAAAACAACGATAACAATAAAAACATCATCATAGTAATCATGTTACATCCTTTGGGGATTGCTTGTGATAATCAATTGTGTTACAACATAAATACCTTCCCCCTTTTCCATTATTAAATTAAAGAAAATTTTCATGGCACTTTTGAATTCTCTAGGGACATTGTAAGGGTCAAGGAAGTGATACAGTACAAGGTAGATTAAGTACAATTCCCTCATTTTTTTTTCGTAAATCTTTTGTTGATTTTGCACAATTTCACATTGAGCTTGATTTATTTTATGTACTATATTGCTAACTTAGAACCATTTGGATTTGAAATAATTTCCTTTGATTCTATAGGTCAATGCTATCATATGTTGTCTCTTCATTAGTTGTGTTGAATCCATTTTCCATACCTTCACATTTCCCATGGATCAAATCCACCTGTATGCTCTCATCCTCATACTCTTGCTAGTCCATATTAACTAGGTTAGAGACCATAAGTAACATTGAAAGTATGGTTCAATCAAGGCAATCCCAATTACATGCATAGAACCCCTAGGTCATTGTGTGTGTATTCCCACATTTATATGTAGATAGCTTAAGTTCACCATGCAAAGCTTACCATGTGGTCGATATAAGTATATTTATACCAAGCCTCGGTCTTGAGCTTTACAATATGATTCCATACCAACATACTCACATAATTTACACACAAGGGAACTTATATAAGCTCATATGGCTCGACTCCTTTCATGATAACCACTTATTTACAATTCATACATAATCTAATTTAATATGTTCCATGGGTTAGAACTAGGGTATTATAATTTTTGACCATACCTCCCCATTTTGAAAGGATTTTGGTCCCCAGAAGCCTTCATTGGAGGAGATGAGGAAATTTTCCCTCAACTTTCCACCTAGTGTACCACATGGTGTTGCATTTCTCCTAGAGTTCATACTGACTCTCTTTGGTTGATCTGATCTTCTAAGGAATTCATATCTTCTACAAATTTCTATTGTGTATGCTCTCTTGTATACTTTTGATGGTTTTGTCTCACTAAGATAAATGCACACTTCCTATGTGAGATAAGTACTTACCAAATAGAGTTTGGGTTTACCCTTACGTTCATTAATGGTGAAAGATTTTCCATCTATTATAGCTGCAGGAGACAACCCCCAGGCTGAGGAGATGTCAGTGCCTAGGACATATTAGAAGTGTTTGTAATATCTGTTGAACATCTTCACTTACATTCAACATTAAACACATTTTAAAAACATAATTGGTTTGGAATCTCTCTCAAGAGGGTAGAGGCAATTGATATAAAAAACAAACTCACAAAAGACTTAATATCCAGCTCTGGTGGCCAACTTACAGAAGCACATAGTTCATTTGGTCATTGTAGTAAGTGCGAAAGAAGAATATGAAGAAATGAAATCAAATACATAGGGCTAAGCATAGAATCTAGTGCATCAGACTTCGGAAAGAAAATGGATAAATGAAACACTGAATGGCATATCAGATTACATGGAGTGCATATTAAGGACGTTAGATCTTATTAGTCACATGCATCTTAGATCAACATTAGACATAGATGAATCCATGATTTCATAAAGATACACCTAGTAGCTACTATTACATGTCATCCAAGAAGAAAACAAAGATAAATGAAAGGAAAACAAAAGAGAATACATACTATAGCCTCATGTGATCCAGAATCACCAAAAACTGTTTATTAATTTGTAGATAGAGCATACATTTTTACTTTCTCCATTAACAGTTCCAAAGCCTCTTTGAAAACCAAAATTTGGAACCTCTCTATGAAAACATAATTCGAAACCCTTCAAAATGTATCATAACTATTTTTTATAAGGTCTCGGGACGAGTACCCCTTACAAAATATTCCTTCTTGATATTCTAATGATTCATCATAACAAAAAGATGTGAGCGTGATACTAGCACAACTAGATTAGCTAAACCCTAACTAACTTGAGCTCATTTCTTGAAATAAAATATTTACATAAACATAAAAAAGTAAGGTGCCATGATTGACACGATCAAAAAAATCTTCATTCTGGTGTCTCTTGATAGATTGGTTTTGGAGGAAGAGTAGCTATATCAATGATCTGGAGTTGTGGGGGATTTATGAACTGGTCACATTTCTGCCACAACATTGGACTCGGTAGAGGAGAGAAAGAGAAACTCTGATAAGCTATCTTTAGACCTATGAGCCCTGCATAACTTGGCCTGTTGTGAAACAAAGTCCTGACTAGCCATAGCAACTGGAAATCCCTCCTCAGATAGTTAACTGTTGTCCTTCCTTTCAAGGAGGAGGTCTTCTCATGGGAGGATTCAACCTTGCTCTTAACTTCTACTAAATTTTGAATGTACTATTCCCATAGGATCAATGTCCTTGCCAGGTCCCAACAACTGGGCAATCTAGCTCTAACCCTGTGCTCGAACTCTGATTTAAATGTAGCTACATCCTTCAACACCTTTTCTAGGCATTCCTCAGCCTCAACTCTCGCAGCTTCCTTCTGAATCACCTTGGATACCTCCATGATTGCAGCGACTTGGTACACCACATTTATGGCCCTCAACTCACTCATTGGATTTTCATTAATATATTGAATAAATATTTTAGATGTCTCAACATTCTTTTTACGCTCCTCTTTAGAAGTCAAGATGGAGAACTCATATTCCTTGATTTCAACTTTTTTCTTTTCCATTAGAGATATTCTCCCAATTATTCTTCACCTTTGTTATTATTTCATCCCATATACATTTTTGGCATGGAGGAGGGACATGTTACCTTTCAGTCTGCTTTTCAGTTTAGCGATTTCTTGATTTCTTGCCTATAGTTCTTTGCTGATCAGTTCTGCATTTGTTTTGGCAGCCTCCAACTATTTCTCCTTTTGTGGAAGGGCATGCTTGGAATTGTCTAAATCCATATGTACTTTCTTAAGTTCTCCTTTTGAGAGTTTCATTTCAATGGGATTTTGAGGATTCTCTATTACACAAATAGGGGAGTTGATTTTCTGTTGAAGCTCTGCTACCTGTTGTTTGAGGGCCACCACTTCGTTATTTCAATATTTTAGCTCCTTGGTTAGAATCTCTTTTTCTTCCTCCACCTATGCTAGTTCCTTGGACTGCACATGTTCACTAGTAGACATCTTCAACTTATGCCTTAGTTCTTGGATCCCAACCTGTGAACTCTGGATAAGAGTTTCTAGAGAAGTTTTGTCTTATGGGTTCACTCGCAACTTTAAAATCACTTCCTTGAAGTTTTCGTTTTGAAAATGTAGAGCTCTAGATTTAGATCTCTCTTGCTTTAACTTCGTTATAGCCTTCCCTAGAAACTTTTCAACTTTGCTAATGGTCATAACATTCTTGCTTAGTTCACTATACAACATTTCTCCCACCTGCCTATGAAAGTCGATTTTGTTGGGCAGAGGGATATATCAAAATTTGGAAGACCCAAATTTCTATTGCAGCGAATGATTAAATTTCTTCTATTTGTTAATTTATTGAACAAATTATTTGCTTCATCCTATAATAAATACCAAAACTAGTACACTACAGCCTTCACCAATTACAATTATATGAGGAAACAAGAATTTGAGCAAGAAAGAAATAACACATAAGTGACACCGTTATTTTTGGACCAATATTCCCGGAAAAACCTAATGCAGGAAATCCGGTGCAGCAACTGAGGTTTTGTATTATTAAGAAATAGCTTTCTGAATACAATTCGTTGGATTCCCAACTAGCTATCTGATACAAAGATAAATTGGGCAATAAAAATAGTGAGATGATCTCACCCTGTCACTGGAAGAATTAACACTAATCTGCATTGGAGAGAAGCCTTTGTGCTGCCTCTATGCAGTCTCTGCGTAGTTCTGTGTCACTCCCACCCAAGTCACTGCGTCACTGCAGCTAGGATTGCACTGTACCTCCTTCTGATCCTCTATTGGCTAGAAACTTCAGCTCTCTGGCCTCTCGGTCTCACACCCCTGCTCCGACAATAAATCCTGACTGTTCCTCAGCATAATTACGATCTCCCTCTAAAGCTCTATGTTGCCACAATGTAGCTCCGTGTGGCCCAACGTCAGCCTCTTTGGACGTCTTTCTGCCCTCTCTACCTTCTACTCTCTGGACAAGGAAAACTTCCCTCCGGAAACTATCCCTGCCCCTCACTGCAAGAAATCTCCTCGATCGATTCTCTAGCAACTGTTGTGCTGCCCTCTCTGAGAAATTCAATCTCTTGATCTCTCTCCGATGTGTTTTCCAAATGCCCATCGAAGTCCTTATAATCCTCCAGTTGAGTAATCAACGACCCAAATTATATTCTAATTAATGGCTCAGATCATTTGGACTCGATCTCTGTCTTCTTCTAGAAGTTTCACCCTCAGTTTGATTAATACCCTTTAATTATTTTAATTTCCTAAGTTTAGAATTAGGCACCCATTAAAAATAATTAATTATTTTAATAAAAATGTCTCTAGGTGGAATTTCCCAAAATGATTTCATTGTGGAATACATGTGTCCTAGCCTCCCTACAAATTTTGAGGCCTAGAGCACATCCGATGCTACCAGAAATAAACACTCCCTCTTAGCAAGGAATGTGCTCTAATAATGCAACATGTTGAAGCATCACCCTTCTCTGTAACATTTCCCTCTGTGTTACTGATGTCTGACATCGCTGCCCACCAACTACTGTGCAAATTATGCATCTGTACTGCTGCTGACCCTACCACTGCCAACATTGCATATGTATTGCAACCCTCATAAGTTCTGCATTTGTGTTGTTGCTGGCATTGCCACTGCCAACACTACTTCTGCACCGCAACCTTCTCCAACTGTTGTTGCTACTGCATAAACAACAGAAAATCGTCTAAAATTATTGAACATATGTTCAACATGATGCATTTGTTGCTGGATTTCTGAGTGCTGCTAGTCTCTGTGTTGAACCACTCAAACCTCTACATTGTTGCTAACTCTGCACTATTCCATCTGCACCGTTTTCAATCCTGCTCTACGCTGCTCAGTCTCTGGTGCTCCTAGCCACTGTAATTGTCACTCTGACACTCCTCTGCATCAACTAACACTGGTCCATCCTGCTACTTCTGATCTGGGCTCCTATAGCAAGGTATTGATAATAGAGGTGGACTCCTCAAGGATCCTACCCATCTGTAGTTCTTTTGAACTACAATATTAGATTACCCCACCTCTCCCCTGGAGGTATCTGGGAAACCATAGAAAACTCCTCCTCCTCAATCTTTGCGAATGCAACCTTCAGATCATGCTTCTCATCTGTATCCTTCTTCTTGAGAGGACACTCTGTAGAGTAGTGACCAATTTCACGACACAGGAAGCACTTGATCTTCGAGACATCTTTCTTCTTTCTTCGCTGCTCCTGTTGCCCCTTTGATGCAATGGCTACATTCTCTTCCTCCTCCCTAGGCTTCGTCCCACTGCTGCTGTTGCTATCAAGTTTGCACTTGACTAAGTATCTCCTCTTCTCTTCCTGCTGAAGAGCGACCCACATCCCTTCCCAATATGGAAATCTCTCTCTCCCTAGGATGCTTTGGACAAATACTTGCCATTCTTCTGAAACAGAATTCAGGGCCAGCCTCACCATCTCGATAGGCGGAGGTGTTGACCCCACAACTTCCAACGAGTCTCGGATTTCCTGAAGCTTTGTTAGGAACAAATCAATGCATTCCCCCTTTTGTATCTGTGTGGATCTCATCTTTTGCTCCAAGTAATCTTCCACTGCTCGGAATATCCTTTGTATAGCATGGCCAATGCTTCCCACATCTGTCACGCAGTATCCTTACCGACAATGTGACACATTATGTGATCTCTCACTTCGTCGAGGATCAATCGTTTGGCCTTCGCCATTTCAGATTTTTGCTTCTTGAGTGGATTTGGATCCGTGGGTACAACTACCACACTGTTAACATAGGTTTTGAGATCATGTTCATCTAGAAGGCATGAGATCCTTGCCTTCCAGATCACATAGTTGGATGCACCTTCCAACCGATCTTGATCTCTTAATCCACTAGCTACCATCTCTTCAAACAAAAATGTTGAACTGCCTCCTCTCTCCTCTGCATTGCTGCTGGCCTGGCCTATGCAATCTCTGCTGGAGTTAGTAGATCTGCTGCTCCCTGCTGCTTCTGACCAAATGAGAATTCAGACTTCTTGGATGGAATTCATATGAGGAAGAATTCCCTCAAGGTAGTGTCTCCTTCTCTCTTCTGACGTTTTTTTGCCCCAACAACTGCTGCAGAAAATTGTGTCTCACCAGAAACTTCTCTGGTCTAAAGCTTCTGTTGCACTGCTTCCTATTCTGCTGACAAATCTTGATTTGGAAATCTTACCTCTCTATCGACTCGCTGAGAGAGAGAGATCTTCCATGAAAATTTTTCCCTCCTAGCTTGGACTGCGCAATCCCTCCGGGGATTTGATTTGCTGCCTACGCAACACTTTGACTTCCCTTCTTCTCTTTAGCGCTAGGCTCTTCTGACTTTTTTCTCTTGCTTCACCTGCAACTCCGATACCATGTGAAAATTTGGAAGACCCAAATTTCTACTGCAACAACTAATTAAGTTTCTTCTATTTGTTAAATCACTGAACTAATTATTTACTACATCCTACATTAAATACCGCAACTAATACACTGCAGCCTTCATCAATTAAAATTATATGCGGAAACCAGAATCTAAGCAAGAAAGAAATAACACACAAGTGACATCGTTACTTTTGGACCAATGTCCCCGAAAAAACTCAATCCGGGAAAATCGATGCAGCAACTAAGGGTTTGTATTATTAAGTAATAGTTTTAAAAATACAATTCGTTGGATGCCCAACTAGCTATCCTATACAGAGAGAAACTAGGCAATAAAAAGGTTGAGATGATCTCACCCTGTTACTAGAAGAACCGACACCGATCTGCGTTGGAGATGAGCCTCTGCACTACCTTTGTGTAGTTCTGCATCACTCCCACGTAGTCACTGCGTCATTGCATTTGGGATTGCGATGCACCTCCTTTTGATCCTCTGTTGGCTGGAAACTTCAGCTCTCTGGCCTCCTAGTCTCACACCTCAACTCTGACACTAAATCTTGATTGTTCCTCAGCAGAATTTTGATCTCCCTTTGAAGCTCTGCACTGCCACAACGTAGCTCTGCATGGCCTTGCACCAACCTCTGTAGACGTCTTTTTTCCTTCTCTGCCTTGTACTCTTCGGACCAGGACAACTTCCCTCCAGAAACTATCCTTGCCCCTCACTACAAGAAATCTCCTCAATCGATTCTCTAGTAAATACTGCACTGCCCTCTCTAAGAAATTCGATCTCTTGATCTCTCTCCGATCTGTTTTCCAAATGCCCATCGAAGTCCTTATAATCCTCCAGGTGAGTAATCAACGACCCAAATTAAATTCTCATCAATGGCTCATATCATTTGGACTTGATCTCCATCTTCTTATAGAAGTTTCACCCTCAGTTTGATTAATACCCTTTAATTATTTTAATTTCCTAAGTGTAGACTTAGGCACCCATTAAAAAAATTAATTATTTTAATAAAACTATCTCTGAGTGGAATGTCCCAAAACGATTTCTGGGTATTGTTGGATACATGTCTCCTAGCCTCCCTGCAAATTTTGAGGCTAAGATCACATCTGATGCTACGAGAAATTAACAAGATACTTGTCAGGTCCAAAGATACATCCAAAGCACTAAATTGTGCACCCGATGGGAGGGACTGTTCCAAGGGGTGGTGGAGTGAAAACTTCATTTGGTTCCTCTCCCGATCCATGGCAGCCAAGAGTCTAGTTTGGTAGGGGACCGAATGAGATGTCAGTTGCTGTTGCATATCTTCTCTAATCTTTTTGTTCCTTTCCTCTATTGCCTTCCCTATAGCCCAAATGGATTATGTCCTTGTTAAACTCCCAAGGGCTACCTCTATAGATGAGGAGGTAGAAGCTTGCAATGGATCTTGCAAGGTCTATTGGAAACCTGGCTTATCTAATAGTCTTCAATAATACATATGTAAAGTAGTTCCAAGCTTGAAATAAAAAAAAAGTTTGAAAATGTTCCACAGTCACTATTCTCTTCTCTCTCGTCTAACCCTGTAGTACTGCTAATTGTCTCTCTTTAAAGAGATCATGGCCTAATGATAACTTTAACTGAATGAACAAGGAAAAAAATAAAAGATATGATATGGACTTAATTTAGAGAAGTCAGATCTCAAAAATCATTCATCCTGTCTAAAATATCCATGGAGATTTGTTGTAGTACTATTCTTGGGAGAAAATATTGTCATTGTTGTCAAAAGAAACACGAGAACATAACATTAATGCTTGGGAATTATCGTCTAGTTGACTGGTACCGAATTCTGGAACATGGTACTAAATCAAGTGTAGAACTAAGTACCAAACAACTATTAGGTGAAAAACTAACTTAAATGCTAATCTACAAGTGTAATCGACCAATGCCATTAAGTTGCTATCCGCGTGCTTAGGAATCCCAGTAAAGTTACAACCAAGTTTAGTCAAAAGAATATAAAATCACTTAACATCTATCTAGATTATCCAAAGATATTTGAAAACAAGCCTAATTTGTGACTTTACCTCCATTCATTGATTGGGACCATTTGACAAGGATAAAGGCCCTTTTAAGGTGTTAAAAAGGCTCAAAATGGAGCAACGTATCATAAAATATGACAAGATAGGGTGTCAAAAAAGAGACAAAAGTAGATCAACATGCTTATCAATATGTATTGGAAACTAGAAGAATGAATATTCCAATATGCTCTTTTGCACCATTTCCTTCTAATTCCTCTATTGATACATATTTTTTTTAATTCCATGGAATATGTAAGGAATGGACCAAGGCTTAAAGAGGTTAGACTTTTTTTTATTTGTTTTTTTTCCTTGTGTTTAATTCATTAAAAAATATTTTTGTTTACTCAAACCTATATATATATATATACACACACACACACGAAAATGAGCATTGAAACTTCAAATATTTCTACTTAAATTCTATTATTGATTATTAAGAAAAAAATTAAGATTGTGTAATCTTACAACAACAATGGGCCCTCCCAGTTATTAGATGAAAAATCATATTGTTTTGGCACAACCTCGAGTGTCATATTAATCAATGATGGTAGTCTAGTACTCTGTGTAGGTTCCTTAAAACATGGAATTCCAAATGGAATAGAAAACTAGTTCAAAGGATTCAACTTGCCAAACATATTCTTTTTTTAATACTATTATGTATACAACAATAATAATTTTTTTTAATACTGTTATGTGTACAACAATAATAAATCAATAAATAATAAATAAAATTAGATATATAAATGGTCATGAATTTTCATAAAAAGTCACCATGGACTATATTTAAGCCAGATCTCCCTCATTGTAAAAAGGAACCTCATTCATTATTCGTTCTTTCAGCAAAAAACAAAATATTATATTGGACACTTAATACTATTGTGCATCTTTTGATAAGAGAAAACGTTCATGCTAGTAAGACCATAGTGACCAACAATTATTTGCAAAAGATTGAATAAGCACAATGCCATGTATAATGCATTACAATCACCATTCACATACATACAAATAATTATACTAATCTTTACATTCACATGATGTAATCATATCAATTAGTACAAATTTACTAATGCTACCATACAGTCACCGCTATCGCCATACATTCGTCAATTGAATTTTAACATTGACAAATTTTAATTAATAGTTGTATGCCATACAATTCTTACAATCATCGTTCCAATTCAATTTATACGAGCCCCGATTAGTAATTAAAAGCGATACAATTTAAAGGTTAAATTGAATTCATACAAATCTATTGCCGCTATACAATCGCAAAATACAACCACTTGGTCTATCTGTACAATTGAATTAAAATTAAAATTTCAGCTGCATACAATACAAAACTTAATTGTTACCTGTACATTGAATTAATTATTGGGCCATACAATTTGTCCAATATTAATTAATCCATACAACAAAAACATAAATAAAAGTCAGTCAAAATTGATTGAAAAACCCTATTGTGACGGAAAGAGCTAGTGGGCATACTATAAATAAAAGTCAGTCAAAATTGATTGAAAAACCCCATTGTGACACGGGTATACTATAGGGCATTAAATGCCTGGCTACATGCGCCCCCGTTAGCTCTTTAATATGCGGGCACATATTTTTTATTTATCTATCACCGTGTGCATGCGTGTTAAAGAGCTAATGGGGACGCATGTAGAGCTAACAGGGACGCATGTAGCCAGGCATTTAATGCCCTATAGTATGCCCGCTAGCTCTTGCCCATTGTGACTAGGACAATGTTTAGGAGTGAATTCAATACAAGGTTGGCCAAAATGGAAGAGTAACAAAAGTAAAGTGATGAAAAGTACAAAACACTTCAGAAGGAGCTAAGAGAAAAGCATGAGCTGTCAGAAGCACGGATCAATTGAAATCATGATATCATATAGTGTGATCACTTAAAAATATGGAGCTTGGTTAAAAAATATGACACCAAATTAAAAGACCGATTCACTATATTAGAGGATCTCATAACAAATCTTATCAAGTCACAAAATGTGGTTAGTCCAGAACAATTTTTTTTTTTCGATAATTCAAACCATCCAAGCTCATTAAACACACAAAATCCATAAATAAATATACCTTTGTTCCCACTTAACACACGAAATCCACAAATAACTATACCTCCTCATGGCATGATGATTCATAGCCAATTACCATCATATAGCCAACCAGTGTTTACACACCCACCAAAAGAAAAAATTTAATTGTTAAAATTCAATAGCAATGAAAAACAAGGTGTGGCTTGGTTTAACAAAGCAATGAAATATTTTTAAATCTATTGTATTTCTAATAACAATTAAAAAAAAGAAAAAGATATGCATCCATGCAACTTGAGGGAGATGCATATAACTGGTACATGTGTAAAAAAAAAAACAAGATATCCAATAGATTGGAATAAATTTAAAGATGAATCCTTTAAATGATTCCAAGGTGTCAAAGAAGCATATTTCTTCATAGAACTCATCAGTGGGAAGCACTAGCTACAAGAATACGTGGATTGTCAATAGGATGTTTAGTTAAATCTTACGTCATAAAACTTAAGACATACATCCAAAATGAGCTAAAGCTACATGATATTCCAATAACAATGCTAAGTCAAAAGTTGTTGAGAAAAAGTTTGAAAGATCATTATTCTCGAAATTTGATAAGACCTATTCTCAATGAAAACAAAGCAATTGCAGGTTTTGTGGACATAAATGGACACTTTGACATAAATGCATGGCCCAAAATATAATAGATATGAAGTTGAAAAAGAATCTAACTCCTTCGGTAGAACGTATGAGGGAGAAAGAAAACAATTGTTGTAGATGCAGTAAATAGTGGGATAAGGGCCATAAATGTGCAACCAACCACACATATCACTACAAAAATATAAATGTAAAGGAAGTGCAAGTTGTCGTTGAATAAGACATGGTGGACACTAATGAGGAAGAAAATTCACCGAGGGTATCATTGGCCTCAATCACATACATAAAATAAACTCGCGAGGAAGATACGTCATAATTTTTATCCCAAGAAAAGGAAGTATGACAACTTATAGTACATTATATTCATCCTCATTTGAGAAATAAGGGTGGAATCCACAATACCCTAGGTGGAAAACACATGATTTAGTTTGAAGTAATTACAAGAAAATGAAACCAAATATCGTCTCAAACTCAAAGGAAGTCTAAAATGAAAGACTATCACAATATTAGTAGATTCTAGAAGCACCAAAAATTTCATGGAAATTAATCTTGTAAGACAATTATATCTCTTTATATACCTTGTCAAGGATCTCATGGTTACAACTATTGATGGTCAAACAATAAAAGGGAAGGATAATGCCATAAAGTATCGATGCATATAAAATATTCGAACTATAAACATGATATTACACTCTAACTCTTTATGGAATGTGTTGGGGATAAGGAGCATAATGATTAATGCAACTAGGAACCTATGGCACAAATCTCCAAGAACAATTCATGGAATTCCATTGACAGGGAAATAACTACAAGTTATATGGCTCTAAAAGCCAAAATCTTCCACAAAGAGAACTTACAAATCCCTCATTTCAACTACAAACAAGCCACCCAAATTTTCTTAAACAAAACCAAAATCAAGAGGAATGTTGCAAGACGAAACAAAACTATATATATATATATATATATATATATATATGAATGGATAATTGCATCTCTTGTGACGTTGTGCCTAAATAGGCATTGACTAGTGATGAGAGTTTTGAATATACATGACTCTTGCCTTTTGATAAATAAATATTTATTAATGTTTTTACTATTTATTTATCATTTAATTATTTATTTCTTATATTCATAACATTGCCACTCCCCTAGATATGTTTTTTCTTGATAGCAGGGATAATGATGGGTATTGTTGTTGGAACTTTTTTGTTTCTTATGAAGAATCTTCTTCTAGAAGTTTTTTCCATTTAATAGAACATTCTTTAATAGTTTTAGAACGTAATAATTTTTCTTTGGTAGCAAGAATGCATTATGGTTCTAAAATGATTCTTCCTTCATCATCAACTTCAGGTATTTTTATTTGAACTGATTGATTTTGTTCTAACATATTTTTGAAACATGATACATGGAACACATTATGGATCCAACAATTATCTGGTAATTTCCGATAAGCCACTTCACCTTTTTATTATTATTATTCTAAAAGGCCCATAAAATTTTGGAGCTAAATTTTTATTTCCTTGTTTCTTAAGATATAATTGTTTTTGGGTTGAGATCTAATAAATACCTAATCGTTTTCTTCAAATTCTCTCTATGATTTGTGTTGATTTGCTTGTTGTTTCATTCGATTTCAAGTTGTTAATTTTTCTTTTAATATTTCAATGATTTCTTGATTGTCTTCCAATTGATTCTTCATTGCTTGAACCTTAAAGTCACTCAATGCAAATTCCTTCCATTTTGGTGGTTCATATTCATATAAGCTTGAAAATGAGTTATTTTAGTTGATGTATGGTAGGTAGAGTTGTACCACCATTTAGCTAGATGTAACCACTAAGACCATTTATTTTGCTTATCTATTACGGAACAACAAACTAAACATGTGTTCACTATTTCTATTTGTCCGTCTATTTGTGGATAATATGTTGAACTCATGTTAAGGGTTATTCCAACCAGGTTACATAAATCCTTCTTGAAATTTTCTTTAAATTTTATGTCCCTATCGTTGACGACGACTTTGGGGAGACCATGCAATTTATAAATATTTTGGTAGATTTTTTTTGCAATTTGTTTGATTGAATATGTCTTCTTAACTACCATGAAATGTGCATGTTTGGTTAGTCTATCCACCACAACATATATTTTTTCCTCCTCGTCAGACATAGGGAATCTTTGAAGAAATCCATTGAGATTTCTAACTCATGATTTGGAATATGTAAAGGGTGAAGTAATCCTGGGTTGAAACAGTCTCATTTTTAGTTCTTTGACAGATGTCACATTCAGCGATAAATTTTTGAATCTCTTTACTCATCCCCTTCCAATAGAATTATTATCAGGTATTATAGTATGTTTTGAAGAATCCAACATGTCCCACTACTGGCGAACTGTGTGTTTCCCTTAAAATCTTCAATTAAATTTAGGAGGATGGGATTAGATAAGTTCTACCTTTATACCATAATATATCATTTTTCTATTTGAAGTTTGGATTTTGATCCAATTTTTCGATTACAAAACAAGATTATGGATATTTAGCATAAATTTGAATCTCACCTAACCTGTCAGGAACTACTTTTAATGCTACACATGTTGTTATATCTTCATCTCTTCATGAAAGTGCGTCAATGACAACGTTATCCTTCCCCCTTTTATATAGTATTTCCATGTCAAACATGGAGATTTTATCCATCCATTTCTATTGTTTTATAGATAATGTTTTTTGTTGTAACAAGAATTAAAGACTGTTGTGATTTGTACGAATTGAGAATTTGCTTCCCAAGAGGTATTGATGCCATTTATTCAATGCATGTATGATGGCAAGCATTTCCTTATCATAAGTAGACTTCAATCTTTCCCTTTTGTTGAAGTCTACTACTCCAATTCTGAACCCTGAAGCATCGCATTCCACCACAAAAGCCTTAAAAAAATTAGGGGTTGCTAATATAAAAGTAGATGACATTACTTCTTTTAGTGTCTCAAAACATTCCTCTACTTTGTTGTCCCATTGAAAGGCATTTTTATTTAACAAGTTTGATAGAGGTGCAATCAAATGTGCATAGTTTTTGATAAATCTTCTATAATATTCTGTTAATCCCATAAATCCTCTTAGTTTTGATATATTTTTTGGTTTTGGCCACTCTTTGATTGCCTTGATTTTATTGGGGTCTACCTTGACTCCTTCCTTGGATATGATGTGACCAAGGTATTCGACTTCCTTTTCACCAAAAGTACACTTCGATATTTTTGCATAGATGATCCAAACTTAAACATGAATGCAAAAAAATACAAATATAACCACAAATATAAAGATGTAGCATAAATAACACTTCATTTCATTAATATCAAAGAACTGAAATATGCTTACAAACAAAATGGAAATAAACTAACTCGAGCAATGGTAGCTTATCTCCGAGAAGAGATGTGGTAGCTACATGCCTCTGAATTGTGTTACAATGAGGCTCTAAGGCCTATTTATTATTGAGAAATAATGGAAAAACATACACATCCAAAAACCTAACCCTAGGAGATGAAGCGCCAAAACTATGGGCTTCATTTGGGTAAATTGGTATATCAAATCCCCAAGGTCATAACTTTGGTATATGATCTTCGTTTGATGTGCACAATACCTCATTATAAATATCTATCCAAGGACTACAGCTTTCGACTACAAACATCAATCAATGACTCATATTCACCCGTTTTACCAAAAAAAACATCGTTTAGGGCCTCAAAATGGATTCGAAAGTTCAGGACCCGGAAAATTGCCAAAAATAGTAATTGTGCTACAATTAAGGAAACTAAAAAAATGAAAGAAACGGTGGTGGGGGTCCAAGTGGAATAGGCAGGTGGCTACCAATATCGACCCAGATCAACCCTCCCCCCTTAGGAAGTAATGGTCCCCATTGCATTGAGTGCCTCCATGAGATGGGGAAACTTCTACTAAACTTGGCACCTGGTGAGCCACTTGTCTTGGTGCAGGAGTTGGTCAGCTTTGACAACCTAATACAATTGGATCTTCTGTTGGTGAGTATTCTTGATATGTGTTTCCATGATCTGATCAGTTGTGGCCTATTCCATGCAGTTTGGGTTTAACTCTGTTGGTGTGAGTTGTTCTGTAATGTCTAATGTAGATATAAGTCTTTCAGATTAATCACATCGTTAGGATTTGGTCGATGTTTCAAACCAATTAATGTGGTTCATCCTCAGGACAAGGTGAGAAATCAATCAATCTAAATGAATAAATAGCATGGGTGCATCATTGCCCAGAGTTAGCCGTTGAAAATCAGCCGTTGGTAAATTCGTTACTGAGGAAGGTAAAATATTATTTAAGAAAAAGTGGTAAGGAGTTATCTGTTTAATTATTCAATACTTAGTTAGAAACTAGTTGTTATGTAATAATTAATTATTTAATTTTGATATTATAAAATAATAATATAATGATATCAATTTATATAATAATATTATATAAAAATAATTAATTTATATAATATTATTTGTTAGGGGTTGACTTATTAAATAGAATATAGTCGGTTGAAAACTCGCTATTAGGAATAATTCAAAATTAAAATATTTTATTTCATTATATTTTTATAATATTTTATAAATATTATTAAATTAAAATATTTTATTTCACTATATTTTAATGATAATTTATTAATATTATCAATTTCTTTAATAGGACTATTTATTAATATTATCCATTTAATATGATTATTATTTATTAGAGGATAGCTTGTTTCCCTGAAATAGGAGGATAGTAGTGTAGGAGGAAAGCAGTGATAACTCTAAAGGTTTACTATAAAAATATTAATAGTTAAGTTGTATTATTAAGCACAAAATTTATTTTAGTTGTATTAATCATTAAAAAGAAAAAAAGAAAAAAAGAGGATGCTCTAAAATGTACTAATCATATTAGACATATGAAGTTAAAGAAAATTAATAAGGATAAAAGGGGATAAAACTAGAAGAAGATAAAAGAAAATAAGGAAGAATTGGAAGGAGAAAGGAGAAAAAATGGAGAGTCATGAAGAGAGAGTTGGAATCCAACTTTTACTTAATTTCCAACCATCATCCCTATTGAAGTTACTGGCATGCCTTTCAATTTCAATCACTTCCCTAAGTTTCATGTGGTGGAAATGAGCAACCCTAGCAATGCCTTTGGATTCTTCAATGCAGACATGGTGTGTTGATTTCTTTGCATGCTTGACAAGGGCTGATGTGCAGGAGCGATTGTGTTTAGAGTCATTGCTAGGGTTGATCATTTCCACGACAAGAAACTTAGGGAAGCGATTGAAATTGAAAGGCATGCCAGTAACCTTAATAGGGATGATGGTTGGAAATTAAGTAAAAGTTGGATTCTAGCTCTCTCTTCATGACTCTTCCTCCCTTTTTTTCTCATGTTTCCTTCGAATTCTTCCTTATTTTCTTTTATTTTCTTCTAGTTTTATCCCCTTTTATCTTGATTAATTTTCTTTAACTTCATATGTCTAATATGATTAGTATATTTTAGAGCATCGCCTTATTTTTTTCTCTTTTTTTTTTTAATGATTAATACAACTAAAATACATTTTGCGCTTAATAACACAACTTAACTATTAATATTTTTATAGTAAACCTTTAGAGTTAACACTGCTTTCCTCCTACATTACTATCCTCCTATTTAAGGGAAACAAGTTATCCTCTAATAAATAATAATTATATTAAATGGATAATATTAATAAATATTCTTATTAAAGAGATTGATAATTCTAATAAATTATCATTTGAAATAAAATATTTAATTTAATAATATTTATAAATTATTATTAAAATATAATGAAATAAAATATTTTAATTTTGAATTATTCCTAACAGCGAGTTTTCAACCGAATATATTTTATTAATAAGTCAAACCCTAACAAATAATATTAAAGAAATTAATTATTTTTATATAATATTATTATATAAATTGATATCATTAAATTATTATTTTATAATATTGACATTAAATAATTAATTATTACATAACAATTAGTTTCTAACTAAATATTGAATAATTAAATAGATAACTTCTTACCCACTTTTTCTTAAATAATGTTTTACCTTCCCTAGTAACGCATTTACCAACAACTAATTTTCAACGACTAACTCTGGGCAATGATGCATCTATGCTATTTATTCCTTCAGATCAATTGATTTCTCACCTTGTCCTGAGGATGAACCACATTAGTTGGTTAGAAACATCGACCACATCCTAACAATGAGATTAATCTGAAAGACTTATATCTAAATTATGGATCACAAAAGTCTTAGATCTAACAATGTCTAATGTGTTCGGTAATGGTGGAAAGTATGGTTGAAGACAATCCACATTGAACATTGGGTGCATGCCAATGAATGGTGGAATGACGAGCTCAAAAGCATTGTCCCCTACAACCTTAGTGATGGTGTAAATCTCATACCAAAGCAGGCAAAGCTTGCAGTGGGGCCCAACAAGGCGCTCCTTCTGCAAATGTAACCAAAATTTGTCGCCCACCTCGAACTTGTGTGGCACTCGTTGTTGATCATGACACTACTTGCACTTAGCATTGGCTCTGTCCAATATGTCATGGAACTGCTAGCAAATGTTTTGAATGCGCTCAATGAAGTTGTTAACCTTGTCAGCTTCAGACTAGATATGAGACTAATCTACCTGAGTAGTTGCAAATGGTATGGCCGTGGTTGGAATCCCAACCCTACCTGAAAGGGGCTATGGCAAGTTGAGCTATGGAGAGCTCTGTTGTAGCTGTGATTGATATAGGGGAGGATTTCTTCCTATGTGCGTGTATGATTTGAGTTGTACATGCACATAATGTGCACAATCATCCTGTTGATGACCTCTATTTGGCCAAAATTTTGGGGGTGGAAATATGTGGACTTAGTGAGCTTGGTATCCAACATCAACCAGAGACTTGACCAAAATGTACTTAGGAACCTGTTGTCTCGATCTGAGATAATGAACTATGGGATCCCAAAGTGTATCCACACTCATTCAAAGAAGAGCCTAGCAATGGCTTCTGTTGTGATACTCTTCTTGCAAACCATCAAAATGACCATCTTAGGGAATTTGTCGACGACCACGAAAACACAGTCATTTCCATGCTCAGTAGAAGAAAGGCTTGACATGTAATCCATGGAGATCGATTCCCAAGGTCGACTAAGAGTAGGAAGAGGAGTATATAGACCTTTTTTCTTGATGGTTGGTTTGGCAATGACGTAGGCAGTGCAGGATATGACGTACTTCCCAACATCTTGTCGAAGGTTCAGCCAATAAAAATACTTCTGCAACACTTCCACTATTTTCTCTACTTTGAAATGTCCAACGAATCGACTATAGTGCGCCTCCCAAATCATCTTGGCACGCTCGCTTGAAGGAACATGGATGTTCCCAAGTGGCATAACATTGCATCCTGGAGGTGAAAATTTGGAACTTTCTTTCCTTCTAGAAGCATCTGGTATGTGTTGTCAAATTCTGGATCACTCTTGTAAAGATGCGGCCACCCCGAAGTCTCGTGCCCACAAGAGTCGAGCGTAGTGATCAATGCCATGACCGACGGTCGATTGAGGTAGTCTGCAACATTATTGGTGCTTCCCTTCTTGTACTTAATGTTCAAATGGAACTTTTGCAGGTATGTGGACCATTTATGATGGTGATCATTCTACAACTTCCCTTGTGCCTGTATGAACTACAAGGGTCGGTGGTTTGTGTGGATGATCGTTTCCTTCCCTAGAATGTAATGCTTCCATTGTCGGCAGATCTGCATAATGAAATACATCTATTTGTCATAGGTGGGATACTTTTAGACTGTGTCTGAAAGTGTCTCATTATGATATGCCACTGGATGCCCCTGCTTAGTAAGAACTGCACCAATAACATAATCAGAGGCATCTGTCTCAATCTCAAATGGTTGTTGTAGGCCTGGTAATGTGAACATTGGTGTCGAGCAAAGGCGATACTTCAACTTAGGAAACGACTTCCATTGGCATTCATACCAAAATAAATTTTCTTTTGCTCCACCCTTCGTGACTTGACTTAAAGGCCAAGTGATATTAAAGAACCCCAACACGAACCTGCGATAGAAATCGGCAAGACCCAGAAATTTGTGGAGATCCGTTAGAGTGGTTGGGGATGACCAATCCCAAATGACTTGTATCTTGGTTGGGTCCACATGCACACCCCGTTCATCAATGATGTACCCCATATATTGAACCTGGGTCATACCAAAAGTGCATTTCTCTAAATTGGCACACAACTTGTGTTATTGCAGAGTTTGGAGGACCTGTCGAATATGGCAGCAGTGCTCTTCCCAAATCTGGCTGAAGATCAGGATGTCATCCAAATACACCACCACGAATGAGTTGGTTAAGGGTTGCAAGATTTCATCCATCGACCTCATGAAGGTTGCGAGGGCATTCGTTAACCTGAAAGGTATAACCAAGCATTCGTAAAGGCCCTCCTTATATTTGAAGGCAGTCTTCCACACATCATAGGGTTCGATTGGTACCTAGTGATACCCAAAATTCAAGTCAATCTTGCTGAAATATTTGGCCCCTTGAGCTGGTTTAGAAGGTCATCAGTTTGTGGGATTGGATACCTATTTTGGACAATGATCTTGTTCAACGTTCAATAGTCAATACATAGTCTCTAGGTCTCGTCCTTCTTTTGTACCAACATGATCGACCTCCCACAAGGTGATGAACTTTTCCTAATGTGCCCTTTCTGCAACAACTCCTGAATCTTCCTCTTGATTTCATTGTTATGCAAAATAGAGTGTTGATAGATTGGTCCATTGGGCAATGGTACACCTGGGGTTAGATCAATAGAGTGCTTGACCTAACAGTGTACCCCTGTGGGTGAGGTGAAGATGTCCCTATACTCCTCCATGATCTTGTCCATATGTTTTTGTCGTGTGGAGGAGCCCTGTATGGAGGCCATGGCCACAATATTCTTTTTTCCCTGAGGGCGAATCATAAGGAAAACAAATTTCCCAGTCTGGGAAATGATCTTACTGCATTGCTTCGCAAGTGATCAAAGGGATGGTGGTAGGCGGTGCTACCTTCGGTATCCTATACAACTTATTGCCCAAATTAATAATAACAGTGTGAGGCCTAGACTCAGACACAACATGTTGCTTCCACAAGTATGGTTGTCCTAATAATACATCACAAACTTTAAGAGGAGAAACATCATACAATACCTCATCTACGAAAGCTTGATGCTACAAGGAAGGTGACACTATTGGCTGATGTAGAGATCTCATCCTTGGTGAAGCCACCCGATGGTGTACAAATGTGGGTATGTTGTGGTTGGTAGGCCCAACCGCTTCACGACCTTCGTTGAAATTATGTTATTTTTTTTCTCACTGTTGACAATGAATTGTAGTGGAGAACCCTTCACCAACATTTGTGATTGGAATAGGTGCGCCCCTTCCTTTGAATCTTCGGGCTCATTCTTCTGGATCTTGGTGGTGGAAACGGTGGCACTGGGCTCCACATCAATAATCTGCTTCCCTTTTTCATTCCCCTTATTAGGTTTTGACTCAGAGTCAGAACATGTACCTGATTCAGAAGCCTTCAACTCATCCACCAGTGGCTACTTGGCCCGACACTCGCTTGTGTTGTGAGTGGGGCTCTTATGGAACTCACACCATTTCCCTGTGTCCTTCTTTGTCTTCGTGGTGTTGTCTTTTTTCTTGCGGCTTTGGCGGGTTGTCCTGGGTCGCCCCGCCTTGGCTTTGTCCTTTGTTTTGCGGCTTGGGGGCACTTTTTCCTTGCTTTGAATTCACAAATCCAAAGTCTCGCGTCTTGTGTTTAAATTTCTGCTCAATCTTGATAGCATATCGATAAGAAGTGCTAAGCGAGGAGATGTTTGAGAATTCCATCTCGTCATGGATGTACTTGTGTAGAAAATCGTGGACCTTGAGTACCAAATGTCACTCACTTTGACACATCTTGGTCCCTTCCCTGCCGCAACGTGGTCCACTTTATGTATTTATCTTCATAGCTCCCGGTAGGGTAATACTGCTCTTTGATGGCGTCTCAGAAATAATTCCAAGTGGGTGTGGCTGAGAATAGTGAGGGTTCACTCTCGCCCCTCTTCTCGTAGCAGGTTTCCCACTAGTCCTTGACATGGGGGGCAAGAGTACAAAAGTAATATTTTCCTGGTTGTAAAAGTCATGAACCGAGAAATATCCTTCTAGCATATTTAACTATTTATCTATGACATCCGCATCTATCTGACCTTCAAATATGTGGATGTCAAATTTAACTTGTACCTTAAAGGGATTGGCGCTCCCAAAGTGGCTACCAGAAGAAGATGCGTCTCCTGTGGGTGGCCGACGAAGGATCTGGGCAAAGTCGTCTATCATTGCATTCCTTTGTCGCTCAAGGGATTCTTTAAGCAATATTTTGAAAGGATCTCCTGCTCCCCATCTTTCCTTTCTTCCACCATGGGAGGTCGTCAGGGTTTGCCAGGCTAGTCTTGCAAGGGTTCAACCAGTTCAAGTCCTAACTCCTTATACCCTGACCTCGATGGGGACATGCAAAGAAAAAACAGAGAAAGAGCAGACTCGCTCTAAAACCATTGATCTGAACTTAAATAGGAACACAAAAAAATACATATATAACCACAAATACAAAGATGCAACAAAAATAACACTTCATTTCATTAATATCAAAGAACTGAAATATGCTTACAAAGATAATGGAAATAAACTAGCTCGGGTGAAGGTAGCTTATCTTTGAGAAGAGATGTGGCGACTACATGCCTCTGAACTGTGTTACAATGAGGATAAAAGGCCTATTTATTATTGAGAAACAATAGAAAACCCTAAACATAAAAAAACCTAACCATAGGAGATGAAGCGCCAAAACTATGAGCTCCGTTTGGGTAAATTGGTACATCAACTTCATGGGGTCGTAACTTTGGCATACAATCTTCGTTTGACGTGCGCAACACCTCATTAGAAATATACATCTGAGGACTACAACTTTCAACTGCAAACATGAGTCTTAGATTAATGTTTTACCATTTTCCAAAAAATATGTCGATTAGGGCCTCAAAACGGCTCTGTAAGTTAAGGACTTGAAAAAACTGCCAAAATAGTAACTGAGCTACAATTAAGGAAACTGAAAAACTGAAAGAAACAGTGGGGGGGGGGGGGGGGGGGGGGGGGGTCCAAGTGGAATAGGCGAGTGGCCACCAATATCCACCTAGATCAATATAATTGATTTTTTCTAGTGGGGGTCCAAGTGGAATATACGGGTGGCCACCAATAACCACTTGGATCAATAGAACTATTTTTTTTCTAGTAAGGAGAGTACATCCTCTAGATGCTTAAGGTGTTCTTCCCGAGCCTTGCTGTAGATAAGGATATCATCAAAGAAAGCTAATACAAACTTATGTAAGTATAGATTAAAGAGCTCATTCATAGTTGTTTGGAATGTAGTTGGGGCATTTGTTAATCTTAATGCCATCACTTGAATTCATATTGTCTTTCACGAGTTCTGCAAGCAATCTTCTTGACATCTTCTAGATTTACTCATAGCTGACCTCAAATCTAACTTCAAGAAGTACCTTGCTCCTTGGAGTTTGTCTAAAAACGCATCTATGAATAGAATGGGGAAATATTTTTTTTAGTTATTTTGTTTAACCCTCGATAACCTATACATAGTCTAAAAGATCCATCCTTCTTTCAAACCAATACTATCATAACTGACCTCAAATCTAACTTCAAGAAGTACCTTGATCCTTGGAGTTTGTCTAAAAACGCATCTATGAATTGAATGGGGATATTTTTTTTAGTTGTTTTGTTTAACCCTCAATAACCTATACATAGTCTAAAAGATCCATCCTTCTTTCAAACCAATACTACTGGAGTTGCATATGAGCTTCTACTTTTTGTAATAACTCCACATTTTAGCAAATCTTGAATTAGCCTTTCTATCTTTATTTTGTGATGATGAGGATATCAGTATGGTTTGCTATTGAAGGGCACTGCTTTTGGTTTAACTTTGATATTGTGTTCTATCTTTCTCTCTAGTGGAAAATTCATAGGAAAATCTTGAAATACTTTGTTATAATTTTGTACTAAATTTGTAATTTTTGGGTGTTGTGGTTGAACTACATTTGTAGTTAATAACTCTATTTGTTGACATTGTGCTATACTGGTGCTCCCTTTCGAATAACTTTTTTCATTTGTTGTGAAGATACAATTTGAGTAGGAGGTTGTTGGAATTTGAACAATTTATATCTTCTACCAACCCATTTGAATTTAATAAATTGCTTCTGGTGATTTGCAAAGTGCATTCCTAATGTTTGTAGCCATTGGATTTCTAAAACAACGTCTACTCCTCCCTGGGGTACTGTGAATAAACTTGACTCCAAATCATAATCACTTAATTGTAACTTAGTCTTGTGACATTTGTGAACTTCATCTATTCTTTTGTCGTTTGCCATCATTACTCTTATATCTGTTGTTGGGAACACAAATAAATTTAGTTTTCTTGCAATATTTACATCTATAAAATTATGAGTGCTTCCTATGTCTACTAACACAATGGCATTTTCCTTCTATGTCCTCTTAATTTTATGGTTTGTGGTTGCACTATTCCCGTGATTGCAGCAAGAGAATCCTAGGCATGGCTTCTCCTTCTGGTTTTTTGCTTGGGGTTTCAACTTCCTTGTTAGTCTTTCAATACAAATTGCTACTAATTGAGTCTCGTTAATGTTTTACTTCACAAGTGTAGAGTTTCTTTGTATTGCATTTATATCTAGGTGCATATTTGTCTTCACATAATTGCCAACATTTGCTTTCTCTTTTCTTTTCTGGATTCTGGTAGTGGTTACCATCATCTTGTAATTAGGGTGGTATATATTTTTCAGATTTATCTGAAAATTTTTACTTGATTTTTCATTTGAATACTTTCTTGGTTTTTTAGGACCTGTTATCACTCAGGTTTTCCCGAAAGTTGTAAGAAAGGGAAGGATGCCGAGGTAACCACAGACCAATCTTTTAGATACAGAATCTATCCAATCTGTATCCAGAGAGGGCTCTTTCTTTATGATTTAGCTTTGTTTTTAAAGGCATTAGGCTAGTTATGAATTTCAAGGGTTTTGTTTGAGTTTGGGTGGTGAGATTCGATAGAACAGAGAGGTAAAACAGAGTAGTTCAGTCCATTGGGTTAATGGAGTCAAAGAAAATGGATTTCTAGATTTGGTTTTTTAACAGAGGATGGTTTCACAAAGCAAGGTAGTCAAATAGGGAACAAATATAGACTTGAAACAGACGGAATGGGTTCAAATGGAGTGAAGGGCAGTTAAGAATATTTAAAGAGGGAAAGTGGATGATTGCTGGTAAGGAGCAGTTAAGTATTCCTTAGCAAATAATCAACATGAAAGAATTAGGAAACATGAGCAATTAAGATTTCATTGCTTATTCTAATTCTAAAGAAAACACAGAGAACAATAAAGACTGAAAATAGAGTGTAATCAAGCATATTCTGAAGTTAACCTTTTCTTTATCATTCAGATTTATGAAACACATGTGATATAATAAACTAAGGAAAACTGTAAAACACAAGATATAGAGGACTTATTGATCCAGTGGTTGATTCAAGAAGTCTGTGACAAGTCCTCCGCTTCAATTCTTCATTCAGTAGGCCATACAATAGTTGATTCCAACAGCTCTTTATTCCAAAATTTCAGTATTACAGCACAGTGTAGGAAATCTACACACCACCCCAATACTCCAATGGAGGGGGTATTTATACAACAAATATCTCATAACAACGTTGAGATAATATCTAGGATTAACTAATAAGAGTTTACAAAAATAAAAACAACTAGTCTCTATGATAGGAAAAGGGTAAACTGGTGTTGTGCTGGAGGCAAGCTCTTTAATTCGGCTGGCAGTTGTCTTCTGTAGTACTACGCCGACTTCCTGTCTTAACTGTTACCTTTAACTCTAATCTGCTACATTTAATTCTGATTTGCTACCCTTTAATTCTACTCTGCTACCCTTTAATTCTGATCTACTACATTTAATTCTGATCTGCTACCCTTTAATGTTGATTCGATACACTTTAATGCTGAACTGATACTCTTTAGCTATGTTTTGACTCCTGCTCATAGTTTTCCATTGTGTTCTGGTAAAACAAAAACTACGAACGTGTCTTCTCACCGCCTTTCTCTGGAAATTCATGTCTCTGAAGGTCCACTGGTTAGGGTAGCAAGTATCCCTGTATATCCTTTTATTTCTTTTTCCTGCGAGCATGAAAGTCCCTTGGTGTTGTTTCGAACTGTATTAAAGAGGAAGCCTGCACTAAGCAGGTTGAATGGTAGGCTGCGGAGCTCGCGTCGTAGCTTTTTTGGTCGGGCGATAGTTGAAAACTGGAACTGTGAACTCGGAAGTTTTAAATGCCTGGAACGTTGTTGCAGAAAAATATAGAAAAAATGGCGTTTTTTCCTTTTTAATTGACGAAATGAAGTTTTGGTGGGAATTTCTGATTTGAAGGACAGATGACGTAAGCAGTACAGATGACATCAGCGGGAGTACGGGGGTAAATGACGTGGCAAGTGATGTCAGTAGAAGGACGGATGACATCAGCAGAGGGCGGTGGTAAGTGGTTTTGCTCGCACCGCTTTTGGGGTCAAGTGGTTTCGGGCCGGGGAGGAGCGAGTAGGTTAAACGGGCGACGCGTGGGAGAGTACAGGCGCCAAAACCAACGACTGATTGCGCATTAACGTTTGGGGATTAGGGGGTCGCGATATTGATCATCGACCGTTGGATGGTGGAGTGGGGATTGGACGGCGGACGCGCTTTGGAGATGGCGGGAGGTTAATGTAGCGGGCCGGCATAATAAACCAATGTTTTTGATGGTTTTTGGGCGTATTTGATTGGGTCGCGAGCCTGGTTATAAATTAACCCAGATGGTTAATAAATCCCATTGTTGCTCAGTGAGGAGGTTTTCAATAAATTTCAAATAAAACTTATCAATCCCTTTTCTTTTTATGCTGCGAATATGGTTATATTTAACCGAGGGCGGGAATTTAATATTTGGGGATTTTTATATATTTACATAATACGAGACGGGTAATGACTTTATATGGGATTTATATAATAAAATTTAATAGTTAATATGAAAAAATGTAAATGAAAGCGCTAAGTTATAAACTTAGGCTTAGGATGAAAAAGGGGTTTTGAGGTGATATTTGTTAATTTCCTACGTAAAATAGGGTTTTACTTAGGCATGGTTTATGAAACGAGATGAGTGATTTATGAAGGATATTAAGAACAGATTCTTAATATTTTGGGGAAATTAGTAAATGATTAAGGGAAAGGGATGAAGGGGAGTTAGTCATGAAAACCTTGTCTTGCTTGAGCTGCTCCAAGTATAATGTCCGCCATTGCACTTGTGATAGAAGTGAAAGTTAACACATTTTTTGGAAACATAGTCCATCACAGGTATCATTCTGCAACACCATTCTACCTACCCTGCCTACTTTAGTCTAGAATTTTTTCCTTCTCTCTTTGGGTGCACTTAGACTAGCAAACCCTTTTCAACTTTTCATTTCTTTGCATGGAAAGCCTACCTAAGTCTGCACTTATTACATCCAAAGGGTCAAATTTAATTGTTGAGCTCCTTTGCTTCTCTACCTATCTACTTATCTGCCAAGATTGAACAGTTTGGTCAGATTTCATTCTCTATCTCTAAAACAAGAAATTCAAACATGAACTAGCCAAGATTAAGCTGTTTGGCCTTTCATCAATTGTGGCATAATTTAACGAGCTGCACACAATGCTTTATTTGCAGAAAAATGAAAAAGTAGTGGCATTTTGGACTTGCACACTTTCTTGGTCTTTTTTTATTTGGGGTTCATTTCTTTCACTTTTTTGACCATCTTATTATTTTTACCCTTTGATTTTTCTTTCAGGGCATACCCTCTTTACATTTTTTACATTTTTTTATTTTTTGATAATATGGAAAACCTTTGCAACAAGGAAAGGAATGAACATATTATAGAGCTCAACCAGTCAATCATGAAATATGACACACCATTCACTGGTCCTTCTTCTGTTTCTGTGCCATCCAGGCTCTTCAAAAAGTAAGTATTGTTCCCTTGCAATGGCTGGATGATAAATGGCCCTTTCCACAGGAAGTCAAACTTCCCATGTTTTCCTTTGTCTTCTCTCTTGGAATCCCACCTTAGAACTTTGTCTCCAAGGTAGAAGTCTTCTGCTTTGGTCCTTTTATCAAATATTTTCTTGAGTTTTTCTTGTAACACTTGGGATCTTCGGTGCACTTCTTCTCTGATCTGCTACAAATGAATGGTCTGATTTATTCTCCTTTGAATGTCATTAGGTTCCACCTGAGCTTCTTACAGTAATTTCATCGCAGGAACTCCTAAAGATGAAGGAAACACAGGCTCCATGCCATAAACTAGCTCATAAGGGCTAGTTCCAATAGATCTCTTTGTAGTATGTCTGCCCATAATGCATTTGTAAGTTTCTTGTGCCATTTTTTCTTGTTCTCTTCAAACAATTTCTTAATAATACTAATCAGGCTTTTGTTGAAAGATTCAGCTGGACCATTACCTTGAGGGTAATAGGCTGTGGAATGGCCTAAAGTGATATGGTATTTGTTATAGAAATTCACCATTTTCTTGGACTTGAAGGCAACAACATTATCGGTTATGATATTTTCAGGATAGCCAAATCTAGACAATATGTTAGTTTCTAAGAATCCTATAATCACTGTATCATTGGCTTCTCTAGAAGGAATGGCTTCTATCCATTTGGTGAAATAGTTTGTAGCAGTCAGAATCCATTTATGTTGGCCAGAAAAGGGAGGGTGTATTTCTCCAATGAAGTCCAAACCCCATTGTTGAAAGGGCTTTTCAGTGGAAATTGGTCTCAAGGGTAAAGGTAACAATTTCCTTTTGCCTTCAAAAATTTGGCATTTGTGGGAAGTAGTGACAAACTTCTTTACATCAACGAACAAGGTTGGCCAGTAAAATCCATCCCTTAGGATTTTGTCTGCAGTTGATTTCTAGTAAAGGTGCCCACCGCAGTCCCCTGCATGAAATTCTTTGAGAACTTTGTCAGCTTCTTCTTTTATTAAACAATTCAATAGAATGCATTCATGATTTTTCCAAAAAAAAGCATTATCTAAAATACAGAATTTTGAAGCTTTCATCTTTGAAAACCTTTTCTTTGTTCTGGATAACCCTGGAGGAGCCTGCATGTTTAATAATACATGAGTTATATCGGCATACCAAGGTGATTCTAAGAAGGCCTGGCTGATTTGTGGATTCGCCATCTCCTGTTTGTTATCCAGTTCATTAATATCCAAGGCTTGAAAGTTTGTTTCAGTCATGAGTTTAGCCAATCCCTGTCCTTTTATTAGCTTTGTAGGTTTTATTTCAATATCATACTCCAATATATTAGCTATCCATTTACCTCGTTTGCCTTCAATTCCATCCTGAGTCAAGATGTCTTTGACAATAGCATTTGGTACATAAGCTACTACATGGGAGTACAATATATAAACTCTAAAGTCTTTAATAGCTTTCACAAGTGCAAAATCTTGTTTTTCCATGATTTTGTAATTCAGAGGCGCATCTCTAAGTGCTTTACTGAAAAAAGCTATGGGTTTTTCACATCCTTGATCATCTTTTTGCAGTAAAACGGTTGCTATAGTGTGTTCTGATGCAAATGAGAAAATTATGAAGTCTCTATCGAACTTTGGACTTGTGAGGATTAGTGTTCTGGTCAAAGCCATTTTAATTTCTTCGAATGCTTGTTTGGCTTCTACTGTCCATTTAACCTTTGAATCCTTTTTTAACATATTGTTCAACAATCTAATTAATTTAGCCAAATTAGATATGAATCTTCTCAAAAAGTTAATCTTTCCTAGGAAAGCTTGAAGTTCTTTGACATTTCTGGGGTGGGGTATTTGCAGAATAGCTTCTATTCTAGCAGGATCAATTCTGATGCCATCTTTGGAGATGATATGGCCTAACAGTTTGCCTTCTTCTAGACCAAACAAAGACTTTTTAGGATTTAATGAAATACCATACTTTCTGCATTTTAAAAACACTTGTCTCAAATGATCTAAATGTTGTTGATATAATCTCGAAAACACATTGAGGTCATCTAGATATACAACCAGAAAATCGTGAATCTCTTTTGCAAAAGCTATGTCCATTGCTCGTTGAAAGTTTGCCCCTGCATTCTTAAGTACGAATGGAATTTTAACATATTTGAATGTACCCCATGGTGTTGTAAATGTAGTCTTTTCTTGATCATCAGGATGAACCAGAATCTTATTAAAACCTGAAAACCCATCCAAAAGTGAAATCCTAGAAGCACCTACTACTCTTTGTAAAATATGATCCATCTTAGGTAAAGGGTAATTGTCTTTCAAAGAAACCTTGTTTACATTTCTTAAGTCAACACATAATCTGATTTCTCCTGTTTTCTTCCTGGTAGGCACTAAATTAGACACCCATTCTGAAAATCTAATTGGAGCAATTATCCCTGCATCATGCATTTGTTTGATTTCTTTTTCAATTAAAGGAAGCAGTACAGGGTTGATTCTTTTGAGCTTTTGTTTGAATGGTTTTTTATTTTCCTTGAGGGGTATTGTATGTGGAATTACAGAGATGTCATAAGACTTCAGGTCTTCATAGCTCTAGGAAAAAACATCCTGGAATTCTTTGATCAGTTCAACATACTTAAGTTTTTGATCCGGGGGCAAAGATTTGGATAATTTTACCATTTTTGGATTCTCTTTAGTTCCTATATTGTAGTCTTCAATGTCTGGTTTTGGAGGTTCCATCTGGGGTTTCTTTGTAATATCGTTGAAACCAAAGAGATCTTCCAAAGGAGTTAATCCTTTGGGCAAATGATTGTCTTTCAAATTGATAACTTCAGATTCTCCTTCAATGATCTCATCAACATCTATTTCTCTAAGATCCTGTATTTCCTTTTTGGTAAATTTCGTTGGATGAAGCATTTGAGTTGCATTTTCTGCTGAAATGTCTGTTTCTATCTGATTTGTTAGATCAAACTCACTAACTGTATCTCTATCTACATTAGTGCTGGAAAATTCTTCTTCTAGGGTTAAAAAATTGTTGATCTGATTATCATTGTCAAACACTTTCTAGTTCTTTACATTATCACATATGTATGGCCTGTGTCTAATTTCAGCTGTGAATTGAGGATTTGGTTCAAATGGTAATTTACAGGCGCTGGCAAACATGGCTAGGCTATGAGCTTGCAAGTTATGTTTTCTCGGGATTTTGGCAAGCTGAGTTTCTAGAAAAGTATTAAGGATCTCTATAGCTGTCCCTCTATATTCTCTTAATCTGGGATCATTTGTCAAGAACTTCCATTTTATCTATTGAATGATTAAATTAGAATCTCCTAGGACTGACACTCTAGTTGCTCCCAATTTCTTGACCAGTTTAAAACCTAGCAATAGAGCTTCATATTCAACCATATTATTAGTGCACCTAAAGTTTAATATGTAGGCATGGACTTCAGCATGATTGTTTTCAAGATTGTGCACCCAGACTCCTGCCCCTGCTCCTAATTTGTTCACAGAACCATCAAATTCTAAGTACCAAAGGATTTCATGTTCATAATCAGTATGTGGAGTTTCAGGGATCTGTTTAATAGGGAGATCTGGTTTTTCGACTTCTTCTGGTTTATCTGATGTTTCATGATTTTTAGAAATTTTTTGGATTCAGACACTAGACCTTTCATTTGCCATTTTTTCTGGTTCATCTGCTAGAACTCTTATTTCATGTGGGGGATCAATTTCAGCATTGTAAAGGATAAAAGAATCCATATCTGAATGTACTGAGTAGATAGGGAAATTTTGAGGTTTCTCTTGACTAATTACTACATACTTCATCAAAGTTTCTCTATATAGTCTCTTGGGTTGACCAAACACTGAAATAGTAGCGTAAGACAGGTCTAACTGTAGAGATCCTTGAAGATTTGCACCCCAAGATCTAGACAATAACATGCCATACTTTGGTGGAATATTAGCTACTACTATGTCCATGAAGATGGTTTTGGCAGGATATTGCACTAGTGACACACATAAATCTTTGATTAAACCTAGACATTTGACCTAACTTGAATCAAAAGAGAAAAGGTCCTTATATGCCCTGGCGATGTCAAGGTTTAGTCTCTCCTTTACAGATTTAGGCATTGAGTTATGGGAAGCACCAGAATCAAACATGGTATTATGAAGTATTTTATCATGTATATTTAAACCTACATAGAAAGGAGGAACTTCCCCCTCTACTATTTTTCCATTTACTCCAGGGCCAAATATCAATTCAGGTTGGTCATAAAAAACGCTTACTGAATCTTCGTCCACAGAAATTTTGAGTGATCTGCTGATTTAATTTCTGTAGACATCATGTTTAGCTAATTTTGATAATGGAACAACTATCTTTAGTTTGCCTACTTCTGTCTCAAGATTGAAAAGTTTTTCGGTCTGAGTTCTTGTATTTCGGATAGCTGAATTTTCTGCGTTTCTCTCCTCCTGAGAAGTGGATTTATGGGCTGAAGTTGTTTCCAAATCAAGTTCTTAAGGATCTCCTACAATTCCTTTAGAAGGAATAGCAGAGGAAGGTTTTCTATTATGTGGCTGATTATCTGATACATCTTCAACAATTGGGTTATCAGGGTTAGGACCTGCTTTAGAAAGAATATGTACAGGGGGGTACTGATCTTACCTTTGTTAGGCTGCTTGATATCTTTCTGTTTACTGGTTTCAGCGACATCTATTTTTCTACTCCTCAGATTGTATTGTTTTTGGACTTCATAAATGGTTGTATCATATCCCTCCCTAAAGTCAAATGTTTCACCTAACTGAGTTTGGAATTGTTCAGGAATGTGAGTTTCCTGATCCTCTTGGGTCAAGAAAACTTGTTGTTCATTGTTGAGTCCCATCAAATTAATTTGAGTGTTTTCTGTTGGTTCATCAGAAGTTGAGGCTTCAACATAATTTTCTTGAAATGGGGGCATAATATTTTGGTCAAGCCCTATCTTTCCTGTGTTAGGATTTTGGTTCTTCCTGAAATTTGGATTTCTCCCAGTATTGCTTGGTTCATCCCAAGGGGATTTTCTCTCAATTGTTTCTACTCTATCTCCAAGTCTATCCATTCCTTTAATAATAGCATCTAATTTTTGTTCAAACAGAAGGTTCTTCTTTGAAAGGTGTCCTCCTTTCAGCTCTGGCTCTAGATCGTTTAGATACTAGGTTGGTCTCAACACTGATAGCTATACTCTGCATCTCTTCTAAGTTTCGAGGATCTCTTTCCCTAAGTTGGTATGCCATATCAGAATCAAATGCATCAGGGAATTTGATCAAGGCCAAATCTTGAGGAGGTCTGAGGTTTTGAGGAATAGCATTGTAAACATTATTAAATCTGGTACAGTTTCTTGTGTGCCTCTTTTTAGGTTTTCATACTCTGATAAAATGTGGAGAGGATCTTTCTTCTTTACCCATCTGTTCAAGAAAGTCTAATAAAGAGCTTGTGGGTCATTGATATTGTTTGTAGGGAGGGCTCTAAACCATGTTCTAACATCTCCAGTTAAGCTTTGAACACATACTTTCATCCTAACATCATCAGCATCAATCTCATAACTTTCAAAATAGTCGGTCATTTTTTAAGTATGTTTTTGAGTTGTGTAAGTGCCAGTACCTTCAAAAGAAGGGATTTTACTTTGATAGTCTTGGGGCATAGCCCCTGGATTGGCAGGTAAGTTTAGGGGAGTATATCAGTTTTCCATGGTTGCAGAAATAGATGTGACAACTGGAGGAGTAGGGATAACAATGGGAATGTGTGTTGTAGATGGAGGAGTGGAAAGGGTAGTTTGAGGTGCTGATGGTAAAATTGGAGAAGATGTAGTAATCATAGAAAGGTTTGGTGTTCTTTCAGAGGTAAGGTCAAATTGAATGGAGTTCTGCAAATGTCTGTCAAGGTGTGAAGTAACAACTTCAATCTGCAAATTTTCAATGAATATTGGATTTTGAACTGTGTGGGTTAACCCAGATTCTGAAAAGGTCTCAAATAAAGAGTTTTCAAAATACTTATCAAAAGGTTTGTCCTCAGGGTAGATCCACCTCACAGGACAAGATCTTGATCTGTATAGAGGCCGAGAACTAGCAGAATTTTCTTGGCTCCCTTGTCTTCTAAGAATCCTAGGAATCAGATTAGGATTTTCAAACACAGGTGGGGGATTAGGATCAGGATTTGATCTGGTGTAATGAATCCTTTTTGAAGCCAGGTTTCAAGGTGTATTTTTGGTTTTTTCTTGAAATAGTTTTGACAATACAACTTTAACAGTCTCTTTAAGAGGTTTTAGATGTGGGAGTTGTGAATTTTCCTAAAGACTTTTGAAAAGAGGAACTGATCATATTTGAAACCAACTGTCCAATCTATAAGCTAGACCGGAGATAGACTGAAGTAGCATTCATTTACTTCTACAATTTGCAAAGCAAAAGCATTTCAAAGGCTACCTGGCTAACTTCAGGCTCCGTCTATAGCTTATGAAATAAACAATAGTAACAAACCATTATTCAGGTCCCCAATGGAGTTGCCAATGATGTTATCACTCAGGTTTTCCCGAAAGTTGTAAGAAAGGGAAGGATGCTGAGGTAACCACAGACCAATCTTTTAGATACAGAATCTATCCAATCTGTATCCAAAGAGGGCTCTCTCTTTATGATTTAACTTTGTTTTTAAAGGTATTAGGCTAGTTATGAAGTTCAAGGGTTTTGTTTGAGTTTGGGTGGTGAGATTCGATAGAACAGAGAGGTAAAACAGAGTAGTTCAGTCCATTGGGTTAATGGAGTCAAAGGAAATGGCTTTCTGGATTTGGTTTCTTAACAGATGATGGTTTCACAGAGCAAGGTAGTCAAACAGGGAAAAATAGAGACTTGAAACAGACGGAATTGACTCAAATGGGGTGAAGAGCAGTTAAGAATCCTTCAACCTATTTAAAGAGGGAAAGTGGATGATTGCTGGCAAGGAGCAGTTAAGTATTCCTTAGCAAATAATCAACATGAAAGAATTAGGAAACATGAGCAATTAAGATTTCACTGCTTATTCTAATTCTGAAGAAAACACAGAGAACAATAAAGACTGAAAACAGAGTGCAATCAAGCATATTCTGAAGTTAACCTTTTCTTTATCATTCAGATTTATGAAACACAGATGATATAATAAACTAAGGAAAACTGTAAAACACAAGATATAGAGGACTTATTGATCCAGTGGTTGATTCAAGAATTCTGTGACAAGTCCTCTGCTTCAATTCTTCATCCAGTAGGCCATACAACAGTTGATTCCAATAGCTCTTTATTCCAAAATTTCAGTATTACAGCACAGTCTAGGAAATCCACACACCACCCCAATACTCCAATGGAGGGGGTATTTATACAACAAAATATGTACAACAAATATCTCATAACAACGGTGAGATAATATCTAGGATTAACTAATAACAATTTACAAAAATAGAAATAACTAGTCTCTATGATAGGAAAAGGGTAAACTGGTGTTGTGCTAGAGGCAGGCTCTTTAATTCGGCTGGCAGCTGTCTTCTGTAGTAACTCTGCGCCGGCTGCCTGTCTTAACTGTTACCTTTAATTCTGATCTGCTACATTTAATTCTGATCTGCTACCCTTTAATTTTGCTCTGCTACCCTTTAATTCTGATCTGCTACATTTAATTCTGATTTGCTACGCTTTAATGCCGATTTGATACACTTTAATCCTGAACTGATACTCTTTAGCTGTGTTTTGACTCCTGCTCATCGTTGTCCATCATGTTCTAGTAAAACAAAAACTGCAAATGTGTCTTCTCACCGCCTTTCTCTGGAAATTCATGTCTCTGAAGGTCCACTGGTTAGGGTAGCAAGTATCCCTGTATATCCTTTTATTTCTTTTTTCCTGCGAGCCTGGAAGTCCCTCGGTGTTGTTTTGAACTGTATTAAAGAGGAAGACTGCACTATGCAGGTTGAATGGCAGGCCGTGGAGCTCACGTTGTAGCTTTTCTAGTCGGGCGATAGTTGAAAACTCGAACTGTGAACTCGGAAGTTTTAAATGCCTGGAACGCTGTATGCAGAAAAATATAGAAAAAATGGCATTTTTTCCTTTTTAATTGACAAAATGAAGTTTTTGCAGATGACGTCAGCGGGAGTACGGGGGCAGATGACATGGCGGGTGATGTTAGTAGAAGGATGGATGACATCAGCGGAGGGTGGTGGTAAGCGGTTTGCTCGCACCGCTTTTGGGGTCAAGTGGTTTCGGGCCGGGGAGGAGCGAGCAGGTTAAACAGGCAACGTGTGGCAGAGTATGGGCGCCAAAACCACCGGCCGATTGCCCATTAACGTCCAGCGGTTAGGGGGTCGCGATATTGATCGTCGACCGTTGGATGGTGGAGCGGGGATCAGACGGCAAACGCGCTTTAGAGATGGCGGGAGGTTAATGTAGCGGGGCCAGCATAATAAACCAATGTTTTTGATGGTTTTCGGGCGTATTTGATTGGGTCACGGGCCTGGTTATAAATTAACCCGGATGGTTAATAAATGCCATTGTTGCGCGGCGAGGAGGTTTTCAATAAATTTCAAATAAAACTTATCAATCCCTTTTCTTTTTATGCAACGAATATGGTTATATTTAACCGGGGGCGGGAATTTAATATTTGGGGATTTTTATATATTTACATAATACGAGATGGGTAATGACTTTATATGAGATTTATATAATAAAATTTAATAGTTAATATGAAAAAATGTAAATGAAAGTGCTAAGTTATAAACTTAGGCTTAGGATGAAAAAGGGGTTTTGAGGTGATATTTGTTAATTTCCTAAGTAAAATAGGGTTTTACTTAGGCATGGTTTATGAAACGGGATGAGTGATTTATGAAGGATATTAAGAAAATATTCTTAATATTTTGGGGAAATTAGTAAATGATTAAGGGAAAAGTATGAAGGGGAGTTAGTCATGAAAATCTTGCCTCACTTGAGCTGCTCCAAGTATAATGTCCGCCATTGCACTTGTGATAGAAGTGAAAGTTAACACATTTTTTGGAAACATAGTCCATCACAGGTATCATTCTGCAACACCATTCTACCTACCCTGCCTACTTTAGTCTAGCATTTTTTCCTTCTTTCTTTGGGTGCACTTAGACTAGCAAACCATTTTCAACTTTTCCTTTCTTTGCATGGCAAGCCTACCTAAGTCTGCACTTATTACATCCAAGGGCTCAAATTTAACTGTTGAGCTCTTTTGCTTCTCTACCTATCTACTTACCTGCCAAGATTGAACAGTTTGGTCAGATTTCATTCTCTATCTCTAAAACAGGAAATTCAAACATGAACTAGCCAAGATTAAGCTGTTTGGCCTTTCATCAATTGTGGCATAATTTAACAAGCTGCACACAATGCTTTATTTGCAGAAAAATGAAAAAGTAGTGGAATTTTGGACTTGCACACTTTCCTAGTCTTTCTTTATTTGGGGTTCATTTCTTTCACTTTTTTGACCATTTTATTCTTTTTACCCTTTGATTTTTCTTTTAGGGCATACCCTCTTTACATTTTTTACATTTTTTGATTTTTTGATAATATGGAAAACCTTTTGCAACAAGGAAAGGAATGAACATATTATAGAGATCAACCAGTCAATCTTGAAATATGACACCTATTGGTATAGGAGTATAACAAGACCCGTGAATGATGTCTTATTGAATTTGTTTTTTGTTCAATAAGCATTGTTGCATACCTAACATCTTCAATAGTGTTTGGCTTCCATAGTTTCAATTCAGTATGGACACAATCCTTTAGCCCAAATATATACACCTTAAGTAGTTGTTCCTTAGTGAATTTGTTTTATCGTATCACCAATACTTCTCATTCATGGGTATAAGCACTTACATTTCCTTTCTACTTGAGATGTATAAATTTTTTGTACTGATCGTCATCCTCTTTGTCATGGAACCTTGTTAGCAACGTTGTCGTGAACCCTTTCCAATGAAAAGAACAAATGTCACACTTCTTTTTCCACCATAGGAACCAATCGTAAGCTTACCCTTCTAGTGTGTTGGAAGTAGTCATTATCTTTTCTTTTTTGCCTAATGGGGTGTTTGCTCCAAAAATTTCGTCCATCTTGTTAACCTATAGGACTTCTCCCCTATGATATTTACCATCATATTTTGGTAATTCATTCTTAATTCGTTGATGATTTCTGTCTAGAATTCTAGTGTGATATTGACTTCCTAAAAAGAATATCTCACGATGTTCATGATGCTTATGTTCACTTGCATTTTGTGGACTTGTTATCGGCCTTTGATAGGGAAAAGGTTGTACTTTTAACGTATCTATATTCTCCATTAATTGAATAATTTGTTCGCTATGATCGTTAAACATTTTGGTGGTTTCATCAATTTTGTCATCTCTATAGTATTTTGTCCATCTTCTTCATCAATATTTTTTGTCCTTTTGTTAATTCTATTTGCGAATTTTCTAAGACGTTGAGACAATATCACATGCAATTGACTTCGTCACTATAATGATTTATGTTGGTTTGTAGCTCATTGTTGTTTACTATTTTAAACTTGGTTTTATTCTTCTTGGCGAGACCCACTTCTTCTTTATTTTTCTTTTTATTATATATATATATATGTATGATAGCTAATAGTAATAATAATAGCAATAATAGATTTATTAATATTATATTGTTATATTAATAACTAAATTATATATATAATTATATAATTATTGATTCTATATAATTATTAATCAATTATATAGTTGTAGAACTATATAATTAAATTACATAATTATATAAGTATGAACGACAAGAGACAAGACACTGGATGCAAGGCATGACAATCAAGGGTTACAATAAGAAAATGATGGAGTGGGTTGACATGCATTGTCGGAGATGTACAACGGTGACGAAATACTAGAACACGATGGAGCACAACGCGGGCACGGGTTGATCAACAGGGAAACATGTGACGACGTTTAGTGGTTGGTCAATTGAGGACCATGATGGAAAGAAAGCGAAACGATGTCACGGTTTGGTGACTGGTCGATTTAGGACCACGATGGACAGTGCAACAATCAATGGGAACAAGAGCGAAACAATGAGGAAACAAGGAAATAGATTGTATGCAACAGAACAACACGTCTTTGTGTAAATAACTTGGTGAGAGGATTGAAACATTATGATACCATTGTTGCAAGATGAAACACAAGTGTGTAGAATATATATATATATAGTTGATTGATGAATGGATGATTACATCTATCGTAACAATGTGCCTAAATAAACATTGACTTCTCACAAGAGTCTTGAATAGACATAACTCTTAACTTTTGATAATTAATCATTTATTATTGTTTTTTATTATTTATTTACCATTTAATTATTTATTATTGATTTATTTACTATATTCATAACAATGAAATTCCATAAGGAAAACCAAACTCATTTGGGATTGCTTTAAGGGAAAATAATTCTTTAAAGGGTATGGAATGCTTTTTCCCATTTTTTATGTGTGGTTCATGACCACCCTTGGTCACTGGGTGGCCACTACATCCACGGCTTAGAGACTAGGTTGATCCACGGGGGATCAAACCTTTCGGCCATCAACAGACCTGACCCCAAGAGCTTACGTGAATTGACCCTGTGACCTCCCATCTGGCGAGGCCCTGACTTGACCGATTGAGCTAACTCTTGGGACTAGGGGGTAGGGAATGTTATGTATATACTAATAATGATAATAATAAATAAATCATTAAAAAAAATAAAAAATAACAAATAAAAAACTATATATATAAATAATAATTATATAAAGGATCACCATTAAAAGGTCAGGACTTATTGTAAAAGGGCATCACGAGTTATATTTATGTTGAGCTTCCTTATTGTAAAAAATCATCTCATCCACACACACACATTTAAGTATTATTGTGTTGGACACCTAATCCATTAGGGTTGGTGTGGAGGAATTCCAACATTTATTGGAAGTCTAAGTGACCCCTTGGAAGATGAAAACCATGCTAAACACACAAAAAAACTAATAGGGAGATTTGGATAACCATGTGATTGCGTTCTATTCACAAGATGTATATATTAATACACAATTTTCTTATACTTGATTTTCATCTTCCAAGAGGTCACTTGGACTTCCAATAAATATTGGAATTACTCCACACCAACCCTAATGGATTAGGTGCCCAACATTAACCACCTTAATCTGAAGGGGTGTATGTGAGTCCAAGAAGAGAGATGGAATACAAAAGTGGATAAAAAGCAATGATTGGGTGTGCTCTTTGCAATAGTTGTTGAGGAAGACCACAAACCAAATGAGGTAGAAAAAACTAAAGTTTTCTACTGGTGGTGGTTTAAGGCTGACCACCAACTATGGAACTAAGCTCGAAGTAGTCCCTAGAACAATTTCAAATTTGGATAGAAGTGAAATCTTCTACAAAGTGGAAGTGCTCCCTAATGATGGTTTAAATATAACCACAAACTAATGATGTGAGTAGAAAAAAATGAAGTCTTCTATAGGTGGCGGTTTAAAGAAGTCCACCAAACAAATCATACACGTGGAGCATGAATCCATCTCTGACTACAACTATAATTCTAGCATTGGTTGACTCTAGCTCTAGGCTTTGGCAGTTGGTTCTAGTTTAAGATGTGGCTCAAGCTCGCTTGATATATCTTTGAAGCTAGTAACTGACCATCAATTCCCCCTATTAGATACAAGGTGAGAATATGAAGATACTTCCACTTCAAGATGTGTCAATACATGAGAATGAACTCTGAAGTATGACCGATATAGCTGTTAAAGAACATTTCCAAGAAGCGATCCATCCAAGGTGAATCTTTTCTCTTGCAAGAGTCTTATGTTTTGAACATCTGTTTGAATGATGAGTATGTTTGTCACAATGATCACAAGAGTGAAGATAAAAACACTAATCGTTCACATGGCCAACTCTGTCACAATGTTGTCATCTGCATATTTGAAGTGGATGTGGAAGAGAAATAGGATGTGGAACAGGTGAAGATGAAATATCTTGAAGAAACCCAACACTCTGAAATTTGATGGGTTTTGAGTAGTTTAGAATGTGAAATGGCACAACCTTGTCATATCCAAGGCCGATTTTGTTCTTCTTGCTAATAAGTTATTCCAAAGGTTTGATGATGGGCTTGGGAAGTGAAAGCTAAACTTCTGCATCTTCATGTAAATCTACTCCTAAAATGGCCTCACTTATTTGATCAAGTGCTAGTTGTTGAGGGGATTCTTTCTCTAACTCAAAAAGAGAATTGTTTTGAACAAGAACTGGTTTAGAATGATGACTCCTTTTTTGTAACTCATCTCTTTGTAATTGAGATTCGAGTTGTAGAAACTCAATCTTGTCATGTAAACATATAGAAAAATATATAGCTTCCAATGCTAGATAGTTGCAGTTTTGTTTTGAGATGGTAATGATTAATCAACTCTTGATCATAGGCCCAACCAACTTTCTTTTTGCTATTTTAACATCAATTTTGGCCATAACTTAAGCTCAATACTAGAAATAAAATAATCAGTGATGAGTGAATGACCTACAAAGTTAGTGGGATATTGCTTGGAAAATTGATTTATAATGCTCTTTCTCTCCAAATCACAAAGGAAAAGAGGTTGCAGATTTGGGAGGCATAAAATTATGCTAGGAGTTAGTCATATAAAATTGGCTGCACTTCCACCATCTAGTCCCCAGTGTTGTCATGGGCACTTCGTTGTATAGATGAAAAAGGCTATTTTTCTTGCTAGATAGATTTCTAATCAACTCTTTGATTTATGCCTTTGTTGAAATCCAAGTTACAAGATATTCATAAACAAATATTTCTTGTGATAGTTATGATTTTAAAAAACTAATGGCAAGCTTGCAAATGTAAACAAACATGCTAATGCTTTCAAACGTCAATGGTGTATTTGTGGAAATAATGATGCCTCCAAAAAATAAGTATCCAAACTTTTGAATTTAAATGTGATAGAGTCCAAAAATGTTCACTATAAATTTTACTTGAATACAAATCAAAGCAAAAATAGGGGAGAACATGAACCTTTTTATCAATAAAAACTTCAACATATGCAAATATGAATCCCCTGCACACCGCCAAGAAGAAGAGCTAGAGATCGCTACTTGAGAAAATGAAAAAAAATATAGGGAGAGAAGTCATTACACCACACCACAATTTAAAGTAGATTGGAATCTAGGCAAGGGAAAGAACAATGAATGGATAGGTGTTCAAACCATGAAGGCAACCGATTAGCCCAATATAAAGCCTAATTGAGGTTGCTCTTCTTCGGATTTGTCGGGCACCGACTTCACATAAAATGTGCAAGCATCATTACACTATAGGATTTTGGAGTCATTAACATTCAAACAAGAAAGAAATGCCTAAAAATAGGAACTGGAATCACACAAATTAACACAAGGACTTATGTGGTAAAACCCTGACAGTGTGTCAAGGAAACCTCCACGAGGCAAGGGATTGGGATTCTTATTGCTAGAAAAATGACTCTCCAAGTTACAACCATCCTCTTGGGAGATCACCAATTAATAGCGGATATTTAGTTACATAACTTCATTTTGTTATAAAAAATAACTGAACGGTAAAATAGATTTACCCACATAATTATATTATTTACATTAATTGTTGTCATTTTTTAACAGTCTCCACCTTGACAACAATTTTCCTAATCCGTTGCCCATGCCCATTCATCATCTCTTATGCAAGCCAAGAGAAGCCAAACACCATCGCAACTTCTCTACTGAAACTGACTTCATGAATATGTCTGCACGATTCTCATGTGTAAGGACCTTCCTGAGAGCTTCTTTACTGCCATCGATTACATGTCTTACAAAATGGTACCTTACATAAATGTTCTTAGTCTTGCTGTAATAAGTTGGATTTGTAGCCAAATGAATAACACTCTGACTATCACAAAATACATTCACTTTCTCATGTGTCCTTCCAATCTCATCAAGTAGACCTTTTAACTAGGTTGCCTCTTTATTGGCATTTGAAGCAGTTATATACTCTACTTCAGCAGTAGACAAAGCAAGTGTTTCTTGAAGCTTTGATATTCAACTAATTGCTCCACTTGCAAGAGTAAAGACATATCCTATAATAGATCTCCTCTTGTCCAAATCACGTGCATAATCATCATCCACATATCAGTATATTGAACCTTCACTAGCATTAAAGATGATACAATGGTCACTTGTGCCTCTTAAATACCAAAGCACCCATTTCAATGTTCGCCGATGTTCTTCTCCTAGATTTGCCACGAACTTGCTAACAACTCCAACTGCATGTGAAATGTTAAGTCTTGTAGATACCATCGCATACATTAAGTTGCCTACTGTAGTTGCATATGGTACAAGAGACATACACTTTTTTTCTTTGTTAGTTCTAGGACTCAAACCCGCAGAAATCTTAAAATGGGAAGCCAATGGAACATTAACAAGTTTCACATTGTTCATACCGAACTTTTCAAGTACTTTCTCCACATACTTCTGTTGTGATAACCATGACTTTCCATTTTTCCCGTTTTTGTGTATCTCCATGCCAAAGATATGTTTTTCGGCTCCAATATCATTCACATCAAATGTCCTAGAAAGCTAAGCCTTTAACCTGTTGATCTCTTCCATGATTTTGCTCGCAATAAGCATATCATAAACATACAAGACCAAGATAATGAATAGCCATTGAAACTTTTAAAGCACACACAATGATCATACTCACTTCTAGTAAAGTTCTGGATCACCATGAAGGAGTCCAACTTCCTGTACCATTGCCTAGGAGATTGCCTCAAGCCATACAATGATTTCTTGAGCTTGCAAACTAATATTCCGTTGCAACCTTGTATAAAACCTTCTGGTTATTCCATATAAATCTCTTCATCCAAATATCCACGAAGAAAAGTTGTTTTAACATCTAACTGTGCTAACTAAAGATCAAGTAATGCAGTTAGTGTTAACACAGTTCGAATAGAAACAAGTTTTATGATTGGTAAAAAAATCTCATGAAAGTCAATACCTTCAACCTGAGAATACCATTTTTCTACCAGCCTCGCCTTATACCTTTCAATAATTGCATCAATATTTCACTTCAATTTGAAGACCCATTTGCACCCGACAACACTTATCCCTTCAGGAAGTTCTACCAGATCCCATGTTTTGGTCTTGGCTAAGGAATCCACTTCTTCATCCATAGCCTTTTCCCACTTTTTTCTATATGCATCATCCACTACCTCCTGATAACAAAAAGGTTCCCCATCTTTACTAATCAATGCAATAGATGAAGCATAATCTTCATACCTTTTGGGTGTTCTTCTTTCCCTTGAAGATCTCCTTAGAGTGACTGGTTGCTGGACCGGTTCTTGAACTTCTACGATTTCCTTTGCATCTTATTCACCTTTTTATTCAGAAGTATCTCCTTCCTTTTTAATTTTCGAAAAAGGTTTAGCATCCAAATGAATTTGTTGATTCGGTCATACCTGTTCCAATTCAACTTTTACAACATCTAATTTTAGAAGAGAGGATTCATCAAATGTTACATCTCTACTAATGACTATTTTACTTGAAGAATGATCCCACAACCTGTATCCTTTCACTGCATAGTCTTACCCAACAAAGACATAACATCTTGCTTTTGGATCTACCTTTGAATGCTGATTCTTTGGAAAAAGAGCATACACATTGCAACCAAAAATTCTTAAATGTGAATAATCATAAGACTGACCTGACCAAAGTTCTTAAGGAATTTTACAATTAATGGAAATTGAAGGTGATCTATTTACTAGATAACAAGAATTAGATACTGCTTTTGCCCACAATTCCTTTTGTAGGTTAGCATTGTTGATCATGTTTCTGGATCTCTCCATAAGAGTTTGATTCATACATTCAACAACGCCATTTTGCTGAGGAGTATAGACAACAATTTTATGTCTAACAATCCCTCCATCCTTACAATATTGTTTAAATTCTAAGGAAGTAAATTCATCGCCATTGTCAGTTCTTAAACATTTAATTGATTTGCATGTTTGTTTTCCACCATTGTTTTAAATTGTTTAAAAACATTAAATACATCAACTTTTCTTTTCGACATATAGATCCAGATTTTCCTGGAGAAATCATCAATAATTGTTGAGAAGTATAATGCACCTCCATAAGATATAGTAGGAGATGGCCCCCAAAGATCAAAATGAATATAGTCCAAAATTCCTTTACTATTATGACTTCCAATTTTAAATTCTTGTTTACATTGTTTTCCATATACACAATGTTTACAAAAATCCAATTGCAAGGATTTCAAAGTAGGAAGCAATTTGGATTCATTAGTACCTGAAGACCCTTCCCGCTCACGTGACCCAACCGCTGATGCCATAGACGAGTATCTTCTTCTCCCTTCTCACATATAGTCGCTGCCTCACTGACTTAAGTACTTCCTTTGACTTTGTAAATATTTATGATCTTCTCTACCTCCATAACAACCAAAGTACCCTTTGAAATTTTCAACACTCCATTTTGACCTGTAAACTTGTAACCTTCTGAGTCCAATACTCCAACAAAAGTCAAATTCTTTCTCAAATCAGATACATGTATAACATCAGTTAATGTTCTAACTGTATCATCATACATTTTAATTCTAACATTTCCCATTCCAACAGTATGACAAGATACATTATTACCCATAAACACATAACTACCATTCACAACTTGATATGAAGTGAACTAATTTCTGCGCAGACTCATGTGATGAGAAGCACCAAAATCTAACAACCAATTTTCATAATTCTGAGAAACATTGCAAACAAGGAAAGCTTCATCTACCATGTCTAATTCAATAGATAAAACTTCATCAATCGTACTTGACTCAACTTGATTTGCTTCCTTCTTTTGGTTTTCAACAAACTCCTTTCTTTTCCAACAATCTTTCTTGAGATGCCCAATTTTGTTGCAGTACCAACATTTAAATTTACATTTCTTGCCTTTTGCTTTTGATTTGGAAGAACTTCTTGTCTTTTCCCCTCTTTCCTTGGATTGACCTCTGGCTACCATGGCTTCTGGTGTAGAAATTTCAATGCTAGACTTCCTTTGTACTTCTCTAGATAACAAAGCTTCCACAACAAAATCAAATTTCAACGATTCAGTTGTGCTCAAAATGATAGAAGTCACCAACTGATCCCATGACTCGGGCAAGGAACACAACAAGGTAATAGCTTTGTCTTCTTCCTAAAATTTAACTTCCATATCTGACAATTGGAAAATAAGTGTATTAAAAACATTTAAGTGTTCTACAATTTTAGTACCCTCCTTCATCCGAAGGCTATATAGTTGCCTCTTCAAATAAATTCTGTTGGTTAAATATTTGGTCATATACAATGTTTCCAACTTCCCCCACAAACTTGCTGCTGAGGTTTCTTCAACAATATTGAAGAGAACTTCATCTGCCAGACATAACCCGATGGTACTGAGAGCTCGGGCCTCCAAGTACCCCTAATCCAAATCTGTCTGCCAACAGGTTTTTCTTCCTAACCCCATCTAAAGCTTTGTGCAACCCTTGTTGCACTGACAAATCCCTTACTTTCAGTTTCCACAAAATGAAAAATTATTCTTGCCGGTGAACTTCTCCACCTCAAACTTAACATTAGTCATTTTTTCCATTTCTTCCTACATAGGCTCTTTGAAAAGAAAAAATTGATACTAGTTTTTCTTTTCTACTTTCTAATTTTTCTTTCAACTAGGGTTTTTTCTGATTTTCTTTTTCCTTTGGTTTCTTTCATAAATTCTGATGCTAGGGTTAACAATTTGAATTATGTTCCCTTTATATATATATATATATATATATATATATATATATATATATATATATATATATATATATATATATATATATATATATATATATATATATATATATATAACCCTGTTTTAATGGCAATTTCCACAAATAAATTTCTTCCTTCTGGTTTTTAGGGTTTCTCCTTTTTTTTTTTTAACTTTAGACTCTTTAATCTGACTAAAAATTTTAGAACCCAATAATGATGATTATCACTCCAAAATTCTTTTTTAAACAATTCTACAAAGAATTTTTCTTTCCAGAAAAATATTCTTTAAATTTTTGCTGCAAGTAAAAAAAAAAATTACCAGGGTGACTGCTTCAAATTTCTTACTGTCCAAAATGAGAAATGCGGCCTCCTTTAACTAGACTCCTCCAGGAATGAGGCCTCCAGCCTCCAGATTCTCCTATGGTTGCGTCTTTCTTAGAGGCAAGCTCCTTTTTTTTTTTAAAGTTGACAAGGTCCCTCGGATCACTTTGTGTTGAGCGACTCTACTCTTGGCTGATGGCTTGGAGGTGCTAAAAAAAATTACATAGTGGTGGCTCGCACAATGGAAAAGAGACGAATGGCTGTTTTGTGGGCCCCAGGCTCTTCTTTGTGGCTCGACTTACTCCGGTTTGGCTTACTCGTCACAAGACATTAGACATACGACCTCCAAGAATGCAACCTCCTTTGCGACTTTCCCTGTCACTAAAAGATTTCAACGCTGGCGGTGCGATTTGTCTCCGTTGGCGACTCAAGTGAATCCCTAATTGCAACCTCTCACGCCTCTTATAACTCCTATTGAGTAGATTTTGCCTGACGACCATCACAACTTCACTCTGATACGACTTGCAGAATTTTGTAGTCATTAACGTTCAAACAAGAAAAAAATGCATAAAAATAGGAACTGAAATCACAAAAAATAACACAAGGAGTTACATGGTAAAACCCTGACAGTGTGTCAAGAAAACCTCCACGGGGAAAGGGATTGAAATTCTTATTGCTCAAAAAACGACTTTCCAAGTTACAACCAACCTATCGGACAATCACCAATTAATATGGGCTATTTTGTTACATAACTTCCTTTTGTTATAAAAACTAAAGGTTAAACCAGATAATTATATCATTTACATTAATTGTTATCATTTTTTAACATACACAACCAATCTTCAATTAGCAAGCTAGAAAGAAAATCTGTTAATGGATTACACAGACCCTGAGCCTGGGAGGTGGCATAGAACCATTGGAAAGGAGTGGTGTTGTTCCAGAGTCATCGCTCCTAACTAGAAATATTGTGAACAACGCAAGCACAGGGGCTCGAGTTTCTACAATGTGTAGCACCAAGCACCCTTGGTTGTCACAACCCGGGGAGCCTTGTGAACCTTGTCAATGCTATTACTAGAGATTCAACTTTCACTTCCTGCAGAAAATACTCATGGAGTTTCATGTCCTCACCCTCTGTGAAACGCCCAATTTGCAACCAAGTGTGTCATGAACCTCAAAAGACGTTACATAGTAGATGCAGGTTTTTCTCAAATGTTTCTCTAGGTGATGGCATTACTGGTAAATAACATTTGGTGCGCTAGCTAACAGGCTATAACAAGGCATAGATGGGTTTCCACAATGATATTTGTCGTGGAATATCCAATGTATAGTCCTCAGATGCCTTCGTGCTCTATCGTGCCTAAAAAACACTTTCCATGAACGACCTCAAGGTAATGCTCGACGTGGAAAATGATAACTGTGCGCTCAACTTGGAAAATGTCATAGACATATGAAACAGTTTGGTAGTTGAGAATGGCATAGACATCAAATAGTTTGGTACAGGTCTGCGACCTGTCTGATCCAGATTCAATTCCCACGGGAGAGATTAGGATCCATATTTACCAAAAGCAAAAATAATTTTAGTAAAATACAGTTTGAGTGGGCCTAATGGTTAAGATCATGTGTTTCCTTCTAAAAAGTCATAGGTTCAAAACCAAAAAGGGATAGAGTATGTATGCCTTTTTTGAATTAACAATCGAATCACTGTGTGGAGGAGATTGGGTTTCATACACCAATTTGGTGTCTAGCTGGGCCATGACCTTAAAATTAGATAATAATAATAATAATTTTTTGAGAGATGAAATTGAAACATTGGGTTTCATACACCAATTTGGTGTCTAGCTTGGCCGTAACCTTAAAATTAGATAATAATAATAATAATTTTTTGAGAGATGAAATTGAAACTAGTGACTTAGGAGTCAAATAGTTGTGTGGAGGAGATGGAGTTTTATGCACCAATTTGGTGACCTTAAAATTAGATAATAATAACAATAATTTTTTGAGAGATGAAGTTTCATACAACAATTTGGTGACCTTAAAATTAGATAATAATAATAATAATTTTTTGAGAGATGAAATTGAAACTGAGGAGATGGAGTTTCATACACCAATTTGGTGACCTTAAAATTAGATAATAATAATAATAAGTTTTTGAGAGATGAAATTGAAACTAGTGACTTAAATTAGGAGATGGAGTTTCATACACCAATTTGGTGTGTGGCTTGGTCGTGACCTTAAAATTAGATAATAATAATAATAATTTTTTTGACTAGAATTAAGTTTAAATATGCTCATTCCATTAAAGTGAAAATAAGACTAGGAAACAATGTCAGGAAGGTGAATTAGGCGGCTCATTAGGCAGTGCATATGAGGCATCTAAGTCAATTGGGAAAGCGCCAGTTTAATATGGATCTGGTCTCTATCTCATCTTGGAGTGTTAATTTGCAGTAATTTATTAACACAGTGGACCTCTTGCAAAATTTACCAACTTAAAGCAGGGATTAGCTCCTTAGCAATTATTTCTCTGGTTTTGGTTAACGTATAAGTGATCTTCAAAACTCACTGCATTGTTACACTAACAATTACAATTAGGTAAAAAGATAAAATACACTGTAACAATTACAATTACTTAAAAAAATAAAATACACTCAAGTTTATATTTTTTTGAATGGGATAAGATGGTTTAATGTATAAAAATTTGGTTTAAGTTGGAGTTAGCTCTAATGTTAAATGGAAAGTTGGGATTAATTTTAATGTCGAAAGCAAAAGCAATGTAACTAATTGTAAAATGCTCATACTAAATTAATGCAAGGTTTAATTGAGTTCAAATGCCTTTTAAGATAGTTTTTATCATTATAATTCACTAACTCGGGTTGATGTGAAATTCTGAAATATTTTAAATATCACATGTTGATTTCAAATTCTGAAATATTTTAAATATCAAATCACACATAAACTAGGTCACCCATGGAGTAAACAAAATTGATGCATAATATTATAGTGAACCCATGAAAGTGGAATTTACATATTGTAAATTTTGAAATATTTTAAAAATAAAATAAATATAAACAAAATTCATTATTTAATTTAATATATATCTATTTAATTTTTAAGATATTCCAAAATCTATATTTCTGAATTTTCGCCTTATTCCACCGTCGAGTTCAATACAATATGCATCAACGATGTAAACACAAAATGCAGTCAAAATCAGATTTTGTCCACTTCTTGGATAAGCGAGTTCATGAAATTTGCCCTGGTGTCTTGGCATTTCAAACCTGTATGTCATGATCTCAAATTCTTCAAACCTTCATGTTTGGATCTTGAATTTCTTTAAAAGTAATGGACTACGTATGATCTCAAATGCTTCAGACCTTCATGTTTGGATCTTGAATTAATGATAAGATTGTTCAAACCTTCATGTTTGGATCTTGAATTGCTTTAAAAGTAATGGACTACGTATGATGTCAAATGCTTCAGAGCTTCATGTTTGGATCTTGAATTAATGATAAGATTGTTCAAACCTTCATGTTTGGATCTTGAATTGCTTTAAAAGTAATGGACTACGTATGATCTCACATGCTTCAGACCTTCATGTTTGGATCTTGAATTAATGATAAGATTGTTTGTGCGTTTGTTTAGGGGAAGGAATACATATTCAAGGAGATTCAGGATAGTTTAAAGGGACCTATCAGTTAAAAGGTTAGACTTACTCTGCTGGCAGGAGAGAAGCAAAGCTCTGAGAGTCCATTTCCAGTAGTTCTTGTTCCAGCATATTTACAGAGAATTAAACTGCATGGCTGATGCTCTTTCCAAAAGAGGCCTCTAAGTAGATGAAGGCACAATCTTGGAAAAATATCAGGATAATCAGTTTCAGTGGAGAAGGCACCTCTCGGTTCCTTAAAATCATCCGCTTCTAAATCTCCACCTCTATTAGTTTTCTGCTGATGTACATGGATTTAAGTGTCCTGCTTAGTTTTCTGCTGATGTACATGGATTTAAGTGTCCTGCTTTGATTTTTCCTCATGTCAATCATGTCGGTGTTGCAGATCTTTTCTTAGGTCAATGCTGTAGGTGCTGCATGTGGCGGGTATTAGAAACATGACTCAGGAACTTAAATCACCGCACAACAGATCACATTGCTCTGATACCAACTTAGAAACTGGAAGACTCATGGAAGAGCTTCATCATTGTATTAACAAACATACAAATTTATACACACTGATAGCCGTAAATTCTACAGTAATCTGCCGACTACCGCCGACTTCTCCAGAAGAGGAAACGCCCACTTCTATAGAAGACACTAGGTTCTGAGTTTAATGCTGGTGGTTGGATTTATCAATGTTTTCCAACCGCGGCGGGTCTGTGCACCTACAGAATTTTGATTCCAGGGCTCATCCGCTTTTAAATTTTGGTAGTTGTTTGTTGTTTTGCTTGACAGAGGTTCAGATGGCGGTTTATTTGAGAAAACTTATTTTCCAGTCTTTCTGGTGGGGTCAGGATTGGTTGAAATTTTCAGAATTTATACCTGTGACTTAATTGTATCTTTTAATAGAAAGAACAATTTATCCTTTCTTGAAAAGAATTTTAAACAAAGAAGTCGTCAGCTGGCTCGTGGAATGTTAGGAGAGGGAATTTTTAGTGGAGTAGTCTTTAACGCGATTTTTTGAAAGTTTTTTTGGCGATTTTTTTCGGTGAAAATCCGGCAGTAATTTATTGGAATCCAAGTTTGATAGCTAATTTCTGCACAATGAAACCGTCCCAGGGGTTTTTCAGGGTGCTGAATCCGAATATGCAGTTAAAAAACCATTTTAACTGCAACAAATCATGATTTCATCTCAATTTCTTCCGCCGGATTCCGTCACCGAAATCTCAAAAAGTCGCATTATAAACAACTCCATTTTTAGTTAGAATGTGAATTCTAAGAGTGTTAATAGTTTTTTAATGTCTAAATAAATTTAACACCACAAAAACCCTAAATCACCCAATTTTTTTCAACATTATGGCCGAAAACATGGCCTCCTTAGACTACATTCAGCTAGATTCAAATTTTGCTATCATGGTAGGGAATCATCGAGGGAAGATGATTCTCCAACCTCACGTACGCGTCGATGCCGGCCCTGTCCATCCAGCGCGCTACGCAGAATTTAATGCTGTAGCCGGTGGTATACAGGCCGTTGGACCTTCTGCAGCTGCGCTCGATGTTTATTTGGCCTCGATTGTGAAACAGGGCACGTTTGTCATTTCCTCTGATACTCCGTACACGTGAGTACTTCAATGGGGATTTTTTCCTGCCACTGCCAGCAAGGATGAAATATCAGTCTCAAACTAGAATCAAATCGATCACCAAATGAGCTACAAAATATACTCATGTTTGTCAGGCACATGACAAAAACACTTATCCTATTTTTTTTTAGCAAGGTAGACGCATGAATTTATTGCCCCCTTGCATTTTGGTTCCACCTCTTCCGAGTGTCCTTTCTAAATGGCTGTTTTTCAGCTTCGGCTGTCTCGTGCACTTAGAAATCGGCACCCACTGTCAAAACCTGCTAATGGTATCTACATAGCACCTAGGAACAGGAAGGGCTTCTGAATCTTGAATTTAACACAGGATCAGGATTGTATCTTGAATTTCAATGGCAGACCAAGAGGATGTGGTGGTAATCACAGGGTGCACAGTCGGAGGTATTGGGCATGCGTTGGCTCTTGCGTTTGCTCAACGGAAATGCCGAGTGGTGGCCACGTCTCGATCCCTGGCATCCATGGAAGGCCTCGACAAGAAGCATCCCAGTATTCACCTATTGGAGATCGACGTCTGCTCAGACCGGAGCGTGGCCGGCGCAGTGCGGGCTGTGGTGGACAAGCATGGGCGTATAGACATCCTTATTAATAACGCGGCCGTGCCCTGTGTCGGTCCCCTTGCCGAGCTGCCCTTGTCAATCCTCCATTCCACTTTTGACACTAACGTATATGGTATGTGGGCTGCCTTCCCTGAAACAAAAATCAGTTGGTCATAATTACTGAAAAGAAATTAGGGGAAATATATATTATGTGATCTATTCAATTTTACAGGTGTAATGCGTGTTATAAAAGCGGCGGTTCCTCATATGATATCCCGGGCGAAGGGCAAAATAGTGAATGTTGGAAGCGTCGCGGCGTTGACTCCTGTACCGTGGGGTGGTGCTTACAACGCTTCTAAAGCAGCTGTTCATGCTTTATCGGATTGTCTAAGGTTTGTTTAGATTTTCTTCCCAAGTAAACGTACCCATCTCCATCTCCACTCAGAGGAGAATTGCAATGGATTGTCGATGGCTTATAACAGTCCCACAAGATCTATTGTAAGAAGCTAAGAAGTCACTGGTGAGTACTATTAAGCGATATTTGCCTCTGATTTATATCACATGAAACAACAACCAACGAACTGAACAGGCAAAACGACCCCAAAGGGGTGAACAGTAAAACGTGTTTATAGGGATTTGATCCTTGGCTGGGTATAAAACACGGGCAAACCTAACCACAAGACAGAAACCCGGCCCATTATGAGCTTCTACAGATTGCCTGGAACTTGAGACTATGTGGAGGGACAGGGCCGGAACCATGAAACTTTCATGGTTCCACTTTTGCTTTCATGGTTTCAGGCAATTTTCATGGTTCGGGCATTGTCCTTGATAGTTCTGCGGAGTCCCTGCAAACTCTAATGATGTTCATGGTTTCAGCCTTGCCTTTCATGGTTCCAAAAAATCCATACAAGTTCATTATAACGTTCATTGTTATGGCCTTGCCCAAGATAGTTCCAGGCAATTCCTGCAAGCTCATAATGGCATTTCTGTCTAGTGCTTAAAGTTGGCAAACTTTAAGCACTAGACGCACTTCCATAATTGCCTGCTCAACTTGAAGCACCAGACGTACTTCCATAATTGCCAGCTCGAGAATCTTGATGTCACTAGTTTCTTGCTTGGAACTGTTACCCACCAAAAATAGGTAGCTCATAAGAGAAAACAATACCCCTCATTTGACAGCCAGCCAGCAGCCCTATGATGACCCACAGATAGCTTTACATTAGAGCTCCCTGCTTATGCTTTGGTCAGTGCCCTCTCCCATTTGTCATGCTTCTTGAAGCCAAGGTGGCTCATCTATGAGAAGGTACATTGACCATTTCTGTAATCATGTGCTTTCATTTAATGTTTTGGTGCATACTTATTACTAATATGGATCACAGGGCAAGTTGGATGATTAATTGCTCTTGGTTGTACCCTTGTTCCCATGCGTCACCTGGGAGGTTATCCATTGCCCCTAGTCCAGTGTGACCTCCCTGATGTCTTTCCTTCAAGAGGGGCACTAATAGGAGGCATCAATTGAAGTAGCGTGCCCAAGGTAATCCATAATTACCACATTTCATATTTCCCTTATTATCTACATCCAATTTTTGGGTTGATTGTCATTTGTCATGGGGACTAGTACCTTATATCTGCATCTCTGAGTTGGGGCCTGAAAATTTGTTGCATGAAGTTGATGTAGCTGAAAGAATGATAAAACATATGAAGTCACAACTAAAAAAACAAAAATACAAAAGATGGCCAGGACATAGTAAGCACTTGGACAAAAGCCAATCCTGATCTCTACCCCCTCATTAGCCATCACCCAGTTCCTCAACATATCATGCTACATCTAAAAGGAACCCTTGAATGTCCCAACGCTGATAAGCAAGAAAATGCTACATCTTTAAGGGGTGTTAGAAAAACATAAAGCAAGTTATACTCACGTTGCAAGGAGTACTCATCTGTAAGGAAATTTTAAATATCTAGGGTTAGGGTAAGGGTTTCTTTGAAATATTGGTAAAAAGTAATTTTACTTTGTGTTATTGCCCATCTAGTAGGGATTGAATTTAATAATTGATAAACAACAAAATCTAGCATTAATTGCATTATAAACTCTAATTCTAGAGCTGGCATCATCATTTATATTGTTGTTTTATGCATGTTTTAGTCATAAAATCTCAATTGCAAACTCTAACCTCGCATATCTAATTGATAGTCCTGCTTCTTTATTGATTTATCATTGTAAGGCTATTTTTTTAGCTGTTATATGACATTGCATGCCATATAATCGAAAATCCATCAAACCCTAACCTATAACAGGTCTGTAGGTACTAGTCCCAAGCCAGGGAGGATTTGAGTCCGCCTTCTCATGATATGAAGTTTATGCTTCAGTTGATGAGAACACCCCAAAGCCTAAGTTAGAATTTCTAATTGGTGACTCTATTGGAAGAACAAAGACCTAGTTTTTCATTGATCTTAAAAGATTCCATGCTTGTAGGGTGAAACAAGCATCTTTTAAGGCATTTAAGTTCACATTGGTGACTCCACGGTTGTGTAATATTCAAAATTTGAGAAAATGGCTGCTTGGGATTCGCATGAACTGTAGCTTACTCTAGATGTTAAGGATATCTCTGGATATCCTAATCGTTTTGGTACAAATTGTATGATAGATGCTCCAAAGTTTGATGGTGATCCTTCTTTAGCCATTGATCACGTGGTAAAATTCCTCAAATACACTTCAGAGATCAATATGATGCATGAGGTTGCTCTCATGAGGTTGTCCATTAATTCTCTTGAAAAAAATCAAAGTGAATGGGTTAAATATTTTTGTGAACCTAAAAGCATACCTTCTATTAAAGTGTTTATTGAAAAATTTCTTGAATATGGGGGGCCAAATTGCCAATGTTTCAAAGTTATGAAGATACCCTTCAAAACTTGGTTAAGGCCCTTCAAGAGGAAAGCCTCTTAGACCCATTTGAAGAAGCAGAAGAGGAAAATGACGAAGAAGACTATAGTGAGCAAGAAGAATAGATCTTTCTGGATCCTGAAGAGGAACACGTTGAAGACGATCGTAAGGAAAATCATGGACTTTATGAGGTTTTACCGATGAAGAAGATCACGATCCAAGTAAGTGATGAAGAGGTTCTTGTTGAAGATGATACCTTGTCACATAAAGATGAGGTAAGCTCTATCTTTTCCATGGTTATTGAGTGTATTGATACATCTTGAAACCCTTGAAAAGGATGATCCCACTAATCCTGTAGAGAATAACATTGATGATTTTCTTCACATGGAAGAGGGGAAGTGGGATGTGAATTGTTATCATTTTGACGGGGATCCAATTTATGATATCGATATTGATTCTATTGATGTTCTTGTCCAGCCTTGCACATCATATGATGATCAGGAAGATATGATTACTGATTTGTTTAAGCCATCTTTGCTTCCTTTTGATATCATTCCTTAGTCATATTCAAATTCTATGGATTATCAACGTGATGAGCCAACTTTGGCTACCCCTTTCGAATATGATTGTTGTGATGGGTAACCAGTTTGTCGAGATCTTGTCCTTAAGTAATCTTTTTCATCATGCCACTCTCAATATGTCCCTAGTCACATTAATGAGAGTTGTATGTCTGAAATAGCTATTGGGAAAAAATGTTTAAAATTGATCATTGATTACTCTATCTTCAGGTTGCAAGAGAGGATGCAATGGTGTTTGAAACTCTTTCCTTTTCCATTTTCATTCTCAATCTGTTCAAGCAAGGTTGAGCCATGGTTGACCTATTACAATTTTCCCACCACCCATCCTTGTTGCTTTCATTCGATCTTTGAGTATTATGAGATAATTGTTAATGATTGTGATATTTACTTGTTCTATCTCATGATTAAGCATAGAGGTAAAAGGCATGATATTGATATGATAACATGTTGGCTTCATTGGTTGTATGACTATACTTTGTTGATGTACTACATTTTAGCATAGGTTGGCATAAGATTGTGTGCATTGCGTTCTTGATTTCACATCCTTCTTTTGATAGTGTTCATGTTGTTTTGCTTGCATAATAATTAAACATTTTATTGTTAGCTAACATTTTATTTTAGTACTATTTTTATCCTATACCTCAAGGGTGATGATCAACACCCTGCTTAAGTGCTATTACAAGTTGTCGTGAGTATATAGGTAACAGGTCTACAAGCATCAGGGATTGTTGGGATTCTCATGCACTCCTTGTTTGATCTCATGGTTCATGCGCTTTACAGTGAACACATGTCCCTGAGTTGGAGCCAGATGTTAGCTATCAAAAGTGGGTAACCCTTAGGAGAAAAAATTTCTCCTCATTTGATAGCCAGCTAGCCAATAACCATATGATAGTAAGAAGATGGCATTATGTGACAGTTATCCACCCATTGCTCCGTTTAGATCTCTCTCCCATCTGACATTCTTCTTGAAGGAAGTTGGGTCATCTCTTTGTAGGTACTCTAACCATTCTTGCAATCATGTACTTTCATTTAATGTTATGGGAATATTGATATGAATCACGGGGCAAACTAGATGATTGATCGATCTCGATTGTATCCTTGTTCCCATACTTCACTTGGGAGGTTAGTCTTTGACTCTAGCCTTGTTGGACCTCCTTCGAGGCCTTAGGGTTTAGGAAGGGCACTACTGCAGAGGCACTGCATGATATAACACGTCTAAGGTTATTCCATACTTACCACTGTTGAAATGTGTAACTAGGTTTGGTCTTCATAATGTCTATTGTAATCATGATAATATGTATTTGATGAAAAGAGAAAAAGAAATTTATTATTTTCATTCTTGATGCATGGGTTTCATGCTCAAGGTAAATTTATTTGTAGGTTTGTCATAGAATTATGAAGTCAAAAGACTCATTGTCATACATGTAAGACCCCTTTGGGCATGTTGTATCTTATAAAGAAATTTTTTGTAGAGTCAAAAATGTTGTGAAGACCCTCCAAGACGTTGTCAAGCAAGTTGACCTACATGAAAGATCAAGTCGGCCTCATGGAAGCAATTCGTACCCCTAGAAAGCCTATATATAAGGAACTCGACTTCATTTGGACACAACAAGGAGCAAGTTTGATCTCCACAAGAAAGAAGCAGCAAGACTAGGAGAAAAGGATGAAAATCATGGATAAGAATAAAAGAAGCAAGATCGTAGTTTTGGATCTCTCTCTCTCTTGTGTCAGGGTTTTTGAAGTTGATGGGCAAGTTGAAGTCGCTGGAAGTTGTTGGGCAAGTCGAAGTTACTGGAAATTGTTGGGCAAGTCAAAGTTGTTGGGAAAGTCAAAGTTGTTAGGCAAGTCGAAGTTGTTGGGCAGGTCGAAGTTGTTGGAAAATTTGTTGGAGTCGAAGCTGTTGTTGGAAGGTCAAGGTTTGTTGCTATAAGCTGTGTAAGGAAAGCTCATCAAGAAGGAAGTTTGACTTGGTCTTGGAGGGGTCTTTGTCAAGGGTCTTAGGTCTTGGAATTCATCATTTGAAGATTCTATAAGAAGAGAAGAATTCTTGTGGGTTTTCTTCTCAAGAGGAGAGGTTTTGGCCCTGGCTAGCAGCCTATATTTTGTGTCCTCTTGTCTTTATGATCTTCATTTTTTGGTAGTTGTTTGATGATAGAAGACACATTCATAATCAAGTTAAGGAAGAAGCTAATCAAATTAAGTAAAAAGACATCACAAGCAGTTATCAAAGAAAGAGAAATCACCTAATCTAGCTGCCCCTAGATTTCAACATGGTATTGGAGCTAACGTGACAAGTCGAGAAGAAGCAACTTGAAGATCACATCAATGAAGAAGGATACATAAGGGCCGGGCACAAAGAATTCATTAAGGAGGACTAAGAAGCATCAAGGACGAGCACTCATCTCAAGGATCACATCATCACAACTCTTGGAAGGAGAAGAAGACCTCAAGGGCCCTACCTCCACTCAAAGCAAGAAGGACTACACATTTGAAGCATCTTGATGTCTCCATATTCTACATTTCTACATCCCAAGGGAGCAAAACATCATCAATCATTATAAAAAAAAGAAGGCATCAAGTTAAAGATCTCATCATCATATGAGCATCTTCACTTGACAAGTAAGTATCTTTATATTTATGTCTGAATCTACTATCAAAATGACTTCATTCTATATGGAAAGCAATAAATTGGTTGGGTCATCAAATTTCCTTTTGTGGAAGAAGAGAATAGATTTGATCCTCATAGAGAATGAAGTTATTGGATATGTTAAGGGTTCAATCTCCAAACCATCTCAAGAGCAAGTTCAAGCACTGACGAAGTATATGAAAGGGGAAATCAGGGCTCAAAGAATCCTCATAGAATGAATCAAGGATTCCCTCATCCCTTATGTAGCAAAGTTGGAGAAATAGAAGGATATCTTATGAGAAGTTGGTAGAATTATTTTTTGTAAGCATTCCAGGAGAATTTATATCATTGAGAATTGAATTATACAAAATGAAGGTATCAAAGGAAGAAGAGATAGCCTCATACCTTATGAGGGTGTCACAAATAAGAGATCAATTACAATAATTAAAAGAAATAATGTCTGATAAAGAAATGACCACCATTGTGCTCAATGCACTACTTATTGAATGGGGCAACTATGTATCAAGCATCTATGGAAAGAAGGAAGCCACTCCATTTAGTGAACTTTGGTCATTATGTAAGATTGAAGAAACTAGGTTGAAGGAAAAAGCGATGTTGGATCAAATGAACAAGTTCAAGCATATGTTGCCATGGCTAGGAGAAAAGGAAAGTTTGGTCCTCGGAAAAAGAAGAAGATCGATATGTCAAAGATACAATGTTATGAGTGTAATGAATATGGGCACTACAAAAGGAATTGTCCCAAACTCAAGAAGGACAACAAGAAGAGAAAGGAAAGAAATGAAGCCCATATCACCGAAGAAGTAGAAGAACCTGAAAAGAAGAAATCAAAGGAGGAAGAAGTGAAAGATCTCTACTATGACTGAGATAATCTCCTTAGTTCTTTTCAGTTATAGATGAGAATAGAAAGCATCACAAGTATGATATGATGCATTATAACAATATAGAGATGACATCATCACAGAAGCATGGAAGGATAGTTGAAGTAGAAAGTATACATGGTTATAGCAATCATCATGATAGAAATGGTATCTCCATTGAAAGCATATATATGGTTGGAGGAAAGTCATCTAGCAAGATAGAAGATAAAGAAAGGTCATCATACATCATCATTATTAGAAAGGAGCATTTGTAGAATGAGGATCATTAAGATCCTCCATTCGAATCTTTGCTAGAAAATTCACCTCAACTCAGAAGAAGCGTCTCGCAGATGGTCTACATTCCACCTTGTGTGGGATCGACAATTAGAAGGATGATGGTATGATGACCAAGACGTGCAGCATGTCAAATTGGTTGAAGTACTTTCATCTTCAAGCAAGGAAAGGAATTTGCCTCAAGGAAGTGTAGATGGCCACATGAAGGAAGAGGTATGTATATATTTGATAGATAAATAAATTCATGTCATCATATGGTTGTAGATAGAATGCGTAGAATGCTCTATCTCATGAGCATGATAAAAGAAGAAGAAACTCTTCCTTTAGAAAGATACATGAAGGCATGTGGACAATATGCCTTGAACTCTTCTACATATTGATGTTATATGACCTCATGGAGAATATGAGGTGGTTGGCATTCATAGTTCCTATGATGAAGTAACTATGTATAGATGATCCCGAGGAAGCAATATGTGAAGAGAAGGTGAAAGAAGAGTTCGTGAAAGATGTATTCATAGTCATGTAAGATAAGATAAGTGATCAACATTTAAGAACAAGAAGGATTAGCCATGACATCTCTAGGGAGAAGGTATGAAGACCTTGATAGGTATGTTGGAAAAGGTAAACCTTTGTAATATGTGTCTTGGAGATGGATTCATACATATGCAAGATGATGATGCTGCAAGAAGTTGATGTCATGACAAAAGGCCATCATAAAAAGGTAACTTTGATTTGATGTTCATTTTTTATTTTTGAAAACATCTGGTTGGGTTGAAACAGGGCTACTGAAAGAGAGTTGTAGATGTCACCTACAACTAGTACTCTTGAAATTGGATGGAAGATCCTGAAAGAAACATAACTTGGAAGAGGTAGTTGTATGAAGGAAAAGCTAGATGTGGACTAGAAGATCACTTTCCGATGAAGAAAAGGATGACATGACTATTGGTTCAACCCTATGGTTCATTGAAGGAAAGTGATGGAGAAGATGGTCGATGCCCTACAAAGAAGATCTAGAAGATGAAGGCTCCATGATGAAGAAGTTGAAGTTCATGACATCGAAAGAAGGAGCCCTACTAGCAACTGATAATACCATGATCTCCACCAAAGAGCAGATAATTGCTGTTGGAAACAAGTCCCTAGTTGAGAGGGAGCTTGGGCACATCCCTTGTTAAAAGGGAGCTTGGGAATATTCCTTTTATAGGAATGTGTATATCCTCCATACATATGCAAGATGATGATGCTGCAAGAAGTTGATGTCATGACAAAAGGCCATCATAAAAAGGTAACTTTGATTTGATGTTCATTTTTTATTTTTGAAAACATCTGGTTGGGTTGAAACAGGGCTATTGAAAGAGAGTTGTAGATGTCACCTACAACTTTTACTCTTGAAATTGGATGGAAGATCCTGAAAGAAACATAACTTGGAAGAGGTAGTTGTACGAAGGAAAAGCTAGATGTGGACTAGAAGGCCACTTTCCGATGAAGAAAAGGATGACATGACTATTGGTTCAACCGTATGGTTCATTGAAGGAAAGTGATGGAAAAAATGGTCGATGCCCTACAAAGAAGATCTTGAAGACGAAGGCTCCATGATGAAGAAGTTGAAGTTCATGACATCGAAAGAAGGAGCCCTACTAGCAACTGATAATACCATGATCTCCACCAAAGAGCAGATAACTGCTGTTGGAAACAAGTCCCTAGTTGAGAGGGAGCTTGGGCACGTCCCTTGTTAAAAGGGAGCTTGGGAATATTCCTTTTATAGGAATGTGTATATCCTCCCTAGTTAAGAGGGAGAGATAGACACATCATTCTTGTCCTCATGTTCTAAAGAAAGAATGGAGGATTCGGTAAACATATGGTTTTCGATAATCTTTGAGGATGTGGTAGGGCATCTAATAGGTAAGAGTAGTCAAAGAGGAAATTCCTTGAGGATGTGTTATTCCAAGGCAAGAATTGTCCTAGAAGGATATACCTTGTGAACATCCAGGTAGGGTATGTGCCTTAAGAGACAATTATGATGGTGTCTATCAATCATTCTCTTGCCAACATTGTGCTATGATCTTGTGGAGAGATAGAGCTGTTAGTCAAGGCCTTGCTATGTGACAATGCTGGTTGGTATGATGAGATGCACTGGCATAAGCTGAGAAAATAGCTTATGAGATGGCTTACCAATCCGACTCTTCTTATGAGAATTCTTCAGTATGAGAATGTCCAAGTACCATGTATGGATTATGAATACCTCCCTAGTTAAGAGGGAGTGTTGAAATGTGTAACTAGGTTTGGTCTTCATAATGTCTATTGTAATCATGATTTTATATATTTGATGAAAAGAGAAAAAGAAATTTATTATTTTCATTCTTGATGCATGGGTTTCATGCTCAAGGTAAATTTATTTGTAGGTCAAGCACCCATTGAGTGCTTCTAGGTTTGTCATAGAATTATGAAGTCAAAAGAGTCATTGTCATACATGTAAGACCCCTTTGGGCATGTTGTATCTTGTAAAGAAATTTTTTGTAGAGTCAAAAATGTCATAAAGACCCTCCAAGACCTTGTCAAGCAAGTCGACCTACATGAAAGATCAAGTCGGCCTCATGGAAGCAATTCATACCCCTGGAAAGCCTATATATAAGAAGGAACTCGACCTCATTTGGACACAATAAGAAGCAAGTTCGATCTCTAGAAGAAAGAAGCAGCAAGACCAGAAGAAAAAGATGAAAATCAAGGATAAGAAGAAAAGAAGCAAGATCAAAGTTTTGGACCTCTCTCTCTCTTGTGTTAGGGTTTCTGAAGTTGCTGGGCAAGTCGAAGTTACTAGAAGTTGCTAGGCAAGTCAAAGTTGCTGGGCAAGTCAAAGTTGCTAGAAGTTGCTAGGCAAGTCGAAGTTGCTGGGCAAGTCGAAGTTGTTGGAAGTTGATTGGTAGGTCGAAGTTGTTGAAGAATGTAACTAGGTTCAGTCTTCATAATTATACTTGATTCATAATAAAATATATTTATCAAAAGAAAGAAAAAGAAATTTTATTATTAAATAAATTGACTTATTAAAGCATGGGTTTCATGCTTGGGTCAATTGTTTTTAGGTCAAGGTCTCCATTGTAGACCTCTAGGGTTTATGTCAAGTGTCCTTGTCCATGTCATATTGTAAAAAACCCTTCTTGGGAATTATTTTGTCAAAGAAGAAAATTATTTTATTGTAAATTAGGTCAATTAGACCTCCTCCAAAATGTCGGCCTCAAGGAAGGACAATGTCAGCCTCAATCAGGGTAATTCGATCTCACAAGAAGCCTATATAGTGGAGCAACTTGACCTCATTTGACACACACTCTCAAGCAAGTTCAATTTGCAGTAAAATTGCAGTAGCTGGTTGTAGTAAAGGGTATGAATTCCAAGGAAGAAGAAGGAAAGGGCTAGCGAAGGAAAATAAGGTCATTATCTTGCTAAGGAAGTCAATTTCTCTCTCTATTATCTTACACATGCCAAGTGCTGGGGTTATGTTGGAAGATTGAAATTTTGCAATACGTTGGGAGGCAGAAATTTCTGCAGTAGTTGCAGTAACTAGGATCGAAGTTTCTGGGATGTTGTTGGGTTGAAGCTGCTGAACAAGAAAATAAGATTAAAGGTTGTTGCATCATATCAAAAGGCTGACTTGGTGGAGGAGGAAGGTCTGTTGGTCTAGGGTCTTGGTTGTTTCACTGTCATATGAATCTACTGAAGGAAGAGTTCTTGATTGGGTTTTCTCCTATCTAGGGGTTTTGCCTTGGCTGTCCGCCTACATCTGGTGTCCCTGATCTTCATGTTTCATTTTGATAATTGCCTGATGAAACAAAAATAAAAGGAAAACAAAAGAAAGTTAATAAGAACATAAGAATATCACAAAATAAAGTTGATAAGAACATAAGAATATCACAAGTAATTATCAACACAAATAAAATCTTTCTGCCTTTCTGATTTTCTAACAGAAGTTGCTGGAAAAGTTGTTGGGGTCGAAATTGCTAGAGAAGTTGTTGGGGTCGAAGTTGTTGCTGGAAGGTCAAAGTTTGTTGCTCTAAGCTGTGTAAGGAATATTCATCAAGAAGGAAGTTTGACTTGGTCTTGGAGGGGTCATTGTCAAGGGTTTTGGGTCTTGGAATTCGTCATTTGAAGATTCTATAAGAGAAGAATTCTTGTGGGTTTTCCTCTCAAGCGGAGAGGTTTTAGCCTTGGCTAGCAGCCTACATTTTGTGTCCTCTTGTCGTTTTGATCTCCATTGTTTGGTAGCTGTTTGATGATAGAAAACACAATAATAATCAAGTTAAAGAAGATGCTAATCAAATTAAGTAAAAATACATCACAAGCAGTTATCAAAGAAAGAGAAATCTCCTAATCTAGCTGCCTCTAGATTTCTCAACAACCACTTTCTATCTCTCTCAATTATCTAGATGTTCTTTGGGTTGGTAGTCATTGGTCATTGGGTTTGGCACACTATATCCACATCCTTGAGTCAAGGCTTAGAGACTTGGCTCCAGAGGTTGATGCAACTGAAAGAACATTAAAAACATATAAAACCACAATGAAAGAAAAGATAAAATGCAAAAGATGGTTGGGACAATGTTTAGTGCGTGGGCAAAATCCTAGCATGAGCTCTGCCCTCCTCATTAGCCATCACCTAGTTCCACTAGCATTCAATGCTTCACCTAAAGTAAAGGAACCTTGAATGTCACAAACTTGATGAGCGAGAAACTACTACATCTTAAAGGGGTATTGGAAAAGCATCAAGCAAGCTTGGGCTCCTAAGCTATGCACTGAAAGACAAATCATTAAAGGAAAAGGCGCACCAAAGGGGCAGGCCGAGGAAAGGGGTAACTCATGCCACCACGATTGCTCCCTCCTTACATCATTACACTCAGGATATTGGTATTAGCAAGTCTCATGGTCATGGCGCCTTCCTTGAAGTCTCTCCCACTCCATGACCACCTATGGATTGATGGGATAACGTGGGACATGTCATTCCCTTTAGGGGTTGGAAACACCTAATAGGCTTGTCTAACTAATCATCCCAAACATAAGTGAGGTAACTTGTTTACAATTTATGATCTAGTTCAATATTGCAAGAACCGTCCCCCTCCCCCGGTTCAGGAGGCAAATTCGTGTCTCAGACGGATCTGTCAATGATCCTCAGGTGGAACTACGGTTCACCCTTTTTTTGCAGTTCTTGGGCTTTTGGAACTGTGCCAATTTTGAATCGCAGTTTTGTAGGCTCGAACCGTGATTCCGACATGGTTTTGCATGCCTGAATTGCGGTTCCGCTACGGTTCCAAAAATTGCTCACATGGTTCCTCTGGGCTTTTTTTTCTTTTTCTTTTTGGGAAATTTTCGAACTATTATGTGAGGAACTATGCTTCGAAACACTCCCAATGTGGCCCCTTGATGCTCCCTAGACACTTCCTAGATGCTCCCTAATGGTAATGTTAAATTCATAAAGTAAAAGTGACACTCTCCTTTATTTTTCATTTTCATTCTTTTACTTAAATTTTTAACATTATCATGAAATGACTCTGGATTTTTGAGAGTGGTTCCAACCTTATCAGACTTTATATGGAAAAAATAGAATTTCTTATCCCATTCAAAATTCAGCAAGCTTAACAGTTTTCAGGATCAATGGGATTGTGGCATTTCATTAGATTATATCATGTATGAGGGTATATGATTGGCATTTAATCAAGAGAACCAGGCCCTACATGTACCCTAGTGTTTTTGGTGTTGATTCTTAAACTCCTTTGTCACAGCCTTAGCAAAAATGTACCCTTCACTCAAGTTAAAATCATCGATCAAGCATGTTAAGCTTTCTCTACCATATTATAAGGCTTGGATTAGGCCTTTGATCAAAATTAGGCAATGTTGACTAATATCTAGTGTTGCGAACATCACGCGTTTTTTTTCGCAGAAACGATTTAATCGTCAATTTTTTCGGTGATTTTTTTTATTTTAAAAAAATCACCAAAAAATCGCAATCCGACTCGAAAAAATAGTGGGGGCACAGAACAACGACTTCTAAAAGCTATTTTTGTTTTTTTTGCTCATTTTTTTCAGACAGAGGGCAAGAGTGAGAGCTAAGGAGGAGGAGAACTCATCTACAAGGGCAAGCGAGGAGAAAAGTGAAGGAATTTAACATCCCAAGAAAAAAAAATTCATGTTTGGACCAAGTTTCTTCAACAAAGCATGGTTTTGAAGTATGGGCATTAAATTTGGCCATTTTTATTTGTTTTTCTTTGGGTTTCTATCGCCCATTTATTTTCCATGATTTTTGTTTGGATTTGATTGTGTGTGTGTGTGTGTGTTTTTTTTTTTTTCATTTTTGTTGCATTTAGTGGAGAGGGTTTATTTTGGTAAAAAATACAAAAACTTGATTGTTAGATTTCTTTGTTTAATTTCTTTGTGTGCCCTAGTTTTTTTCTATCATTTTTGCTTGGGTTTGAATGTGTATTTTTTGCCATTATTGTTCCATTGAGTTGAGGGTTTTTTTTGGTCAAAAATTCAAAATGTTGTATGTAAATTTTAATTTTATTTTTTTAACTTGCAATTCTTCTTGTGTCCTAGGTTCAATGTTCAAAGTTCAAACTTCATCTTACAGTAAATCTCAAGAGTTCAACAAAGTTACAAACATGCTAAGGAAATTGGACCCACTGTGGGAATTTGGTGAACCTAATGAAGGGTTTGACAAATCAAATTTGACTTGCAAGTTATGTGGGCATCACATGACTTGGGGTATACAGATTAAAGTATCACCTTGCACAAGTTCCTGGACATGAGGTAAGACCTTGCACAAATACAAATCCAAAAATCATCCGAAGAGCCCTCAAATCATTGGAAGAAATAGAGACAACCAAACTGTCCAAGTCAACTTTGAAGAGTCAAATAATAGGGAGTAGAGTGTCAGGATTGGGAGGTGACCATGAGAGTGGTACTGGTTCTACTTCACCATCAACATCTACACCCAACCCTATAGCTACCTCATCATTTTTTGTTCCTAGAACCATACCTAGTGCACAACCATCTATCTCTTCAGTTATTAAAAAAAGGGAGAAGGAAGAAGCTGACAAGTTGTTGGGAAAATTTCTTCTTTGGAGTGATATTCCTTTCAGCGTTGCCAGGAACAATCCATTTTTCCATTCCGCAGTTGATGTTATTGCTATTGTTGGCCGAGGGCACAAAGTCCCTTCATATGATGACTTTAGAGCACGCATTCTTCAAAATAAAAAGGTTGACTGCACTAAGAGATTGGAAGAGTTTAGGGCATCATGGGCATACACAGGATGGACTGTGATGTCAGATGGTTGGAGCGATCAAAAGGGTAGAAGCCTTATTAACTTCTTGGTTAATTGTCCCAAGGGGACAATGTTTATGAAATCTGTTGATACATCTGCAAATATCAAAGATGCACAGTTATTATGTGATTTGTTGGACGTGTTCATTCAGGAGATGGGTCCACAACATGTTCAAGTCATAATGGACAATGCTGCTGGCAAGATGCTTATGGAGGGGCATCCTACCTTATTTTGGACATCTTGTGGTGCACACTGCGTTGATTTGATGTTGGAGGACATAGGAAAAAATATTTTTGTTAAGGATATTGTTGAATCATCAAAAAACATTACAAAATTTATATATAATCATGCATTTGTGCTTCATTTGATGAAAACATTCACCAACAACAAGGAGTTGGTGCACCCTGCCATTACACGGTTTGCTCCCAGTTTCATATTCATATTTCTTCAATCCCTCTTGAATTCTATGTGGGACGTGAAGAGAATGTTTCTTTCAAAAGAGTGACGTGCTTTGACATTTAGCGGCAAACCAGAGGGAGATGCCATATGCAGGTTAGTTTAATACCAGGAAAGCTTCTGGGCGGGAGTGCAGGAGGTGTGTAGTATTATAGAACCTTTGGTAAAGGTTCTTCGATTAGTTGATGGAGACAAGCCTGCAATGGGATACTTGTATGACGCCATGGATAGGGCCAAAGAATCCATTCAGAGCTATTATGATGATAATGGGGATGAGGGGTTTGAGAAACAACAACCCCTATGGGAAGTGATTGATGAGCGATGAAACAATACACTCCATCGTCCCATTCATGTTGCAGGGATCTACCTGAACCCCACATTTTCTTACTCATGTGGTTTCTTATTTGATACTAAGGTCATGGATGGATTCTTCACTTGTGTTCAGAGGATGGTGCCATCTCCAGTAGAACGTGCGTAAATATCCAAAGAAATGGAGATATAGAGAATGACTGGTAGCACATTTAGCTTTGACACGTCTGTTGTGGATAGGAAGACTGAAATGCCAAGTGAGCTTTAGTTTGTTTCAATTTTCATTGTATCTTCAAGTTCATACTTTGATTCAACTTTTAAATTTCAGTTTTTTCTTGTGTTTACCTTATTTGTTGTAGATGCATGGTGGAGAAGCTATGGTGGCAAAGTACCCAATCTCCGAAGGCTTTCCATTTGAGTGCTCATCCAAACATATAGCTCCTTGAGATGCGAGCACAACTGGAGTGTATTTGAAAAAATACACACCAAGAAGCGCAACAGGGTAAAATATTCCAAATTTCCAATTAATTTTTTGAATTCATCAAATAATTATTTTTTATAATTATTATTTTATTATTTATAATTTATTAATTTATGACCCTTGTACAGGTTAGAGTCCTAGCGACTTAATGACATGGTCTATGTCTATTACAATCTTCGATTGTGGGTGAGACAACTTGAGAGGACACCTGATGTGGAGGCCATCTCATTGGATGGGATTGACACCACTGTTGCATGGAGGGTTGAGGCCGAGAGGCCTATCATGGAGTCGGCCCCTGATTGGTTAGAGCAGGAAGTAGTGGAGGGGGTAGAGGAGGAGGAGGAGGAGGAGGTGACAACACCTACCCTTGTCACCAGTAGAGGACGTGGTCTACCTCCTATAGCTCCTAGTTCTTCACCTTATAGAGCACAGCAAAGTCCACTGCTAGCTCCACCGCCATCTACATCTAGAGGGAAAGCTATTGCATTTTCTCGCAAGAGGGGCAAAGGAAATCAGTAGTATTAGTTATTTGGTTCATTTCATTGTATATGACATTATGACTCATGATATGAGATACATTATTATATTTTTTGTTGATATTTTGAGGCTGAGTTGTGACTCAAGACTTAATATTCTGGACATGATTCACTGTTATGTGTGATGTAGCACTAGAAATGATATTACACATCTTATATATTAGTTCTTTTTTCATATTTATGTGTCAATGCGTTTATTTTATGTTGTGGATGCTTTAGATATTAAAAAAAAGAATATTTTCGTATTTGCCGATTTTTACCGATTTTTTTATTTTTATTTTTGACCTTGCCGATTTAATTCTGATCGCGATGTTCGCAACACTGCTAATATCCCTAGAGAACCGAAGTAGAGGCAAAGGCTAGACAAGAGGAGAGGAATATAGATTCTAGATGGTTGATGCTCGAATAATTAATCATTGATGTACAATGGATGCTATATCTATCTTGATTTATGTACAAATATGCATGTTTTCATATCTTCTACATCTAATTTGGTATTTTGGATCCTTTTTGAGTATAAATGCACAAAAATACTATATATATATATATATATATATATATATCTATATATATATATATGTGCTTCACTTCCAAAAAATGTCCCTGCTTCATGCAACATTGCTGTGGCATCAAAGGCAGTAGGAGGCACAAGTACTGAAGATAGATGCAAGGTCAGATTTAGGGTATTAGAGCAGTAGGGTTTGGTTGATGTGATAGCCATTGTTGTGCATTTCAATTGTATTGGGAGGACTGTGGATCTAAACTACTTATTGTACTGTTGAATTGGTTTCATAGGAATGAACTGTTGAATACATGATCATTCTATCTCATGGCATTTCAATATTGTCTCTGAGTGTCAAGTTGAAGTATATTGTGATGCTAGTTAGAATACAAAACTTGTCAAGTGCTCTTTTCTAGCCATAAGGAAAATTTTACCCTAAGGGATACTACACTTTCTGCAGCTGTATGGCCTCCTGCACACACTGTATCTCTGCTGCTTGCATATGTGTGGCAGATCTGCCCTTAACCAGTACACATGCGGCTTGTACACAACTCGTATGGCCTCCTTCCTGTAGCCTTGTGGTACAAATGACTGCTTGAACCTCTTGTTGTCTTTACCTGCATTGCACCTGCCTCTGCTCATGCTTTACGGTCTTTGTAGCTCACAAGTGCAAGCTGTACGACTTGTATTCTGTTGCTGAAACACTCAAATCTGTCCCCCGATTTGAATGGCTGCTGGAAATTTCTCTTTGCTGCCCCTTTTTCTCTTCTTATGGAATCTGCACACTTGGATGAATGTCCTTCTCCACCCAATCACTGAGATCTCATTGTATCACAGTGTCTTGTGCTCACTTGATGTGTCTTCTGCCTTCACCTAGCTTTGCTTTTAAAAGTCTTAGTTATTGATCGTATCCACAACCTTAGTCTTCAAAGTGATTGATGGTTGAGATTAGATCTCAATTTCTCTTGAGATCAATGGTTAAGATTCATCTAATTCACTAATGCAAACAACCTTTGCATTTCATTAGATTAACTCACTTTTCTTATAAAAAACAATTACTTTAATAAATCATTTAATTAAAGTAATTTGCTAAGGTTAGAGGTCTTTGGATTACTTCCACATTTCTAGACACATAGACCTATGTAAAAGTACCTGTCCGATGCTACTATCATTAACACCACCCCACTGAAGTAGATTCTAAAGCATGATCCTTTTCCCACTGTTTGTTTGAATTTTTGATTTGTTTACGAGGGGGATTTGGTGGTCTGGTCAAATCAGTTGAGATCCAGTCTTCTAGTGTCCAGTTCTAGTTTCTTCAATTTTCATGTTATTCCCTATTTATTCTGTCTGTAGACAGTTTGCGTTGATGCTTTCGATTTTCACTTTGCTCATTTATCTGGTACTTTGTCTCTATCCTCGAAGAGCTTCATATTTCTTGCAATCCAGATTCTCGAGGCCATATATCTTGGAAGAAGAGTCCAGACACCATACCTTGGTTAGCAGGTATTTTCCTTCTAAAATTCCTCAATATTGCTGGATCCAGCTGCTCAGCATGTCATCCCATGATGTTGGAACTTGGGACTATATGATTGTCATCATTTATAAATCCAAGAACAGTTTGCCCAGTGCTTTTGATGAAATGAAAGCTTCAGAGATTCTTCATCTTGTTAGCAATGAACACATCAAGAGGTCCCTCGAAAACCTCTTTCTTGAGGTTACCGCTGTAAAGGCTTCCCATGTGCTGGTAACCAGTAAAACATGTTGAACAGCTAGTTTTAATTGTGAGTTGAAAAGGAAGTTTCTGAGTGAATCTGCCATTGCAGGATTCAAGTATTTTTCTTTGTCCATAAAATAAAAACTAAAGTCAATCTAACACCATCATTTCATCCTTGCCGTAGGATATTGTGTTTTGTCTTTGATCCCTGGCAAATGCAATATGATAGAAGGCTTCTCACGTATACTAATTCTTTCAAAGTTTCATTATGTCCTTGAATTACCTTCTCAGTCGAGCTTCATGTTTATTTGGTGAAAAGATATGCCCTGTTATTGTAACCTGTGCCAAGTATTTCTGTGAGGGACTGCCTTGTTTTGGTTTATTGTAGAATATGGTTCTTAAGTATGTTTCTTATTTGTCAGTATTTTCTTTGGTTTCCTGCAGACTTGAGTTGAAGCCTTTTGGGATAGATGTTATCACAGTAGCCCCAGGGGCAATCAAATCCAATATTGGGACCAATTGCTCAATTATGTACAAGAATAATCCAGAGTGGAGGTTCTACAAACCTTTTGAAAAGGCAATATATGAAAGTGCCAAATTTTCCCAACAGCCTGGCAACACTTCCACAGAGGTTTTTGCAAACAAAACTGTGGATGCCATTTTGAGAAGGAAACCACCTGGTTGGTTTTCTTATGGTAAGTACTCCACTGTTTCAGCCATCTTGTATTATTTACCAATGTGGCTTAAAGATATGATATTGAGGAAAGAATTTATAGTGTCAAGTATAGAAATTGCCAAGGAGAAGTAGCATCAACAACCTTCTCTTCTTATTAGTGGCTGGTTTCACAGTACTTTCACTTGATAAATGAAACAAAAGTACACTGGCACTTTAGTTTGATTTTTTAATATTCATGAACTTTCATTGACAGCTTCAAGCTGATTTTTCAGTCTATATTTTCCTGCTTCAACATTTCTTGTCACAGAGAGAAGTGCTACGCAGCTTAGATGGGGCCAGAGCTTTATGTTTGTGTGTGTGTAATGATAAAAAAGTTGACATAAAATAAAAACTTGTTCTCTATCTCTTTCTATATAGATATGCAAACTTATTAGCATAGATCCATCTTTAACCCTGGATTTTTTGAGCCTAGGACTTTGTGCCGGGAGTGTTTTTCAACCCTTCTCTCTCTTTTTCACTCTACATACATTTATACTTATTAACCCTGGATCTACTAAGCCTAGAGCTTTGTGCTTAGAGTTTTTTGACCTTTTTTGGTGCTTAATAGATCCAGTTAATTTATGCTAGTAATGTTCTTTCTGCAATGGGGATTTAGGTTGACATATTAGACTTATTTTCAGGGATCAAAACCCGTGATATCTTGGCCAACAATCCCTTTGCTATGCTACAGGCTTTATTTTAGAATTGTCACCTAGAAAACAACCATGCCTATAGTTTATACAGAGAAATGCCTCTCCAACTGGATCCCTTGGTGAACATCTAGCATGATGGGACCATAGTTGCCATAAACTGACCAAAATATAATAAAAAGGGCATTTAATTAGACTCGTTTCTCCTATAGTCTCGTTTTTTATAGTCTGTTGTTTTGCTTTGTTCCTCTATTCGAATTAGTACAAAAAGATATTAAACTCATTTCTATTATGCCTAAACCTTCTTGTCAGACTTAGGCCCCATTTGATCCAGCGTATATGCTTGTATCATGACTCCCATGAGGATGTACTATAACTTAAGAGTATAGTGGCCAATGCACATACAGAAGCAGCATTATGTTCTAACATACAATTCTTAGAATCTTGTATCACTTGTAGGGGGATTCACAAACTAATTCAACCTCTATTGACAAATATGTGCAATATTGCACTACATGAAATATTTGGTCAAATACCAAGCATGAAGTGATATATAATGCTGTAAAGACAGCAGAGGAGGATACTCTACTAGCAGGAGAGTACGTTTAGTGGTCAACCTAGTTTAGCTAATGCAGACTTACTAGAATTTTTTTGAAAGTTGCAAATGTGTTTCATATTGAACACAGTAATGCAAGGTAGCATGACAAATTAGAATGACTTATTTACATTGCAATCCGATAAATCAGAATAATCTTAATTCCACTGCAATCCCTTTTGTTTTAAAAAGGGGATGCGAATCTCTAAATGGTCCTGCATGATCAAAACAAAATTTCATGGATGAAAGTCCTAATTAGACTATAGCTTTGAGAGTGCATGTTTAGTTGAGGGGTATTGGGTTTTTTCCTCTACATGTCCTGCATGATCAAAACAAAATTCATGGATGAGAGTCCTAATTAGACAATACCTTTGAGAGTGCATGTTTAGTTGGGGGGTATTGGGTTTTTTCCTTTGAGAATTGTTGCTCCGGAGTTGCTAACCTATGGTCTGGTTTGGATGCGGTTGGAGGATTATGTCCTTATTCATGTTTTGGCAGGTGTCCCTTGATTTTTGAACCTCAAGCCGACTATTAACAATTAGAATAAAATGGCTTCAAGTTCCAACTTATAATGTTCTACGTGAGAACTAGATGAACTCAAACCATGGTTGTAATCTTGCAAAAGGGGTATCTGGGTAAAGAATCTGATTTAGGATGGATATCAAACCAAAGATGACTAGCCAATACATATTAGGGAACCCCTTGGATGAAAATTTATCTTTGCATACAACGACCAACAGTTTTTTTTTGTTACATTGAAGGTTTTAAACCAGCATAGATTTATCTTAAATACGGATCTAACATGAGCCGAGAGGGATCCAATTTCTGCACGTGCAAATTTTTCTATGAGCAGACATTATTTAAATGTTTTTTTTTTTAGATTTTTAATTTTAATTTTTTTATTTTTGTCGACATGAGCAAAATTTCAATTTTGATGACGGATAGACAGGATTACACATCATACTGGGCTGTAGAATAAGCCTCTCGACTCAATAAATTATGAATTGTGCTTGGTTATTTATTGCGGTACATTTGATACATTGATTTTAGCAATAATACAATTCAAGTGTGCGCATTAGCTTCATCTCATCGCGAATATGGAATTTAATAAATTGCTAAGAGAATTACATTTTTCAAGGTGTCAATCTCAGTTTTCAGCATTCCAATTTTTAGTTTGGATTGATTTCTTAGAACGCATAAAATTGGAATGAGGACCTTTAGAAATGCGATCCATGGTGTTTTATTGATTTCATCTTTAGGATGATTTAAGATGAGTGATTATATTGACATGAATTATCTTTTTCATATTAATGATGAGTGAGCGAGTATAATGACATGAATCATTTTTTATTTTGATTTTGATGCTATATTTATTTCATCTTCAGGAGTAGCGAGTGACTAGAATGACGTATAATTTTTCATTTTGATTTTAGTAGTGAGTAGTAAAATGACATGGGTAATTTATTATTTTAATTTAATTTTGAACATCATGGAATGGCTTATTCTTTTAATGCAGTTTTATGATGTAAACATTTTTTTTTCATCTAAAAGTTAGAAAGTTGTGTTGTTTCCAATATATAATATCTTTATTTATTATCCAATTTTTGTTTTTATTACGATGATTGGTGGGGTGTAGCCTTATGGATGTACTTTGGATTTTAAAATATTATATAAATCCCATTTTCTTCTTCTATTGTGTAAACATTTTTATAATCTTGTACACCTTAGGATGTCCAACCACCTTAGGATGTCCAACCAGTTGGGATGCCATGTTGCAGTGCAATGGTGGTTAGATTGATTGCTATATAATTTATATAATCTCTGCATATTTTGTTGAATTGGTTGATCCACAAGAATTAATTTGACTGGATGGGTTTGGCATAATGATTTTCATTGGTGTAGGGTATATAGATTTGGCTAAATAAGTGATTATTGACCAACTTGGAATAAAAATACATTTACATTCTTTATATAGAAGCAATTAATTTTTAGAATTACTCCTAGTGCATTGAAAGAACAATACACATCTAGAATATTTTACCCTCAACCTATCTTTTGCTAAAGAGTGTGCATAAATGAGGTGTTGGCAGATCTTTGCAAATTCATCTGTTTCTACTTTAGTGGCGGTGATAGTATTTTTAGTAATATTCCTAAAATTTGGCGATTTTTATTACGGTGTGATAGTTAAATTGAGGTACCAAACTACCACCAAAAGAAGATTAATTCAAGTTTGAGTGCTCAAACGGTAAGTGGAGTTGCCACCTAATATTTCGGAGAATTGGGAAAACTAGGTGTGAGAAGAATGTAGGCTACCGATATTATTAGGAGATTATTAATTATTTTAGTGTACTATGGCTATTAGGGAATAGGGTTCATTGTGACAAGTAGGTTATAGGTGGCTTAAAAGAAAAAGAAAATAACTAACAAATAAAAAATGGATGACAAATAAGAACTCACGGGGAAGAAGTGGATGATGAGGTTGTCAACTTGTGCATGCAAGTGTTTGTGGATAATGAGGTTGTCAGCTGAATTAGTGCATGCAGGGGCTTTGGGGTTCCACATATGATTAATTAGAGGGAGGAATGTATTCAACTAGTGGAGACATAATTGTAAGGTACAACTTTAGTTTCATCCTTTCAAATGGACATAATTTTTTTTTTTTTGCATCTTACATTTATGCCCAGGAAAATATTCTCATCACAATTATAGTATAAACCTTTAAGTTGGTGCTCTTCCATTTCAACAAGGGTTAACTTTTGGATATTGAGATTGGAAGAGGAAGGCGAGGAATTGGTGGGATGGGGATGGGGATGGGAATCAAAGGTTGGATTTTTGATTTGGGCATTCACCACCTTTTTGGATTCCTTATCTCTTTTAGATACTTCTAGGCAAGCAATAAGGTGAGCCATTAAAACTTGGGCACATATATCTTCGTTCAAATCACTAATAAAGTATTCCTTCAAGAAGGCACCTAACATTACTTTAGTGCAAAAAGCACGTTGCTAAAAAATATAGATGAAATATTCAATTATACTAGATTGTTTAAGCTTAGTTGATCCAAATAATGAGTGTTTGGTTCAAAACATTCAGAGGTCTATGACAAATTATGCCAAAGAAATATAACCTCTATGTGTGTTCTTATCCCATTGTCACCATTTCTAGTGTTCGAGATCTAATATAAGAGACCCACATGAAGTTTGGTTAAGTCATTGATGATGCCATGTAGGGAAAAGTAGTGTTCCACCTAACTTGGTTGGTAGGGAAAAATAATGTTCCATCTAACTAACCTAGTTGGTAGGGTTAGAGCCATCAAATTTGTTTAGATCCCACCTTAGGGAGTTGATGCCACATTTAATTCATAGGATCATGAAAAAATTGTTGAGAGTTAGGCCTTATGGGATTGGATGATTCAACTCCCTTTGGCTTGGACAACTAGTCTTTGAATTAGTTGTACATTGCCATGAGTGGGGATAGCTATTTTGTAATTGAGTCCATTTTGTTGAACTTGGTATTGATGAAAGTGAATTTTAACTCTATAGAGGAGTGGGTATGGCATATTTGGTGTTGCAACTTCTCACATAGAGTTTCCAAGGTGGAGACATGGTTGGGGAGATTGTGATTTTCGACCATGATAGAGATAGGAGTCCACAAGAAAATGGTTTCTAGAAAGTGATGCCAAGGTGATTAGTGCTTCTTTTTGGGTATATTGAGATAGTTGTTGGGTAATGGGGTGAATGGGTTCACCAACAAAGGATTACTATAGAGTGCTACCATGATGATTAATGCCACACAAGGAATCTATTGAGATAGGCCCCAAATAATGTTGCCGTGAAGACCTAGATATATTTGTTTTTAAACTCTTATGGAGTTATACACCTACTTGAATAATACTATATGCTAACATAATTCTCAAATTCTCAATACTATAGTTTATATGGGAATTTTGTTGACTAGTAGTAGGAAATAACATTTGTGTCTAAATCACAAATTTTCATGATAACCCATTTTGTATGAATTTCTAGGACTAGCAATAAGGATTATGGTTTTTAGAGTCATGAAGACAAGGGAGCGTCAAGTTCAATAACTCTTTGGTATACATGTAGAGTCTATTGTAACTTATTTTAACCTTATTTCGTTTTCTGCTTTTCCCTTTATGTTGAAAAAGTAGAAACAAAAATAGAAAAGAGAATTAAAAAGAAATGAGATAAAGAAATAAATAAAAAATCACAAGAAAAGTAAGAAAAAAGAATAAAAAATAGAATAAATGAAAAATCCTAGAGCTAGCCTGCAAGTCAAATTGCTGCATTATTTTGTTTTTTATTGTTATTTTAATCCTTAAGTTTTTTTCGGAAGGGTTATTTTATTTGTAAATATAATTTATTTGACGTTTTGTTGCATAGCGATAATGATCGATTGGAAATCAAAGGATGAGATCGTCCCCACCCGGATCAATGGCAAAGGACAAGTTGAGGACCCCCCACACTTTCGAAGGTTAACCGGGGGGAGGGGTCCGAAAAGTTGATTTGACAATACCACTTGCTCATATGTGGTAGCCTCACATTAAGTTTGGGACCCCCACTCTAAAACCATTAATTGCCTACCCACCCCCCGCAAACCACTTTTCCTTCCCGCTTTTGCTCTCACTCCCGCTCATACTCTGCCACTTGTCTTTTTGTTATTCACTCCCGCCAAACGATTAAATAACTGTTAGGTAATTAAATTCCTCTCACCGAACAACTATATGACCGTTAATATATTAAATCCTTCCCGCCAACATTTAGTTTTATTAATTAGACACGCCAAAATAGTTATGATCTTTTAATTTGTTTAAACCTCTTAAAAAAAACCTCCTTACCTTGCATACTCCTTTTCACCATTTCTTCTTTCAATAACACAAGTGCGGCCCCGAATTTCACAAGTACGCAACTATCTTCCTATACCAGTGATCATCAATAGCTTGGTAATTTGCCACCTTAACTGATAATTTGTTGTTTACAATGTCTTCTCACACAGGCAAGTCTAAACTAGTTTTAGAAAGCCCTACATTACCCTCTTTCATTAACCTAGACGAGCTCCCTTTGGTCGATACCCAATATAAAATCTCACAGACCTAGTGTGAGTTCGATTTGTATGAACTCCACAACTGGGCAAACTAGAAATTCCAAGATGTTAGTGATGAATTGAATATCTAGGAGTCTTTCTTGCCCTAATTTGTCTTTCCCCAAACTCATATCTTCCCAGAATTTGTCACCTGGTGCCATCTCAAGTATCTTCTCAGTCAGAGGGTTGTAATTGCCCAAAACAATGAAGTTTTATTCGCCATTACACTTGAATCCACATGCCAAGCACTCCAAATCAATTCCTCAGTTCATCTGCAACGCTTTTCCATTGATTCCCTCACGGAGATCTATTAGAAACCTACATTTCCCTAGCGAGCTCATATTTTTGAGTCATTCCTACTTGAAAATTTCGATCCGCCTAGAACTAATCCACCCTATTCCACTGCAATTTTTCTAGAAATGTCAAGGTAGGTTATTTCCATGGTTACCTGTTTGTTAGGTTATCCTACCGATCAATGGGTAGATGAAGTGATATTGGGATTTTTGTCAGTTTTCTCTGTGGGTAATAAGCGCTCATTATTTTTTAATTACGGTTAGTTTTTGTTAGATATTAGTCATGATCAATTTTTAAATTTTTCTGTTGAAGGTTCATTCAAACATCAATTGGTTCTTGTATATTTGCTTTTATTTCATCAAGCAAAAAGGTTTAAATTCCCATTGCGGAAGTTAGATGCACAAGGAAAGCCTCAATCTGTTATTCACTAGACGTCCTTGGTAAGGAAGAATACAAAAGGGCACTCCTTCAGTGACTTTGTAAACCAATTTTTTCACATCGTTATGTCTTCTCAACAGTGATGTAATACCAAATATTTCACCTGAAATCAAAAGAATTTTGCACCTTATTGAGCAAGTTAAAGTTGGAGACTGATACCTTTACCAGAATTATACAGAGATCAAAGTATATGGTTGTGAACTCCCTCCCTATATGTTACTAGTGTTGTGCCAATAAGGATATTTTCCTTAGAATACATCAGGAAAATGATGAATATGGATGATTTGAATTTTGTATCCAGGAAGCAGAAAACACAATTCAAGTTGAAGGCACAAATTGACCCTTTCATTGTTAATACCATAGTAGCAGCGAAGGAGGCAAATAATTTGTTAAAGCATATGAAATTCAAGTTGAGTTTTACTTGGTCCTATGATCCCTTGGGAATTATTTCAAGGTTGAGAGTTGAACAGAAAACAACACCTTATGCACATACAACTAGACCAAAGATAGAACAATATGCAAATCAAGAAGAATGACAGGAAAATACATTACAGGAAGCCGATGAACAAATTGTTAGTCAAATAGCTTCACAAACTCCAGTTCCTCAAGAAAAAGAAACTAAAATATCAAGAGAAAGTCTATCTCCTACAGACTCAGAAACTCAAGCTACAGGTTTCACAGTTTTCAAAAGGAGAAAGAAAACAAACACTCATGAAGAGTCCTCAGAAGGAAAGAATTCACAGGAGCAAGCTACAATAGTGCTGTCAGGTTTTCCTACTACTTCCTTTCCATAAATTGAAGAGATCACAACAAATTCCTTTGTCATTTATCTCTCAAGATACAACGTAGCAAAATATTTTTGCTAGATATAGAGAAATAAAAAGGAAGAATGAAGCATTAAAGGCCTCTACTTATTCTAAATTTTGGAAATAGTCTTCGACTACCCAGCATAGACTTTTGTCTGCACTTGATACTGAAAAGGGACAATTTCAATTAGCCTTCTTAGAACCCAAGGTTCCAATCCCTAAAAGTGTAGAAGATTATAAAACATCCATATTTTCTTTTGATACTAAGCAAATTCATGCAATTGATCAAATTGACCTTCATAAGCAAGCAGGTGAAATGATATATTCTACATTGACAAGTTCAACCATGACAACCTCTAAGCTACAAGCTTCCTTGAATAATATTCACACACAGTTAAAAATAGAGAGAATGTCATCCTTAGCTAAAGATACCAAAATCAAAGAACTTGAAGATTTGGTGATCAAACTAGGATATGATCCTAGTGATATCAAAGCAACATAAGAGATGATAAAGAATAAAAATGTTGACATTCAAGCATTGAGGAAGCAACTTAAACTTCCTACTACATAACATCCATAAGCTAAGGAAGTAGGTCAATTAGAAAAGGAAAAAGAAAATATGTTCAAGTTGATAGTTGAACAAAATGTTCAAATTTAGAAGATGGAAGCTAACATGGAAACACTCTTCAAAGAAAAAGAGCAACAACTCAGTTTTACAATTGTCATTCCCATATGGCACCTTCTACAACAGGTACTTCAACAACAGAGACATCTACAACAGTAATCACAGTAGAAACACAATCTACCAATTCAACAGAACAATTGTCAAAGGCCATGGGAGACTTATCTTTGAAGGATCAAGAAATTGAAAAACTCAAGATGCAACTCCAAAAGATTCAAGAATAGAAAATCAAGTTTGATAATGCATATTTGGCTGAGATTCAAAAGAATTATAAGTTAAATAAGCAATTAGAAGTTTATGAGAATGAATCTTTAATTGCACAAACTATTGCTCGAGCCAAAGAAAATATTTGGATTGATATTAATGTGATGGCCTTCTATTGAAATTATTTTTGAACAAAAAGATTTATTGCAGAGATCAAAAGTTGCAGTAGCAGAAATAAAAGAAGACCTGGACCACAAACCAAGATATTCCACAAGGATAATTAAAGTCTTAAACTCCAAAACAAAGGATGAACTTGAAGAATTCAGGATTGAAGACAAAACTGAAGCTGTCTTGGAGGTACGAAATTTTTTGGCCAAAAGGAATTTGATGTTACAACTTGAGATTAAGTGCCATAATTTAGAGGTTGAGATAAAAAAATTTCATAGAAAATTCAATGTTCTACAAAAAAAGGACTGCCAGGTTTACAAGATATTGGTGGAAAATTGATTCCACTTGAAGATTATCAACACAGGTTACATGAGATAGTAGCGGACAAGAGTAAATTTGTCAAAATAAGAGGAATTATAACTGGCAAAGCTTTATTGAAGGTTTAAGTTATGATTTGCTAATTCAACATGAAATTAAGCATCTGTTTCTAACTAGGCCTACTTTTGAAAAACATATAGAAGTTTTTGAGTCATATAACACAGGTTACATGAGATGGCAGTGGACAAGACTAAATTTGTCAAAATCAAAGGAATTATAACTGGCAAAGCTTTATTGAAGGTTTACGTTATGATTTGCTAATTCAACATGAAATTAAGCCTTTGTTTCTAACTAGGCCTACTTTTGAAAAATATACAGAAGTTGATGAGTGTTGGACACCTAATCCTAAATGGGTTAGTGGAAGCCGAATAGACCAAAGCAATCCAAGAGACCTTGGGATCTGAAACCCAAGAGTCACATAATGTACTATAAATGTAAATCTCTTGTTAATAAAATTGTACTGCATGATTTATCTTTTATATTTTCTCTCGCTCCCATGTGTGTTTGACATGGTATCAGAGCAGGCGTATTCCTGCCCTGCATAATTATTTTGAGCCACTTGTTTTATGGCCTTTATGCGCAGAACATTTCTGCCATCAATTCTGCATCTCATGAATATTTTATTAGCTAAATTTTAGTTGTGACCTCTCATTTCTCCAGCGCCATTTTATGCACTGCTCCTGCGTTGCTCTGACCGTTTTTTATAATCACCTGCATGTAACGCTGCGCTACCCCTGAGGTTGTTTCATATAATCAGCGGTTCATTAATATTCCTGTATTGTCCTCTGCGCTGTTCATCTCTGCATAACCTTTGTCTGACACTGCCTGTGCCTGTCTGCCATATTCCTTACCTGCCCTCTTTGACTGCCTGATGAACGCTTGCTCTTCTGCCATATTCCATTAAACCGTCGCCTGACATTCACCTTACATTCTGTTCAGCTGGATGCGTTGAGAGTGCCGTTGCGGTTCGAGCTGCAGAAACCGGGTCTCGTAGCGGTCAGTGTCCCTATGAGCGCTGAACCAGGTCATTCTGGAAGGTAAGAATTTCTGGAGCAGCTTTCTCATTTCTCCAGGCCCGATTTAGAAGCTCGACATTCGTAGCAGCCCCGGATACATCTGCGGTGTCTTCTTGCGTCCAAAATGCTTGAGAGGAGTTATTAGCTGGCCCGCGGGAAGAGGTTGTGCCTTCCCCGTTCTCCATTATTGTGTGGGCGTCTGTATCAGGAAATTCGAGCTACGCTGGTGCGGTAAACTCTCATTCCTCTACTCAATCAATCAGGTGTTTACAGTTGTGGTTTGAAAAAGGTACGAATGGCAAGGGTTTATGGTTTGTAACGCGAACGATGGACAGTTAATAGAATTGTCGAATGTATACATAAGGCCATCGTGGGCATACAGGGAAGGGATCCGCAATCCCACTCCCGATCAAATTAATGAGGTTGCTGGTCGACTGCGTGCCATTCAAAGCAAGAGCGTGTACTTCTGGTTTCAAAATCGCAAAACTGCCGAACGGAGACAGAAAGAAGAGAGAGTGTCACCCATCAATCAGTTTCTTCAAACACATTCGTTCGCCAGCACATCGCACAAGAATGCTTCTAAAGATGATAGTGAGGGATTAAACGCTGGCAACTCGGGTGAACGTTGAACATTGGAGTTATTTCCTGTGCATCCGACGAATGTCCAGGAGTATGGCTCGCAAGAACCTGCAACCAGCCTGTGGTTCACTATAACTTTGTATATAAGGCAAAGAATATTAAACCTTGAAAGAGATTTGTCTGTCAAAGCTTCCGACGGTCTTTCAGGCGAATTGAAGACTTAATTCACAGTCTTGTGATTTCCCTCGTTCGATCCTCACCGGTCACGGGTGCTTTGTCAGCAGTTTGCAATTATGTATACAATGATGATGAAGATTGAAGGTGTTTGACTCGGATGCCTTGAATGGAAATAGCAAGCCAACGAGAAGTAACATTTGGAAGACGACACCCAAATATTTAAGCTGCCGGTATAAAAAATGACTGTAAAAGTCTGAGCTGGAGTTCCAATTCCAATCTCTCCGAAGTACTGAGCGTCCGAGTAATTCTTCAAAGGAACATAATCGCCCTCGTCAGACTCGAAACCCCGACCTTCGCGCAGACCAAAACTTCCGAACGAGTGTGTCCACATGACAACCATTACGCATCGAAGTTTTAGATCTTGAACTCTTCCAAAGCTAGTTGTTGGCGCGAGGCTTTGAAGAACGGGATTCGATCAGGGGCCGAGGGGAGAAGGAGTTCGTAATGCTTCTCCAGATCTCTGTCTGCATGCAATGCTTGGTATTTGGCTTCGGCATGAACCTGCTGAACAAAAGCATCTTATAGTACTCTTCACGAGCTTAAGGTTTTTGCTCCTGCTACTTATGTGCATGGGCTATCCATTGACACTAGTTTTGGTGCATTCGGGCGAAGTTTCTGTTACATTTAAGCTTTAAAAAAAAAAAGGGAAAGAGGAAAACACGATTGTAGTACGCGCCATCCCCGAGGTTCGAATTGCAGTTTGATGCGATGAAATTCAGTTGGAGTCCACTATTTTTTGCAAGAACCATTGGCACAACATCTAGAGCATCTGCAAATGCCCGAACTGCATACTGCTCCACTCCAGGAATCTTGTCAGCGACAGCTTGAACAACAAGTGAACATGAAATTTTTGCAGATCCACCACCATTGAACGATCACGAATCAAGTTCCCGAAAGCATTTATTAGAAGGTTTTCGAGTTCAATTGTCTCAATTAAATCTGTATTCCATATCAGACTTCTGTCACTTACTTTGACATCACCAAAGCTCTTCCAAGTTTCATCGATTAGGGTACATCCGTCCTCCAAAGTTTCTTGAGTACAGAAGACAGCCGCATTATTCTGCATCACTCTCTGCATGTTAGGACATATATTTGATGTAGGCAAGCTACCATTTACATAACTTAATTTATCCATTCAAGCAATTTTCCTTTCTCCAGCATTGCCAGGCAACGGTTTCTGTTTTTCACCAGCTCTGTATAGGTCAGCAACCCTGTTGGCGCAAGCTCGACTAAACACTATAATATTAAGAAGGGAGTTCACACCAGGACTATTAGTACCAAGAACGGATGCATATGATGCCTCTCCAAAAGCTAATAATATCTGTATAACGACATCAAGGTTATCACCTATGATATTCACAAATCATTAGGACAGGGAATCGAACATCCCCCTTTGTTGTTAAAGATAGGTGAATGCAACAAATTTTGGACACCAGTGGTCGATGTTTCTAATTCTTCTAGTTAATTGAAGAAGGGAATAAACTTCAACAACACAATTTAAAAGGCTTCACTAGTTTGGAAAATGGATAAAATTGGTGAAGTATTAAAGTTGCTAAATACTTTAATACACTCCACAGTTCATGATAGAGTTCAAATTAGCAAAGATACTATATTTGATATTAGAACTTATCTGCAAACTGCACAGGAGAATATTGATTTTTTGCAGCTTGAATCTCAGCTACAGCAAGAAGAATTAAAACAAAGGAGTCATTCTGAACATGTTTCTGTTCAGAACATTGAGACTGCAACCCATCAGCAGCAAGTCAATAATGTTATCGTTCATTCAAATAAAGCAGCTGTTGTACATGCAGATGCAGAAACTCAGTCTGCACTTCCCAAGCCCATCATCAGACCTTGGGAACAGCTTGTCCACAACAAGCACAGAACTGGTCTTGGATATGACAAGGACTTGTCCTTTCATATTCCAGACTATGCCAAGCCCATTCAGTTTCAGAGTGCTGGATTCATTCATGATAGTTCACCTGCTCCTCATGACAGTTCACCTTCAGCTGTTCCAGATTCTGCCCCTCTTCCACAGCAACAACAACAACAACAGATCGTGAAATGCCAACACTGTGACCGAGTTGGCCATCTGAAAGATCACTGTTTTGATCTTCATCCATGTAAGCACTGTCATAAAACTAGCCATTCTTCACACAGATGCTTCAAAAACAAACGTCCTGCAAGAACAAAGATTCATCTTGGATGGATCGCTTCTTGGCAATGGGCATCAACAGCCAAGAAGATATTCAAAACACATGTCAGAACTTGTTCCAGAGTATTGAAAAGTCTTGCAGCTGAGTTTTCTCCATCATCTCACCTTGTATCTGACAGGGGGGGAAATGATGGTCATCCACAAGCTTCAAAGTCACATCAAGCGAGCCTGAGCCACAACCTGCCACACCAGTTTCAGAGTTGTAGCCAGAGACAAAGATGCCCGTGAACATGCCTTCAGTTGGCAATCTGGGACACTTCCTCTAGCAGAAGACTTCAGCTTCTTGCCAGCTTTGGAAGAATTCCAGTAACAAAATTGAGAACACTTCCTCTAGCAGAAGACTCCATCTTCTTGCCAGTTTTGGAAGAGTTCCAGGAATTGCATTAAGCATTCCAGAGTTGTTGGTTATCCTTAAACCATCACAAGTTGAGACTTCCCTTTTCAGGTTGAAGTTTTACCTTTTATGCGGGGTGAGACCTCCCTTTTATGGTTGAAGGTTTCCCTCTTTAAAAGAATAGGATCACTTCCTCTAGCAGAAAACTTCAGTTTCTTGCTAGTTTTGGAAGAGTTCCGGGAACTGCACTAACCGTTCCAGTGTTGGTGGTCATCCTTAAACCACTGCCCTTTATACCAACATTTCATAGAGCACATTCAGCCTAGTGCTGCCATGCATTTTTTGCACATTTTGTATTACAGCTCTCTTCTTGGACTCATACATAACCCTTCGGATTAAAGGGGGGAATGTTGGACACCTAATCCTAAATGGGTTAGTGTGGAAGCCGAATAGACCAAAGCAGTCCAAGAGACCTTGGGCTCTGAAACCCAAGAGTCACATAATGTACTATAAATGTAAATCTCTTGTTAATAAAATTGTACTGCATGATTTATCTTTTATATTTTCTCTCGCTCCCATGTGTGTTTGACAACGAGTCATACAAAAAATTGTTAAATTTTTCTATCCCCGATGAAAAGAGATGGGATAAATTATGTGAGCTCATCGAATAGAACAAAATGCTAAATTTAAGGAGCAAACCACATATAAGCAGGATCAGACAACATATTAATAGGGGAAATGAACAAAAAAACAAATTTCTAGCTACAGTCATCAAACAACAATCCTCGAAATTTGTGCATCGTGTTCAAATCAGTTTAGGTTTACTATTTTTCAGTACTGATTTTGTAATAACCCAATTATTTTGATTGATATTATATTTTGTAATAAATTTTAATTCAAGTCTAGATATTTTTGAGTTGAACTCTATAAGTATTTTGTAATTCAAAGAAGAAAGGGTTGAACCCTTGTGATGAACCAGTGGGCATGCTTGTAACTTTCTAAGCTATTTCTAAAGTTAATATAAGGATTTTGGATTCATTTTGAACAATTTGTGTATCTCTGTGAGTTCTTCTAGTTATTCAATTATGTTTTCATTTTTATTTTCTCTACACATGTTCAAGTTAACATATAAGTCTGGGTAAGACTAGATTGAATGTCAATCTCTCTAAAAGCCCCTGCAAAGTTATCATTATTAAAACAAAAATTATTAACTGAAACTGTCTGTCTTAGTTAATTCCTCTAAATTTTTAAATTGTTGCCTTCTGTCATCTCTTGCACATGTACTGTTTGGCTATAGAAAACTTCTATACACATCTGCTGTATATAACAAATTAGATATTCAATATGAATGTTTAAGGAATTATATATCTTCTTAAATTCTACTTTCTAAATCATTTTAAAGCTTAATTCTGTTAAGAATGAAGAACCAACGCTTCTGTTTTCTCAGAAATACTTAGGATTTGCTTCTGTTTAAAAGTTTTAAGCATTGGTCATCCACTCAAAATAAAAAACCTTACTTTAGATGCTTTGGCACAGTTCCTCAGCCTAGTCTACAAAGGACAACATCAGATTGATGCTGTTGCTAGGGAACGAAGATTGAAGCTTGTTTCCCTGGGACAACAATTATACTTGCCTCTTAACGATGAATAAGAGGTCAGTGGGCTAAAATCCTTCACTTGGCGACTCTACATATTAAATCTGGCTTCATGCAAGCATACTAGATCACAGTAAGATCCAAAGTTTTTCTCTCTTTTATCAGATCCAGACAGATTAGTTAGAATTGCATCAGTTAGACGTAGGTTAGAAGATTTCTTGCTACTTCTGCCTCTGTTCTATTAGAATTATCTTCACAATCTGACCCTTTATAGTAAACTCCAATACTTGCTGAATTATCAGATCTTCCTCCAAAAGTTTTAGAACTCCTTTATAGAGGAGTAGATCTTCAAACTGCACTTTTAGTCCATCAATTTGAGGTTTTTGAACTTCCTTATTCCCATTTGGAACCTTCTGATAGTGAAGAAGATCCTAAACTTTCTCTTTCTGAGTTTAAACCACTTGATTTTAAATCTTCTTTTGTACATATTTATCCATCCACTTCTACTAAATTTGAAGAGGAACTTAGTATTTATACTAATCCTCTAGCTTTTGAGGATCCTAAAAAGGTTTTACTTTAAGTTCAAAAGTTAGTTATTAATCCTCAATTCTTCTAGAAACCCAAACCTTCATTACCTCCTTCTTCTAGTAAAGTTGTTTCTCCTAAAAATACAACTCCATCACAACATCAAATGGCTGGTATTCAACCAATTGTGGCAGCACATTATGCAACCTTAGTCCTTCCACCAACAACCCAACTTCATGCTTTTCCTGATGGGTATTTAAAATATTTACCTAGATTTAATGGAGAGACAGGGCCATCTGCTGAAGATCACTTAACTGCATTCCTAGATTTTGTTGATAACATGAGTATTGAGCATGAAGATGTCTACACAAAAATTTTTGTTTAATCACTTGAAGGAAATATTAGAATATGGTTTAGACAACTTCAAGCTAATTCCATTAATTCATGGGTTGAACTACTCAACATTTTCAAAAATCAATGGGGAATAAAAAATGATTTTGCTTACTGCTTAACAGAATTTGAAGACTTGAAAAGGAACCTGTAGTTGATTTCATTAAAAGATTCAATAAACTTTATAATAAGATGCCTCCAGATTGTAAGCCTCTAGTTACTACGGCTAAAGGTTAGGTTTTCCAAAGCATTTGAAGATGAATTTATTGTAATGCTTAGGGAGAGAAAATCTGAAAGTTTAGCATACATGCAAACTAATGCAATCGAAGTTGAAGCTAATAGATCAACATCTGCTAAACTGAAAGCTAAGGCAGAAAATGTTGAAAAGAGGATGAAATTTAGAGAAGAAGGTACCTCATCATTAAAAACTAAATGTACATACAATTGATGAAATAACCTCTCTACTTAGAAATGTCTCTAACAAAATCTCAAGAATAGAAACTAAACCTAGAGTAACCCAACAAGTTGCAAATAAACCACAAGTTCACTACAATAGACCTTTTCAACCTCAAATTTTGCAAAGACCAAACACTGATTAAAAAAATTCAACCTCCCCTAATTATTTATGATCAAGATCCCGAAGACACTGTTCCTATCAATACAAATGACATTAATTATTGTGAAGATCCATCATCACAAAATGCTATTGTTCCAATTTATCAAGATTAGTCTCTGATTCAAAATCAAGAAAATTCTCAAATTTCCAAGTATCAAGTTTTTTTCTTTTGAATTCCTCATCGCTGAAATAAATAGAAGGTATGATCTTAGACCAAGACCAAGACCTGGTAGACCAGTCAAAAAAGTTACATTTGATGAACCTCAAGTAAAATCAGCTGAAACACAAACATCATTAATTCAACCACAAAATTAGTTACAAGAACAAAATATTGCTGAAAAATATGTTCCAATTGTTTTTAATGTTGAAAAAGAGTTAGAGAGAGTTAAAATTCCAATTCCATTATTTGAACTCTCCAAAAATCTAGGTTATAAACATCAAGTCTCTAAATGGATTCAATCTTCAAGTGTTGATGCAGAGGGGGATGTCATTAGTTTACAGGATGAAAAAACTCAAATTGTTTTTGGTCCTAGTTCAAATATGATTGATGAAAGTGTACCTCCTTTTTATGTCACCTTGAAAATTCATGATTACCTTTTATATAATTGCATGTTAGATTCTGGTGCTTCCCATAATCTAATGCCTAAAGTAATCATGGATCAACTTCAATTACAAATCACTAGACCATATCATGATATGTATACTTTTGATTCCAAGAAAGTACCTTGCCTTGGATTAATTAAGGATTTAGTTGTAACACTTGCTCAGATCCCTATCAAGAGTGTAGTCTTGGACATTGTTGTTACAGATATTCCCCCAAAATTTGGAATGTTATTGTCAAGATATTGTTGTGTCAAGCTAGGGGGAAGTCTGCAAATGGACATGTCTTATGCTACAATTCCAGTTTATGGAGGTGAACATTTAAGCCTATACATAGAAGTAAGATTCATCAATACAGTCTGTAAATCAAATCAAGCAATTAATCATCCCATTTATGCCATTGATCATGATTTTTGATGATTTACTTTAGCTGCTAATGATCTTCCAAATCCTCAAATCAACATTCAAGAAATTATCAATACCCCTCAACTTCTAAACACTAACATTTGGAAAATGGATGGAGCATTTTCCACAGATGGGGTTGGGGCTAGAATTGTACTCATCTCTCCTAATAAGAAAAATATAACCCAATCTTTTAAATTAGATTTTGAAGTCACAAACAATGTAGTAGAATATGAAGCCCTAATTTTAGGATTGGAGTTAGCTAAGAGTTTGAAAGTTGAAAAGTTGGTAGTATATGGTGATTCAGAGTTGATTGTAAAACCAATCAGAAACCTTTGTCAAACTAAGTATCCTATGCTTAGAGCTTATAGAAATGAAGTTTAGGATTTTGTAGATAATTATTTTCAAGCCTTCAATATCACATCAATCACAAGAGAATAAAATATTCATGCTGATGCTTTGGAAATTTCTGCTAATTCTTTTAAAATAGCCAATCCTTTGCAATTGCATTATCAAGTTGAAGTAAAAGGCATATCTTCCATTCTTGACAATCTTAAACGCTAATAGGTTTTTGAAGATGATGAAAAATTAAAAAACCTTTTACAAGCAATAGATGAATTTTCCGCTTTACATGTTGAAGAACACAATAATGAAATCAAATTAAATGAGGATGATCAAAATTCACATTTAGAACATAAAATTGTTGATCATGATATCATTTAGTTATCAAATAATTACATTCCAAAATGATTAGTTCCCCTTGAAAAACTTTTTGATCATAACGATGTCTCAAAAACTTCATTGCTAAATTCACAACAAGAATATGTTCAAGAATGTAATATTGATACTTCTGAAGAAATGAGAAATGTTAAAATTTTAGCATCATTACCTCAAGAAATCAAAGATAAATATATTAATATTTTCAAACATTATAGAGATGTATTTGCATGGTCATATGAAGAATTGAAAGCCTATGACACAACCATTATTAAACATAAAATTCCTCTCAAACCAGAAGTTAAACCATTTCAGTAGAAATTAAGAAGAATAAACCTAGTCTTGCTTCCAATCATTCAGAAAGAAATTAAAAAGCTATTGGATGCAAAAATAATTGTTCCCTTAAAATATTCTGAATGGATAGCCAACCTAGTACATGTTAGGAAGAAAAATGGAGAAATAAGACTACGTGTTGACTTTAGGAATTTGAATAAATTGTCTTTAAAGGATAATTATCCATTACCAAAAATGGATCAATTACTTCAGAGAGTATCAGGTTCAAATAGGATTTCAATGTTAGTTGGCTTTTTTGGATATAACTAGATCTTGGTTAGTCTAGAAGATAGAGAAAAAAACAACATTTACAACGAGTCCATGGGGTACATTTATGTACACCAAAATTTCATTTGGTTTAATCAATGCTGGAGTAACATTTTAAAGAGTAATGGATCTCACATTTTTTGGTAAGATAAATAAATTTATTGTCATTTATCTTGATGATTTAACTGTATTTTCTGATTCTGATGATAAACACTTGAAACACTTGAAACACTTGAGGAAAGTTTTTGAAAGATGCAGGAAATGTGAGATTTCTCTTAATCCCAAAAAGTCAGTTTTTGCAATGAAAAAAGGAAAGCTATTGGGACATAATTTCAAAGGAAGGAGTTGTAATTGATCGAAAAAGAGTCTCATCAATTTAGGTAATTAGTTTACCTAGAAACAAGAAGGAAATTAAATCTTTTTTAGGAAAAATAATTTTCTTAAGAAGATTTATACCTAATTATGTTGAGATTGTGAAAGATATTACTGATATGTTTAAAAAGGATCATGAAGTCAAATGGGCAGTACAGGCTATATATTCTTTTTCACAAATCAAGAAAGCCATTTCAGAAGCCCTAATACTAGCAACTCCAGATTACTAAATTTTTTTTAGTATCTTCTCCTTTGCCTCTGACACTACCATAATAACTGTTTTATTACAAAGGAATGATGATGGATATGAGCAACCAATTTCCTTTTTCAGTAAGGTTATGAGAGATGCTGAACTGAGATATGACATCATAGAGAAACAAGTCTATGCCCTTGTACAAGCTTTAAAAGAATTTAGGATTTATGTCTTACATTCTCATGTTATTTCTTATGTCCCCAACAATGTAGTAAAAACAATTCTAACACAACCCAATATAGATGGAAAGAGGGGAAGATGGATTGCTAAGATACTTGAATTTGATCTAGATATCAGACCTACCAAATTGGTGAAAGGATAGGGTTTAGCTAAACTTTTGGCTGAATCAAATTGTAAGATTCTTGGTATCAACACCATTTTGCAGATTTCAGGTGAGAAGAATCCATAAGAACCTTATCAAGTTTTAGGTGAGAAGAATCCACAAGAACCTTCTCAGATTTCAAGCGAGAAGAATCCACAAGAACCTTCTCAAATTTCAGGTGAGAAGAATCCACAAGAACCTTCTTCTAGTTCAGATCCTATTCCTCTTCTTTTACATATTGATGACAATTTTTTACTTACAGATTGGTATAAAGACAACGATTTTTCTTCGGAATTTAGAGTATCCTCTTGAATTCATCTAGAATCAATCCATATCTCTTATAATCAAGGCTATGAAATATTGTATCATAAATGCCAATTTGTATTGGAAGGATCCTTTGAATATCCTTTTATTATGTTTGACTGAAAGTGAAACTGAGGGAGTCATTGAACAATTTCATGAAGGAATTTGTGGAGGACATTATGCTTGGAAAGCACCTACATACAAAATTTTAAGAGCATGTTTCTATTGACCCAAATTGTTTGCACAGGTTGGAGCAAAGGTAAGAAGTTGTATCCCATGTTAGATATTTGCTGGAAAACAGAGGCTAGCAACACTTCCCCTTGTCCTAGTTTTAATTGAAGCTCATTTTTTACAATGGAGATTAGATTTCATAGGTGAAATAATTCCAGCTTCCAGCAACCAACATAGATGGATATTAACTGCCACTGATTACTTCACCAAGTGGGTAGAAGCAATCCCTGTTAAGAATGCAACTGATACAATAGTCATGAGATTCATTGAAGAAAATATACTGTCTAGATTTGGGTTTCAAAAGAAAATAGTTATAGACAATGCACAAGCTCTCAACAATATTAAAATGATAAAATTTTGTCAGAAATATCTGATTTCATTACATCATTCTACACCATATTACCCACAAGGTAATGGGTTAGCAGAATCATCAAATAAAAGTCTGGTTAAGGTTATTAAGAAAGTTTTGACATATCACAAAAGAAGTTGAGATAGTCATCTCAAATATGCAGTTTGAGAAAACAGAGTATCACCCAAAAGATCTATTGGCAAGTCCCCTTTCCAACTTGTATATGGAACTGAAGCAATTTTCCCTACACAACTAGCATTTCTAGTCATGATTTTTTTTACAGGAATCATATGAAGAAACTGACGATTTTTCAAGGAGAATCAATCAAATTATTAAGCTAAACCAAGACAGAGATGAAGTTCAGCACAAACTTCATCAATATTAAAATAAAATGAAAAGTTTGCTTGAGAGGAAGGCTAGAGAAAGAGAATTTAGATAAGCTGATCTAGTTCTAAGATGGGATACCAGAAGAGAGGAAAGAGACAAGCATGGAAAGTTTGAAATTTGTTGTTGGACCGTTCAACATTGCATAAGTAAAGGGAAGCAATACTTTCATTCTGCGCAACGTGGAAGGACAACATTCTTTATTGCTAATCAATGGGCAATACCTCAAACACTATATTCAATATTAAATGCTTGCAACCATGTTCATTGTAAATTTCTAGTTTTCTTTAAATTTCAGCATTAAAGTGTGTTTCACAGCAAAGACTCCATAACCCGAGGAGCAGGCACATGGATATGCAAGTTATTTACATCCTACAGGGGGAAACAAGCCCCAGATGGACCCGATTTTCTAACTTTCAATATAGCCAATGGTATGTGGAAATGAAATTCTGTATATGAGTGTTGTTTAATGTGTACCATTATAAGGGATAACAATAGTTTCAAAACTAGGTGAAACCTCTTGTATCCCCTGTTTGTATGCTTCCCCTACCATAGTTTTACTAGTTGAATGAAATATCACTATAATATTTATAGATGTTGCAATACTTCTCTCGCTTTTATTATTTTTTCTCTCTAAAATATGTGTTTAGGAAAGTTCACTTTGATACCACTTGTGGTGTTCTTTATTCGAGAATTGAAAGATATTGAGAAGAAACCATAGATTTTACCTATATTTACTACAAAAAAATAGATTGCAACCACTAGCCAAACAAAGAACAAAAATAACACGAAAATGTTATATCTTTATCACTGGAAGCAATGTTTACTTGCCTCTTTAAGAGGGAAGCCTCTAATTGAGTAGATCTATTATAAATCACTGCATAATGCATCTCATTAAATTCCTTCTACTTCTTTATATAGTACTATTTACTTTCTAGGAACATTCTAGAGAATTATTTTTCTAATAGGTGGAACCTTCTAGTTCTAGTAAGCCTTCTTACATTTATTGCTTTCACACTACTACATGGCGTTTTTCACCAGAGATGACCTCTATACATATAAATAGATAGAAACCTATCTATTTACTTAGGGGGTTTGGTAGATTAAGACCATAATAGATACCAATATGATCTATAAATTTCCATGGATAATCCACTAGAATAATTCATTACAATAAATCTTGCAATATCTTGTTTTTTTTTTTAGGTAATATATGCTATTACTAGCTTAATGCTCAAATTTATGAAAATAACTAAAACATGAAAACAAAAGAAGAAGAAAATGAACACACCATCCACACAAATGAGCACAATATGTATCTTGGGAAACTCAATATGGGAGAAAACCTAGCAAGAAGGGGATGACTATGCTTTGTTCTTTTTTTTTCATTATGAAATGCAAAGAAAAGGAAAAGGGTACTCACTATGGAGTTTCATTTGGAACTATGGCTTGAGGGGTGGCTATAGATTTTTCTAACTCCTTTATTATTCTCTAATATCCCACTATGGAATAAGTATATTGCTAAAAGAACGAAACCCCTTCTCTTTCAATTGGCCTAGTATTTGACATAACTTGATAGCAATGTAGGATTGTGATAAGGGTCCTTGCATGCCTAAACCTTTAGCTAATATTAAGGTTTTTGGATCCTCTAGATTTTTCTTGAGATTCCACATGTGACTAGCCCCACATGTGTGTGTAATGAGGGTTGATGTAGCATCTGCTTGGTACCATGTTGGTTAATAGGGTAGGTCAATTTGTGTAAGGAATACATTTTGTATATGAACTTTGATTGAAGTACCAATGGAAATTTTCCAATATGCATAACGACATCGATAGGTTGGGCATTATGCTTGCAATAGTTTGACCCAAAAAAGTGTTGTTTGATGCCTTAAATTGATATTAGAAGATTTTAGATCCCAAATCTCCAAAGTGGAACATGCCACTAAAATGGGTCACACAACCCAATTCCTCCAATTATTATACCCAAAATTTACCAAAATAAATAATAGACTATATAGTGATCCATTAGGGATTAATGGGTTAGCATGCATACATCTTTAATGAGGATAAATCACACGTTTCCTATGATGTTGTGAACCTTTTATTTTAACTTCAAGTTTTAATTGCTTGAGTCTTAGATCATTTATTTTTTTTTAACAACATCGTCTACTTGTATATTATAAAACTTGTGATTCAAATCTCTATTACAAGACGGGGGGAGTTCCGAGAGATGATATTCAAAATTGGGTTCGCAGACCCGTAGTTCTCTAGACTCCTCTTAACTACACTTAAAACTGAACATAAACGGCTATAATTCCTTACAAAAGATCCTCCTATCCAGCTATATCTGCAGTGCATGAGGATTAGGGAGAGTGTTGGGTAACCGAGTCATCTGGGAGGGGTTCCCTCCTGCTCACTCTTGTTGAAGCTTCTCCTTGCTGACTTTCTGTTAAGGTGCGGAGATGATCTATTACTGCTTTCATGTGAATGCAGCGGTCCTTGAGGTCTTCAATGTCTTTTTTCCTCTTCTCCAACTTCTTTCTTTTGGAGTTTCTGTCCGCATGAAAGTCTTCAGTTAGTTCTTGCACCTGTTTCTTCAGGGCGTCTATCATAACCACGTGAGCCTTGCACATGTGACAATCTCTGTTATTGAAGATGTTGTCCATTGGGTTCCTTGGTTGCTGCTGATTAGCTTGCTGGTTATTCTGTTCAGCCATCTTGCTAAGAGCAATGTCTGCTTTGTCATATGCTGGTGAGTTGGGCAGCTTGCCGATTATATGGCTGGACTGATTGTCTGAGGCAGAGTGTAGTTGCGTGCGCTGATGCTGGATGTGGACACTGTTTGGAAAACAATCTCGATAGTTAGTTTTATAAAAACCACAGCTAAAAGAAGGAGAGTATACCCTGCGCAGAGAGAGGCCGGTTGTGTCTCCCTTCGAAGAGAGGTGCCGCTGATGATGACTGCTGCTACACTGAGATGAGGACTGCCGACGGATGTTGTCCGCTGAGAGGGTCTCGGAGTTTCTTTGGTCCTCAATGCTGGCCTTGCTGCTGTGAAGGAGACCGCCTTGGCCCTTCCACCGGTTCGAAAGAGCTCTCTGTATGTCTCTGAGGTTATGAAGAAATGTGAGGACCTTGGTGTGCCTACTGAGATTATAAAGGCTGAAGCGGGCTTTCTCCCACTCGTGCTTGGGAGAAGAGGATCTGATCGTGTCTGTCGAGAAAGGATTTGTGATGATATTTCTCAGTCCTTGAAATCTGCCGCAGGCATGGGTGCGATCCCGTCTTCTGTCAAATCCTGTTGTGTGTCTTGAGGAGCCCCTTTGGATTGCATCACTGCTCGGATCCTTAGACCGATTCCCCGTCCTGATTATCCAGTTGTGGCAGTCGAGAGAGATTATGAGAGCAGAGGATCGTTGTTGCCCTGATCGATTATCTCGAGTTGGATGCCTGAGGTGACCTGTAGTCAGAAACATGAGGGACAAGAAATGACTAAGGGATATCGTGCACATAGATTTCTTCGTTCTCCCTCACCTGGCCCGTGGGTCTTCTTATGGCCTTGTTGGCCAACTCATCTGCTGTCGTGCTGTGTATTCTGAGGACGTGTTTATATGTCACCTTGCTCATACCCCTGACTTGTTCCAGAATTCTTTCCTTTATTCTGTTCAGTGCGCATTGATTGAAGTTGTTCCCTGTGTTCATGGCTGCTATAAGGATGGCGGAGTCCCCCAACACGAGAAGGTCGTGAATGCCCATCTTCCATGCAATGGAGACCCCCAGAAGGAGGCTATATGCCTCTGCTTTGTTGTTTGACAAATTCCCCATAGTCTTAGATCATTTATTACATTGAAAAGTTTACTTAAAATGTATATGCAGAAATGGGAAACATATATTTATATTTATGTGATTTAATTTGCATATATCTTACTTAGAAAGTCATGAAAGCTATTAGAAGTCCAAATTGAGTTTTGGAATTCAAAGATAAAATTGTTCTGAGATATAAAATTTGAATAGCCATGCATAGAGATAACTAATTTTAGACAAATTAAATTTCTAATTAGGGATATTCGTAAATGCAAAAGGCTTTGAAATTATATATGTGGATACTGAATTGCTAATTTATAGAATATGATCATTAGTGTTGATTAATGAAATATGAAGTATATTCTATTCACGATAAATTTTTCAAGAATAACCCCCCCCCAATTCTGTTATTCATAGAGTATTGATCAATATTCAGATATCAAATTCACAAGTAAAATTATACATTGATAGTTAGAAATATGATATCACAATGAGGCCAATAATCCATCTTAATGCACATCACTTAACTTAAACATAACCCAATAACATAAACTAGCAATTGCATCGAGAGGTGCAAAGGAACGCCGAGAATTTGGAAGGCAACAATCAAGAAATATATATATATATACAATGAAATACAATTGAAATTTGAGTTTCTATAAATATTTTAAAGAATGTACCAAGAGATTAAATTGAAGAAGAATGTTACAGTAACATAAATGTCCTCGAGGTTAAATTTAAGAAGAAAAATACATAAATGTGCTCAGTCTCTGCCTGCTCATGAGCGCCTTCCTCCCATAGATTTAGATAACAACTACAAAATTCATCAAAGTTCATATGGTCCGAAGAGCCCATCACTAATTTCATATTATCATGAGAGATATGTTGAATTCCAAGCTTTTCCAGTAACCTTTGTACATCGTCTGTAGTAACCATGCCATCGCCATCATTGTCCAAGCTATTGAAAATTCGAGAGAGGTCCCATGTTTGAACGAAGGGCGTGTATCTTTTATTTACAAAAACACTGCTCATTTAAGCAATTATACCTTTGGACAACTGGTATTTTCCAAGATCACTTATAATATGTGGGTCTTTTGGATTGCAAAGTTCAGAAAACTTAATTTTCATTATCTCAGAAACCCAAACATGAACATAAAAGTTGCAGAAGCTATAAAACTTTTGAACCCAACTCAGGGCCATGGATACAATAATGCTCCAATACATAGACATGGCAGACACATTTGAAACTATACAATTTTTTACTAAAAGATCAGACACCATCTTTGGCATATGGGATATCAATAACAATTCATGCAATTGAAAGGGCAAAGGAAAAAAAAGGTCGGTGTTTCTTGGGCGCTACATAATGATAACTAAGAAAACCTGTGATTCCTTTTAATAAACCTTTGATTGTCTGCAATGAATTGCCATGAAATTGTGTAGAAACAACCATTGCATTTCGTATTAAGAAGTCTGCAGTTCATTACTGTGAAACTCAACAGAAGCAACCATGAATGGCTCTATTTATGTGTCGAGATGTTTTCTAATATATATATAATTTTATTTTATTTTATTAATTTTTGTTTTTTGTTTTTTCCTAAAACACATTACATTAGCATACATTGATACAACGTAATAGAGAATTTGTTCATCCCTTTCAAAAAATGAAAATCTATGACCGCACATACGTTTCAGAAAACATCAACATGCATTGATACAACGGAAATGAGAATCCATTCATCCTCGACAAAAAAAAGCCATATTGCCTTCGATACTATTTCTTAATGTACAAAATTAAGCTCTTAAACTAACTAATCTATATACTAATTCAACGGACCTTTGAGCAGTCTGTTTCTACAAAGCTCAATCGATTATTCTTTAGATCAAACAGAAAATGAAAATTGTGTTGAACTTTGTTGCCGATGATAGACTGATTCACATTCTCATCATTAAGGGATCTTAGAACATGCATACAAAATATGTTATTTGTTGTGTGATTGACAAAGAGATTCTGCCATGGAATGTCGAGCTTTGCCCCGCCTCTTAAATGAAAAGGCAGATTGGGAAATTCAAGGTGATTTCACTCAGCACCAGAAACATCAAAACAAGGCACACTATAAGTCGAGTTATTGCTCAATAGGCGAGAATGCACCCAAGGATAAGGCATAGAAGAGGGTAAATTGAGCATGAGAGCGTGGTAGACGTAGCTAGCAAGGGAAACACTGCTAGTGCCACTATCAATTATAGTGCCTCTTGATCCATTTCCAAATGCAAACACCCGACGATCTATTGGCAAGATCCAACCCTCAAAACTGATTGTCGTCACATCCAAATAATAAAAATAGCAATTATAGTGCCTCTTGATCCATTTCCGACTGCAAACACCTGGCGATCTATTGGCAGGATCCAACCCCCGAAATTGATTGCCATCACATCCAAATAATAAAAAGGTTTACCTACGTTCATTGCATTTATGAGAGTCATATTGACCACATGCTTACCCTTGAGAGCTGCAAGTTTGCCAAAGAACATTGAATTGGCAGTAAGGCTTGGAATTTCAAATCCCCTCTACCTATCAAATGAAAATTTGATGACGTTTTTGCATTTTTCATGCCCTTCATTTTACGTTCTACACAATTTTGTGAGTTTCAACCTCCCTTTATCTATTTCAACTACTCTTGCATCTCAACTTTTATTAATCTCCCTTAGAGAATGCCTTGTTTTTTCTTAAGTTAGCATATGTGTTTTGAGATAGCATACAACCATACTTTTAAGATTTTATAAGGTTTTTCAGCTTTTGGGGGTTAATAGTTTTGATTATGTACTTAAATTTTAACATGTGAAAGGCACTAAAGAAAGCCACATAATTCGGATGATGAGGATCCTCAACCACCATTGGATGGAATGGAGTTATGCATCCCTCTAGCCATATTAGAGGTGGCAAACCTGCCTCAAGAGGAAAATACTAAACGAAAGTAACTAGTTGTCGAAGAACCATGACCCATCACAAATGAACACTATTACCATTCATGTCTTAGCCTTCCAACATTAATTACACAAACTTGTACCCTCATAAAATTAGCTTAACTTACTTAAGTGTTGTAACTTTATACCTAGATATTAATATAACAAATTAAATAATTCTTCCCAAGATAAAGTGGAATATATGTAAATTTCACAACAAGGTAAAATAATTTATATGAATTCAAAAGCTACTAACAAATTGAGTGAGGGTGAACACATTTCCATCTAACTATAGGTTTAATTGCATTGGTCCTTTCTACAATTAATTACCCCTAGCTAGACCCTGATACCACAAGGGAAAATTTTGTAGAGCACTCTCATATAATTTCAAGCAAAAACAACTTCTCAAAGAATAACTTCATAGGATAAACTCCTCATTGATTTTAGGAACCATACAAAGTGATAGAAACCCCTTTTGCTAGCTTTACATGACACAAGAGTGATCCTTCTTCATTATTACACTATGGCTGAAGCAATTCCTCATTGCAATGCCTTCCCATGTGGGTCACTTACTCTAGCGCTTATAATGAGTTCCCTACATGATTTCATTGTACAACTCTAAGTTTCAAATTGGTGTTACACAAGCATTGGCTCAACACAAGAGTGTCTCTCCTCTCTCTTTTCTTTGCATGTAAGTTCAACTCCATTTCCAACTCATGTGCATCCACAAAAATCATGATTTTCCTTTTTTTCATGCATGTTTGGGTCATCCACAATTTTCAATGGATATATTTACCCATTCCATGCATTTGTTATTAAGAGGACTCTCTCAACTACCATTCAAGGTTCTATAACTACTGGGAATAAACACTTTAACCAATTAGTTTTCAAATTTAATGATATAGGTAAGAGGGAAACAAATTAATCAAATATTTCAAATATCATGACCAAAATAGTTACTAAGACGGTGTGAAATCTAAAGTAAACCCCAAAGACCCTCATTATTCCGGCTCATAATATCATGATCCTTATACTTGTGCCTCCTAATCTATTTATTTAGCACTTTCATTCATTAAATTAAATATATATAATGACTTATTCAATTCAATTTAACATAATGATAAAAATTCATACCAAATTAAAACAACATTTACTGTAATTATTTACAAATAATGAAAGAATTAAAATCGAACATCATAAAACTTAAAATTAACTAATTATTTGAAGAAAAAAAAATTGAACAAAATTTACCGTCTGACTATGAGATCATGGATACGCCCATGTTTATTAACAGTGAGGTAACCAATCATAAGTATAGATGTGTGACTATGAGATCATGGATACGCCCATGTTTATTAACAGTGAAGTAACCAGTCATAAGTATATCAATCTATACAATGGAAAATAATTTAGTGTTGAAGTACTTGAGTATCTCAGTCAGTAACGAAATTAAGAAAACCCATTGTCTTAGGCGAGTCATATTTGCCATGGGCGGGTGTATATGCCCATCGTTCGATTTTGCTCTTAGCAAAATTGAACGGTGGGCAGATACACCTCCATGGTGGGCATATACACCTGCCGTTCATTTATGATCGGATAGCATGGGATTTATTGGCAGCCATTGTCTTAGACTTTTCCTTTTGACTACATTATAATAGGATTACAGTCTTTTTGTGAACACTTTCGATCAATTATATATTTTGATTCCATAATCGGATGAGGGAGTCCACAAGAACAAGTCAGTTGTGCGAATTGTCTTTCACAGATCGTTCCAAAAAAGACAACCATAAATTATAATCATGAATATGATCGTCTTTACTTCAATTCATATCAAATTTGATATGCTTGGCTTCAGTCGAGAAGATTTAATTTTTTTTTAGATAAGATCAGTGGAAGGTGAATGAGATGACGAGAATTTACCTCCTGTGCTTCTTGTGAGAAATTTCGCTATAAAATGAGGTGTACCAGAGTTTGTAAACATTTGCAGGCAAAAGATGGCGGGGACTATCGAGAAAATGAGCTTGATTCTCCTTGCGACAACGTTAGCGATCTTCATTGCAATGGCGATGATCACGAGTTTTCCTTCAGTGTCCGCAAAGAACTACTGACAACAAGCAGGTGGTGCAGGTGGTGCGCTTTGCGTTGGAGGGTTAGGGATGGTGCAGCAACACATTAGACCACTGTGGGTAGGATTGCCAAAGCCAATGCGGAGGAGGAGGTTCGACTCCCACACCAACCATCTCCGCCCCCAGCGGATAGGGAGTTGCATCCATCACGATCGAAGATATTTTCAATCAACTGTTGAAGTACAAAGATGACAACAAATGCAAAGCCAATGGATTATAGCTACTATTATTTCTTACTATGAATTATGACGACTAATTGAAATTAATAAACGTCAAATTTATGGTTTTAATTTTTTTTTACACGTCACATTCAACGTTTTCACTTTTTTTTACCGTCAACATCTAAAAACCTAAAATACGTTCCACCGAATGTGAAATTCCAGGCCTGCTGGTAGTGTTATACGCAGGAGTGAGGCAATATGAAAATTTGTGACTTATCTTGTGGCCTAACTAAGAAATTAATGAAAAGTTACCCCTGTCAAGCCCCATTATTCCATCCTCTATAACCCCTGAGCTATTCAATGCACACCCAAATGAAAAACCCTCTAATTTTTTGATGCCCATGTTGACTGTCAGGTTTAGGTCATCCACTTCCATCCAGCCAGAGGAATTTGAAGAGTCTAAATAACCGCTTTGATAGAAGAGGTTGAGGAATTCTCACAAGAAGGAGCTAGAGCATCAAGAATAATAACACTAAGAGCTGTAAACAAAACAACGAATGGGCTGTTAAGAACGCCATTTCAGAGCGGGAAAATGCTTATAAGAAAAAGGATGATGATATTGTAAGATAATCTTCGGCAAAATCACATAGCGAATCTTTTGTCGACCCGTTTCGAACCAACTAGTGTGGTTCATCGTCAGGACAAGTTGAAGAACCAATCTAGCTTAGCGTGAATAAATAGAGTGTGCAGAGATCCCAACGGCTACATTTCTAACGGCTAATTTGACCGAGAGACCCTGGTCAAACTACTAAAAAATTATTATTCAATTAATATTTCTCTAAAAAGCTAAATATAGGTAAATATTTGGTAAATTTTAAAATAATTAGGTAAATCTACTGGTAAATTTAAAATAATTAGGTGTATTATTCTTATTATGTACCTATTTTAATTAAGATGGTTATTATATCCCTTAATATATCATATTTAAATATTATTCCAATGTAAAGGTACCAAACCCTATTTTTCTACTAGATAGTTGTGTGATAATTAATTCAAGGTCTTTGGTAAGTTAGATGTATACCAAATTTAATATTTTAATTAGATTGGTCATTAAGTCAAACAACTAAATAACTAAATAATAATCTAAATCTTCTATTATTATTATTAGAGAATTAGCTATATTAGGTGAAAAATATAACTAATATTATGGTAAATCATAATTACCTAATAATAGTTATTCCAAGGTGAACTATTATTACTAATAATTTAAGGTCGATAGTTTATTATTAAAACTAATGTTATTGGTACCTAAAACATTAAAAATATTTTTATTCCAAATTTATTAAGGTTAATAGTGTCATTATTATCTAATATACGTTAGGTCTATATCATATTTATTATTTAAATAGATTGGTCAATAGATTAAAAGTTTATTACAAATCTAAATCATCTTGATAGATCTAAACAGTTTGTTCAACTATAATTCCTAGAATCATAATCCAAATTCTATTCTTACTTATAATCCAAGGTTGATGAGTTTATTACTAAACTACTATTCTGGTATCTTTAAATCTACAGGTTAAACCACTATTTTAAATCAGGTTAAATCTACAGGTTAATATTTCTCAAGTCATTGCCAAAATTGCGCACTTTCACCATCGCAAATTTAGGGAGGCCCTGGAGATCGAAAAAAGGCCGGTCAACCTTAATAGGGATGATGGCTGGAAGATTAGCAGTTGCTGGGTCCCAGCTTTGTCTTCTTAGCCTTCTCTTTTCCTTTTGTTAGGTCTTAGGGTTTTTGTCTTCCACCTCCTTTAATTTCTTTTGTCGGTTTTGTCCTATGATCTTGGAACGATTGAGTTTGTTTCGAGCTATTATTGTATATATGGGGCTTATTAGTATTATATTAATTAAGTATCCCTAGGTTAACCTTAAAAATTAAGTTTCCCTTAAACGAATTCTTATTAAAAAAATTTAAACCTTATAAATATCAATAATTATCAGTATTGATATGATTATCCTTAATAAAAATTTGGAATAATTATTATTTTTAATAAATAGTGGTTTAACCTGTAGATTTAAAGATACCAGAATAGTAGTTTAGTAATAAACTCATCAACCTTGGATTATAAGTAAGAATAGAATTTGGATTATGATTCTAGGAATTATAGTTGAACAAACTGTTTAGATCTATCAAGATGATTTAGATTTGTAATAAACTTTTAATCTATTGACCAATCTATTTAAATAATAAATATGATATAGACCTAACGTATATTAGATAATAATGACACTATTAACCTTAATAAATTTGGAATAAAAATATTTTTAATGTTTTAGGTACCAATAACATTAGTTTTAATAATAAACTATCGACCTTAAATTATTAGTAATAATAGTTCACCTTGGAATAACTATTATTAGGTAATTATGATTTACCATAATATTAGTTATATTTTTCACCTAATATAGCTAATTCTCTAATAATAATAATAGAAGATTTAGATTATTATTTAGTTATTTAGCTGTTTGACTTAATGACCAATCTAATTAAAATATTAAATTTGGTATAAATCTAACTTACCAAAGACCTTGAATTAATTATCACACAACTATCTAGTAGAAAAATAGGGTTTGGTACCTTTACATTGGAATAATATTTAAATATGATATATTAAGGGATATAATAACCATCTTAATTAAAATAGGTACATAATAAGAATAATACACCTAATTATTTTAAATTTACCAGTAGATTTACCTAATTATTTTAAAATTTACCAAATATTTACCTATATTTAGCTTTTTAGAGAAATATTAATTGAAGAATAATTTTTTAGTAGTTTGACCAGGGTCTCTCGGTCAAATTAACCGTTAGAAATGTAGCCGTTGGGATCTCTGCACACTCTATTTATTCACGCTAAGCTAGATTGGTTCTTCAACTTGTCCTGACGATGAACCACACTAGTTGGTTCGAAACGCGTCGACAAAAGATTCGCTATGTGATTTTGCCGAAGATTATCTTACAATATTATGGATCACAGAAGTCTAAATTCCTCGATGATGATATTGTCAGTAAGCTAATGAACAATGTGAGATCAGGTCAATCCAAGTCAGTTTCAATTTCTTGAACCTGACAATACACCTTCAAATTAAAGAAACTGATGCCCCACTGAAACAAAGATGCCGAGATCACTTCGCAGGGCAAGCAAGCAAACCAGAAGGCTCGAATCTCTCTACATTTCCTCGAGGTCACTGAGGCAACTGCTGAACAATGAAGGAAGAAGTTAAGGTCACTGAGACAACCAGTTTGAAAGCAGGGGAAGGCACCGAGGCTTCATATATGTTTTCTAATGTGTATGCAGAATTTTAGAAATCAGTGAGAACGTAAGAAGGCTCCTGGAAGGTGCGTTGCAGGGTTACGTGCCACACTGTAGGGTTATGTGCCCATTGAATAAATCTTAATGTGCCCAGTGAATAAATCTTTGCTAAGTCAAAAGGATGGGTATTTAATGTCTTCAGAGTAACACGCCACTCAACGCTATAACAGGGGAGTGGGTAAATTTGGCATTAAATAATATTTGCCCGCTCCCGTGTTATCGGGCTAAATTGCGAGCTGTTATGAAGGCATTAAATACCCAATATATGGCTGGTTAACTCCAGCCTCCTAAAAGAGCCCCATTGCAGCAAGCAATAAAATACTTTTGACCGTAAGAAAAGCTACCGTTGAAAATATGACGACATCAAGGACAAGTCGATAATGACACGTGGCGATTTTTAATTAGCGGAAGGACGATGAAAATGAGGGTCTCTCATTCCCTGCAGTGAACAATCTCTGGACATCCAAAGCCCGTAGTGAAAAATGCCTCCGACATAAATATTGACAAATCTATATGCTAAATTAAAACAATAACCAAATCATTGTGATGATAAAGGTTGCAAACATTCAAATCAATATACAAAACACCCATATACTATCTGACTATAAATGATTTAATAAAAACTATATTCTAACTATTTTACAATATGATGCAAGGGTTTCCATTCAAATTAGGTTGCAAACAATCAAATCAACGTGCAAAACACTCTTGTACAATTTCACTATAAAGGATTTAATAAAGATCTTTCTATATTCTAATTATTTTATAATGTGATATAAGAGTTTTTATTAAATTGTTTTTTCTTTATAATTAAATGTATAAAATATGATTGATTCGAGAAGCTCATTCTACAACCCAGTATGATGTGTAAGGATGTCCCTCTGTCATCAAAGTTGAAATTTTTGCGCCAAGCGGCTCATTCTATAACAATATGATGTGTAAGGATGTCCATCTGTCATCAAAGTTGAAATTTTGCTCATATCGACCAAAATAAAAAAAAAATCTAAAAATCTAAATCTAAAAATAAATAAATAACTATACCAAACATTTAAATATTGTAGGCTCATAAAAAAATTTGCACGTGAAGAAATTAGATCCCTCTTAACTCATATTAGATCCATATTTAAGATATATCTATTATGATTTATTTCACAATGTTACACTATTAGTTTACAGTTCAGTCCCTAATTATATAGAAATGTATAAAGTCATCATCATAATAAGAATAATAATTTAATTTTAAGATACTGATTTAAAAATACATCAAGTAAGATACTTGTCTGTGTGAAACAAAAGATCTCCACACTAATGTGTAGACCATGCATGTAATTAATTACTCCAAATACACTACATTATACTTAAACACGCGTCACGGTATTTCACCGAAACATTAATCTTGGTTCATCAAACTTGTAAATCTTTAGTTCATGAAAATTTAAAATTAAAATTTACAAGTCGTTCATTTTAATGTTTATGAGGTCATCGCTTTTGAACTATTCACGAGTTTACATGGTATTAATTTACAATCATATTATGTAGATAGGTATATGTAAATATCTTGAATAGTATTTAATAGTAATTAAAGATAGAAGATTGAGATTTATCTAAAAAGTAGTTATAATTTTGTTACTTTTAAATTTAATTTAAAAAATTATGTCCATAAGTATTAAATTTAATTTCCATTAGTTTTTATTGACAACATTGAATTATTTTTTTTTGGTAGTAATCACATCAAGTAAAATTTTGTCGACACGTTTTGAACCAACTAGTATGAAAACATAGATCACAAGATATATCCACAATTGAAAACACAGATCACAAAAGATATGCAAAATTGAAGACATAGATGTCTCCTTCTATTATGGAAATACCTTGATCAATTTATAAGTCAGTAATATTGAGCCCTTGCTTCCTTTATATAGGAATTTTGAGGGAAGTCTCATTTCTATAGATTCTTCATTTCAAATCAACCTAAAACAAGTCATTCAAGATTGTCCTTAAAGATATGATCATTTCGAATCATATAGAAAAAAAATCATCTCAGGCTATCCTAATAGATATGACTTTCATAAGGTCCTTTTATAGATAAGACTTAAAGTGGACTACGGAAAATTTTACACAGTGGAGATTCTGAGGAGGAACCCATGAAAGAAAGTAAAGCAGACTACGCAAAATTTTACATAGTGGAGATTCTTGAGGAGGAATCCACGAAAACAAGTAAACCATGCACCATTCACGAGAGTAAGTAAACCGTGCACCATACTACATAGAGGAGATTCTTCACGGGTGAATCCCTCGAAATCCGAGAAAGATGAAATGAGAGTCTACCAATCATGTCCTTTCGGACTTCTATCAGAATCATATTCATAATCAGAATCAGTGGGTACTTCATGATGAGGATCAAGATTTATTCCAGGTATGATTTGAGCGAGCCAAGGTGGCTCATGTCCAAAGCAAGTTGAAAAGGATGAAGATGCCATAAAAGGATCACAATTGGCTGGTAGAATACCAATTTCTCCAAAATAATTGATGTTGATGTTGAAGTGGTGGCTTGTCGGAGAGATGTCAGGGGTGATCAATACTGTGGTACCTTGATAAATAAGATCATATCCAAAGATATCATATCTCAGACTGCCTTCTTCCATATCTTTATGAAGAAAAGATAAAGTCCAACGTGGGCCTACTTTACCAAGATCATCTTTCCTTGGAACAAATGAATACATCAACAGATCCATCCATTGGCTCCAATGTCTGAAAGGGGAAACAACATCTTCACAATACATTACAATAAAAATTCTCCCCCAAGCTCTGGCATATTGCAGAATTCCATAATAATCCATCCAAGTTATACTTGGATCAAATATATAAACAATTTTTGGGTGGTTTTCTCTGGCTTGACCAAAATAGATGTGATTATTATTAATGAGGCTCCAGTTGATGTTATAACTGTGTCTCCCATTCTCAGAATTGAACCATTTTTCTAAAATCATTTTTTGGATCTCTAATGGTAGTGATAAAATCTTTTGAGAAAAACAATCCCAGCAGAACTGATAATGGCATGATGGACATAAATTGATTTGAGATTGGATTTTAGAAGAACTTTCTCCTATCTCAAACTTTTTGATGGATATAACCTTTAGATCTCCTGTCCCTTCTCTGGTCACCATATCAGTAAGATAGTTTTATTTCCCTACTTTGTAGATAATATCAAAATCAAATTCTTCGAGACAGAGTGCCCATCATAGGACTCGGGAATTCCCTTGTTCTAACAATTTTTTATTTTGCAGCATACCTTTCATATGTTTGAGATCTGTCTTGACAATAAAGTGCACAATTTTTAGGAAAATGCGAAATATTTTAATCCCATTATTGACATCTAGTATTTCTTTATGTGAGGATGGATATTTTAACTCAGTCAACGAAAACATTCCTGAAACATAAGCACAAATCTCATCTCTCTTATGATGCTTTTGTAGAAGAATAAAAGCCCAACAAGAGCCAGAAGCATCAATTTCTAGAATGAAAGGTAAATCTTATTCTGGAAGGGATAAAGATGGAAAGTTCTTGATTTTTTCTTTGATGTGCTTCAATGCTTCGATCATCTGTGGTAGACATACTGAATCCTTTTTCAACCTTTGCTGAAGAATTCTAGTATCCTTAGCTTGTTTTGGATAGAATTGTTGGATATAGTTCAAACATCCTAAGAATCTTTGGACAGATTTGATATCTAGAAGCTGGTTTGGAAATCTTAACAGAGATCGTAGAACATGAGGTTGGAGTTGTATCTTCCCCTGCGAAATATATAATCCAAGATATTCGATCTTCATTTGGGTAATAATAAACTTATCTTGAGTGGGAGATAGGAATAAGTCGTGTTTGAAAACAACATGATACAATGATTCCAAATGCTTTTTATGTTGTTGTATGTCTCTGCTAAAAACTAACAAATCATCAATATATATAATAACAAAATCAAAATCATGGAAAATATCCTCCATGCGTTTCTGAATTCAGAAAGCACATTCTTCAGGCAAAAAGGCATAACTGTCCATTGTTATTGTCCTCCTGGGACAACAAAGGCAATCTTATATTTGTCTTGAGGATTTATGCCTATTTTCTAAAAACCACATTTCAAATCAAATTTCCTAAACACATTAGCACACGAGATTTTTGCAAGGAGTATGTCTTTGCTGGGTAGAGGATACCTTATGGGTTCTAGTGCTTCATTTAATGCCTTGCAATTGATCACCAACCTCTTTTTCCCTCTTTTCTGTTATGATTGCTTATTGACGTAGAATATGGGCATGCCCATGAGCTTTTGCAAGGTTCAATCAATCCCCTGTGCAGGAGTTGTTTGATTTCTTGTTGGCACAACTTTTTCTCTATAGGGCTCATGTGGTTGGCTGGGGCCTTTTTTCATTTGTGATCAGACCTTGTCCTGAAAGGAAGTGAAACAAAGTACTTTTCTCAGAACCAAAATGCATCAGGATGCTCTGCTATGCATTCTTTTCGAAGCTTAAATGCTATATCTTTGAGAACTTCTTGCCCATGTAGCTCATCATGTTTGACAATATTTTTTATTTTTGATAGATATTCAATAGCTTCTGTGACTGTATCCACATTATCAGGAGGAATCCTGATAGAGAATGTATTTGTCGCATGGACATATACTTTCTCATTTTGGACACCGAATGTGATCTAGTCTTTATAAACAATCATGGGCCTGTGTCTCTTTACAAAATATTGACCAAGAAGAATATCAGATCCAATGTCATATTTATACAGAGTAACATATACAATTGTTGAAGAAATATATATAGAAAAATCAGGAGCTACATAAAAAATCTTCATGAGTTGTTTGTTAACAACTTTGAAATGTACCTTTGTTGGTTGCCAATAATAAGATGGGATAGCTTTGTATTTGCAGCAACTACTCATGGCTCCTGTATCAATTTGGGTGTCTAACTGGTAGCTTTTTAATCCTGGTATTTTCATGGAAACTGGAATGACCATCCTGTCTCCAATGCCATTAATTTCTTTCATTGGTTCTTCTTCTATATTCAGCCCAATTGTTGTGTGTTCTTTGTCAAAAATAGACGATACAAATTTGGAATTGAGTTCGTCTAGTTTCTGAACTTTAATTTGAATTTGTTCTGCTATGCTGACCAATTTTTGTTTGTCTCTTCGTAGACTTTCTTCAAGTATTCTGATGTTTGTTAGGACAACATCGTGGCCTGATTCTCTGTTGGGCTTTGGTGCAGATTCTGTTGTAAACCATTATGTAGGATCAAGGTCTTCATGAAGTTGGGATTCCATAGTCAGTGCATTAATTTTCTCTTGGATCCATCTCCTTGGGATAACTAGGCTTGGATTGAGAGAATCCATCTGCCTTTGGAGACTGGCTATCTAAAGAAGCACATGAGAAAAAATGGTCTTGGATGTCTCGGTTATTAAATAAGGAAAATAAGGATGTATTGTATAATACATGAGTTATCACTCAAGAATTTGATCCTCATCCAAACTAGACTCTCCTATATATTGATGTGGATAAGATATATAATATGCCCGTGTTTAAATTTAGAGCTGCTAGTCTTTTCCGATTTTCCTTTGTGAATATTCCCATTTCCTTGTCTCAGCAAGTCTACCAGGTTCCTTTGATCCATAAGGAAGATGTAGCGCGAGGTCTTGAAAACAGATTTAAATACATTCATATTGGGCTTATATAGTTTGGAATCAATCCTCTGGTGTGACCTGGACTAAATACTTCATGCTTAACTTGTGTCCTTGATTTCATATATTTATGAAGAAAAGATAAAATCCAACGTGGGCCTACTTTACCAAGATCATCTTTCCTGGGAACAAATGAATACATCAACAGATCCATCCATTAGCTCCAATGTCTGAAAGGGGAAACAACATCTTCACAATTACAATAAAAATTCTCCCCCAAGCTCTGGCATATTGTAGAATTCCATAATAATCCATCCAAGTTATACTTGGATCAAAGATATAAACAATTTTTGGGTGGTTTGCTTTGGCTTGACCAAAATAGATGTGATTATTATTAATGAGGCTCTAGTTGATGTTTTAACCATGTCTCCCATTCTCATAATTGAACCATTTTTCTAAAATCATTTTCTATATCTTTGATGGTAGTGATAAAATCTTTTGAGAAAAACAATCCCAACAGAACTAATAATGGCATGATGGACATAAATTGATTTGTGATTGGATTTTAGAAGAACTTTCTCCTATCTCAAACTTTTTTATGGATATAACCTTTAGATATATTGTCCCTTCTTTGGTCATCATATCAGCAAAATAGTTTTCTTTCCTTGCTTTGTAGATAATATCAAAATTAAATCCTTCGAGCCAGAGTGCCCATCGTAGGACTCGAGAATTCCCTTGTTCTAACAATTTTTTTTTTTTTTTATTTTGCAGCATACCTTTCATATGTTTGAGATCTGTCTTCACAGTAAAATGCACACATTTTAGGAAAATGCGAAATCTTTTAATCCCATTCTTGACAATTAGTATTTATTTATGTGAAGATGGATATTTTAACTCAGTCGATGAAAATGTTCATGAAGCATAATCACAAATCTCAGCTCTCTTATGATGCTTTTGTAGAAGAGTATCAACCCAACAAGGGTCAGAAGCATTAGTTTATAGAATTAAAGGTAAATCCTGTTCTAGAAGGGATAAAGATGGCAAATTCTTGATTTTTTTCTTTGATGCGCTGGACTGCTTCACTCATCTGTGGTAGCCATACCGAATCCTTTTTCAATCTTTGCTGAAGAATTCTGGTATCCCTAGCTTGTTTTGGATAGAATTGTTGGATATAGTTCAAACATCTTAAGGATATCTGGACAGATTTGATATCTGGAAGTTGGTCTAGAAATCTTAACAGAGATTGTAGAACATGAGGTTGCAGTTGTATCTTCCCTTGGGAAATATATAATCCAAGATATTTGATCTTGTTTTGGGCAATAATAAACTTATTTTGAGTGGGAGATAAGACTAAGATGTGTTTGAAAACAACATGATAAAATGCTTCCAGATGCTTTTTATGTTGTTGTATGTCTCTGCTAAAAACTAAAAAATCATCAATATATACAATAACAAAATCAAAATCATGGAAAATATCCTCCACGTGTTTCTGAAATTCAGAAGGTTCATTCTTTAGGCCAAAAGGCACAACTGTGCATTGGTATTGTCCCTGGCACAACAAAGGCAATGTTATATCCGTCTTGAGGATTTATGCCTATCTGTGAGAAACCACTTTTCAGATCAAATTTTCTAAACACATTAGCACCTGAGATTTTTTCAAGGAGTATGTCTTTGCTGGGTAGAGGATACCTTATGGGTTCTAGTGCTTCATTTAATGCCTTGTAATTGATCACCATCCTCATTTTCCCTCTTTTCTGTTTTGAGTGCTTATTGACGTAGAAGGCTAGGCATGCCCATGAACTTTTGCAAGGTTCAATCAATCCCCTGTGTAGGAGTTGCTTGATTTCTTGTTGGCACAAATTTTTCTCTATAGGGCTCATGTGGTTGGATGAGGCCTTTTGTGGTTTGTGATCATACCTATCCTGAAAGGAAGTGAAACAAAGTACTTTTCTCGGAACCAAAATGCATCAGGATGCTCTGCTATGCATTATTTCTGAAGCTTAAATGCAATATCTTTGAGAACTTCTTACCCATGTAGCTCATCATGTTTGACAATATTTTTTATTTTTGATAGGTCTTAAATAGCTTTCGTGACTGTATCCACATTATCAGGAGGAATCATGATGGAGTATGTATTTGGCACAGGGACAAATACTTTCTCATTTTGGACATTGAATGTGATCTGGTCTTTATCAACATTCATGGACATGTGTCTCTTTAAAAATCTTGAACAAGAAGAATATCAGATCCAGTGTTGTAATTATACAAAGTAATATATACAATTGATGAAGAAATATATAAAGGAGAATTAGGAGCTAGATAAGATATCTTCATGAGTTTTCTGTTAACAGCGTTGAAATGTAACTTTGTTGGCTGCCAATAATAAGCTGGGATAACTTTTTATTTGCAGCAACTACTCATGGCTCTTGTATCAATTTGGGTGTCTAACTGGTAGCTTTTTAATCTTGGTATTTTGATGGAAACTGGAATGACCATCCTGTCTCCAATGCCATTGATTTCTTTCACTGGTTCTTCTTTTGTATTTAGCCCAGTTGTTGTGTGTGCTTTGTCAAAGATAGATGATACAAATTTGGAATTGAGTTCGTCTAGTTTCTAAACTTTAATTTGAATTTGTTTTGCTATGCTGACCAATTGTTGTTTGTCTCTTCATAAACTTTCTTCAAGTATTCTGATGTCTATTAGGACAACATCGTGGCCTGATTCTATGTTGGGCTTTGGTGCAGATTCTGTTGTAAACCATTATGTAGGATCAAGGTCTTCATGAAGCTGGGATTCCATAGTCAATGCATTAATTTTCTCTTGGATCCGTCTCCTCGAGATAACTAGGCTTGGATTGAGAGAATCCATCTGCCTTTGGAGACTGGCTATCTGTTGTTGAGTATTATTAAAATAAAACATAAGGCAATCAGAGAGATATGTACAATCAACTTCACTTGTAGCATCATCTGTTATTGAAATTTTTTGAAATGCATTTTCAATGTCACTATCAGAGTCAGTGTTTACAGAAAAATATTTAAACTCAGAATTTGATTCAAAGACTAAATCCCAAAATGGACATTTATTTTCCCATTGATCTTTTCTCCCGCAGATGAAACATTTTGATTCTCTAGCTAGTTTTGATCTCCTTCCGAATACATATCTATTCTTGGGGAATTTGCTTTGTTGATGCTCTTTTCATTTGTAACGATTAGGGAATCTACATCTTGGGTTGGAGCACTTACACTTTTGTCTTTGGGATATATGAGAACTCTTACTGGAGGGGTTCTTAAAGCATCCAAAGGGGTAAGTTTCTGAGAAAGAGTTGCAAAGATTAGGACTGAAACTTAGCTTCTTCTTGACATTGTTTTGGGTCTTATAAGCTGCGCACTTGTTCCTAAGAATTTGAAGAATATGATTTTGTAAAGAAGCTAAGGATAGAGTATCTATTAAGATACTTTGAGAAGATAGTGCCTGGTGAACAAGCTTTGGAATTTTGCCGGGCATTGATGCTATACAATGACGAACATATGCAATATTTTGGTGGTTTGGGATTTTATAGTATAACTTTAACATGGTGCAATAATATTCATCTAACAAATCTAGGCTGCACAACCTTTGAATATGTTGATAGAGTACCAAGAAACTCATGGGATAATTCCATTAACATTGCTTCAAGGGGATCTTCATTGTCTAAAATTGCAAGTTGTTAAGATCTTTTTAATGTTTCCCACCAAAGTCTTTCATTACCTGTTCGTTCCTATGTCACCTGTATGATTACATCCTTCCATGTGGATTTGAGGCTAACTTTTCTCTAACTGGCCCATGCATTAATCCTTTGCAGTAAGACCAATGTTTGGTCTCTATTCAAATAGTCAAAATGATAAAAAAAGGCCGATCCTTGACTACTAAGAGTAGGAGTAGTTTCTTCTTGAGATATTGTTGACGATATGAAACAAGCCCATTTAGAAAATGATTGGTTTGGGACTGAGATCCAACATCAGACCCTGAAGTTCTTGGAGCTTTATGTGAGAAGTGAAATGATTCATTTCTTTTATGTTTAGAAGACTCACCAGTGTCTTCTTGTCCCGCCATCTTGATTTTATAAGTTTTGAAACTTTCTAACCTGATCTTAATTAGATCTAGGTTTTCTCAAGCTAATTTGGCTCCATCTGTTATTCTTGTAGTATCTACAAATTCATAAAAAATAGCTTTCACAGATAAGGTAGAAGGTGACTTAGAATTTTTGAAGTAAGAAAACTTTGGGCTTTCAGCTTCAACTTCTTCATAGTTGAGAGGAGATTCGGGCTAGGCAAAGAGTCTTGAAAGCTAGACATTGGCTTACTGATAACTCCTAATTGAGTTATGATTTCTTTTAATTGCTCCTCTTGCACATTTTGATGAGCATACATAGTATCATATGTTTGATGTATCATTATGACATGATTTTTGACTTAAAGAACATCTTTGGCTAAATCATCTAAGTTTTGAGCCAAACATACAGACTGATAATTATTGTAATTGAGCAATTTGACTGGCTCGGTAGGTTCAGCTTCTGAAGATGATCGATAATGCAAGAACTGAAGATCACTTTGAACATAACCATTTTTGAATTTTGGGGCAATATTTGTTGGCTCTAAGCTTCTCTCAAGAAGTGTGATTCTGTTTCCAGGTTTTTCTCTGTGAAGACTCTACATTTTTATGTTAGATGTGGGAATCACGACACAATCAAGACAATATGAATGTTAACCATGGTGTGATTGAGAACTGGATGGAGTATCAATAGTCTGATAGTTATTTTTGTATTTTTTGTGTTATTTTGGCAATACACACATGACTGAGAAGAAATGAATTTATGCATTTGTACATGACTACCAAAAATAGTTGTAGGTATAGTAGAAACTGACAATCTTAGAGGAAAAGGTGTTTTTCAAGTTTTTCTGACAAACTTCGATTTAATGGATTAGGATTCTGGAACCTGAGACTAGTTCGACCATCTCCTGTGGGTACAACTCTCAATTGGTGGGATGTGTTAGCTAATTGGGGATACTTTTGAGAGAGAGGTTGGTATGAACTTGACCATTCTTCAGGTAGAGTTAGCTCACTAAATCCAATCTGGAGTGGAGTTGCATTACCTGGGCCGACTATAACTCCCTCTTTGAGTGCTCTTTTATGCAGTCTGGAATTTATACGGGGCATGCTTGATGTGACAAAATGGATACAAACTGTGGTATGAAGTTGAGCTATCTGGGTATTAGGAGCAAAGTTAAACCCATGGAATTGAATAAAGGCTTGCAGGAATTCATTAATGTAAGGGTTTGTCAATGAGACCTGATAGCGAGGGATTACTGATGACCATGCAGGACCATTATTTAAAGGACTTTGAAAACCTCCTATTAATGCATCATTAAAATCATTAGCTCTGGAATCAAGGACACAAGTTAAGCATGAAGTATTTAGTCCAGGTCACACCAGAGGATTGATTCCGAATTACATAAGCCCAATATGAATGTATTTAAATCCATTTTCAAGATCCCACTTGTTAAACACACATGGGCAACAAGAATAATCTAAAGGATAAAACATGAGAGTGCAATTTTTATTAACAAGAGATATACATTTATAGTACATTATGTGACCGTTGGGTTCCACATCCCAAGGTCTCTTGGACTCCTTTTGTCCATTCGGCTTTCACACTAACCCATTGAGGATTAGGTGTCCAACATTCCCCCCCTTAATCCGAAGGGTTATGTATGAGTCCAAGAAAAGAGCTGTAATACAAAATGTGCAAAAATGCATGGCAACACTAGGCTGAATGTGCTCTCTGAAATGTTGGTATAAAGGGAGGTGGTTTAAGGATGACCACCAACACTAGAACGCTTAGTGCAGTTCCCGAAACTCTTCTAAAACTAGCAAGAAGCTGAAGTCTTCTGCTAGAGGAAGTGCTCCTATTGTTTTGAAGAGGGAAACCTTCAACCAATAAAGGGAGGTCTCACCCCGCATAAAAGGGACAACTTCAACCTGAAAAGGGAAGTCTCAACCTGTGATGGTTTAAGGATGACCAACAACTCTGGAATGCTTAATGCAATTCCTAGAACTCTTCCAAAACTGGCAAGAAGCTGGAGTCTTCTGCTAGAGGAAGTGTCCCTTATTTTGTTCCTGGAATTCTTCCGAAACTAAAAAGAAGTTGAAGTCTTCTGCTAGAGGAAGTGTCCCAAATTACCAACTGAAGGCATGTTCACAGGCATCTTTGTCTCTGGCTACAACTCTGAAACTGGTGTGGCAGGTTGTGGCTCAGGCTCGCTTGATGTGGCTTTGAAGCTTGTAGATGACCATCATTTCCGCCCTTGTCAGATACAAGGTGAGATGATGGAGAAAACTCAACTGCAAGATTATTCAATACTCTGGAACAGGTTCTGACATGTGATTGGAATATCTTCTTGGATGTTGATGCCCATTTCCAAGAAGCGATCCATCCAAGATGAATCTTTATTCTTGCAGGACGCTTATTTCTGAAGCATCTGTGTGAAGAATGGGTGGTTTTATGATAGTGCTTACATGGATGAAGATAAAAACAATGATCTTCCAAATGGGCAACTCGGTCACAGTGTTGGCATTTCACAATCTATTGTTGTTGTTTTTGTTGCTATGGAAGAGGGGCAGAGTCTGGAACAGCTGGAGGTGAACTGTCATGAGGAGCAGGTGAACTGTCATGAATGAATCCAGCAATCTGAAACTGAATGGGCTTGGCGTAGTCTGGAATATGAAAGGACAAGTGCTTGTCATATCCAAGACTAGTTCTGTGCTTGTTGTGGACAAGCTATTCCCAAGGTCTGATGATGGGCTTGGGAAGTGCAGACTGAGTTTCTGCATCTGCATGTACAATTGTTGCTTTATTGGGTACTAAATCTGAACCAACTGTAACATTATTGACTTGCTTCTGATGGGTTACAGTCTCAATGTTCTGAACAAAAACATGTTCAAAATGACTCCTCTGTTTTAATTCTTCTTGCTGTAGCTGAGATTCGAGCTGCAAAAAATCAATTTTCTCTTGTGCATTTTGTAGACAGACCTGAATGTCTGTGAGAGAAACTTTACTGATTTTTAATGTATCATGAGTAGTAGACAATATCAGAGTTTTGATGAACTCTAATACTTCATTGATTCTGGCCACTTTTTATTTAATGCCAGAATTACACCTTAAAAGCTGATCACAACTACTAATCAATCCAAAAAAGTAACACCCACTAGCAATATCCTTTATAAATGTGCAACAAATGATCAGTGTGCAACTAGCAAGCAACAATTACAATCCATATAAAAAATAAGATGATGAAGCTACGTTATCGTTGAAGACCTTAAATTTGATGCTATGATGATATCACTGAAATTGTGTATTTAATAATGATCAGTACAATATATGAGTATTTTATATCACTGCACTTGAATGCTAAAACACTGTATCAAAGGTGAAGTGATTGTTCCGGTGACAGAGTTATAGTGTATTGCTACAAGAACACAGTGACAAGGCAAGGCAACTGTGAAACCTTGAAACCTTGCTTACTGTGAACATAGTGACAAGGAAATGCAACCTGATTATTCCTTAATTACTGTAACTAGAAATCATCAATATATATGTAACTAGACATCATCAATATATATGTGGGATTTCTATTCTTGAGAAACCCGTGCCTTTTCATGGCATCAATACACAAGATTATTATAGCCACAAAACCTTCACCAATCTGTCCTCAATCCAATAGTAATTCAATCATGCAATATGGAGGAAGCCACTAGATGCATTCATGTTGGTTTTTTGTACACAAACGGATGTAAATCTTCGCCCATCAATGGCTGACATTATCACGATGCTTTCAGAGCCTTATGGGTCTTTGTCCAATCCCAAAAGGCCACTGCTCTGCCTGAAAGTGGAAACCGACCAGCCTACAGGGAAGCCACCTAACGTAAATGACTTATACAACTGAAGCAAACATTCAAGACATCAGTGAATGCGATTTATATTGTTTGGACAACTGGATCAGTGATCTGAAAATGCAGCTTGTGCGACTTAGGACAAGAGTATCATTCACTGATGTTCGTTTTTTTTTTAATCAACATAATGCGTCAATATCTTTATATTCGCACACAAGAAACGAATGTCGGTAGCTTTTCTCATTGTCAATGCCAAACCATTTCCTTGAAGGAATTCAGATCAGAATCCCGAGAGTTTTCTACTTCACAAATGAAACCTAGAAAGGAAGAAGCGAAGGGCGAGAACCAGTGCAGACGCGCTCTTCACACGCCTACTTCCTTCCTTCCTTCGACACTGACTGTGGTTAATTCCCAGCCAACCTCAGCTCTTAGAGCCTAATTCTAGTTCATTGACACATTGCAGACCATTTTGATTTGGTTTAAACCCATTTGCCCACGACAGAGAAGGTAAATTTCTTCAATGGTATCTCTAATAAACAAATTTTTGACACATTGCAGATCTTATTGATTTATTCAAACCCAATTTCCCCGCAGGTGGTTAAATCCAGGTAAATTTCTGAAATAGTGGAAACTGGTACATTTGTATTGAAATACATATTGCCGTAACCTTACATTCCATGCCCATCAGATAATAAATGAAAATCAAGCACATAATGAATATTCTAAAGGTCTCTTACCATCGAACTGTGACATCTTCATTGCATTCCCAATAAAATTCCTTAAACGCTCTTAACTCCTCACAGTCTTTGGAGGCCGATTGTAAGCTTTCGAACGCACGCGATAATGGTCCAATTTTCTGCAGAATCGATACGATGTCCAGGAAGTAGAAAACGACTAGGCTTCAATTATCTTCGCAATCTTCGATTTGTTTTTTTTTAATGCAAAAATCTTCCATGCTGTGATATTTTGATATATCGCATGGCTTCCCATGTGGCGTCGACTTCATCTGGACACGTTTTTGTTGCTCAGCGAAGTCCTCGATTTAATGGCGATGATTCATGGAATTAGAGGCAATGACTAAAGGCATTGCTCGCCGGAGCCATGAATCAGTAGGAGACTTGGGCAATGGCGGTGGCAGCATGCTCACAATGAGAGGACCGCCATTTTCTTCAACAACAATATTATAATCACGGTGAGAGCCTTTTTCGATCGTTACAGAATCAAAATTCTCTGAAATCTCCGGCCAAGTAGAGCTGCTTCTCGAGTACCAATCGTCTTCTCGATTCTTCTGGAACAAGAGTAAACCTGAAAGGGTGTTGCTACATCTTTGAAGTGCGCTCAATGCAAAAATGGGTTTTAATTTGACACAGAGAGAATCAGGCAAAACTGTCAGATTAGGGGTGGAATGCTAATGGAACGCTGACAACACTGTAGGAGCAGGAGCAGGTATTCGATGGGAATACCAAACATTACCCATATTATCACTTAGAGAGCAGATTATTACCACTGAGAAGATTCAGAATGGCAGAGACATAATTAGATGAAACGGCTTGGTGCATGTAAGTAGCAGATCTGATAGACAGAGGTGGCAGCTAGAATTTTGGGGAGAAAATATTCATAAGAGATGGCAGAAATGATCTGCACATAAAGGCCATAAAACAATTGGCTCAAAGAAATTATGCAGGGAATGAATACGCCTACTCTGATACCATGTTAAACACACATGGGCAACAAGAATAATCTAAAGGATAAAACATGAGAGTGCAATTTTTATTAACAAGAGATATACATTTATAGTACATTATGTGACCGTTGGGTTCCACATCCCAAGGTCTTTTGGACTCCTTTTGTCCATTCGGCTTCCACACTAACCCATTGAGGATTAGGTGTCCAACATTCTACATCTTCCTTATGGATCAAAGGAACCTGGTAGATTTGATGAGACAAGGAAATGGGAATATTCACAGAGGAAAATCGGAAGAGACTAGCAGCTCTAAATTTAAACACGAGCATATTATATATCTTATCCACATCAATATATGGGAGAGTCCAGTTTGGCTGAGGATCAAATTATTGAGTGATAACTCGTGTATTATACAGTGCACCCTTATTTTCCTTATTTAATAACCGAGACAACCAAGACTATTTTTTCTCATGTGCTTCTTTACGTGTTTCAGAAAACAGATAATTTTGCCTAGAATCCATATTATCCAAAGAGAGAATGTAAGAGACACCTGAAAAATTGAAAGAATACTTTGCAATTCATGGTCTAACGCCTTCACACTCAAAATATGACCTCAACTAGTCTTCAACAGGGACTTATCACAATGTATGACCTTTAGCTTTCACCTACAACAAGTAACCCTTTTGACTTCTACCTTGGTTTGGCTGTAATACCAATTGAAAACATAGATCACAAGAGATATCCACAATTAAAAACACAGATCAAAAAAGATATCCAGAATTGAAGACACAGATGTCTCTTTCTAGTATGGAAATACTCTGATCAATTTACAAGTGAGTAATACTGAGCCCTTCCTTCCTTTATATAGCAATTTTGAAGGTCAACCTAAAACAAGTCATTCAGGGTTGTCCTTAAAGATATGATCATTTCGAATCATATGTAAAACAAATCATCCCGAGCTATCCTTATAGATATGACTTTCATAAGGTCCTTCTATAGATAAGACTTAAAGTAGACTATGGAAAATTTTACACTGTGGAGATTCTTGAGGAGGAACCCACGAAAGAAACTAAAACAGACTACAAAAAATATTACAAAGTGGAGATTCCCGAGGAGGAACCCACGAAAGCAAGTAAACCATGCACCATTCACGAAAGTAAGTAAACCGTGCACCATACTACACAGAGGATTTTCTTCATGGGTGAATCCCTTGAAAGCCGAGAAAGTTGAAATGAGAGTCTACCAATCATGTCCTTTCGTACTTTTGTCAAAATCATATTCATAATCAGAATCAGTGGGTACTTCATGATGAGGATCAAGATTTATTCCAGGTATGATTTGAGCGAGCCAAGGTGGCTCATGTCCAAAGCACGCTGAAAAGGATGAATATGCCATAAAAGGATCACAATTGGCTGGTAGAATACCAATTTCTCAAAAATAATTGATGTTGATGTTGAAGTGGTGGCCTGTCGGAGAGCTGTCAGGGGTGATGAATACTGTGGTACCTTGATAAATAAGATCATATCCAAAGATATCATATCTCAGACTGCCTTCTTCTGTATCTTTATTAAGAAAAGATAAATTCCAACGTGGGCCTACTTTACCAAGATCATTTTTCCTTGGAACAAATGAATACATCAGCAGATCCATCCATTGGCTCCAATGTATGAAAGGTGAAACAACATCTTCTCAATACATTACAATAAAAATTATCCCCCAAGCCTTGGCATATTGCAAAATTCCATAATAATCCATCCAAGTTATACTTGTATCAAAGATATAAACAAGTTTTGGGAAGTTTGCTCTGGCTTGACCAAAATAGATGTGATTATTATTAATGAGGCTCCAATTGATATTATAACTGTGTCTCCCATTCTCAGAATTGAACCATTTTTGTAAAATCATTTTCTAGATCTCTGATGGCAATGGTAAGATATTTTGAGGAAAACAATCCCAGTAGAACTGATAATGGCATGATGATCATAAATTTATTTTAGATTGGATTTTCGAAGAACTTTCTCCTATCTCAAACTTTTTGATGGATATAACCTTTAGATCTCTTGTCCCTTCTCTGGTCATCATATCAGCAAGATAGTTTTCTTTCCCTGCTTTGTAGATAATATCAAAATCAAATCCTTCGAGCCAGAGTGCCCATCGTAGGACTCGAGAATTCCCTTGTTCTAACAATTTTTTATTTTGCAACATACCTTTCATATGTTTGAGATCTGTCTTGACAGTAAAATGCACACTTTTTAGGAAAAGGCGAAATATTTTAATCCCATTCTTGACAGCTAGTATTTCTTTATGTGAGGATGGATATTTTAACTCAGTCGACGAAAATGTTCCTGAAGCATAAGCACAAATCTCATCTCTCTTATGATGCTTTTGTAGAAGAATAGCAACCCAACAAGAGTCAGAAGCATCAATTTCTAGAATGAAAGGTAAATCCTATTCTAGAAGGGATAAATATGGAAAATTCTTGATTTTTTCTTTGATGCGCTGGACTGCTTCAATCATCTGTGGTAGCCATGCTGAATCCTTTTTCAATCTTTGCTGAAGAATTCTGGTATCCTTAGCTTGTTCTGGATAGAATTTTCGGATATAGTTCAAACATCTTAAGAATATTTGGACAAATTTGATATCTGGACGCTGGTCTGGAAATCTTAACAGAGATTGTAGAACATGAGGTTGCAGTTGTATCTTCCCTTGGAAAATATATAATCCAAGATATTCAATCTTGGTTTGGGTAATAATAAAATTATCTTGAGTGGGAGATAGGGCTAAGCCGTGTTTGAAAACAACATAATAAAATGATTCCAGATGCTTTTTATGCTGTTTTATGTCTTTGCTAAAAACTAACAAACATCAATATATAGAATAACAAAATCATGGAAAATATCCTACATGCGTTTCTGAAATTTAAAAGGTGCATTCCTCAGGCCAAAAGACATAATTGTCTATTGGTATTGTCTTCCTGGGACAACAAAGGCAGTCTTATATCTATCTTGAGGATTTATGCCTATATGCTAGAAACCACTTTTCAGATCAAATTTTCTAAACACATTAGCATCTGAGATTTTTTCAAGGAGTATGTCTTTGCTGGGTAGAGGATACCTGATGGGTTCTAGTGCTTCATTTAATGCCTTGTAATTGATCACCAACCTCTTTTTCCCTCTTTTCTGTTCTGAGTGCTTGTTGACGTAGAAGGCTAGGCATGCCCATGAACTTTTGCAAGGTTCAATCAATCCCCTGTCTAGGAGTTGTTTGATTTCTTGTTGGCACAAATTTTTCTCTGTAGGGCTCATGTGGTTGGTTGAGGCCTTTTGTGGTTTGTGATCAGACCTTGTCCTGAAAGGAAGTGAAACAAAGTACTTTTCTCGGAACCAAAATGCATCAGGATGCTTTGCTATGCATTCTTTCCGAAGCTTACATGCAATATCTTTGAGAACTTCTTGCCCATGTAGCTCAACATGTTTGACAATATTTTTTATTTTTGATAGGTCTTCAATAGCTTCCGTGACTGTATCCACATTATCAAGAGGAATCCTGATAGAGTATGTATTTGTCATAGGGACAAATACTTTCTCATTTTGGACACTGAATGTGATTTGGTCTTTATCAACAATCATGGGCATGTGTCTCTTTACAAAATATTGACCAAGAAGAATATCAGATCCAATGTCGTAATTATACAGAGTAACATATACAATTGTTGAAGAAATATATATAGGAAAATTAGGAGCTACATAAGAAATCTTCATGAGTTGTTTGTTAACAACTTTGAAATGTACCTTTGTTGGTTGCCAATAATAAGCTGGGATAAATTTATATTTGTAGCAACTAATCATGGCTCTTGTATCAGTTTGGGCCTCTTACTGGTAGCTTTTGTATCCTGGTATTCTGATGGAAACTGGAATGACCATCTCGTCTCTAATGCCACTAATTTCTTTCACTGGTTTTTCTTTTTGTATTCAGCCCAATTGTTGTGTGTGCTTTGTCAAAGATAGACGATGCAAAATTGGAATTGAGTTTGTCGAGCTTTTGAACTTTAATTTGAATTTGTTTTGCTATGCTGACCAATTGTTGTCTGTCTGTTCGTAGACTTTCTTCAAGTATTCTGATGTCTGTTAGGACAATATCATGGTCTGATTCTCTTTTGGGCTTTGGTGCATATTCTGTTGTAAACCATTCTGTAGGATGAAGGTCTTCATGAAGTTGGGATTCCATAGTTAGTGCATTAATTTTGTCTTGGATCTGTCTCCTTGGGATAACTAGGCTTGGACTGAGAGAATCCATCTGCCTCCGGAGACTGGCTATATGTTGTTGAGTATTATTAAAAGAAAAAATAAGACAATCAGAGATATATGTACAATCACCTTCACTTGTAGCATCATCTGTTACTGAATTTTTCTGAAATGCATTTTCAATGTCACTATGAGAGTCAGTATTTACAGAAAAGTATTCAAACTCAGAATTTGATTCAGAGAATAAACCCCAGTCAGCTGGATTATGTGAGGAGTTGAATAGTTCCATAAATTTGTTCTGGATCCCTGTTTTGTTCTTTTCTGGGCATTTATTTTCCCAGTGATATTTTTTCCCGAAGATGAAACATTTTGATTCTCTAGCTGGTTTTGATATCCTTCTGAATACACATTTATTAATTACTCCAAATACACTACATTATACTTAAACACAGGCGTCACAGGATTTCACCGAAAGCATTAATCTTGGTTCGTCAAACTTATAAACCTTAAGTTCATGAAAATTTAAAATTAAACTTTACGTGTCGTTCATTTTAATGTTTATGAGGTCATTGCTTTTGAACTATTCATGAGTTTACATGGTATTAATTTACAATCATATTATGTAGATAGGTACATGTAAATATCTTTAATTTTAATAGTAATTAAGGATAGAAGGTTGAGATTTATCTCAAAAGTAGTTATAATTTTGTTACTTTTCAATTTAATTAAAAAAACTATGTCCATAAGTATCAAATTTAATTTCCATTAGTTTTTATTGACAACATTGAATTATAAGAATTTTTTGGTAGTAATCACATCAAGTAAAATTTTGTCGACACGTTTCGAACCAACCAGTGTGAAAACACAGATCACAAGAGATATCCACAATTGAAAACATAGATCACAAAAAGATATCCAGAATTGAAGACACAAATGTCTCCTTCTATTATGGAAATACTCCGATCAATTTACAAGTGAGTAATACTGAGCCCTTCCTTCCTTTATATAGGAATTTTGAGGGAAGTATCATTTCTCTAGATTCTTCATTTCAAATCAACCTGAAACAAGTCATTCAGTATTTTCCTTAAGATATGATCATTCTGAATCATATCTAAAACAAATCATCTTGGGCTATCCTTTTATATATGACTTTCATAAGGTCCTTCTATAGATAAGAATTAAAGTGGACTACGAAAAATTTTACACAGTGGAGATTCCTGAGGAGGAACCCACGAAAGCAAGTAAAGTAGAGTACACAAAATTTTACATAGTGGAGATTCCTGAGGAGGAACCCACGAAAGCAAGTAAAACATGCACCATTCACGAGAGTAAGTAAACCGTGAACGATACTACATAGAGGAGATTTTTCACGGGTGAATCCCTCGGAAGTCGAGAAAGATGAAATAAGATTCTACCAATCATGTCCTTTTGGACTTTTGTCAGTATCATACTCATAATCAGAATCAATGGGTACTTCATGATGAGGATCAAGATTTATTCTAGGTATGATTTGAGCGAGCCAAGGTGGCTCATGTCCAAAGCAAGCTGAAAAGGATGAAGATGCCATAAAAGGATCACAATTGGCTGGTAGAATACCAATTTCTCCAAAATAATCGATGTTGATGTTGAAGTGATGGCCTGTCGGAGAGATTTCAGGGGTGATCAATACTGTGGTACCTTGATAAATAAGATCATATCCAAAGATATCATATCTCAGACTGCCTTCTTCCATATCTTTATGAAGAAAAGATAAAGTCCAATGTGGGCTTACTTTACCAAGATCATATTTCCTTGGAACAAATGAATACATCAACAGATCCATCCATTGGCTCCAATGTTTGAAAGGGGAAACACCATCTTCACAATACATTACAATAAAAATTCTCCCCCAAGCTCTGATATATTGCAGAATTCCATAATAATGCATCCAAGTTATAATTGAATCAAAGATATAAACAATTTTTGGGTGGTTTTCTCTGGCTTGACCAAAATAGATATGATTATTATTAATGAGGCTCCAGTTGATGTTATAACTGTGTCTCCCATTCTCAGAATTGAACCATTTTTCTAAAATCATTTTCTGGATCTCTTATGGCAGTGATAAAATCTTTTGAGAAAAACAATCCTAGCAGAAATGATAATGGCATGATGGACATAAATTGATTTGAGATTGGATTTTAGAAGAACTTTCTCCTATCTCAAACTTTTTGATGGATATAACCTTTAGATCTCCTATCCCTTCTCTGGTCATCGTATCAGCAAGATAGTTTTATTTCCCTGCTTTGTAGATAATATCAAAATCAAATTATTCGAGTCAGAGTGCCCATAATAGGACTCGAGAATTCCCTTGTTCTAACAATTTTTTATTTTGCAGCATACCTTTCATATGTCTGAGATACGTCTTGACAGTAAAATGAACACTTTTTAGGAAAATACGAAATCTTTTAATCCCATTCTTGACATCTAGTTTTTCTTTATGTGAGAATGGATATTTTAACTCAGTCGAAGAAAAGATTCTTGAAGCGTAAGCACAAATCTCATCTCTCTTATGATGATTTTGTTGAAGAATAGTAGCGCAACAAGAGTCAGAAGCATCAGTTTCTAGAATGAAAGGTAAATCCTATTCTGGAAGGGATAAAGATGGAAAATTCTTGATTCTTTCTTTGATGTGCTCAATTGCTTCAATCATCTGTGGTAGCCATACCGAATCCTTTTTCAATATTTGCTGAAGAATTCTGGTATCCTTAGCTTGTTCTAGATAGAATTGTCGGATATAGTTCAAACATCCTAAGAATCTTTGAACAGATTTGATATCTAGAAGCTGGTGTGGAAATCTTAACAGCGATTGCAGAACATGAGGTTATAGTTGTATCTTCCCTTGGGAAATATATAATCTGAGATATTCAATCTTGGTTTGGGTAATAATAAAGTTATCTTGAGTGGGAGATAGGACTAAGTCGTGTTTGAAAACAACATGATAAAATGATTCCAGATGCTTTTTATGTTGTTGTATGTCTCTGCTAAAAACTAACAAATCATCAATATATACAATAACAAAATCAAAATCATGGAAAATATCCTCCATGCGTTTCTGAAATTCAGAAGGCGCATTCTTCAGGCCAAAAGGCATAACTGTCCATTGGTATTGTCCTCCTGAGACAACAAAGGCAGTCTTATATATGTCTTGAGGATTTATGCCTATCTGCTAGAAACCACTTTTCAGATCAAATTTGCTAAACACATTAGCACCTGAGATTTTTGCAAGGAGTATGTCTTTGCTGGGTAGAGGATACCTGATGGGTTCTAGTGCTTCATTTAATGCCTTGTAATTGATCACCAACCTCTTTTTCCCTCTTTTCTGTTATGAGTGCTTGTTGAAGTAGAAGATAGGCATGCCCATAAGCTTTTTCAAGGTTCAATGAATCCCCTGAGAAGGATTTATTTAATTTCTTGTTGGCACAACTTTTTCTCTGTAGGGCTCATGTGGTTGGTTGGGGCCTTTTGTCGTTTGTGATCAGACCCTGTCCTGAAAGGAAGTGAAATAAAGTACTTTTCTTGGAACCAAAATGCATCAGGATGCTCTGCTGTGCATTCTTTCCGAAGTTTAAATGCAATATCTTTGAGAACTTATTGCCCATGTAGCTCAGCATGTTTGACAATATTTTTTATTTTTGATAGGTCTTTAATAGCTTTCGTGACTGTATCCACATTATCAGGAGGAATCCTGATAGAGTATGTATTTGTCACAGGGACATATACTTTCTCATTTTGGACACCTAATGTGATCTCGTCTTTATCAACAATCATGAGCATGTGTCTCTTTACAGAATATTGACCAAGAAGAATATCAGATCCAATGTCGTAATTATATAGAGTAACACATATAGTTGTTGAATAAATATATATAGGAAAATTAGGAGCTACATAAGAAATCTTCATGAGTTGTTTGTTAACAACTTTGAAATGTACCTTTGTTGGTTGCCAATAAGATGGGGTATCTTTGTATTTGTAGCAACTACTCATGGCTCCTGTATGAATTTGGGCGTCTAATTGGTATCTTTTGCATCTTGGTATTTTGATGGAAACTGGAATGACCATCATGTCTCCAATGCCATTGATTTCTTTCACTGGTTCTTCTTCTATATTCAGCCCAGTTGTTATGTGTTCTTTGTCAAAGATAGATGATACAAATTTGGAATTGAGATGGAAACTGGAATGACCATCATGTCTCCAATGCCATTGATTTATTTCATTGGTTCTTCTTCTATATTCAGCCCAATTGTTACGTGTTCTTTGTCAAAGATAGATGATACAAATTTGGAAATGAGTTCTTCTAGCTTCTGAACTTTAATTTGAATTTGTTCTACTATGATAACCAATTGTTGTCTGTCTCTTCGTAGACTTTCTTCAAGTATTCTAATGTTTGTTAGGACAACATCGTGGCCTAATTCTCCATTGGGCTCTGGTGCAGATTTTGTTGTTAACCATTATGTAGGATCAAGGTCTTCATGAAGTTGGGATTCCATAGTCAGTGCATTAATTTTCTCTTGGATCCATATCCTTGGGATAACTAGGTTTTGATTGAGAGAATCCATCTGCCTCTGGAGACTGGCTATCTAAAGAAGCACATGAGAAAAAATGGTTTTGGATGTCTCGGTTATTAAATAAGGAAAATAAGGATGTATTCTATAATACATGAGTTATCACTCAAGAATTTGATCCTCAGCCAAACTGGACTCTCCTAGATATTGATGTGGATAAGATATATAATATGTCTGTGTTTAAATTTAGAGCTGCTAGTCTTTTCCAATTTTCCTCTGTGAATATTCCCATTTCCTTGTCTCAGCAAGTCTACTAGGTTCCTTTGACCCATAAGGAAGATGTAGAGCGGGGCGTTGAAAATGGATTTAAATACATTCATATTGGGCTTATATAGTTCAGAATCAATCCTCTGCTGCGACCTGGACTAAATACTTCATGCTTAACTTGTGTCCTTGATTCCATATTTTTATGAAGAAAAGATAAAGTCCAACGTGGGCCTAATTCACCAAGATCATCTTTCCTTGGAACAAATGAATACATCAACAGATCCATCCATTGGCTCCAATGTCTGAAAGGGGAAACAACATCTTCACAATTACAATAAAAATTCTCCCCCAAGCTCTGGCATATTGCAGAATTCCATAATAATCCATCCAAGTTATACTTGGATCAAAGATATAAACAATTTTTGGGTGGTTTGCTTTGGCTTGACCAAAATAGATGTGATTATTATTAATGAGGCTCTAGTTGATGTTTTAACCGTGTCTCCCATTCTCAGAATTGAACCATTTTTCTAAAATCATTTTCTATATCTCTGATGGCAGTGATAAAATCTTTTGAGAAAAACAATCCCAACAGAAGTAATAATGGAATGATGGACATAAATTGATTTGAGATTGGATTTTAGAAGAACTTTCTCCTATCTCAAACTTTTTTATGGATATAACCTTTAGATCTCTTGTCCCTTCTCTGGTCATCATATCAACAAAATAGTTTTCTTTCCCTGCTTTGTAGATAATATCAAAATCAAATCCTTCAAGCCAGAGTGCCCATCGTAGGACTCACGAATTCCCGTGTTGTAACAATTTTTTATTTTGCAGCATACCTTTCATATGTTTGAGATCTGTCTTGACAGTAAAATGCACACATTTTAGGAAAATGCGAAATCTTTTAATCCCATTCTTGACAATTAGTATTTATTTATTTGAGGATGGATATTTTAACTCAGTCGACGAAAATGTTCCTAAAGCATAAGCACAAATCTCGTCTCCCTTATGATGCTTTTGTAGAAGGATATCAGCCCAACAAGAGTCAAAAGCATCAATTTCTAGAATTAAAGGTAAATCCTGTCCTGGAAAGGATAAAGATGGAAAATTCTTGATTTTTTATTTGATGTGCTGGAATGCTTTAGTCATCTGTGGTAGCCATACCAAATCCTTTTCCAATCTTTGCTGAAGAATTCTGGTATCCCTAGCTTGTTTTGGATAGAATTGCCGGATATAATTCAAACATCCTAATAATATTTGGACATATTTGATATCTGGGAGCTGGTCTGGAAATCTTAATAGAGATTGTAGAACATGAGGTTGCAGTTGTATCTTCCCTTGGGAAAGGGAGATAGGACTAGGTTGCGTTTGAAAACAACATGATAAAATGATTCCAGATGCTTTTTATGTTGTTGTATGTCTCTGCTAAAAACTAACAAATCATCAATATACACAATAACAAAATCAAAATCACAGAAAATATCCTCCACGCATTTCTGAAATTTAAAAGGCGCATTCTTCAAGCCAAAAGGCATAATTACCCATTAGTATTGTCCTCCTGGGACAACAAAGGCAGTGTTATATCTGTCTTGAGGATTTATGCATATTTGCGAGAAACCACTTTTCAGATCATATTTGCTAAACACATTAGCACCTGAGATTTTTGCAAGGAGTATGTCTTTACTGGGTAGAGGATACCTTATGGGTTCTATTGCTTCATTTAGTGCCTTGTAATTGATCACCAACCTCTTTTTCCCTCTTTTCTGTTTTGAGTGCTTGTTGACGTAGAAGGCTATGCATTCCCATGAAATTTTGCAAGGTTCAATCAATCCCCTGTGCAGGATTTATTTGATTTCTTGTTGGCACAACCTTTTATCTGTAGAGCTCATGTGGATGGCTGAGGCCTTTTGTGGTTTGTGATCATACCTATACTGAAAGGAAGTGAAACAAAGTACTTTTCTCAGAACCAAATTGCATAAGGATGCTTTGTTGTGCATTATTTCTGAAGCTTAAATGCAATATCTTTGAGAACTTCTTGCCCATGCGGCTCATCATGTTTGACAATATTTTTTTTATTTTTGATAGGTCTTCAATAGCTTTCGTGACTGTATCCACATATCAGGAGGAATCATGATAGAGTATGTATTTTTCGCAGGGACAAATACTTTCTCATTTTGGACACTCAATGTGATCTGGTCTTTATCAACATTCATGGGAATGTGTCTCTTTAAAAATCTTGACCAAGAAGAATGTTAGATCTAGTGTTGTAATTATACATAGTAACATATAAAATTGTTGAAGAAATATATATAGGAAAATCAGGAGCTACATAAGAAATCTTCATGATCTTTTTGTTAACAACTTTGAAATGTACCTCTGTTAGCTTCCAATAATAAGTTGGGATAACTTTTTATTTGTAGCAACTACTCATGGATCCTGTATTAATTTGGGCATCTAACTGGTAGCTTTTGAATCCTGGTATTTTGATGGAAACTGGAATGACCATCCTGTCTCCAATGCCATTGATTTCTTTCACTGGTTCTTCTTTTGTATTCAGCCTAGTTGTTGTGTGTGCTTTGTCAAAGATAGATGATACAAATTTGGAATTGAGTTCGTCTAGTTTCTGAACTTTAATTTAAATTTGTTCTGTTATGCTGACCAATTGTTGTTTGTCTCTTCGTAAACTTTCTTCAAGTATTCTGATGTCTGTTAGGACAACATCGTGGCCTGATTCTATGTTGGGCTTTGGTGCAGATTCTGTTGTAAACCATTATGTAGGATCAAGGTCTTCATGAAGCTGGGATTCCATAGTCAGTGCATTAATTTTCTCTTGGATCTGTCTCCTTGGGATAACTAGGCTTGGATTGAGAGAATCCATCTGCCTCTAGAGACTGGCTATCTGTTGTTGAGTATTATTAAAAGAAAACATAAGGCATTTAGAGAGATATGTACAATCACCTTCACTTGTAGCATCATATGTTACTAAAGTTTTCTGAAATGAATTTTCAATGTCACTATCAGAGTCAGTATTTATAGAAAATTATTCAAACTCAGAATTTGATTCAGAGACTAAATCCCAAAATGGACATTTATTTGCCCATTGATGTTTTCCCCCGTAGATGAAACATTTTGATTCTCTAGCTAGTTTTGATCTCCTTCTGAATACATATCTATTCTTGGGGAATTTACTTCGTTGATGCTCTTTTTGTTTGGAACGGTTAGGGAATCTATGTCTTGGGCTGGAGCACTTACAATTTTGTCTTTGGGATATATGAGAACTCTTACTGGAGGAGTTCTTAAAGCATCCAAAGTGGTAAGTTTCTGAGAAAGAGTTGCAAAGATTAGGACTGAAACTTAGCTGCTTCTTGACATTCTTTCGGGTCTTATAAGCTGCACACTCATTCCTAAGAATTTGAAGAATATGCTGTTGTAAAGAAGCTAAGGATAGAGTATCTATTGAGATACTTTGAGAAGATAGTACCTGGTGAACAAGCTCTGGAATTTTGTCAGGCATTGATGCTATACAATGATGGAGATATGTAATATTTTGGTGGTCTGTGATTTTATAGTACAACTTTAACATGGTGCAATAGTATTCATCTAACAAATCTAGGCTGCACAACCTTTGACTCATGAATATTTGTTCATAATGGTCTGAATCTGTTGATAGAGTACCAAGAAACTCATGGGATAATGCCATTAACATTGCTTCAAGGGCATCTTCATTGTCTAAAATTGCAAGTTGTTAAGATCTTTTTAATGTTTCCCACCAAAGTCTTTCATTACCTGTTAGTTATCATGTCACCTGTATGACTACATCCTTCCATGTGGATTTGAGGTCAACTTTTCTCTGACTAGCCCATGCATTAATCCTTTGCAGTAAGATCAATTTTTGATCTCTCTTCAAACAGTCAAAATTAACAAAAAAGGCCGATCCTTGACTACTGAGAGTAGGAGTAGTTTCTTCTTGAGCTTCTGTTGATGACATGAAACAAGCCCATTTAGAAAATGGACTGGTTTGGGACTGAGATCCAATATCAAACCTTGAAGTTCTTGGAGCGTTATCTGAGAAGTGAAATGATTCGTTTCTTTTATGTTTAGAAGACTCACCCGTGTCTTCTTGTCCCACCATCTTGATTTTATAAGTTTTGAATCTTTCTAACTCGATCTTAATCAAATCTAGCTTTTCTCTAGCTAATTTGGCTCGATCTGTTATTCTTGTAGTATCTACAAATTCATCAGAAATAGCTTTCACGGATAAGGTGGAAGGTGACTTAGAATTTTTGAAGTAAGAAAACTTTGGGCTTTTAGCTTCGACTTCTTCATAGTTGGGAGGAGATCTAGGTCTAGGCAAAGAGTCTTAAAAGATAGACACTAGCTCACTAATAACTCCTAATTGAGTTATGATTTCTTTTAATTGCTCCTCTTTCACATTCTGATGAGCATACATAGTACCATATGTTTGATGTATCATTCTGACATGATTTCTGACTTCAAGAACATATTTTGATAAATCATCTAAGTTTTGAGCCAAACATACAGACTGGTAATTATTGTAATTGAGCAATTTGACTGGCTCGGTAGGTTTAGCTTTTGAAGATGATCGATAATGCAAGAACTAAAGATCACTTTGAACAGAACCATTTTTGAATTTTGGGGCAGTATTTGTTGGCTCTAAGCTTCTCTCAAGAAGTGTGATTTTGTTTCCAGGTTTTTCTCTGGGAAGACTGTACATTTTTATGTTAGATGTGGGAATCATGACACAATCAGGACAATCTGAATGTTGACCATGGTGTGACTGAGAATTGGATGGAGTATCAATAGTCTGTGTTGACACTTAATCATCAGGATTGGGTGAATAAATACAATTGATGTAAATAAATAATAAGAAATATGAACAGTCATTAGGAGATGAAGTGAACAATCTCCCTCATGTATATAATAAAGAGCTACCTGAAGGAATAATATGAATTAATTTTGCGGAGTTACTACCTGGCCTAACATGGTATCACAACCAGCTCCATTTTTGGCATTGTAGTCTGCCATTATAACTCCCTTTTGTTATTTCTTTAGAAATTTTTCAGTTTGTCTTGCATTCTTCTTCCAGTTTTTGCAACCTCCCACGCTCCTCTGACATGGTATCTGACCATTTTTTATTCACAATCACCCGCATATAATCAGAGCGCTACTCCTCTGCTCTTCTCTGACCGTTTTTACTCATAATCACCTGCATATAATCAGAGCGCTGCTCCTCTACTCTGCTGCTCCGTGGTATATTCCACGCGTGTACACTATCTATGGTGGTCACATTCTTGTTCCCATCGAATTTGTTGAAGTGTTAGAGTCTTCAATTAAACAACCTTTGTTGAAGTTTATGTTTTCAAGCGTGGCCAACCAAGTACAACTGGAGTTATGCGAATCCTGTGAATACACACCCTCCCTTTGTTTTCTTCTCGCTATAAGCTGGCCACCTAGTGAACATACTTTACAAGATTTTTGACCAAGAAAGTTATTATGGTGTATTGGAATTTAAGGGTGACAGCAGCAGTTCTTATTCTCGGCGGTGTCTAATCACCCAGTGCAGACTCATAAATTCCAGTTGTGTACTGAAAGTCGACAAATCAAATCTGGGTTGGGCCTTCCATATCGACATTGACTGTTCGGACAAAATCAAGATTTGTATTCATCTGTTCCAGGCATGGAATTTCAAATTTATCTAGCTTGTCCCTCAAAGTTGTGATATTTCCTTATGAATGGACCATTTGCACAGAATTAAGGTTCCGATCCCTCTGCTCAGATCCATTGCATGTTTGATTAGTGATTGAAATGGGCATTTGGTCCTTCAGTTGCATGTTTTGTAATACATACCGCCTATATATATATCACTTGATGTCATTGTAATGCTGCGTTGCAGTGCCACTGCAGTACCATTCCATGCTGTGTTTTATGTTACATACCGCCGTATCGCACACCTTCGCTTCCCATTTATTTTTAATACACTGCTTCAGGTTAATACACTTCCGCTCCCATTTATTACATTGAATGTTATTGCTACGTTTTTAATATAACTGTGGTATAATCCAGCATACCACAGTCCTTTGCCATTGCTTTTTTTAAACATTCAGCACATATACCAAAGTTTTCCAGTAGAATTTTTTTTGTTACAGTATGCATTCAATCATATCCATTGTGGGAATAGTTCTCAGTAGAAAGGAGAACTATCCTGAGTGGTCCCGGATGATAAAACACACCCTCATTTTCAATGAGTTGTGGAAAGGAGTGTGTATTGGAGAAGGAGACAAACAGCCAGAACAACCTACCTCAGACAAAGAGCTCACCATTTGGGAAAATAAGAATAGAAAAGCCTATGCATTAATTGCAGCCTCTGTAAGTGAAGAGGTGAGTCGCCATACTATGCCATTTTCAACTGCTTTCGAAACCTTACAAAAGTTGAAAGAACTCTATGACTCACATTCTGCACTTGAATTTGTTCAACTCATGATTAAACTCTTCGCTCTTGAATTGCAAAATAATGATCCTCTTGCTCTTACATCCGAAGTAAAGTCTATAATGCATGATATCCAAGCCACTAAGATTGATTTGGATATTCCTCTTATCGCTTTTCTCAAGGCACTTTATCCTACTTACTCCAATTATCTTGAGTCATTGCAAGCAAATGGAAATCTTAAAGATATTACCTTTGATTCTCTTGTGAAAAAAATTGCTGAAAGAGAGAAAGCTTTTGGAAAGAAGACAACCGCTGAATCTTTTGAAGAGGCTTTGTGCCTTGCTCATAAAGAAAAACATCATGCTCAAGATTCCTTTAGAGGAAGAGGTGGTCGAAGAGGAAGAGGAAGATACTTCAGAGGTTGGGGGGGCAGACACTCTCAAGGAGAAAAGACAAATTTTCACTGCATACGTTGCAAAATAAATGGATCACATGATGCCTCTACATGCAAGTTACCTTGGGACAAAATTGAGCAACAAAGAAATCAACCCAAAGGTAAAATTGATGATACAGAAAAAGGTAAAGCACCTGAATCCGCTCACTATGTTGTGGCACAATGTAATATTGGAGTAAATGAAGATTTATTTAATGCTTTACTTGCTTCTTGGAAAAATGATTGGTTGCTTGATTCAGGAGCAACTTGCCACATGTATCATAGAAAATATTTTTTTAAGAATTTACTGAAAATGTTGATGGAGCAGTATACTTTGTAGACCAATCAAAAAACAATCCATTAGGGCTTGGCACAATCAGGGTTAAATTGCCTGGTCTTCCAGACTTTCTTCTGCATCATTTTCTATATCTCCCACAGCTGAAGAGAAATTTGCTGTCCTTGGTCCACATCTGCCAGCAAGGTCACTCCATTCATATGTTTGATGGCAAGCTTGAGGTGAGAAAAGCATCTGACCACTCACTTGTCATGAGGGGAATAGAAGAAGAAAGGCTTCTCAAGCTGCAAGGTACCTCTGCTCGTGCACAACATTTCTCATACAATTCTCATTATGAAGAAGGTACACTTCCATCAAGTTTATTATGGCATGTTAGATTTGGACATTTGAACTATGACAACCTCCGCTTGTTGAAGAAAAATGGTGTTGCTGGTTTGCCTACAATTCCTAGGAAACTTAAGCAATGTGATGCTTGCATTCTAGGAAAGCATAGCAAACAGTCTTTTCATGATTCACATTCAAGAGCACATAGAAAACTTGAACTCATTCATTCAAAGTTATGTGGTCCAATGCCTATTCCTTTTGCACATGGAAATAAAAAAATATTGACATTTATTGATGACTACACCAGAATGTGTTGGGTTTATTGATTGAAGAACAAATTTGATGCTTTTCAAACATTCAAGAACTTTAATAAATGGATTGAAAATGATGCACAATCTCATATTGGGTCTATTCGCACCGATAATGGAAAAGAATACACATCAAATGGATTTGAAAACTATCTTCGCCAAGATGGGATCAAACATCAAACAACTATGCCTTATAATCCCCAACATAATGGTGTAGCTAAAAGAATGAATAGCACAATCTTAAATACGGTATGATCCATGCTCTTCTTCAAAAATGTAAAGATAATGTTTTGGGCTGACTCCGTTCTATGTGCTGCATATGTAAAGAATATATGTCCATCTAATGCTATTAGAAACAAGACTCCATATGAAATGTGTTATGGACATGTTCCTTCAATAAAGCATCTCAGGGTCTTTGGTTCCACCTGTTATGCCTTGATACCAAAGGTACATAGAAACAAACTTGGTGCAAGAAGTCGTAAGTGTATCTTCCTGGGGTATTCAAACACCTCCAAAGCATATTGTCTCTATGATGAAATCAATAAAAAGTTTGTTGTATCTAGAGATGTAATTTTTCTTGAATCATCCAAAACTGACAATGTTTTTGAGTGACAACTTGATCGCTTGGATAGATTCGCAAATGCAAAATCATTTCAAGAACTTGATAATTAGATTTCACATCTTGAAGGGGGGATTCCTATACTAGATCAACATGTGGAATCTTCTTATGAAGAACACTCTCCCTCGCATGAAACTGTTAGGTCCCTATAATACTAGTGATTGCCCCGTTACTATTGTAGTTGTATCCCTTATTAATATTGTTGTGCCCCTATTGTGCCCATATTGTTATTACTGTGCCCCATAGAATCATTCTATTGTTATTTTTGTGGCTTTATATTATTATTGTTAGGTCGGTTTGGTTATATTGTGACTCCTTAGACTCCTATATATAGAAAGGAGGTTTTGTCATTTGAATCATCAAAGAATTGTTCATTTATGTAATGTAAAGGAGGTTGCCCCCTCGAAGAGGCTGAATTCTAAGGCGTTGAGCTATCTTTTCTATCTTTTTGTGAGCTGGTTTCATAACATTTGGTATCAGAGCTTTGGATTCTAGGGTTTTGCTACTCCAAACAGGTCATTGTGGAATTTTCACTATAACTTTTTTCTGCGATGTTTCAGAAGCTAAAAAAAAACCCATTTGAGACGAAATTTCACTGAACCTCAAGTCTGAATTTCAGATCTTTTCACACTAGATTTGCGGAGATATGATCTGAGGAAGTTGGTCTTTTTGTAAACTCTTTAATTACATTCCAAATAGGTGACCTGGGGAAAATCATCATAACTTTCTCTCTGAGCATCGGATTAAAATTTCGTAAGAAGATACAAAAAGAGGACAGACTAAAGTTTATTGTATATATTTTTCAGAGCCAAAGGTCAAAACAGTGACTCGTGGCATGTCGTACAAGTTCGCTCTACTGAACTAGTCTATAATCAGGTCACTGTGGGAGATTTGACATAAATCTTCCCTGGAGAATCCAATTTGGATTAGACTAGTGGAATTGGAAAGAGGACACAGAGGGCTACTGCAGGTTGCAATTTCAAAACTGGATGATCCGAAATTACAGAGATACATCAGATTCAATATCAAGCTCCTACAAAGTGGAAAAAGGTGTGTAGTTTTTTTAAAATTTTGGCATAAGCTTGGTTTGAAAAATTAGTTTTAAGGAATTAAAAGGGTATAGTAAAACATTATTATCGGTAATTGATGCCCTGAGGAAAGAAAATGCAAACACCTAGTAAGCAACCTAAAATCTCTAGCATGAATCATGAAGAACAGGAAGAAATGCAACTTGGTATATCAAAATTGCGAGACCAAGTGCAACAAGTGTTAATTGCACAAAAAGTAATAGAATCTAAGATGGATGGTTTAAAGAAAGATGTAGAAACTAAGATGGATGGTTTAAAGAAATATGTAGAAGCTAAGATGGATTTTTTAAAGAAAGGCGTAGAAGCGGAGATGAATGACGTGGAAGCTAATTTGAAGACATGCATGGAATATTTGAAGACAGATTTGACAAAGTTTCTACAAGAAATGCTTACTAATGGTGAAAGGGTAGTAAAGGAAACTCATGATGAGAACAAAAGAAATGTTAATCATGATTTCATAGACTCTAATGTTGGACCGAAGACCCACCATATTCCAAAAATCGATATGAGGAAGTTTGATGGCAAGGATACTGCAACATGGATATTACAGATGGAGCAATTTTTCGATCTCAATAATGTGAAAAACACACAAAAGGTATGTATTGCAACTTTATATTTGGAACCAAATCAGTTTGTATGGTATCAATGGCTTTTCTCTCGTAAACAAATTATCACTTGGGCAATTTTTACAGAAGAATTGATAGCACATTATGAAGATACAAAAAGCAACACTTTTTTTAGCCAATTGATAAGTCTCAAACAAAAGGGTTCAATAATGGAGCACATTGAGGAGTTCCAAAAATTGAACATAAGGGTAAAAAATATTCCAGAGGAGCATAGGATTGATGTGTTCATAGGGACTTTAAAGGATAATATCAAACATGATGTTCGCCTTTGGGAACCTGATTCATTAGAGAAGGCATTCAGGTTAGCAAGAAAAATGGAAAGAAAAATTATGGCAACCAGGAAGCATACCACTCACAACTATAAAGATGGAAGTGTTGTTGGCCCTAGTCTTCCACAACCTATAAGGTTGACACCACAACAATTGGAAGAAAAAAGAGCAAAAGGGCTTTGTTACAGTTGTGATAGAAAATACACTAAAGGTCATAAGTGTGCTGAGAAGAAATTATTCTACATAGATTGTGAAGAGGAAGAAGAAAAGGAGCAAGAAAGGTCAAAAAAAGAGGATATACTCCAGGAACAAAGCCTAGATAAAGAAGAAATGAATCTGACCATATCTTGTAATGCATTGGCTGGAATTACCACTCCTCAAACCATCAAGATAGAAGGACAAATCAAGAAGAAAAAGGTAATAGTGTTGATTGATTCAGGAAGTACCCACAATTTTATTCATTGTAAGATAGCAAAAGAATTGAATTGCTTCCTATATCTAGCACCAGAGTGTCAAGTGATGATTGCAAATGGAGGAACGATAAATTGCTCTGGAAA